>CM019700.1:42758909-43471409 GCA_009760885.1 Achatina immaculata | reverse complement strand
GTAGTAGCAGTAATAGTAATAGTAGCAGCAGCAGTAGTAGTTGTAGTAATAGTAGCAGTAGTAGTAGTAGTAATAATAGTAGCAGTAGTAGTAGTAGTAATTAGAATAGCACTAGTAGTAGTAACAGTAGTAGTAGTAGTAGCAGTTGAAGCATTAGTAGTAGTAGTAGCAGTAGTAGCAGTAGTAATAGTAGTAGCAGCAGCAGCAGTAATAGTAATAGTAGTAATAATGGTAGTAGAAATAGTAGCAGTAATAGTAGTAGTAATAGCACCGTTAGCAGTAGTATTAATAGTAGCTGTAGTAGTAGTAGTGGTAGTAGTAGCAGTAATAGCAGCAGCAGCAGTAGTAGTAGTAGTAATAGTATCACGAGTAGTAGTAGTAGTAGTAGTAGTAATAGTAGTAGTAGTAAGTGTAGGAATAGTAGATATCTTTTGTCATCGAAAGTAGCAAGCCAGTCGTTGTTCTTGTCACTCTGTTTGATAATAAAGACAAAGTAATATTGAGCTCAAACTAATTCTAGATAAGATAAGACACAGGACTGAGTTAAATAATAACAGCGATAATGAGAGACTTAATGACATCTGCTGTATTTACAGCCGGGCTGTGATAAGAGGGGAAAAGATAACAATTCAAGAATAGAATTTACTGGAGGTTCAACGGTTGATATTTCTTATCAACGTACGGAGAGAAAACTGACAGATGATTGATTGATTGATTGATTTAACAGTCAAGGAACCATAGTTTATATGCTAGTTTCAGGGTAGACGAACCATAGCTGATATGCTAGTTTCATGGTAGACGAACCATAGCTGATATGCTAGTTTCATGGTAGACGAACCATAGCTGATATGCTAGTTTCATGGTAGACGAACCATAGCTGATATGCTAGTTTCATGGTAGACGAACCATAGCTGATATGCTAGTTTCATGGTAGACGAACCATAGCTGATATGCTAGTTTCATGGTAGACGAACCATAGCTGATATGCTAGTTTCATGGTAGACGAACTATAGCTAATATGCTAGTTTCAGGGTAGGATATGCTAGTTTCAGGGTAGACGAACCAAAGCCCTATCCCGCTTCTCCCAGTAACTGATTAACGGGGCAGGGAATGGGCGTAGTCTCTATGGCGGTGGAAACTGCTAAAGAAGTATTGGCCTACTTTCTAACCGTCATGACCTGCATCCAAGCCGACACGATGCTGTGCCTCAACATCTTCAGGGCATCGACTACATAGAACAGCATGTCCGCAGTTCCAGGGAAACAGAAGAAGAAGACGCAGACTGGCTGACCGACTGATTGAATGATTAACTGACAAATATCGTCAGTACTGTCAGAACATTCCTGACCTTCTCCGACGCCGGTTCCTGAAAGCAATGTAAGGTGCGTGGGAATGAACGGCCCTTGTCACTCAATGACCGTGGGTTCGTTCCTTCTATTCATAGGAGGAGCTTACTCTTTCTTCACCTTGCCTCATCCCCAGTTCCTTCATTCCGCAGATGTAGAAGGCACATTCTCCTACTGCTCCAGGCATATATATACCGAATATGACGTAATCTGATACAAAATATCTTGTACCAACCAAAATAAACATAATATATCTTAAAACATTTAAGCATGGACCGCGAATAAACAATTATAACAAAGAATAAAGTAAGAAGGGTGTTATGCATATCATGGACAGTCGGAGAGACAAATGAAGAAGTATTACAGCAGGCTAAAGAATATCCCAAACTGATGCCATACATAAGGAAAAGACGATGAAAGTTTCTCGGACACATCAGCGGACGTGAAGGTCTCGAAAAAAAGTGGTCATAACTGGAAAGTTAATGGCAAAAGGCAGAAAGGGCAAGAAGACAGGCATACCTGGAAAGCCTGACTGCCTGGTTTGACCTAGATGGCCTGACTGCCTGGTTTGACATGGATGGCCTGACTGCGTGGTTTGACCTGGATGGCCTGACTGCGTTGTTTGACATGGATGGCCTGACTGCGTGGTTTGACCTGGATGGCCTGACTGCGTTGTTTGACATGGATGGCCTGACTGCGTTGTTTGACCTGGATGGCCTGACTGCGAGGTTTGACATGGACGGCCTGACTGCGTGGTTTGACCAGTATGGCCTGACTGCGTGGTTTGACCAGTATGGCCTGACTGCATGGTTTGACCTGAATGGATGGCCTGACTGCGAGGTTTGACCTGGATGGCCTGACTGCGTGGTTTAACCTGAATGGATGGCCTGACTACGTGGTTTGACCTGAATTGATGGACTGACTGCGTGGTTTGACCTGGATGGCCTGACTGCGTGGGTTGACCTGGATGGCCTGACTGCGTGGTTTGACCAGTATGACCTGACTGCGTGGTTTGACCAGTATGACATGACTGCGTGGTTTGACCTGAATGGATGGCCTGACTGCGAGGTTTGACCTGGATGACCTGACTGTGCGGTTTGACCTGGATGACCTGACTGCGGTTTGACCTGGATGACCTGACTGCGTGGTTTGACCTGGATGGCCTAACTGCGTGGTTTGGAGAAAAAACAGCAGTTGACCTGATTCGGGACCCAGAGGATCGAGCCAGATGGGGAGAGATGACCCCCTACACCTTCTGGCATGCTATTATCTGATATCCTGAAAAACAGTTTCACACGTCATCATTATTGTAACAAACAGGAGGTAACCGAAAGTACCATAACGTAACCTTACGGTCTAAAGCAATTAAAATTTCTGATAAAGCAGAAACGAAAAAAAAAGTCTGTAATGAAGGAAGACATTACCGCCATGATTTGTTTGCATTTCCTGATTATATTAATCCTCTCTGCGCGTTTGCGGATGTAGCGAAAATCCCCGGAACATGCCACGAAGAAGCTGGCCAGGAATCTAGGTCCCGCCAATAGCGACTTAATGTCGGTCAGAGAGAACTGCCAGGGATTCTAGTGACGAAGGCTTGGAGGCTTGGAGGCTTGGAGGCTTGGAGTGGGTCAACAAACAACGGAGGATATTCTGCCGGCGACAAAAAAATGGGCGCCATGATGTAGACTATATCATGATGTGATAAAAATGGGAGTTGTGATGTAGACTATATCATGATGTGATAAAAATGGGAGTTGTGATGTAGACTATATCATGATGTGATAAAAATGGGAGTTGTGATGTAGACTATATCATGATGTGATAAAAATGGGAGTTGTGATGTAGACTATATCATGATGTGATAAAAATGGGAGTTGTGATGTAGACTATATCATGATGTGATAAAAATGGGAGTTGTGATGTAGACTATATCATGATGTGATAAAAATGGGAGTTGTGATGTAGACTATATCATGATGTGATAAAAATGGGAGTTGTGATGTAGACTATATCATGATGTGATAAAAATGGGAGTTGTGATGTAGACTATATCATGATGTGATAAAAATGGGAGTTGTGATGTAGACTATATCATGATGTGATAAAAATGGGAGTTGTGATGTAAACTATATCATGATGTGATAAAAATGGGAGTTGTGATGTAGACTATATCATGATGTGATAAAAATGGGAGTTGTGATGTAGACTATATCATGATGTGATAAAAATGGGAGTTGTGATGTAGACTATATCATGATGTGATAAAAATGGGAGTTGTGATGTAGACTATATCATGATGTGATAAAAATGGGAGTTGTGATGTAAACTATATCATGATGTGATAAAAATGGGAGTTGTGATGTAGACTATATCATGATGTGATAAAAATGGGAGTTGTGATGTAGACTATATCATGATGTGATAAAAATGGGAATTGTGATGTAGACTATATCATGATGTGATAAAAATGGGAATTGTGATGTAGACTATATCATGATGTGGTAAAAATGGGAATTGTGATGTAGACTATATCATGATGTGGTAAAAATGGGAATTGTGATGTAGACTATATCATGATGTGATAAAAATGGGAATTGTGATGTAGACTATATCATGATGTGATAAAAATGGGAATTGTGATGTAGACTATATCATGATGTGGTAAAAATGGGAGTTGTGATGTAGACTATATCATGATGTGATAAAAATGGGAATTGTGATGTAGACTATATCATGATGTGGTAAAAATGGGAGCTGTGATGAAGACTATATCATGGTGTGATAAAAGTGGGGGCTATGATATAGACTATATCATGGTGTGGTAAAAATGGGAGCTGTGATGTAGACTGTATCATGGTGTGATAAAAGTGGGGGCTGTGATGTAGTCTATATCATGGTGTGATAAAACTGGGCACTGTGATGTAGACTATATCATGGAGTGATAAAATTGGCAGTTGTGATGTAGACTATATCATTGTATTACAAAGGTGTGAGCCGTCATTTAGACCATATCACTGTGTGATAAAAGTGGAAGCTTTGATGTAGAATATATCATTGTGTGATAAAAGTGGAAGCCGTGATGTAGACTATATCATGGTGTGGTAAAAGTGAGAGCCGTGATATAGACTATATCGTGGTATGATAAAAGTGGGAGTCGTGATGTAGACTATATCGTGGTATGATAAAAGTGGGAGTCGTGATGTAGACTATATCATAGTGTGATAAAAGTGGGGGCTGTGACGTAGACCATATCATAGTGTGATAAAAGTGGGGGCTGTGACGTAGACTATATCATAGTGTGATAAAAGTGGGGGCTGTGACGTAGACTATATCATAGTGTGATGAAAGTGAGCGTTGTGATGTAGACTATATCATAGTGTGATGAAAGTGAGCGCTCTGATGTAGACTATATCATAGTGTGATGAAAGTGAGCGCTCTGATGTAGACTATATCATAGTGTGATGAAAGTGAGCGTTGTGATGTAGACTATATCATAGCGTGGTCCGGTGGTTCTTTGTCTCAGGTGTTGCTGAGATTCTAGCTTGCTTATTTTTTTCAGAGCTCATCGTATCTTTCTCTCTCTCTCTCTCCATCTCTGTCTCTGTCTATCTCTGTCTCTCCTCTTTCTCTCTCTGTCTTCTTGTTGTGTCTGCCTTCTCCTCTCTGGTAACTTTTGTAGATGTGTCTTGTCCTTCATTGTTCTCTTTACAGACATGTCTTGTCTTTCTTTGTTCTCTTCGTACACGTGTCTTGTCTTTCCTTGCCCTCCTCATAGACGTGTCTTGTCTTTCCTTGTTCTCTTCGTAGACGTGTCTTGTCTTTCCTTGTTCTCTTCGTTGACGTGTCTTGTCTTTCCTTGTTCTCTTCGTAGACGTGTCTTGTCTTTCTTTGTTCTCTTCATAGACGTGTCTTGTCTCTCCTTGTTCTCTTCGTAGACGTGTCTTGTCTTTCTTTGTTCTCTTCATATGTTGATATAATCTAGACAAAGATACGGGTCGTCTCCACGAATCCCACCGTCAGCAGTACCTCCCTCTGCCAACAGTTTTCTGCTCTTGATCTCTTTTCTTATAGCCAGATTTGGGAACGGAGATGCTGTTCGATGAGGCAGTCAGTGACCCATAGCTGACCAAGACCCTGTCCCACTTCTCCGTGGTACCCCCAGTAACAGGCCTAGCCCGGCTAATGGGACAGGGATCGCCATAGTCCCCATGGTGGTGGAGTCTGCTAAAGAAGCGTTACATCCCACCCCCCCCCCCCGCTTTTTACCTGTACTCCGGGATTGAAAAAGTAGCTGCCATAACCCACTCCCACGCCGATACGATGCTGCGCCTCAACATCTTCACAGCATCGGCTACAAAAAAAAAAAAACAGTTCGCAGTTACAGGGAGTTCGTACAAGTGCAAGTTATGGCCAGATTTAATTTCAACTTCTGCCAAATCTAAATATATATATATTGTCTTTTTCCCTTTGAGATTCTTGTATTTCCCCGTCTCTTTGACTTCCAAATGCTTCACTTCCTCTTTTCCCATTTGTTTTCATGATTCTTTCTTCTTTGTTTCAGATTCATCCTATTTTCAGTAACTGAATTCCACATAATATCCTTTTTTTCACAACCACCCCCCCCCCCCACACACACACACATAGAACCATATGTTAAATGGAATTCTGTGCTCCGCTACATATACACATAATGATTTACCTCGTTTTACGATGCGATGACTTTCCGTAAGTTGAGAATGTCATAAGTCGAATATAGATGTGATATGACAAATAAATAAGTAAATGAATAATTCCTGTCACTGAATTAAGAATATCAACACATAACTCCTGCAACAAGGGACAACTGAAAAAAAAAGTAAACAAATGATAACTACTTTGTCTTAACAATAAATGTACGCTACTGAATGTACATTGCTATCGTGCTATCGTAAAGTCGAAATATCGTTAATCGAACCATCGTAAATCAAGTAGCACATGTGTACTCTTCTTTTCTTCTGGGTTGATTTGTTAAGAATACAAAGTGTCCAGTGCTCTGTTTAAACATTTTGCTCAACTGACGTAGCGCTGCGGTAGGCGCATAACCCAATACCTTCAAGATCCGGAAAACTGCGTTGTCGAAAGCTGTTGTTCTCGTTTCAGTAACAGAAGTCTTATAAAGTTTCAGAATATTTTGTAGAACTTGTGTATATACTCTCATCTACCGACTATCTTACAGCTGAGACACACATAAATGCATTTAAATGCTACAGAGGACTTCTTCAGATATCATGAACACAACAAAGAACAGATATATATCTTCCTACAATAACTTAATATTGAAGAAAGTTGGCCAGTAAACAGAGAAAACGTACATCTTTTGGACACATTAAACGTCATGATAATCTAGAGAAGACCCTCTTGGAAAGGTACATAATGGGAAAAAGATGAAGAGGCGAAGATGGCTGCAAGACATCGTTGATGATCTACAAATGGATGCACCAGCAGCAGGGCATTTTGCTTAGAACCAAGAGGCCTACAGGAGAGCTGTTAGGGAGGCAAAGTTCCGCAAGGGACATGCAAATGACTGACTAAATGACCGACTGTTTATCTTTGTGTCACATAAGGGCCGTGGAGGGCCACCTAGGGCCAAGTAGGGCCGTGGAGGGCCACCTAGGGCCAAGTAGGGCCGTGGAGGGCCACCTAGGGCCAAGTAGGGCCGTGGAGGGCCACCTAGGGCCAAGTAGGGCCGTGGAGAGCCACCTAGGGCTAAGTAGGGCCGTGGAGGGCCACCTAGGGCCAAGTAGGGCCGTGGAGGGCCACCTAGGGCCAAGTAGGGCCGTGGAGGGCCACCTAGGGCCAAGTAGGGCCGTGGAGGGCCACCTAGGGCCAAGTAGGGCCGTGGAGGGCCAAGTAGGGCCTCGGGGGTCAGCTCCTAGTGGGCACCAAAACGAAACACGGAATGTTTTCTTGAATTTTATCCTCAATAAGGAGAGATGAAGAAAACAAGCCTCCCCCTTCCTCGGGCCACTTCAGCAGACTGGGGCCCCAGGGTAGAACCGGCTTGTATCATGTTTTTCTTCACGCACAAATTAAAAGATGTTTTAGCGAGCAACTTTCCGAGCTCAAACAAGTTCCCTTCTCTTCTGCAGGTTCGAGTTAACCCACACGACGACGTCAACAGCGTCACTTCCGGGGAGACAACTACCAGCGACAGCGGGCGAGGAGGAAGCGAGGATGACATGCCCTTGCCTCCAATACCAGAGCTCTATGGTGAGTTGTGTTTAGTGTGGGTCTCCGTTTGTGGTCTCGCAAAACATACGCCTTGTCCTTCCCTTCTCAGTTTTCTAGTCTCGTTCTGTTGAAAGATGGCGGGGCTGGCCATGGGATCGAGAGATTCCTCTTCTTCTTCAATCTTCCTGGAACTGCGAGCAGGGGCTCACTGAAGTCCAGATGTTAAGGAACAGCACAGTGTCGGATTGGGAGCGGGTCATGGCAACTATTGTTTCAGTCTCTGTGGAGCTAAAACAAAAACAAAAAAATATTTGTGTAATACTTCTTTAACAGACTCCACCACCATGAGGACTATGACTATCCCTGCACCGTTAGCCAGGCTAGGCCTGTTACCAACGGAGAGGTGGAACAGGGTCTTGATCAGCTTCGGGTCGATGACTGCTAAATTAGAGAGATAAAGGTTACTTACATACGGTATTTGTAACTGAATATTGAATTGGTCAAGCCATAGACAAACCCAGTGTCCACATTTTCCTTGACCTGTCGGCACACCAAGGGTGATGTGGCCAGCATCGCGCCAGACAGCACACCAGAGACTGATGTGGTTAGCATCACGCCAGACAGCACACCAGAGGGTGATGTGGCCAGCATCACGCCAGACAGCACACTAGAGGGTGATGTGGCCAGCATCACGACAGACAGCACACCAGAGGGTGATGTGGCCAGCATCACGCCAGACAGCACACCAGAGGGTGATGTGGCCAGCATCACGCCAGACAGCACACCAGAGGGTGATGTGGTCAGCATCACGACAGACAGCACTCCAGAGGGTGATGTGGCCAGCATCACGACAGACAGCACACCAGAGGGTGATGTGGCCAGCATCACGCCAGACAGCACTCCAGAGGGTGATGTGGTCAGCATCACGACAGACAGCACACCAGAGGGTGATGTGGCCAGCATCACGACAGACAGCACTCCAGAGGGTGATGTGGCCAGCATCACGCCAGACAGCACACCAGAGGGTGATGTGGTCAGCATCACGCCAGACAGCACACCAGAGGGTGATGTGGTCAGCATCACGACAGACAGCACACCAGAGGGTGATGTGGCCAGCATCACGCCAGACAGCACACCAGAGGGTGATGTGGCCAGCATCGCGCCAGACAGCACACCAGAGACTGATGTGGTCAAGCATCACGCCAGACAGCACTCCGGAGAGTGATGTGGTTCAAGCATCAGTCCTGACCTCTTTCCTTTCTCTGTTCCAGAAGAGGCTGGGTACCCATTTCTACAGCTGGTTGAATGGTTACTTCCGATCGGATTCGAACCACCGAACTTCACCATGAAAGACCATCGCCACTCTCACGCCCTGATTTAATGACGAGGAAAAAATACAATTTATCTCTGGTTAATGTACAGGAGATATGAGAGGAAACAATATGAAGATCACGCAAAATGTACCAAGAAATAATGGTTTTACTTCAGAGATACATCGACCCACTGTCATGAATGACTGGCGCCACCTACAGCACAAGTCGTTCAGTGTGTAGAATTAAGCATATAACACCCCTTCCCCCCCCCCCTCCCTCCCTTTTTTCTCTTTTTTTTCCTAACTTCTTTAATTACTTGACTTTAATTTATCCTTCCTCTTGTACCATGAAGTGTTGAGGGGAGATAAGCAACTGACGTTTCTGGGCCAAATGGATGGGCTCAGTGATGATCACGCCATAAATAGCGAGTGTTTCTCAGATACCATCTACCCATCTCCTCCATGGTCTTCCTCTTGATCTGTGTCCTGCAGTTCTTTGTTTGAAGGTTCTCGTGGCTGGCTGTGAGCGTGTTATTCTCATTAAGTGGCCGAACCGTTTGATTCTTTGCTTCTCTGTGTGTCGTAGAGATGATGTAGTTCCCACTATCTGTCTTCTGGTGTCATTTCTTAGCTTGTCAGACCTGTTGAGGTTTGCTGTTTTCCTAAGACATCTCATTTCTCGCGTGGTTATTTTATTCCCTTTTTTTATTAGTAAGTGCCAAAGTCTGGCACTGGTAGCACAGGGTTGGCAGGAATATGCTATTAATTAGTTTTCTCTTAGTTTCAAGTTTTAACTCCTCTGTCTTCAGCGTTCTTTAAACTACTTTACTATTCCACCTATTTGCTCTCTCTCTCTCTCTCTCTCTCTCTCTCTCTCTCTCTCTCTCTGAACCTTAAGTGCCCAGGGCACATGGGGCTTCCACAAGGGTTTTCCACAAATGCCTGTCCTTTGCCTTTTTTTCTACTCTTGCCCAAGTGAATCCTTTATTGTTCAACATCCTTTCTGTTGTTCTTCTCTATGTCTCTTTTGGTCTACCCTTACTTCTGTACCCCTGTGGTGTCTATCTTACTGCTGTTTTTCTTGATGGTTTGTGTTAGTTTTCCAGTCTGGTTAAGTGTTCTTACATTCCAGCTACCTATTTGCTGCTTCCTTCTATTTCTGCTTTCCGTGCTCAACTTTCTTGAATAAATCATAAGGTTAAACTTCTTAACTTCCTTAGCTTTGTCTTAACCCCACTCACTTTGCCGTCTTTCTCATTATCGGGGCAGGCGATTTAAGGTTAATTTTCCAGCCCTTTCTATCCCACTCCTGTAAACCCGAGTAGGCTCCCTTGTCTAGAGACATCATAGGCGAACAGTCTTGTCATCTTTTTTACCTTGTCTCTCAACCAATCACTTGCTTCTGTTTTTGTACGTACGTATGTTTATCTAGGGTCATTTTATGCCCCTCTTTCCTCTTACAGGGAGGGAAGACCAAAAAGATAAATATTTAAATTTTTAAATCAATTTTTCGTATTTTTATTTGTTGTATTCTTTTTGTGTGTGATCCTTGAAAAGGGCTTTTGCTGAAATATTGGATTATTGCATGTTGTATCTGCTCATCATATTTTCTGTCATTCTTATTTCTGCCCATTTTCCTGACTCTTTCTATCTTTGTGTAAGACTAAACCATACATCTCTATCTATCCTCTGTCTCGAAGTCCACAAACCACTTTTTTTTCATAAATGAGAGAAGATATAAGTACTTTATCATTCCAGCTAAAGGGTACCATCATGCCTATAAAGTGTAGCTGTTATTTCCGCGAGCTAAAGAACTGGACAAATGCCCTTTACAGGATGAAATTCTCGTGAATGTGTCTCTGGGAAGGTCCTAAAAATAGAATCAACCTCACGTGCGTGGAATTGCGCATCACGCCAGACAGCACACCAGAGGGTGATGTGGCCAGCATCGCGCCAGACAGCACACCAGAGACTGATGTGGTCAAGCATCACGCCAGACAGCACTCCGGAGAGTGATGTGGTTCAAGCATCAGTCCTGACCTCTTTCCTTTCTCTGTTCCAGAAGAGGCTGGGTACCCATTTCTACAGCTGGTTGAATGGTTACTTCCGATCGGATTCGAACCACCGAACTTCACCATGAAAGACCATCGCCACTCTCACGCCCTGATTTAATGACGAGGAAAAAATACAATTTATCTCTGGTTAATGTACAGGAGATATGAGAGGAAACAATATGAAGATCACGCAAAATGTACCAAGAAATAATGGTTTTACTTCAGAGATACATCGACCCACTGTCATGAATGACTGGCGCCGCCTAAACACAAGTCGTTCAGTGTGTAGAATTAAGCATATAACACCCCTTTCTCCCCCCCCCCCCTCCCTTTTTTCTCTTTTTTTTCCTAACTTCTTTAATTACTTGACTTTAATTTATCCTTCCTCTTGTACCATGAAGTGTTGAGGGGAGATAAGCAACTGACGTTTCTGGGCCAAATGGATGGGCTCAGTGATGATCATGCCATAAATAGCGAGTGTTTCTCAGATACCATCTATCCATCTCTTCCATGGTCTTCCTCTTGATCTGTGTCCTGCGGTTCTTTGTTTGAAGGTTCTCGTGGCTGGCTGTGAGCGTGTTATTCTCATTAAGTGGCCGAACCGTTTGATTCTTTGCTTCTCTGTGTGTCGTAGAGATGATGTAGGTCCAACTATCTGTCTTCTGGTGTCATTTCTTAGCTTGTCAGACCTGTTGAGGTTTGCTGTTTTCCTAAGACATCTCATTTCTCGCGTGGTTATTTTATTCCCTTTTTTTATTAGTAAGTGCCAAAGTCTGGCACTGGTAGCACAGGGTTGGCAGGAATATGCTATTAATTAGTTTTCTCTTAGTTTCAAGTTTTAACTCCTCTGTCTTCAGCGTTCTTTAAACTACATTACTATTCCACCTATTTGCTCTCTCTCTCTCTCTCTCTCTCTCTCTCTCTCTCTCTCTCTCTCTCTCTGAACCTTAAGTGCCCAGGGCACATGGGGCTTCCGCAAGGGTTTTCCACAAATGCCTGTCCTTTGCCTTTTTTTTCTGCTCTTGCCCAGGTGAATCCTTTATTGCTCAACATCCTTTCTGTTGTTCTTCTCTATGTCTCTTTTGGTCTACCCTTACTTCTGTACCCCTGTGGTGTCTATCTTAGTGCTGTTTTTCTTGATGGTTTGTGTTAGTTTTCCAGTCTGGTTAAGTGTTCTTACATTCCAGCTACCTATTTGCTGCTTCCTTCTATTTCTGCTTTCCGTGGTCAGCTTTCTTGAATAAATCATAAGGTTAAACTTCTTAACTTCCTTAGCTTTGTCTTAACCCCACTCACTTTGCCGTCTTTCTCATTATCGGGGCAGGCGATTTAAGGTTAATTTTCCAGCCCTTTCTATCCCACTCCTGTAAACCCGAGTAGGCTCCCTTGTCTAGAGACATCATAGGCGAACAGTCTTGTCATCTTTTTTTACCTTGTCTCTCAACCAATCACTTGCTTCTGTTTTTGTACGTACGTATGTTTATCTAGGGTCATTTTATGCCCCTCTTTCCTCTTACAGGGAGGGAAGACCAAAAAGATAAATATTTAAATTTTTAAATCAATTTTTCGTATTTTTATTTGTTGTATTCTTTTTGTGTGTGATCCTTGAAAAGGGCTTTTGCTGAAATATTGGATTATTGCATGTTGTATCTGCTCATCATATTTTCTGTCATTCTTATTTCTGCCCATTTTCCTGACTCTTTCTATCTTTGTGTAAGACTAAACCATACATCTCTATCTATCCTCTGTCTCGAAGTCCACAAACCACTTTTTTTTCATAAATGAGAGAAGATATAAGTACTTTATCATTCCAGCTAAAGGGTACCATCATGCCTATAAAGTGTAGCTGTTATTTCCGCGAGCTAAAGAACTGGACAAATGCCCTTTACAGGATGAAATTCTCGTGAATGTGTCTCTGGGAAGGTCCTAAAAATAGAATCAACCTCACGTGCGTGGAATTGCGCATGCGTAGGAGCGAAATAATGAGTACTGACAGGAAGTTGTTGGTATCTGGAAGAAGAGTAGCCAGGGGCTATCACGAATAATGTTCGTCCTCATTAGTTCTGCTGAACTTACCTACAAGTGACTTGGCATTCCAACGAGCGAAGATCTCTACCTCATAACAGCTCTTCAGAAACCCGTGAGGTCCTACAGAAGCTATCCGATAATTCTGGCCTCGTTTACGATTTAGATCGGTGTGAAGAATTTAGATCTGGGTGAAGAATTTAGATCAGTGTGAAGAACTTAGATCGGTGTGAAGAATTTAGATCGGTGTGAAGAAGTTAGATCGGTGTGAAGAATTTAGATTGGTGGAGAGAATTTAGATCAGTGTGGAGAATTTAGATCGGTGTGAAAAAGTTAGATCGGTGTGAAAAATTTAGATCGGTGTGAAGAATTTAGATCGGTGTGAAGAATTTAGATCGGTGTGAAGAATTTAGATCGGTGTGAAGAATTTAGATCGGTATGGAGAATTTAGATCGGTGTGAAGAAGTTAGATTGGTGTGAAGAAGTTAGATTGGTGTGAAGAATTTAGATCAGTGTGAAGAATTTAGATCATTTTGAAGAATTTAGATCGGTGTGAAGAATTTAGATCGGTGTGAAGAATTTAGATCGGTGTGAAGAATTTAGATCGGTGTGGAGAATTTAGATCGGTGTGAAAAATTTATATCAGTGTGAAGAATTTAGATCAGTGTGAAGAATTTAGATCAGTGTGAAGAATTTAGATCATTTTGAAGAATTTAGATCGGTGTGAAGAATTTAGATCGGTGTGAAGAATTTAGATTGGTGTGGAGAATTTAGATCGGTGTGAAAAATTTATATCAGTGTGAAGAATTTAGATCGGTGTGAAGAATTTAGATCGGTGTGGAGAATTTAGATCGGTGTGAAGAATTTAGATCGGTGTGGAGAATTTAGATCGGTGTGAAGAATTTAGATCGGTGTGGAGAATTTAGATCGGTGTGAAGAATTTAGATCGGTGTGAAGAATTTAGATCGGTGTGAAGAATTTAGATCGGTGTGGAGAATTTAGATCGGTGTGAAGAATTTAGATCGGTGTGGAGAGATGTGTTTGTGTGTATAGGTTCCAGACAGCGTGTACGTGCGGAGTGAGCACTGTGGCCCTGAGATCGAGTTGCATTTCCTTGAGTATCATCATCTGGTGCCCTCTCCTCACGGAATGTTGGCCACAATGGACACCCAGTCGGCTCTGTCTTTTACATTCTTGGTGCACTCTGCCAAGCTTGCCCCTGTCCATCTCTTGATGTTATCCAGCCATCCACGTCACTGTCGTCATCTTGCCTTCTCTTCCGTTTCTCAGGCAGTCTTCAACATAGTATTATGCCTCTTGACGTACCCAGAGTATCTCAGGTACCTTATTTTTTTTAAATGATTTTCAATATTTCTCCTTCAACTCCAGTTCCTTCTTTTGTTTTTTTTTTCTGTCCAATTGATATGCTCCATTCTTCTGTATATCCATATTTCAAACTTTCTTTTCTCTTGTTTTATTCAAGGTCTAGGCTTATACACCATAAAGTAATATTGATTATTTATGTATAATATTTTACGATACATAGTCTGAGTTGCTGTGATGTTTCCTTTGATATAAAGATCTTCCTCATTCTGTGGAAGGTGTTTTTGGCCATTCCTGTTCTACTGTTAATTTCCGTTTCATGTGTCCCATCTGTTATCACGTGTCCCGTCTGTTATCATGTGTCCCATCTATTATCATGTGTCCATCTGTTATCATGTGTCCCATCTATTATCATGTGTCCCATCTGTTATCATGTGTCCCATCTATTATCATGTGTCCCATCTGTTATCATGTGTCCCATCTATTATCATGTGTCCCGTCTGTTATCATGTGTCCCATCTATTATAATGTGTCCCATCTATTATCATGTGTCCCATCTATTATCATGTGTCCCGTCTATTATCATGTGTCCCGTCTGTTATCATGTGTCCCATCTATTATCATGTGTCCCATCTATTATCATGTGTCCCGTCTGTTATCATGTGTCCCGTCTGTTATCATGTGTCCCATCTATTATAATGTGTCCCATCTATTATCATGTGTCCCATCTATTATCATGTGTCCCGTCTATTATCATGTGTCCCGTCTGTTATCATGTGTCCCATCTATTATAATGTGTGCCATCTATTATAATGTGTCCCATCTATTATCATGTGTCCCGTCTGTTATCATGTGTCCCATCTATTATCATGTGTCCCGTCTGTTATCATGTGTCCCGTCTGTTATCATGTGTCCCATCTATTATCATGTGTCCCATCTATTATCATGTGTCCCAAATATTTAACATTTTTCACTTGCTCGAGTATACCTTGGAGTATATCCTGTTGCGTTGTGATTTTTTCTGTACGATGTTGCGACAGCCAGGCGTAACCTCACAGCCTCACGAGCGTGTTGCACAAGCCAGGGCAACGTGAATAAGGCAACCCCTTAAGCTTGCTGGTGACCTGACTGGATTCTCCTGTGCTCACATGGCGTGCGTTTTTGTGCTCTCGCGCATTAGCACTCACATTCCTTCCACCCACGAACACGCCCACCATCAGCACAGTCACATTCTCTCCAGTCACGTCTGTTAAGACGTCCCTGGGTATCCCCGATGCATTTGAGATGCCCCTTTGTACCTCCGATGCTGTTATGAACTCTCTGGGTACCTCCAGTGCACTTAAGATGTCCCTTGGTACCTCCGATGCTGTTATGAACTCTCTGGGTACCTCCAGTGCACTTAAGATGTCCCTTGGTACCTCCGATGCTGTTAAAACGTGTCTGGGTACCTCCGATGCTGTTAAGACCTCCATGGGTATCCCAGATGCTGTTAAGACCTCCCTGAGCACTATCGATGATGTTAAGACGTTCCTGGATATTCCCGATGCTGTTAAGACGTCCCTGGGTATCTTCGATGCTGTTAAGACGTCCCTTAGTACCCCCGATAATGCTAAGACGTCCCTGGGTACCCCCGATAATGCTAAGACGTCCCTTGGTACCCTCAATAATGCTAAGACGTCCCTTGGTACCCCCGATAATGCTAAGACGTCCCTTGGTACCCCCGATAATGCTAAGACGTCCCTGGGTACCACCGATAATGCTAAGACGTCCCTGGGTACCCTCAATAATGCTAAGACGTCCCTGGGTACCCCGATAATGCTAAGACGTCCCTTGGTACCCCCGATAATGCTAAGACGTCCCTGGGTACCCCCGATAATGCTAAGACGTCTCTGGGTACCCCCGATGCTGTTAAGACGTCCCTGGATACCCCAGTTGTAGAAATAGCCGTGTTTGTTTATTTGCTTGCCTATTTGTTTGTTCGTTCGTCTGTTCGTTAGTTTGTATGTTTGTTTGTGTGTTTGTTTTTTCGTTCGTTAGTTGGTTTGTTTGATTGCTTGCTTGTTTATTTGTGCGTTCATTTATCCCTTTGTTTGTTAGTTTTCTTGTCTGTATGTTTGTTTGTCTGTTTGTTCAGAAAAAGGTTGCATCGCAGTCAGGATATTCTCATATCTGATGGGGGTCCTCCTTTCTAACACCTCAGAAAGTCTGTGGCACTCAGCGTAGACAGCTCGAGCTCCAGCGACAATCCTCTTATAGACACTTCAAGCCCTAGAGACAATCCTTATATAGACACTTCAAGCCCCAGTGACAATCCTCACGATAGATTTTTGTCCTAAAATTTGTCCGGATAAGGGCCGTCTTGTCTGCTCTATTTTGCAATTTCCAGCTACCGTAGGATTCCTTAACGTGCGAGGCATTGCAGGCGCGGACTTTCTGCTCCGCTGCCTAAACGCCAAGGGAATCTGTTCCGCTGCCTAGATACCAGGGGAATCTGTTCCGCTGCCTAGACACCAGGGAAATCTGTTCCGCTGCCTAGACACCAGGGGAATCAGTTCCACTGCCTATACACCAGGGGAATCTGTTGCAGGAGAATTCACGAGGAAAAAAAAACTCTCTACCACTTCTACTGGGATACGAACCCGCGCCCTCCAACATCTGAGAGGAACATCTGATTCCGATACCACGAGAATGGTAACTTGCACTTTTGGAAAGTTGGGAAGTAAAGATGGCTAGACTTGGTGTTGACTTCATTATGTTCAGCTGTGCCATCAGATCAAGGAGTATATTGGCACTAACATCATATCCCTTGACTTATCTCTCTTCCATTTATAGTTACGTTTTATTTTTCCTCCAGAAAGAATAAGCATTGCTGCGACATACAGTCTTTATTGTTTAGGCATTTTTTAAACAAAATTTGAAAGTGTAAGAATATGTATTTCTTGTGTATGATAACTGATATAAACAAGGACAGGACGGCTAAATAGTTCCCCAGGTTGGGCCAAGTAAGAGGCTACCTGATCTGAAAAAAAAAGTATTCTCAAAAGTCACTTCTCTACTTGGTCTAATGGTAGCGCGTGCTGCGGGTAAGGGCAAGTATTGAAAAAGTAAACAGCAGAGTAAGCAAAGTTTTTTTCCTTTGTGCAGATAGAGCGTTGTTTTTTTTTTCTATGGAAATTAGCAAGTGTGAGCCCCTGTCATGGTTTTTGTTGCTATAAGAGGGACTTAGAAAAGAGTCCGAATTTTTATAAATACTTTTTCTTTTTTTAAGAAACAGGAGTTTTTAAGTGTGTCAGTGTTTATTTCAGTGTTTCTCATAAAGAAGAAAAGTGGTTCCCCCGTAGAGAAATTTTACCACTGCAAAGGAGTGTATAATAGTGGAAATCCCTTCTGGGTGATGATTTAATAAATAAGGGAGTAAAAAAGGGAGTAGTGGGAGGCGGGACGTTAAGAATCTTCTGTTCCAAGACTGTGCTTCCTCCGTTATTCTTTTTTTCCCCCCATTCTGCAAGTCATCATCGTTGTCATCACACAGACCTTGAGCTTTTCTTGTCCACACCTCCTCCTCCTTCTTTATTTCTTGAAATCCCATTCCTCCTCATCCACAGAGTGCTTGTCATTACTGTTCCATCTGCCGCAAGAAATGGGAAGAACAATCAGTTATTGTCTGGAGAGAAGAAATCACACACACACACATATAAAAACCAGGTCCTTGACAAGCTCCAGCGGCAAACAAAGACCAACTCGGCCTTCTCAGGGGATAATTACCCGAAATTGCTGCATTAAAATGATCGATGGCCAGCGAAATCGGGGCCGGCTGAAGTGGCCAGTAAATAGATGACATTTTCACATGTTTCTAGTTAACATTTGATTAATTGCTCAGCGATGACCGCCATGGGAGGGCTAGCAGCGAGAAAAGCTATTTACAGCGCCTTCAGCATAATGCTTCCTTCAAGTCACTTTTCAAACCTTTCGTCCGTGAAACCTGTTTCCTTTCGTTTAATTATTGTCGTGTATGAATCTTTATCATAACCTTGAAAAAGCAGAAACAAATAGTAGGTGGGTCTTTGTTGCTGTGTGATAATATGGTGCTAACATGGGTCTTTATAGCTGTGTGATAATATGGTGCTAACATAGGTATTTGTAGCTGTGTGATAATATAGTGCTAACATAGGTATTTGTAGCTGTGTGATAACATAGTGCTAACATAGGTATTTGTAGCTGTGTGGTAATATAGTGCTAACATAGGTATTTGTAGCTGTGTGATAATATGGTGCTAACATAGGTATTTGTAGCTGTGTGATAGTATGGTGCTAACATAGGTATTTGTAGCTGTGTGATAATATGGTGCTAACATAGGTATTTGTAGCTGTGTGATAATATGGTGCTAACATAGGTATTTGTAGCTGTGTGATAATATGGTGCTAACATAGGTATTTGTAGCTGTGTGATAGTATGGTGCTAACATAGGTATTTGTAGCTGTGTGATAGTATGGTGCTAACATAGGTATTTGTAGCTGTGTGATAGTATGGTGCTAACATAGGTATTTGTAGCTGTGTGATAGTATGGTGCTAACATAGGTATTTGTAGCTGTGTGATAGTATGGTGCTAACATAGGTATTTGTAGCTGTGTGATAACATGGTACTTCCATGGGTCTTTCCCTTGAGTTTGATGGCTTATCATAGCTAGTTTTTACGTCAAGGCCACATGATCTCTCACAAATTTGTCATCCATCCATCTATCCATGGTCGGCGATCGGGCAAGCAATCGCCATCCTGTACGCCCTGTGGCGTTTTGCACGGCAGCAACACATTCTAACTACCTCTCGCGGTCTGCGGCCAGTCTTTGTATTGTGCTCCAGCTTTGCTGCATGATTTCAGCTTCTGTAGTACTCCACCACGTAGCCTTTGGTCGGCCTCTCTTTCTTTTTCCCTCGGGTGTCTATCACACGGCTATCTTAAGTGATGCTGCTCAATAGTAACTCGAAGCTATATAGTTTCTGCTGGCTAACTGGTATATCGAGACTATATAGTTTCTGCTGGCTAACTGGTATATCGGGACTATATAGTTTCTGCTGGCTAACTGGTATATCGAGACTATATAGTTTCTCCTAGCTGAATGGCAGTAAAATTCTGTTTAAAATCATAATGGGTAGACTTCGACAGAAAATAGAAGAAGACGTCAATTGGTTCAAGCTAGTTTCAGGCATGGAAGAGGATCAAGAGATCATATATTCAATATAAGATTAATAATAGCGAAATGCAGAGAGTTTAGTGGGAATCTATATTTATCCTTTATAGACTACTCAAAGGCATTTAATTGTGTACAACACCGGAAACTTTGGGAAATAATGGAAAAAATGGGATTTCCAACACATTTGATACAATTAATATCACTGCTGTATCTAGACCAACAAGCAGCAGTAAGAATAAATGGTGAAACAACAACTTGGTTTGACATAAAACAAGGGGTCCGTCAGGGGTGCATATTGTCACCCTACTTATTTAACTTGTATACTGAAAATATAATGAGGAATGTTAGAGAAGACGTAGACAAAGAATATTACGATGCCACAACAATTGGAGGCTATGAAATACCAGAGATTAGATATGCTGATGACACATTATTACTGTCCACAACACAAAAAAGAATGGAAAAACTAATTATGTCAGTCTGTAAGAATAGCGAAGAGCAAATCCTCTATCTTAATGCGAAGAAAACTAAACTGATGACAACTAACAAAACAAATAAGGCAGCTGAAATATTTATCAACGAGGAAAAATTGGAAGAAGTGGAGAGTTTTGAATATCTTGAATAATGAGTAATTAATAATGGAGATACAATGAGGGAAATTAAAAGGAGGACATCTATCACTCTTCAGAAAGTAAAACAACTAAAGAATCTGTGGAGAGGAACAGACAGAACTACAAAAATAAGATTGTTAAGGGCATGCATCTTTCCCATCGCAACATATGCCTGTGAGACCTGGACACTCAATAAAACAGCTTAGAAACACATAAATGCCTTTGAATGTAAATGCTACAGAAGAGTTCTTAAAATATCATGGACACAAAAAACAACAAATATATCTATACTACAAGAACTGAATACTGAAGAAGACTGGCTAGTAAAGAGGATTAAAGAGAGAAAACTTAAATATTTTGGACACATTAAACGTCATGGTAATCTAAAGAAGACCGTCTTGGAAGGGTACATAATGGGAAAAAGACAGAGAAGAAAACCAAGGCAAAGATGGCTACAAGACATCGTTGATGATCTGCAAATGGATGCATCAACGGCGGGCTATCATGCTTCCAACCAAGAGGCCCACAGGCATGCTGTTAGGGAGGCAAAGTTCCGCAAGGGGCATGCAAATGAATGAATGAGCTAAATGGTAAATCGAGATTATATAGTTTCTCCTAGCTAAATGGTAAATCCAGAATATATAGATATGTTCATCTATCGCTTGATGTTGTTCACCTATCTCTTGATGTTGTCCATCTATCGCTTGATGTTGCTCACCTGTCTATTGTTGTTGTCCATCTATCTTTTGATGATGTTCACCTGTCTCTTTATGTTGATCACCTACCTCCCGATGTTGTTCACTTGTCTCTTGATATTGTTCATTTATC
Source organism: Achatina immaculata (assembly GCA_009760885.1). Taxonomy (NCBI): domain Eukaryota; kingdom Metazoa; phylum Mollusca; class Gastropoda; order Stylommatophora; family Achatinidae; genus Lissachatina; species Lissachatina immaculata. The sequence goes on along the minus strand of CM019700.1, from coordinate 43,450,508 downwards.
TCTTGATGTTGTTCACTTGTCTCTTGATGTTGTTCATCTATCTCTTGATGTTGTTCACATGTCTGTATGTGTTTTCACCTGTTTCTTGATATAGTTCATCTATCTCTTGTTGTTGTCTATCTGTCTCTTGATGCTGTTCACCTGACTCTTGATGTTGTTCACTTATCTCTTTATGTTGTCCATCTATGCCTTGATGCTATTCGCCTATCTCTTCATACTGTTCGCCCATTTCTTGAAGTTGTTCACTTATCTCTTGATAATGTCCATCTATCTCTTGATGTTGTTCACCTAGCTCTTGCTGCTCTTCAGCTCTCTTCTTGGTGTTCATCTGCCTCTTGGTGTTGTTCACTTGTGTCTTGATGTTGTCCATTTATCTCTTGATGCTGTTCAACTATCTCTTGATGCTGTTCACATATCTGTTTGTGTTCAAATATCTCTTGATGCTGTTCAACTATCTCTTGATGCTGTTCACATATCTGTTTGTGTTCAAATATCTCTTGATGCTGTTCAACTATCTCTTGATGCTGTTCACATATCTGTTTGTGTTCAAATATCTCTTTGTGTTCACCTGTGTCTTAATGTTGTTCATTTATCTCTTGATGTAGTTCCCTTCTGTCTTCATGTTGTCCATCTATCTCTGATGCTGTTCTCATATCTCTTGTTGCTGTTCACCTATCTCTCGATGCTGTTCACCTATCTATTGATGATGTACACCTATCTCCTGATGCTGTTCACATCATCTCTTTATACTGTTCACTTGTCTCTTGATGCTTTTCACCTATCTCTTGGTGTTCACCTGTCTCTTGATGTTATTCACCGATCTCTTGATGTTGTCTATCTATCTCTTGATATTGTTCACTTGTCTCTTGATGTTGTCCATCTATCTCTTGATGCTGTTCACCTAGCTTTTGATGCTTTTCACCTACCTCTGGCTGTTGCCCACTCATCTTTTCGGGTTGGCCACTCATCTCTTCGGGTGGCCACTCATCTCTTCGTGTTGGCCACTCTTCTCCTATTGTTTCTATCAGTATCTTCCCTTGTATTCTTCTTGTCCCAAGATTTTAATGTGATTTCATAGTTCTTTTGCTACATCAGACATTGATTTCATAGTTAGCATCATTTCTCTTGCTACATCAGACATTTTGGTTCCTTCTGATAAAGGCAGACTGGGTGTATGGTTCAGCTTTACAAAAAAGATAAAAAGAATGAGGAAATTGGACACTAGCAAGAATGGCAGAAAATAAGATGAGCACGTGTAGATGAAAAACAAACACTGAGACTACAGGCCAATGATAATATTCCAATAATTCCAAAAACTCCTGATTTTTTTTTTCAAGAATCGCATACAAAAGCAACACAGCAGAAATAATCATACAAAAAAAAAGAGATGAAAAATTAAACACTTACACTTTTTGGACATCCTTGTAAAAAAAAGCCTGTCACGAAGTATTGTTGTATGTTGTTCTCATCTTACTTTCTGCCATTATGGTTTTTGGTTCACTTTCCTCACTCTTTCTATCTCTCTGTCTGACTGTCTGTCTGTCTGTCTCTCTCTCTCTCTCTCTCTCTCTCTCTCTGTATGTGTGTGTGTGTGTTAACTGAACCATACACCTCTATCTACTTCACGACTAGAACCAGTTTTACCACAGTCGTCATCTCTCTTATCTTTCATTTTCTCTTACACTTTTCATTAGTTTGTCAGTTAATTCTTTCTTGTAAAGGTAAAGGGTAAAATCCCCCGTTTCCGTGCCATTAAGATACCCGTATATATGGGATACGGTGTTAGGCCCGTATTTTCCTAGACACATGAAAGAGTGATGTGGTCAGTATCACACCTGGCCGCGTTTACCTTCCTATATTTTCTCTGGTACCCGTTTTTAAGAGGCTGGGTGCACCCTTTGGCCATTTTCGTGTGTACCAGAAAAAAAAGTCCCACTGCTGGGACTATTTCGTTCTTGCAGTACTTCTTTATTTGTAGCCTCCCCGTGGAATCTGTAAAACTCCACGCCAAAACAAACCAAAAAAAAAAGAACTCTATCAGCATCAAGAGCCGTGTACGCATTAAAATCTTCCCTGATGTACCATAAATTACCACGGGCAGCCTAAATTCAAAAACTGTCTTCGGCAGCTACAAAACGGAACAAACAGAACAATTTCAAGAATTCCAAAAACTTTGTTTCATCATATTATTCAATTTGCTACGCAGCGAGACAAACAGAAATACCTTTTTTTCCCTCCAGAAGACAGCTTTTGCTTTTCGCCTTAAATTGTTCTCCGATGTGCATATTTCAGCGAGAGAACATCTCAACTTCCGGTCCAGGTGACTATTTTAAAAGTTTCTTTTTAAAAAGTTATTCTAAGGAAACACACGAAAAAAAAAACCCAGACTGTTAAATAATTAACGTTCTGCTAATTTGTTGCCCTGAATTATCGTTAAATTTTGCAATTATAAAACACATGATGTCATGTTTGGAAATCCAGGAATTATTACTGCTCTTACTAGAAAATGACGCTCGCGTAATTTGTTTTCGAAATCACAGAAAACATTTGTTTTTTATCTCGAAACAAAACGTCTGAATCCCAGAAGAAAATTTTTTTGTCAGAATTTGTTTTCTGTCACGTGGACTCACGGGAATCATGGTTGAACCGGCAGATGTTCTGATGTCTTAACGGAAATTTTTTTTTTTTGGGTCTAATATGTGTTTTCCATCATGTCGGTTTTTAATGTCTACCGACAGATTTCCTGTTTGCTGTGTCACACTTGTTGGCTCTAATGTCTTCTAAAAGATTCGCTGTATACTATATCACATTTGTTGGCTGTAATCTCTTCTAAAAGACTCGCTGTATACTGTATCACATTTGTTGGCTGTAATGTCTTCTAACAGACTCGTTTTATAATGTATCACATTTGCTGGCTGTAATGTCTTCTAAAAGACTCGCTATATACTGTGTCACATTTGTTGGCTGTAATATCTTCTAACAGACTCTCTGTATACTGTGTCACACTTGTTGGCTGTAATATCTTCTAAAAGACTCGCTATATACTGTGTCACATTTGTTGGGTGTAATATCTTTTAACAGACTCGCAGTATACTGTGTTACATTTGTTGGCTGTAATATCTTCTAACAGACTCTCTGTATACTGTGTCACATTTGCTGGCTGTAATATCTTCTAAAAGACTCGCTATATACTGTGTCACATTTGTTGGGTGTAATATCTTTTAACAGACTCGCAGTATACTGTGTTACATTTGTTGGCTGTAATATCTTCTAACAGACTCTCTGTATACTGTGTCACACTTGTTGGCTGTAATATCTTCTAACAGACTCACTGTATACTGTGTCACACTTGTTGGCTGTAATATCTTATAACAGACTCGCAGTATACTGTGTCACACTTGTTGGCTGTAATGTCTTCTAAGAAACTCGCTGTATACTGTGTCACATTTGTTGGCTGTAATGTCTTCTAACAGACTATACTATGTCACACTTGTTGGCTGTAATGTCTTCTAACAGATTCGCTATATACTGTGTCACATTTGTTGGCTGTAATATCTTCTAAAAGACTCGCTGTATACTCTATCACACTTGTTGGCTGTAATGTCTTCAGTGAAGTTTAATGAACACTACGACTCACATCAGACTTACTGGTTTTAATGTCTTCTATCAGACTTAGTGGTTATACCGTCTTTCATCACACTTACTGGTTAGATCGTGTTCTATTGCACGTACCGATTATAATATGTTTTCTATTACATTTACTGGTTATAATGTGCTCTACTACGCATTCTTGTTATAATGTCTTCTAAGACATGTGCTTCGTGCGACGTCTTCTGTCAAAAGTGCAGGATATAATGTCTTCTGATAGACTGGCTGCTCGAAATATACTGTAACATATTGACGCTTTTTTTGTCTAAGGATAAGCTTCAGAACCGACAGGTGTCATTTATGGGCAACTCCTGTTACGTCTAATTCTACCAATGTTGAATTCTAATATACTCCTTGGTTATAACGTTCTTATAGCATACTCGCTGGTTATAATGTTCTTATAGCTGGTTATAATGTTCTTAAAGCATACTCGCTGGTTATAATGTTCTTATAGCATACTCGCTGGTTATAACGTTCTTATAGCATACTCGCTGGTTATAATGTTCTTATAGCATACTCGCTGGTTATAACGTTCTTATAGCATACTCGCTGGTTATAATGTTCTTATAGCACACTCCCTGGTTATAATTTGTTAAAATTAGACAAAGGTGTATAGTTAAGTTTTACAAAATGATTTTAAAAAAGAGGCCAAAAGATGAAAATGGAAATGGCTGGACCACTTAGTACTTACTACCGCCTCGACTTGCACACCTCAAGGGAAAAGAAAGAGGGGGCAGGCCATTGGGGACATGGAGACCCACAACACAGGAAGAACTAGAGGAAGCCGGAAAGACAAGGTTTGAGGTATCCAGGCTTGTTCAAGACAGGATTGGCTGAGGAACCTTTGTTGATGCATTATGCCCCATTTGATGATGATGATGATGATGATGATGATGATGATGATGATGATGATGATGATGAAAGCGGCCAGGAACAAGAATGGTAGAAAATGAGATGAGCGAATAAGAGTGAAAACATCCAATTATTTATACAAAACCCTTTTTCAGAGATCACATTTTAAAAGAATCGACACAGCAGACAAAAACATAAAAAATAGGTGAAAAATTAAACACTTAGCTCGTTTGGTATCTTTGTTTGAAAGGCGGGCACAAATTGAGCTCTGATAGATGTAGGTAAGCACAAAGTGGAAGCATGTCTTATAACATACTCGCTGGTTATAACGTCGTATAGCTTACTCGCTGGTTATAACGTCTTATAACATACTCGCTGGTTATAACGTCTTATAGCTTACTCGCTGGTTATAACGTTTTATAACATACTCGCTGGTTATAACGTCTTATAGCTTACTCGCTGGTTATAACGTTTTATAACATACTCGCTGGTTACAATGTCATATAACATACTCGCTGTTTATAACGTCGTATAGCTTACTCGCTGGTTATAACGTCTTATGACATACTCGCTGGTTATAACGTCTTATAGCTTACTCGCTTGTTATAACGTTTTATAACATACTCGCTGGTTATAATGTCTTATAACATACTCGCTGGTTATAATGGCTTAAAACAAGCTGTCGGTGGTTATAGCGTCTTACAGCATACTCAGTGCCTGTAGTGTCTTATACTAGCCTTGCTTGTTATGTTTTATAACATGCTCGCTGGTTATAATGTCTTATAACATGCTCGCTGGTTATAATGTCTTATAACGTGCTCACTGGTTATAATGTCTTAAAAAATGCTCGCTGGTTATAATGATTTATAACGTGCTCACTGGTTTTAATGTCTTATAACATACTCACACGTTATAATGTCTTGTAATATGCTCACTGGTTACAATGTCTTATAACGTACTTACTGATTATAATGCATAATAACAAACTTTTCAATCATAATGTATTATAACATGCTCTCATGTTATAATGTCTTATAAGAAATCTGCTGCTAAGGAAATATTCTCCTCACAAACAGATGTTTTACAGGAGATATGAAAAGAACAAAACAGGCCAATTTCGTTTGCCACTGAGGACATTTGTATACGCTGCCATGACACTCTGCAAACATTGGCCAACGATTTGTTTTCAATGTGCACTGTATGGAGTCCCATCATTGTCATATTCCATCAAAACCGATGTGAACCGCCACAGCCCTAGCTTTTAAACCGTGTAATAGTTCATGAAGAATACGCGAGATTCTCGTGTATTAACACGAGATGATTAAGATTTTTTGCAGACTGAACTGTTTGGAAGATCTTGCCTTCCGGCTCAGTCTCATGCAATTGTCTGTATGCGGACATATTTTCTTGCTGGTGTATTGTTCCGTCTAAGGAAACAATCCTTAGATTGAAAGAAATGAGCACCGGTTCATGTATCTCGGAAGGCTGAGCAGTCGAAATTATGGTTGTTTTCAGTTTAATATTGTGTTCATATTTGGGTGGAATGGAAGAGGATACGCTGAGATTCTGTTCCGAGGATAAAAAAATGTTTCCATATTCCAAAACTATTCTGCTATATACAAAACAAAATATTACTACATCACAAAACTATTATGTTATATACAAAACAAAATATTACTACAATCTAAAACGATTCTGCTACACTAAAACGTTTCCGTTGCTGTGTAAGATTTGATGTTAATAAATGAATTTGGATTTTTGATTGATTTGGTACTTGGTTTTAAATCAATATGTTTCCCCTTTATGTGTACAGTCATACCAATGGGACAAATTAGCATCCCCTTAATAAATCTCCTCCAGTTTCGACCTACGTTGATTAAAGTATGCCACCATCCTGAATAAAAGAGGAAACACCTGACACTCAGCACATTTCCACCGCAACAAGACCAACATCGCTTCAACGACTCGTAATTAAGAAAATATTTAAGTATCGTTTAATTAAAAGAATGGACACTTCAATCGAAAACAACGACACCTGGGGACAACAAAACTGGATACTTCAATCGAAAACAACGACAGCTGGGGACAACAAAACTGGATACTTCAATCGAAAACAACGACAGCTGGGGACAACAAAACTGGACACTTCAATCGAAAACAACGACATCTGGGGACAACAAAACTGGACACTTCAATCGAAAACAACGACATCTGGGGACAACAAAACTGGACACTTCAATCGAAAACAACGACAGCTGGGGACAACAAAAACCCCAGTGCATCAAGAACGAGACGACATTTAAAGCCAAAAGATGGACAAATAAGGATGAATAAATTCACAACCATTAAACATCTTCATGGTGAAGCTCATTCTACACTTCCCAGTACTTGACTAGGCCCCCCCCCTTTTTAACCCAAGGCCCTCCCCCAAGAAAAGCCTTCGTGCAAGTCGCACCAGTCTTAAACATTTTCTTCCTCTGACATTTCTGCATATCCACAGTCATTTGCGTCATTCTTGTGCAAGTCGCACTAATTCTTCGACATTATCTTTCACAAACATTTCTGAATATCCACAGTCATTTGAGTTACACACTTGCACCTTGACGACAAAAAAGAAAATGATAACCAAATGAAATTTAAAAAAAACTCATCTCAGCACATACATGCAAAGACATCTCTGGGCATGAAAAACATATGAAATATATCTATGCTTGAAATCGTCCACACAAGAACATTCATATGCAAAACAAATACTCAGTGTGCAAATTCATTTACGCGTTTAACTTCGTACATGAATAATAGTAAGCCCTCTGATGACTTAAGAATGCAATATTGACAAAAACAGCGAATGACAAAAATTCACTGACCAAAATCAATAAACATAGCACGTGGCAATTTGAATGAGCGCAATAATACAACATAGCAAAATACATAGCAATGATGGGATCAAAGGCTCACACTTAAATGCATGTATTTAACACACTGAAAATCCGACAGTTCACAGAAAACTTTACCTTCACTACAAAATCACGTTCATCATACTTAGTAACAAAAAAAAAACACTTACATTTTAAAAAAAGCATCAAACTACACAAAAACTTACAACACATAAGGGGGGGGGGGCACACACGTGGAGAACTTTGCAAAGACACACTTACAAAATGTCACATTAATATCCATAAAACAATTACGAAAACACGCTCCCTCACTGCCTGGCCGTACCTCAGCAACACCACAGAAACAAATCAATTAAATCAGCCAAACATCACTGACCTGAATATACACACTGGCCAGAAATAGTGACCAATAGGAGGCGCTTACTTTGACCTTTCGGATTGGTCGCCCTGAAAGCTCAAAACCAGCCATCATCACAACACACAATGAATTTAGAAATAGAGAAAATGCTGTTACATTCTAAAACGATTCTACTACATATAAAACAAAATACCGCTACATTCCAAAATGATTCTGCTACATATTAAAAGCTATTACATTTTATATACAGTTCTGCTACAAGTTAAAAGTTGCTACATTCTAAATACAAATCTGCTACAAGTTAAAAGTAACTACATTCTAAATACAAATCTGCTACAAGTTAAAAGTTACTACATTCTAAATACAATTCTGCTACAAGTTAAAAGTTGCTACATTCTAAATACAAATCTGCTACAAGTTAAAAGTTACTACATTCTAAATACAAATCTGCTACAAGCTAAAAGTTACTACATTCTAAATATACATTTCTGCTACCCTGAAATCTCTTACTTTGTTAGTAGACCTTCTCCCCAAGATGTTCTTGCCACTGATCCTTTTCAGTCACAAATACTCAGCATAGAGAATTAGGGCCAAACAGAGAATTAGACATCATTAGGGAGAATTAGAAAAGTATTAAATGATCTTTAAATGATCACATTTAAGAACAGTTCACAAAATTTTCCACACTGCCACCCTTCCTTCCACACCCGCATCATATCTCACAGCGCCCCCCCCCCAAAAAAAAAAATTTTTTTTTCCTGATGCTCCCTGCCACTCCCTTTTCCTTCATAATCCCGCCCCCCCCCCCCTTTTACCCCCAGATCTTCCAACTTCCCCACTCCCCAACTTAGAGGCGGGGCAGTACAGCCCACATTTTGGTAATCCCTGGATAAGTGTACACTCAGTTAACATTTTATGCGGTTGTGTCCCTTTCAACACTTGCGATTTCAATGCAGTTTTGAAAACAACTTGAGTTAATGCGTATTCTACACTGTTGTTGGTTTTGCAGAAGAGAAAGAGACTTCCATTTATCACGTGGAGTGAATCTCAGACTGGACTAGTACACGTTTACTTTGTCAGAATCGAAATTTGTTGTGTGAAAGAGAGAATGTTTGTGTCAGAAAGTTCAAGGACATGAATGCTCTATAAGGTGAGAAATTGAGATTAGCTTTCTCGAAACGTGCCCACAGACAAGCGTGGTGTTTTGTTATCCACTTTCGTGTGTGTGAGTGTGTGGATATATTCAGACGACGCTGTGCTTGTAGGAGCTTGGAACACAGGTCTGGTGTCGGATACGGAGTAGTTTCTAGCAGCCTGTCTTGGTGACTGCTCAGGGAGGGCTGATTAAGATCTGGAAAATACTGGTTCGCCTACCTTGGCAGCTTACAGCACCTGCGTCATAGTACCACTATCACAGTATCTGTATCAATGTACCAGTATCATAATACCAATATCACAGTGTCTGTATCATAATACCAATATCACAGTACTTGTATTATAGTGCCAATATCACAGTACTTGTATCATAATACCACTATCACAGTACTTGTGTAATAGTACCACTATCAGAATACCTGCATCATAATATCAATATCACAGTACTTGTGTAATAGTACCACTATCACAATACCTGCATCATAATACCAATACAACAGTACCTATATCATAGTACCAGTATCACAATACCTGTATCATAGTACCAGTATCACAGTACCTGTATCACATTACTAATATCATAATACCAATATAACACTACCTGCATTATAGTACCAGTATCATAATAGCGATATAACAGTACTTGTATCATAGTGCCAGTAGCACAGTACATGTATCATAGTACCAATATCACAGTATTTGTATTATAGTACCAATATCACAGTGCCTGTAGCGTATACGCCGGGGGCGCTAAATTTTCTACGCAGTTTTTCCACAAATAAAAGTGAATATTTTACTTCCTCTGTCTGGGGAGTGGAATTTTCCCCTCTTCGCATTTTGAAGGGGCGCTACATTTTCATTTTGAAGGGCGCTAAATTTTCATTTGAAGGGGCGCTTAAAAAAATTGTCCATTTTTTTCCCCAGGGCGTTATATCCTCCCTGGCCGTTTCATATCTCCGTTAGCAGAAATAACAGCTCATGAAATCCTGTAATGCCGACATGTAGTCCTACGAGTTTCCATGCTTTCACATCCCACAACTCCTGGATGATGTATGAGCTCCATCACGTACTCAGATCCATCACAGTGCGTGCCTCTCCGCCACCTGCAGCAGCAGCAGAAGAAGCCTCCCTGGATAATCTAAGATCAGATTACTCTCCAAGGCCCCTCGCCCCTCCCCTTTTCCCCCGTTGAAGACGCTCTATCTTTGCACGTGAACCTCTAAACCTGACAAATTGATCCACCGTCGACTGGCATGGAACCTGCCACATGATCTCGCCGGGCAAGTCGTTTATGAGTTAGTCTGAGCGGTTTCCTCGCTGGCGTTGTTTGTGGTTGCTCCCAGTTCAGATTACCCCCCCCCCCCCCGGGCTGTCAAACAATAATTGCAGAGCAAACTCATTATGTCCGTTCTCGAGTAATTATGTCTTTGATAAATTACGTCCATGCAGGAACTCTCCGGGCTTGTTCATAATCAGCGTTCGCCCACAAGAAACGATGAACTTCGATAACTCCATCGATGCTGTTGATGATATCATAATTACTCAGCAGCTGGAGGCAAAGCTGGTGATGTCCGATGGATTAAGATGCATCCAGTTCTGCCGTCAGCAACCACAGGTCAAAGCTGATCGAGACCCTGTGCGGCTTTCCGTTAGTACCCACTGGTGGAAGGTTCAATCTAGAACGTCAGCAATGTTCCCTCTAAGCTGCGCTATCATGCACTGGGTACAAATCTTTTAGCACTTTGCGCGCAGATTTTTGGCTCAGTCCACGAGCATACGATTACTACTAACTAATAATGGAGATACAATGAGGGAGATTAAAAGGAGGACATCTATCGCTCTTCAGAAAGTAAAACAATTAAAGAATCTGTGGAGAGGAACAGACAGAACTACCAAAATAAGATTTTAAAGGGCAAGCATCTTTTCCATTGCAACATATGCCCGTGAGACCTGGACACTTAACAAAACAGCTGAGAAACACATAAATGCCTTTGAATGTAAATGCTACAGAAGAGTTCTTCAAATATCATGGACACAGAAAAGAACAAGTGTATCCATACTACAAGAACTTAATACTGAAGAAGGCTATCTAGTAAAGAGTATTAAATAAAGAAAACTTAAATATTTTGGACACATTAAACATCATGATAATCTAGAGAAGACCGTCTTGGAAGGATACATAATGGGAAAAAGAAAGAGAGGAAGACCAAGGCGAAGATGGCTGCAAGACATCGTTGACGATCTGGAAATGGATGCATCAGCAGCAAGCCATTATTGCTCACAACCGAGAGGCCTACAGGAGTGCTGTTAGGGAGGCAAAGTTCCGCAAGGGACATGCAAATGAACGAATGAAAAGTTCTTTTGCCTCACGAAGTAGAAATTGCTGCTCATAACGCTCCACGTCTTAGATGGCGCACCGATCGCTGCCTTTTTTTTAAAGCTTCTCTCCGGGTCTGCAAAAGTAGGAGCTGTATCCCACTCCCCATCCCGCACGATGTTATGCTTGAACGCCCACTCTGCATCGATGACAAAGAAGATCCTGCCGTCGTTTCCAGCGAGACAGACCAAGCGTGAAGGATGTTGTGATTTTTAGCGTCAGCGAACTGTGACTGATTGAGCATCTTAACTTTACAGCAGCACTTTTCTGAAATTTTATATTGTTCGTTGTTATTGTTGCTGTTGTTGTTGATGCTGTTATTGGTGATGTGTTGTTGTTATTGCTGTTGACGTTGTTGCTATTGTTACTGCTGTTGTTCTTATTGCTAATGCTGTTGCAGCTGTTAATGTTGTTGTTGCTGCTACTGCTGTTGTTCTTGTTACTGCTGTTGTTATTGCTGCCGTTGTTGTCGTTACTGCATTTACTTTGATGTTATTGTTGCTACTGTTATTATATTTTTGCTACTGTTGTTATTGTTGATTTCAATTTTTTGTTTTTCTTGTCGTTGCTATTGTTGTTGTTATTGTTGTTGATATTATTAATGTTCTGATATCATTGCTCTTGTTGCCGTTGTTACTGTTGTTGTTATTGTTCTTGCTATTATTATTTGGTTGTTGTTGCTCTTGTTATCATTCTTGTCGCTATGGTTATTATTGTTCATATTGGTGTTGTTATGATTTCTAAAGCTGATGTTGTTGTTGTGGTTATTACTATTGTTGTTGTTTCTGTTGTTATCATTATTATGACTATTATTATTATTATTATTTCTAAAAAATATACACAGCTAAGCACTGCCCAGTCACACGGGCCGAACGATCTTACTGGATGCGGTAACAGTGAGGTGGAGCAAGGTCTTGACCAGTTCTGATCTGCTTTCTTTGAAAACTGTAATGCCACACAGCTATAGGGATTATCAGCAGATAGGCACATGACTCTCCGGAGAGGACATTTTACCAAGGGAGGTGGGGAGGGGGAAATTGGAGAGGAATTTCTTTCCCATACCAAAAAAGGATTTTTTTTTAAAAAGATAAAATCCCTGTTTCCATATCATTAACGCACATTGGGGGATAAGGTTTTAAATCCTTATCCCAAGATCGTCGGCACATGAAAATCTGATGTGGTCAGTATCATGCCTGGCCCGCATTTACCTTCCTAGGTTTCTCTGGTACCCATTTTTAGAGACTGGGTGGATTCTGGGCTTTTTTGGTGTGGGGATACCCATTGCTATGACTACATGTGTCTTCTTCGTCTTCTTTTTCTTCTTCTTCTTCTTCTTCTTTTTCTTCCTCTTCATCTGCGCTCGAAATTCTTGGTCACTTCAAATCCTTATCCCTGTCGACATAGCAAAGCCCGCAGTCCTCTCCAGATCCTGATAGGAGCCCACAAAGCTTTTGCTCCAAGCTTGTGTCCTCTGGTCATGTCTCACGCCTCAGGTCTGCATGATTTGGGCACTCTTGTAGGATATGTTCTAACGAAAAGTTTACTTCTTCGATTCAAACGAGTTATGCCACTGCAACCCACTCCGCATCCTGCTCCTAGTATTTGTGTTTCAGGATCGTTACGCTAGCTGCCATAGGAAGTGGTTGAAAAATCACCACTTGGTTACGTTTTATGGCGAAGTGGTTAGTGCACTGGTCTCTCATGTTGCAGGTCGGGGGTTCGAATCCGGCCGGCGGCACCCCAGTCACCCAGCTGTAGAAATGGGTACCTGACTTCTTCTGGAGTTGGGGAAGGAAAAGGCAGCCAGGCGTGATACTGACCACATCACCCTGTAGTGTGCTGACAGGTCAAGGAAAATATGGACACTAACACCATATCCCTATGTGCCTCTAAGGCATGACAGGGTTACCTTTACTTTTTTTTACTTTATATATATATATAATGTAACTTTCTGTCAGACACATGCAAAAGAAACACCGAAGTGTTTTTTAGTATATTTTTTACTCGTAGCTTTCGACATAAACTAATTATGTCAGTCTGTAAGAACAGCGAAGAGCAAAACCTCTATCTTAATGCGAAGAAAACAAAATTGATGACAACTGACAAAACAAACAAGGCGGCTGATATATGTAACAATAAGGAAAAACTTGAAGAAGTGGAGAGTTTTGAATATCTTGGATCACTACTAACTAATAATGGAGATCCAGTGAGGGAAATTAAAAGGAAGACGTCTATCGCTCTTCAGAAAGTAAAATAACTAAAGAATCTGTGGAAAGGAACAGACAGAACTACAAAAATAAGATTTTTAAGGGCATGCATCCTTCCTATGGCAACATATGCCTGTAGGACCAGGACACTTAATAAAACAGCTGAGAAACACATAAATGCCTTTGAATGTAAATACTACAGAAGCGTTCTTAAAATATTATGGACACAAAAAAAAAAAAAGAAATATATCCATACTACAAGAACTTAATATTGAAGAAGGATGGCTTGTATAGAGGATTAAAGAGAGAAAACTTAAATATTCTGGACACGTTAAACGTCATGATAATCTAGAGAAGACCGTCTTGGAAGGGTACGTAATGGGAAAAAGAAAGAGAGGAGGACCAAGGCGAAGATGGCTGCAAGACATCGTTGAGGATCTGCGAATGGATGCATCAGCAGCAGGCCATCTTGCTCACAACCGAGAGGCCTATAAGAGTGCTGTTAGGGAGACACAGTTGCGCAAGGGATATGCAAATAAATGAATGAATGAAGCTTTCGATTGTCGTTGGAGGAGAGAATAAACATGAGGCATCGACAATGAAATCCCACTAGCTTCCTTCAGGAAGCCTAGATGTAAAATCTATTGCCATGGAGAAACTACCTCCAAAACTAAAAACAAACAAACAAACAAACAAATAAAAAGAGAGCATCTTCCTGTACAGCAGTCTTACACAAGAGTTCAATCCTCCAAATGGCTGCCAGTGCATTGAAAAACTGGGTTTTTTCCCGCCTTTAACTCAGTGACATTTAAGCAGAATTATGTCCCCTGATTGTATCTAGATTGCACAAGAAAACACTGAATATACAAGACACTGTTCTCGATAATAGCACGCACAAGCATGGCTGTCGACCTATTTGTTAAATAAATCCAGCTCTCTTGCATTATTAAACATTTAAAACCTGAAAAGCTTACAACAAATTTTCCTGGAACAAAACAAGAAACAGACAAAGCACCGTGTCTGCTTTATGTAAACAAAGATTTATACCTTCATTATTTCCCCTTGTAGCTATGGTAACCGACGGATGCTAGAGAATTAGGGTGTTTTATTTAGATGCACTTTGTCGTCAAACGTAAGTTTCTTAGAGTGGCTTTCTCCTCTTCTGGCGCGAAATCTACTTAACAAAAGTTTGCGAAAAGCTTAAGTTAAAACTGCTCTGCTCGGTTTGTTCATTTGTATAATTAAAAGATTCCTTTTTACGAAGTGACAGAGCCAGTTTGGGTGTTTGTTCACATGTAGAGAAGTGATAGAAGCAGTTCGCGTGTTTGTTCACCGTTCAAGTACTGTATAAGAACAGATGCAAGATAAACTTCCCGTTTCCGTGCCATTAAGACACTTGGGATACGGTGGTAGGCCCGCATTTTCCAAGAACTTGGGCACATGAAAGTTTGGTCAGACCTGACCACATTTGCTCGTACCTTCTGTTTTCTCAGATATCCATGTTTAGATCCCGGGTATACCCTGGGGGTCTTTTTTATTGTGGGGGTATCAGGATAAAAAAAATCCTCACTGTTGGGACTTGAATGTTCAAGTACTGACAGCGATTATTTAGAATTTGGTTCACATTTCAAGAATTCTCCGAGTATTTAGAATCCGGTTTACATTTCACGAATTGTCAGAGAGTATTTAGAATTTAGTTCACATTTCAAGAATTGAGTCCGTCAAATATCATGGACACAAAAAAGAGCAAATATATCCATACTACAAGAACTTAATATTGAAGAAGGATCGCTAGTAAAGAGGATTAAAGAGAGAAAACTTAAATATTTTGGACAAATTAAACGTCATATAATCTAGAGAAAACCGTCTTGGAAGGGTACATAATGGGAAAAAGAAAGAGAGGAAGACCAAGGCGAAGATGGCTACAAGACATCATCGATGATGTGCGAAAGGACGCATCAGCAGCAGGTGATCTTGGTTACATCCGAGAGACCTACAGGAGAGCTGTTACGAAGGCAAAGTTCCACATGGGACATGCAAATGACTGACTGACTGAGGGATGTGGTTTGAGATGCAAAAAGGGAGTGGGGGGGGGGGGGGGGGAACGATAGCACGAAAAAGTTTGGAAACCAACTAAATGTACGTATTAATTTCTTCTTCTTCTTCTTCTTCTTCTTCTTCTTCTTCTTCTTCTTCTCTTCTTCTTCTTCGGCGTTCAAGTTCATAGTCATGCTAAATCAGAAGCCCGGCGGCTAGGATGAAGCCCACAGTCTTCTCCAGATCATCCCGGCAGCCCCATAGCTTCTGCTTTAGGTCCGAGCTCTGTGGCCGTGCCTGGCCCCCCTCGAGGCATGGGGCCCGGCGCCGTCCCTCCCCGGGCAGTAACTGATAGGACAGACACTATGACGTCAGTTTCCGTTGCCGCATGACCTTGACCTGTCGATGCGTGGGTGTTTGCTGACGCCGTCTTCGGCAGACCAAGTTGTTTCTGACTGGTTCTCGGGTTTGACGTTTGATCCTATGGTGCAGTGTGCCTTCATGCCCAGTCAGTCCCTCCTCTGATGATCTAGGCAGCTGTGTTCTTCCGCTCTATACAGTAGAGAGTCTCTGCACATAAAACGCTTCATACAACACATACACACAAAAATCAGCAACATCACCTGCCATCACACATGCGCGCGCACGAACCAACACAAACATAAAGCTAACTTCCTATTTTGATGGCCGCCATGTTTTTTAATAAAATTTTCATGAATCTAATACCATTAAGGTCACTCGTTCATCAATGCTTTCATAAGCCCTTTCCTCCTTTTTTTTCAGTTCAGATTTGATAGCAACTGAAGGCCATCCAATCTAATGCCGATTACTTCGCCATATTGTCCCAGTGTCTGGCTAAACGGCTGCGAACCAATAAGCTACTTTATCGAGGCGTGGGACATTTGATAAATTCTCATCCAACTTCATTAAACGCCTGGGTCTCTTTTCATCCGGGGATTTACTTCCGAGCTGAGCGTCGTGTGCTCAATAGACCCGCGGCCTCCACTGATCACCTGTTGTTAGATTAAATAACCGCTGTGTCAATGGCAGTATTGATACCGTCATTGGTGTTAAAGGTGATTGCAAGAGTTAATGAAAGAAGTTTCTCTGGCAGTTGATTCGTGGGGGGAATATATTACGCAGGCCTTTGGTACTGTAGTTGGCGCGCTTAATTATATCCGGGATGATGCTTGAAGTTGAGTCACAGTTTGAGGCCAGTGTTTCTCATCCTGTGCTAATGCTCATGGCTCCTCTGTTGTGGAGTTGAGTGTTCTCCGTGGAAGCGCACGTTTTCACGAATCCGCGACATCACGTCGGTGGCCCTCCTGCAGGGTGTGTCGTGACCAGGACCCTAGTCTGGCTGCGCGAGGACGACGTGATGTTGTGGATGTAGATGTGTGAAAGTCTTGGCCTGTGGAAACGATGTGTGGTTCAGGTGGCTGCTGTTGTTGTTGTCTTCGCGTTGTGCCGCTCTCAACCTGCCCACGGCCTGCTTGCCTGGCCCACAACCTGCCTGCAGGTCCCCTACCTGCTTGCCTGTCCTCATCCTTTTGCCTGCCCTAACCTGCTTGTCTGTCCTCAA
This sequence comes from Achatina immaculata, assembly GCA_009760885.1. Taxonomy (NCBI): domain Eukaryota; kingdom Metazoa; phylum Mollusca; class Gastropoda; order Stylommatophora; family Achatinidae; genus Lissachatina; species Lissachatina immaculata. Next base: position 43,433,395 of record CM019700.1, on the reverse strand, counting down.
CCTGCTTCCTACCCCAACCTGCTTGTCTGTCCTCAGCCTATTGCCTGCCCTCAACCTGCTTGCCTGTCCCCAACCTGCTTGCCTGCCCCTCCCACCTGCTTGCTGCCCCAACCTGCTTGTCTGCCCCCTCCCAACCTGCTTGCCTGCCCCCCAACCTTCTTGCCTACCACCAACCTGCTTGCTGCCCCAACCTTCTTGCCTGCTCACCAACCTGCTTGCTGCCCCAACCTGCTTGCTGCCCCAACCTGCTTGCCTACCCCCAACCTGCTTGCCTACCCCCGACCTGCTTGCCTACCCCCACCCACAGTTTCTTCCTCTGTTTACAGATGGTTGAATGATGGTACAGCACAGTTAGTGGGATTTCAACTGTCCAGTTTAATTCACGATTTCAGGTATATCCACCCTTGGCAAAATCTCCGCTCTAAGCTAGAAGTGTTCTTTTCTCTTCAATGACTCCTTCACGTGCCATTCCTTCGCTTAGCTAAAGCCTCCTATTTTTTTTTCTTTGGCTGTTGTTTAAACATCCGACCTCTTCAGTTCTTGTGGAGTCTTCTTTGACGTAAATATGTATCCCCTGGTGATTCTCATTCTTTTTCCGTCGAGATTATTTGTGTTAGTGGCGTTCTCTAATGTAAGTCTGCGCCTACACTTTTGGTGTAAGATTTTCTTATTCTGTCACAACACTTACCTGCTTCTCCACCACCCCCCCCCCCCCCACCAAATCAGTGCAACCATAGAAGAACTATACTTTGACCTTCTAACGGTGGTCTTAAGAAACTTGGTGGGAGCCTTTAAACTTTCCTTGGGGGAAACTGTTTGATATATCTCGAGTGATAGTATCTCCTGCGGCTGCGCAGACATTATCAGTCCTCTGTACTCTCATTGGAGCACAAGTCATCAACAAAGGTTCACCAGCCAGTCCTGTGTTGAGCAAGTCGGGATACCTCAAACCTTCAGTTCTTCCTGTGTTGTGGGTCTCCATGTCCCACAAAGGCCTGCGACCCTGTTTCTTTTCCCTTTGAGGTGTCCAAGTCAAGGCGGGCCTAGGGGTGTCTTGTTCTTTCCATTCGTGATATGTGGCCCACACGGTTAGCTGCGTGGGCCAAAGTTCATTCTGTGGTTCTTGAGTTTGTTGTCTCCATAGAAAGTGTTTGAGTGGTCACCAAGAGAGAGTGCGATAAGACGTAACATTGTTACATAACATAAAGTTGTAACAGAATAACTGTGCAGGAAATTGGCTAATATGAGCAGGATTGGGTGGGGGTTATGAGTCAAAAATGTGATAGATAAAAAAAATGACGACTGTGTTAAAACTTGTTCTAGTAATGAAGGTAGATAGAGGTAAACAGAGGTAGATAGAGGTAGACAGAGGTAGATATAAGTAGACAGAGGTAGATATAGGTAGACAGAGGTAGATATAGGTAGGCAGATGTAGATATAGGTAGACAGAGGTAGATATAGGTAGGCAGAGGTAGACAGAGGTAGATATAGGTAGACAGAGGTAAATATAGGTAGGCAGAGGTAGACAGAGGTATATATAGGTAGATGGAGGTAGACAGAGGTAGATATAGGTAGGCAGAGGTAGATTAGGTAGGCAGAGGTAGATATAGGTAGACAGAGGTAGATATAGATAAACAGAGGTAGATATAGGTAGGCAGAGGTAGGCAGAGGTAGATATAGGTAGACAGAGGTAGATAGAGTTAAACAGAGGTAAATAGAGGTAGAGGTGGACAGAGGTATATAGAGGTAGATAGAGGTGTACGGTTCCGATGTGTTTCCCCGTCTCTCCTTCAAGGAGGAGACCAAAGAGCTCAGTCTTTAAGTTTTCAGCTATTTTTCGTGTTGTTTTTCTATGTGGGGGCTTCTGTCGAAATACTGGATTGTTGTATTTTTATCAGTTTATATGTGCTCATCGAACTTTCTGCCACTCTTTTTTCTACTCACTTTCCTCACTCTCTCTCTCTCTCTCTCTCCTCTCTCTCTCTCTATCTCTTCTTTTCGTAAAACTGAGTCCAAAATGACGTTTTATCAAACTACCTGTCGCGTCAGTGTCACATTATGAAACCACATATTGAGTGGCACATCACTTCATAAAACCACATTCTAAACAACGTGCCCCGTTATCAAATTATAACATGTGATGTTGTTATACATTCCAGAGGGTAGCGTGGCCAGGTTATTACATTACTAAGAGTGGCACATGCCACGTTGTCTAGTGGCCACGTGATAAATGCGTGACGCTTATATAAACGTGACCAAGTTCCATAGCGGGCTACTGGAAAGACAGAAGGCAATCGACGTATCCAGCAGTGGGAATATACATTCTGTTGGCCTATAATTTAGTCTTTGTCACGTGACTTAGTTTTTATCTCATCACATATACGCACATACGTCCGCATGCACTGCTCTTGAAAATCCAACTGAAAATTGTATTCGTGGCTTCACAGAGAAAGTTCACATTTGCTCCAACAAGTCAAGGACAGCCCCCACAACAGCTTCGATTCCCCTGTAGTGGGAATCTTGGGCACGCCTAAACAACAACCCAAGCAATGGACCTTCGCCTTTTTTTTCCCTGCCTGGCCCCGCCCCTCAATGGAGCCTAGATAATACCGGTGGTAGAAGCTCCGTGCCGCATTCAAAAGTCAAATCTGGCCTGATAGCCTTCGAAAATTTGGCCTTCTATTGTTTGAGTCACGAAACCTGGCCAGTGGGGTTCTCTATTGACAATGATAATGTTTGTTTAGTTGTTCTATTCGTTTTATTTGTATCCTCTCTCTCATTCTGCGATAGAACAATAAACACACACACACAGAGCGGGTTGTCATGTCGGGGAGTGGACACCCGAGAGAAGAGGGGGGGGGGGGCAGATAACTTGGAGCAGATCATGATGTAGTGGAAAATATCATTCCAAAAAAAAAAAAAACACAGAGAGACTGGGACAATCAGGCGCTGAACAGACAGCAGGTTTCTAATTTCCCGGGTGCCTAATTTTCCGGTGTCTAATTTCCCCGTGTGTCGAATTGTCTCTATGTCTAGTTGTCCGAACATCTAAGTTCCAGTGTCCAGTTGTCCAGTAACCAACTACTGTGGTACTTAATTGTTTATTGTCCTAATTGTCCGATATCCCACTGTCCCGGGGTGTTAAATTGAGCTGTGTTAACTTGCCCGAAGGGTTAAATCTTTTACTGCTTAATTGTCCGGGTATCTAAATGCTGGGGTATGTAATTGTCCGACTATTTAACTGTCAGAATGTATGTAACTGTCCGGATATTTAATTTGCCGGAGTGTATGTAACTGTCCGAGTACTTAATTTGCCGGAGTGTATGTAACAGTCCGAGTACTTAATTTGCCGGAGTGTATGTAACTGTCCAGGTACCTAATTTGCCGGAGTGTATGTAACTGTCCAGGTACCTAATTTGCTGGAGTGTATGTAACAGTCCGAGTACTTAATCGCCGGAGTGTATGTAACTGTCTGGATACTTAATTTGCCAGAGTGTATGTAACTGTCCGGGTACCTAATTTGCCGGAGTGTATATAACAGTCCGAGTATTTAATCGCCGGAGTGTATGTAACTGCCCGGGTACCTAACTGCCAGAGTGTATGTAACAGTCCGGGTACTTAATTAACGGAATGTATGTAACAGTCCGGGTACCTAACTGCCAGAGTGTATGTAACTGCCCGGATACCTAACTGCCAGAGTGTACGTAACTGCCCGGGTACTTAATTGCCAGAGTGTACGTAACTGCCCGGGTACTTAATTGCCAGAGTGTACGTAACTGCCCGGGTACTTAACTGCCGGACTGTATGTAACTGCCCAGGTACCTAACTGCCAGAGTGTATGTAACTGCCCGGTTACTTAACTGCCAGAGTGTACGTAACTGCCCGGGTACTTAACTGCCGGACTGTATGTAATTTCCGCGACTGCAATGGAAGTGACATATAGCCCACACATACTAACAGATTATACAAGATCAAAGGAATGTTTTGGCCAAATATCATAAGAAATCACCTCATGTTAAGAAAGGCATTAATGACACCGCTGTCGACAGTGATTGACAGGAGAAGATGGCAGTGGACAGGCCAGATTACGAGAGAAGAAGCCCTGACCTTCAACAGCTTTGATGTGGACTCCACAGGATGAAAGAAGCATGGGACGATCCGAAGAGACCAGGAGACAAACAGCAGAGAGAATGCTGGTAAACAAAGACACCAGGAGACGTGCATCAGAGAGAATGCTGGTAAACAAAGACACCAGGAGACTTACATCAGAGAGAATACTGGTAAACAAAGACACCAGGAGACTTACATCACAGAGAATGTTGGTAAACAAAGATAACAGGAGACTTACTTCAGAGAGAATACTGGTAAACAAAGACCCCAAGAGACATACATCAGAGAGAATACTGGTAAACAAAGACACCAGGAGACTTACACCAGAGAGAATACTGGTAAACAAAGAGACCAGGAGACTTACGTCAGAGAGAATGCTGGTAAACAAAGACAACAGGAGACTTACATCAGAGAGAATGCTGGTTAAAAAAAGACAACAGAAGACTTACATCAGAGAGAATGCTGGTAAACAAAGACACCAGGAGACGTGCATCAGAGAGAATGCTGGTAAACAAAGACACCAGGAGACTTACATCAGAGAGAATGCTGGTAAACAAAGACACCAGGAGACGTGCATCAGAGAGAATGCTGGTAAACAAAGACACCAGGAGACTTACATCAGAGAGAATGCTGTTAACAAAGACACCAGGAGACTTGCATCAGGGAGAATGCTGTTAACAAAGACACCAGGAGACTTGCATCAGAGAGAATGCTGGTAAACAAAGAGACCAGGAGACTTACATCAGAGAGAATGCTGGTAAACAAAGACGCAAGGAGACTTACAGCAGAGAAAATGCTTTTAAACAAAGACACCAGGAGACATACATCAGAGAGAATGCTGGTAAACAAATGCCTGACATTGGAGACAGCCAAGAAGATAGCTTGACAGACAAACAGAAGTGGAAATCTCTAGCTACCAGCAGCTCTCTCTCTCTCTCTGTCTTGGGCACTGACAGGACAAAAGAAGGACACTAACAGACACTAGCAATAAATTTCTAGCCCAAGTCACGGCCATTTTGGAATATTTGACAACAGAAACATACATTCCACATACAGTGCTAGCTCCCCCCCCCTCCCCCAACAATTCCCCATGAAATTATACCTGCCCGCAAGGGTCTGTAGTATCTGCCAGGATTATTTCTGTGAATATCATAATGATAATTAAAACAGTGACATTATCTAGAACAATCAGTCTCATCCTATGATCCGTGAAGCCAGACGAGGTAGTCGGCCACGGTGGCACTAGATTCCGCGTGTTGCATAAAGACGATTAAGAATTTATGGGTATGTGATAAGGCATATAGTGCTCTGCAACTTATATGCAGTTGGAAAAAGTGGTCCCTGTATGTTAAAAGGTTGAGAATCACTGTTTTTTTTTTTTAATGCAGTGGTCCCAAACGGGGGCTGCACTGTCCACGGGGTTGGCAGAAGGATCAAAGTACCGGCGGGAAAGATGAAGGGAACTGTCGGAAGATCAAAAGAGTGGCGATGGAAATGAAAGCAGATGGGATTATCAGAACAAAATGAATGAACAATTTAAAAAAAAAAAAAAACTCGCTTTCCAGGGGGGGGGGGGGGGGGCTATGGATGTGGTGCCAGATGAAAGAGGGAACGGCAGCCCGAGCAGCTTGGGAAACACTGACACAGAAGCCATCAATTAAACAAGAAAGACAGAAAGAGTGAAGAAACAAAACTTTCTGTCCATTTTATCCCTCTATCCACTTCGCTCATTTCTCCTACTTCTTCCTCTTCTACTTTTTCCAGAATCAAGTTTCTAATTTTTATCTTTTTTTTTATCTTTTACTCAGTATCCCCCATTATTAGATTCCTTTTTTCCCCCTAATTTTTATTATCTTCATTCCAACAATCCCTCCGTCATCTTGGAACTTCTCTCTTGTTTCATTTGCTTAATTACCTGTATATTTGAGTAATTCATCTCCCAGCTGAAACTAAGAAGGGCTGACATCTTAAATTATACATGGAATAGAAAACCTGGTTTGGACCAGTGTCATTTGCTCACATTTTTAATATCTTGTGTGTGTGCGTTGTTTGTGTGATGGAAATATAAGCACGGCTTTTGTTTCCCTTCTTTGTAAATCATAACATTTACATGCAGGAGTTCGGGCAGTATGGAACACCGAGTTATCAATTTGTACTGTTTTTATTTTGTATTCGTTTTGTTTATATTAAAAATTTAAAAAAAACAACTGTCGTGTGTGTGGTTTCCTCCCTCCCCCCCCCCTTCTTTTGCTCTGTTTTTTACGCTCTGGTGAAATAAAAATATCATCACCATCATCATCATCATCATTATTTTCCATTTATAAAATTGATTGCATATTTTCCTCTTCCATCATCAGGTGACCACAACAGTCCAAAGCACGTGGTCGAGTACCGACCAATCACGTCAGTGCCTTCCAGCAGCGCAAATCGCTATCCAATGAAATCAGACTTTAGAACGATGCCGTCGCTAACCAGCTTCAGGAGCCCGGATGTGAGACTCTACCCCGTCACCACCTCCCAACCACAGTACAGCGAGACTTCTTTCAACCAGGGCAACCCGTACAACAGCGACACCCTTCACAGCTCTCCTAGATCCGGCGGCCTCCACAGCAGCAGCGTCAAGCAAGGGCCACCACGTAAGCCTGTGGTATCAAGCCGGGGGCAAGCAACTTTGCCGCCCGGTAAACCGCGAATCCCGTACCAGTACAGAGAAGACGCCAACCACCACGACCCCAACAGACGTTCGCCATTCCAGACCGCTTATGAGAAACTTGTGCCTGAATCAGGTACTCTGTACACGTGCACCTCTCCAGGTGAGAACGTGGACGAAGAAGATGGCAACACGACGACTTCGGGCAGTTACACCATCAGCTCAGATAACCTCAATGACTCCTTCATCTCAGCGTGACTCCTTCATCTCAGCGCGACTCACTTCTCAAAGTCGCGAATATTTTCCCGGTTACCATATGCGTCCGCCATGCCTGGTCCTGCTCCAGCTGTCCCCAGCTACAGCAAACAGCGTGACGGTTTCGCATGAACGAAGACAAAATTGATTTCTTCTTCTTTTATCCTGGTAGTAAATGCTGAAAGAAATTTCACCAATCAGCTTTTTTTTTTCTTTTTAATAGAAAAGCTGTATTCATTTACCCCACACTGCGTCAGATAAATCTGAGACCCAACTGGGACATCATTAACCTTATCTGCAATTAAAAACCGGTGGAACTTACCCAAAGATTTGATTTATTTATATAAAGAAAAACAAACACCGGCAAGTGTTCTGCTGAAGCAGGAAATAATTTAAAATCTGCCACCAGGTGGAGGCATTCGGCTCAAAGATTTATTTATTTATAAAAACGCTTATCACATTTGTCAGACAAGCGCTTAGTTGTGCACGCGCATTTTACACTACAGTTTCCACGGATTAATCAGAAGTAGTTAGCTGTGGTTACAAGCAGTTAGCAGAGAGACAGAAAGTATCGATCACAGTAATTAGCAGAGTGACAGAAAGTAGCGAAAAAGTAATTAGCAGAAAGTAGTAGTGTGTGTGATTAAAGCAGACAAAATGATAGACAAAGCACTTCAGTCGTGAGAGAAAGAAAGAAACAAATTTGAATCAAATGTGTGTGTGTGTGTTCAAAAATGCCAATAAAATGTCCGAAAGAACAGGCAGAAATCCCTTAGTAGTATCATGTGTGAATTTCAAGGCCAATGACGTCTCCAAATATTTAACGTCACTGTCGCTAAGCAACACGCTGAGAATAGATGTAACAGCTTTGCAGACATTCTCCAATAAAGGAGTGCGTCAGCGTCCTGTTATCCGGATTCTTGTCCACCAAAAGTCTGAAACCCCTCGGACTTTGAAATATCTGCGGTGGACGGCGCTGAGTGCATGTGCAAGGCTCAAGTCTACAACTTGGTTACGAAGTTCAGGACATGCTTAACAAGCCTACAACACGCCAGTTGTTTTTGGGCAAGCGTACGAGAAGGAGGTCGCGCATATGTTTTAGCACACGGAGTTGTTTTTCTCAGTGGAATTCGGGCGCTCTTTCATAGACGGCACAAATGTATCGCAAAGCAAGGGGGATTATGTTGAAAAACAGGAGAGCTATATCTCCTGTACTAGAGACAGGTTTTATGTAGTTTATATTTTCAGTTTTATTTTGGTTCACTCTTGTGGTAACTATCTCTCTCTCTCTCTCTCTCTCTCTCTCTCTCTCTCTCACACACACACACACTCTCTGAACCTTAAGTGCCCAGGGTATATGGGGGTTCCGCAAGGGTTTTCCACAAATGCCTGTCCTTTGCCTTTTTCCCCTCTCTTGCCCAGGTGAGCCCTTTATTGCTCAACGTTCTCTCTGTTGTTCATCTCCATGTCTCTTTTGGTCTACCCTTACTTCTGTTCCCCTGTGGTGTCCATCTTAGTGCTATTTTTGGTAACTACCTACCTGCCTGCTTATTTGCCTACATGACTGTCCATCTGCCTACCTGCCTGCTTACCTGCCTACCAGCCTCTCAGTCTATCTAATCCACCTACCTGCCTGCTTGCTGCCTGTCTGTCTCTCTACTGCCTACCTGCCTTCCTGTCTATATAATTTGTCTGTCTATTTATCTGGCTGCCCATCTGTCTATCTGTCTACCTGCCTGTCCATCTTCCTGCCTGCCTGTCTATTTATCGGTCCGCCTACCTGTCCTGCCTATATGTCTAATCTGTCTGGCTGTCTATCTATCTGTCTGTCTGCCCTTCTCACTCTCACAAATCTCTGGTTATGAACAAAACACCAGGGACGCTGCATATAGAAGATAAAGTGGTGTCTATTTCCGTGCCAGATAGCTGACAATTATACACTGTCTGGACTTCAGAAACACTGGCTCGACTGCATTCAGCAAAGATAAGCTACAGTGATCTAGTGTTCCTCCGGGCAGAAATCAATCCCGGTAAGCGTCCATATCATTAAACAAGAACAGCATTCTTGGTTTTTTTTTTCCTTTGGGGTTGGGGGGGGGGGGGGGTGATAAAAATCCAGGGTAAGCAACTCACAGTAAAAGCGACTACAAAACACTAAATGAATAATTTGTAAAACTGTTTAAAATCTTCGTCACTGACAGAAGGTCAATAAATATTTTTTAATGACTGAAATAATATTATTTTGTATTATTAGCGAGTTAATTATAACCATTTGTCCTTCCATAATACTTCACCGTATTTGAAGGGAAAAATGTATTTCTGAAGGTGCATTATTTCCCTGTGCTTTGTGCAGTTAATCAGAGAAGCACTCTGTGCTCTGTCTAAAACTTCTCTTTTTCCGACCAAAAAAATTTTCAACCAACGCTTTTCTTTTCACGTTTTTTTTTTAAATTACGTCAGACGCATGTCAAACAAGTACCTGATCTGTGGATTCAAACTGTTCAGCGTATGAAATAACTAAAAACCGATAAAGCATGAAATGTCAAACTATCCTCGTATTTCTGACCAGCTCGGAACATCATATACTGTACATGTTTTGATACAATTAATGTTCGTGTCAGCTGCATTTTAAAACCGATCTGTCATATTCGGAGTCTACCAAATAGCAGCTCTGACCGTAAATAAACTTGTGGAGGGATTACGAAGGCGATTCAAAAAGTAACTTTTGTTTTTAACTTTGAATAAAATGTACAAATATGACTGAAAATTCCTTACCACTTTTCAACATTGTGCTCACGACACTTTCAATACAGGCCGCTCATCTCTTCACCACAGTCTGGATTACTTGAGGGGAAAAAAAAATTCTAACTGATCCTCTAGCCAACTATACCCGGCCCTTTTAATCTCTTCGTCCGCGCTGAACATTTTTCCACCTAGCGCCTCCTTCAGGGGTCCAAATACATGATAATCACATGGTGTGAGATCGGGTGAATATGCAGGATGTGGAAGACAAGCCAAATACAGATACAGAATTTGTGGAGCTGTTGAACGTGATGTGTAAGGTCGATTGTTATCATGTTATAGCAGCACACCAGAAATGAGTAAACAACAACGTTTTAAAATGATTGCAGGTTTCAAGCGGTTCCCAAGCAGATCACAGTATGCTTCGATATTGATAGTTCTTCCTCTGGTCTTGTGGTGTTCTAGAGTGGTGTATTCACAGTTCCAGAAGAGAGTAACATCAGCTTTCTGGCCGAAGGAATTTGTACGGAAGTTCTTTAGTTTCAGCGAGGAAGAATGTGGTAAATTCCAGCCTGGCCCGCTTTGTCTCATAGGAAGTAATGACCCAGCATTCACCTCCAGTGACCGCACGTCCTTGAAAGCCGTCTCCTTCAGCTTCAAAACGCCAGACACACACACAAAAATAGCTGGTCGCTGTTCTTCCCTCCTGCACGCTTCCAAGTGAGCAGCCATCTTTGATCTGTTCAGCTGGTGTCTTTTTTCTAATAAGATCGAGGAGTCTGATCACAAATAGATCTGTAGAGTGATGTGATAGCGCATCTGAACTACAACTGTCTAATAGTCGATCTAGATTTTTTTTACAGCAAAATTGAGGTTACTTTTTGACTTGCCTTCGCATAGACATCAGCATCGTGAAGTCAGCAACCATGAAACATTATTTATTGTCTAAATTATGTTTATTGTTGCTACTAGCGTTTGTATGTTTCATATGTGTTAGTATGTCTAATCTGAATGTCATCATTTGACAATGTAAATAACTAAGAATGTTATAGTTAACTGTTATCGCTGTTATTATGTTTATATGTTATCGATCTTGCTTTTTAAAAAATTTATTGATGCATTTTAAGTGAAAAAATATCCCCGTAGAGTAAAAAAATGACGTGGGGAAAAAAAGGACAAGCTCTTGAGGTCATCGGAAACACCAAGGATCGTGTAAGATGGAGGAGAATGATCACCAACCCCGTTTGGCACGGCATATAATGAATGCATGAATGCATTTTTTTTATGAAGAGAGTTGTCGAACTTTGAAGGCAGGGCCGGCCAGACACATGTAACTGAGCCTCTACCTCTGTTTCGTGTCATCCTCACAGAAAACAGGCTGTTATCTTAACAGGCTGTCAGGGGAGGAGGGATTACTACATACATCTTATCTTCAGTGAAACGCAGAAATCTGGAGCTACTTCTTGTTGAATACATCGACAAATCTTGCCAACAGTCCAGGACATGAAGACAACCGCTGTCAGCTTGCGTCCTCATCGTCGTCATCATCATCATCGTCATCACCATCATCATCATTATCACTGCGCAAACAGCAAAAAAACGTCAACACGAACAGAACCACCCACATAAAGATTAAACAAAACCCTAATGGGGTACCATAAATCCAGAATGGCCGATCTTTCTCCAATGCTAACGTTTCCCTACAACCCAGAAGTTCTGCTTGCCACACTATCAATATTTACTTGCCTGTATTCCTCCTAGTTCCTCTCTCCAGTGGACGCTTGAAATGAGAGTACGTCCACACACACTCTATTTGTATATGACAGCGGAGATTTTTGACTTTCAATATTTCTCTAATCTTCCGTTACCACTGACTAGAAGCCATGTTTGTTTGTTTTTTCCCTAGCTATTTTTTTACTTACCATAATCTCGGCCTGAGATCTCCAGACTGTCGCTTGCTCAGTGCCATGTGGATTTATATTATCTGGGAATGACATGAAATATCTCGCATTATTATGACTTATTACTGGATAATTATTACGCCAAATATTCACATTAAGATACCCCTGAACACGAGAATACATCGGTTGTGTCATGACATGTGATTTTTTTTCTTAATCCTTTGAACACGAGAACACATCGGGTGTGTCATGACATGTGATTTTTTTTTTTTTAATCCTTAACAATTTACAATTTACCTTATCTAAGACTTTGCCTGGATGACTGAGAATCTGACTGAAATTTTTGTAAGTAATTAAGTTGTGGATCGGAGCCGTGAAAGAGCAAACAACAGAAAGGTTTTGCTTTAGGGAGGTTAACATGGCTCTTTCCAAACGCTTCAGCGGTTTTCAAGCTTGGCAGAGATATAGAGACAATACGACTGCTGTAAAACTGGTTCTAGTAATGAAGGTAAGCAGAGGTGTACGGTTCGGTAGTACAAAAAAGATAAGAGTGAGAAAACTGGATGGGAAAATTAGTGGCAGAAAGTAAGGTAAACACGTATTAAATGAAATGCATACAGCAATCCAATATTTCGGCAGATGCCTTCATCAAAAACAGCATAAAAAACATCAACAGATAAAACCACGAAAAACGAATGAATAATAATAATAATAATAATAATAATAATAAAAACTGTTGGCAAAAAGTTAATTAAGAAAATTATCCAAACTTACACTGGCTGACACTGGTCACAACCAGTTGCATCTTGATCGCTTATCAATGATTAGTCGTATATTACTATTTTCCTGTAACTTATTGGTGAGTCTGAGAGTGAGAATGCCGATTTTTCCAGAACGATTGAATGAGACAAACGAATGTGGTTTTGTGATTTTTTTTTTTTTACGGTGGATTTTTTGACAAACGTTTCTTCAATCAGCTTTTTTGCATTTGGTGGCTTTTTTTCCCGGCTGTCATTCCATGTTTTCCACTCTTTCATCATGTTTCCTTCAGAAATAAATACGTGGCTTTTAACAAAGTTGTCGCCGAGTTCGTCTGAGTGTTTAATGTTATCTTCTTTGTTTTATTTATTCAGTGAAAGAACACTCTTGTGATAACTTGTAAACTCAGCAACAAAAAACAACACAAACACATGAATACAGATCATGTTTCTTGTTTAGCTAATTAATTTCATTAATCAGAATCTAATGTCATTAGACGTTCACATCTTTATCATTTTTTGTTGTCTATTCTATTTACTCATACTCCATTTTTTCACATTTTTTAACATATGTTACTTCGTCACCTTTTATATCGTCTACTTTTGATATTTTTTTTTTTTATTTTGTCACAATTTATTTTGTCTGCTTTATTGTGTTATATTTTTTGTCATATTTCATTTTATCTATTTTTGCGTTATATTTATTTTGTCACATTATTAATCATGCTATTTTGCCACCTTGTATTTTGTATTTGTCACATTCATTTTGTCTATTTTATTATTTTTTTTAAAAATTGTGTCATATTTTATTTTAGACACAATTTGCTTTTGTCACATTTTACTTCTGCCCCTTGTCACTTTCTAGCATTCTGTCAGAGTAACGTACTGTGGTGACTGTTTGAAAGCAGGCAACAGCAACAACAACAACAACAAAAAGACCGAATCAAAACAAAAAGTAAAACAATAAACTAACATTTCTCGAACAATTCAAATCTAGAGGACAGCAAGAAGATTATTTCCGCCTCAGAGACCTGCTCTAGAGAGTTTTCTAGTCACAGAATGTCACTTTGTCTCAGAGACCTGCTCTAGAGAGTCTTCTAGTCACAGAATGTCACTTTGTCTCAGAGACCTGCTCTAGAGAGTTTTCTAGTCACAAAATGTCACTTTGTCTCAGAGACCCGCTCTAGAGAGTCTTCTAGTCACAGAATGTCACTTTGTCTCAGAGACCTGCTCTAGAGAGTTTTCTAGTCACAGAATGTCACTTTGTCTCAGAGACCTGCTCTAGAGAGTCTTCTAGTCACAGAATGTCACTTTGTCTCAGAGACCTGCTCTAGAGAGTTTTCTAGTCACAGAATGTCACTTTGTCTCAGAGACCTGCTCTAGAGAGTTTTCTAGTCACAGAATGTCACTTTGTCTCAGAGACCTGCTCTAGAGAGTTTTCTAGTCTCAGAATGTCACTCTGTCACAGACACCAGGAGGTCAAGACCCTGTCGGGTGTGCCAGTCAGCGGCCTATATGTAGGAAATATTTTAAAACGGCCATACTTGTCTGTGATGTATATGTGTCAGATGTAATATATGTATTTTTATTCCTGGTATGTTATCCTTATAGATAAAAATGAAAGGTTGAAAGTTACACATGTTAACACGTTCACCACTAAACCAATGGAAGAAAACAAACAGAATCAATAATGCTTCTTCAGTAATCATACACTTATATAGACGCAAATCGTTTGTTTACATGGTTAGCACAGACAAACAAAGGAACATCAATTTATATGTTATTTATAGACTTTAGCTTTCACAACATAATCATTAAAATTGTTTCCTTAAGTATTCAGATTCCTAGATTATCTTGTTCCACAGTGGAACTTCTAAAGAGTCAATTTTAACCCCTTTTACATTACCATACAAAAATCTCTAATCTTCATCATTAAATGATTGAATATTTGATGTATTATAAGAATTCACTGGTAATAATTGTTGCAGCTTTCACATTCATAAATTTCAGCGATACGCATTTTATGTGCACACACGAACCGTCATTGCACATTACCAAAAGCCTCTAAATCTTAAATAGATAAATATGTTACACTAGAATTGTAATTATTCGTGTATCCTACATAACACAATCACTAACAAAATATTTACCCAAGTGGATCGAGGTAGCCCACCACACAACATGCATTCATCCACTTCACATAATAACAAACTATACTGACCTAAAACAAGTTGGTTCTCATCCGACGAATAAAAGTTCTCATTCGCGCTTGAACAATAACATGGCTCTCCCGATCGCTTGCCTCATACGCGCTAAGTTTACAAAATCCCGACCTATTAAAATTCTCTCATATTATCTTTATATACTGGGCCAGTGAACCGATTTTTTTCGGAGTTGCGCACCTCTAAAAATTGACCGGCGGCTGACCCATTATTCCTTGTCTTAGGGTTGCCAACCAACCCAGGTAACTATGAGCTTATATATTCTCAACACATAGATGACGTACTAGCTTCAGGGATGGCGAACAATAGCTGATCAAGACCCGGTTCCACCTCTCCGTTGTTACCCCACCCCCCCCCCCATAACAGGCCTATCCTGGCTAACAGGGAAAGGATCGCTATAGTCCCCACGGTGGTAGAGCCTGCTAAAGAAGTACTGCACATTTCCAGCTTTCTAGTTGAACTCCCGGAATGAAAAAATAGCCGCCATAACCTACTCTCACGCCGAGACGATGCTGCGCCTCAACACCTTCACGGCATCGACTGCAAATAACACCAGCTTACAGTTCCAGGGAGACAGAAAGCAAGACAAGACAATACAAGACATCACCGATATCGTCTGATCTGTCATTATTTTTAATTCAGAAATTAAACACAGAAAATTAGCTGTATGTATGTATGTATGTATACATGTATGTATGTATGTATGTATGTATGTATGTATGTATGTATGTATGTATGTATGTATGTATCCATCCATCCATCCACCCACCATCTATCTATCTATCTATCTATCTATCTATCTATCTATCTATCTATCTATCTATCTATCTATATATCTATCTATCTATCTATCTATCTATCTATCTATGTCTGTCTGTCTGTCTGTCGTTGAACAGCCACTTTATTTATTTCCACCAGTTAGTATTTATCTTAATTCTGACTTTCCCGACAACCTACATACTGTACTTCTAAAAAATGAACAAAACTATTAATTAAGACGTCTCTCTATATACTCTACCTCTACAAAAGAACAAAACTATTATTACTCTTCTGTGTACTCTGCCAAATATCCTAAGAAAGATCATCACAGAACCAGGCAGAAAAATTGGAGGATACAATATTAACAACCTTCGGTATGCTGACGACACAGTACTGATAGCTGAGAACCAACAAGACCTGCAAAATCTCTTGGATAAAGTCGCCAAAGAAAGTGAACAGAAAGGCCTTACTTTGAACATAAAAAAAGACAGAGACTATGGTTATATCTAAGAAACAGAATCCACCAAAATGCAGTATTAAATTAAACGGAACTATTCTAAAGCAGGTGCAGAAATTCAAATACCTTGGAGCAGTAATAACTTCAGATGGGAAATGCAGAACAGAAACTAGGAACAGAATAGGCCAAACAAAGACTGCATTTCAGACAATGAGAAACATATTATCCAACACACTCTTATCAATGAATGTTAGACAACGAATCATAAAATGCTATATTGAACCTATCTTGTTATATGCAAGTGAATCATGGACAATCGTCAGGCCTGCACAAAAATCATTGGAAGCAGCAGAAATGTGGTTTATTAGAAGAATGTTGCGAATCCCCTGGGCAGCAAAAATAACTAATGAAGAATGTAGGAGAAGAGCTGGAGAGACAAAAAAATCTTGTAAAAAAGATAAGAGAGAGACAATGTACTTTCATAGGACATGCAATGAGAAGAGGGGGCATTGAAAATATTATAACAACAGGAAAAATAGAAGGAAGAAGATCAAGAGGAAGACCAAGAGAAATGATACTGGACAGTCTGACGGGATGGTGTGAGAGGAGATCTGATGGCCTGCATGAAGGATCGTGTACTCTGGAGAAGCATAATAGCCAATGCCAGTCGGCACGGCACCTGATGATGACGATGATGATGATGAGACTCTACCTCTAGAAGTAAGAAAGTGTCCTTCATAGCTCCGACACATAAATTCTTAAGTTATCACTCTGTGTCGGCCGTCCATGCGCTCTTACCTGGCCAGGTAAAGTCGTCACGTGGCGTACACTTTCCCACTTCGTTTTAACGTGTTAGGGATAGTGAGCTATAGCCGATCAAGACCTTATATCCTACCTCTCTATTGATGCTCCCAGTAACAGTTTTAGCCTGGCTAAGGTAGAAGGGATCGATATAGTGGTCACTGGGGTGTAAATTGTCACGAGGGGTTGTATCTTCTCATGTCTGCTTTTGGTTTTGTCTCCCCTTTGATCCCCATCCGGTCATGATCCGTACGGAATAGGTTAAGTTCCTATAGGAGTAGGTTCTGTTTACTTAGTAGTAGGTTCGATTTACTTAGTAGTAAGTTACTTTGTAGTAGGTTCGGTTTACTTAGTAGTAGGTTCGGTTTACTTAGTAGTAAGTTACTTTGTAGTAGGTTCGGTTTACTTAGTAGTAGGTTCGGTTTACTTAGTAGTAAGTTACTTTGTAGTAGGTTCGGTTTACTTAGTAATAAGTTTGGTTTACTTAGTAGTAGGTTCGGTTTACTTAGTAGTAAGTTCGGTTTACTTAGTAGTAGGTTCGGTTTACTTAGTAGTAAGTTATTTGTAGTAGGTTCGGTTACTTAGTAATAAGTTTGGTTACTTAGTAGTAGGTTCGGTTTACTTAGTAGTAAGTTCGGTTTACTTAGTAGTAGGTTCGGTTTACTTAGTAGTAAGTTACTTTGTAGTAGGTTCGGTTTACTTAGTAATAAGTTTGGTTTACTTAGTAGTAGGTTCGGTTTACTTAGTAGTAGGTTCGGTTTGGTTAGGAGTTTATTAGTTTAGGTTCGGAGTATGTTAGGCTAGGTTAGGTGTATGTTCGATTAAGAGAATGATACGTTAGAGTTGAAGTAGGTTGGGTTCAGTTACTAGTAGATTAGTTTAGTAGAAGATTAGGTTCGGCTAGGAGAGGGTTAGATTCCGTTAGGAGTAGATTCGGTTAATAGTAGGTTATGTTAGGTTAGAAGCAGATTAAGTTATGTTAATAGTAGGTTATGTAGGTTAGAAGCAGATTAAGTTATGTTAATAGTAGGTTATGTTAGGTTAGAAGCAGATTAAGTTATGTTAATAGTAGGTTATGTTAGGTTAGAAGCAGATTAAGTTATGTTAATAGTAGGTTATGTTAGGTTAGAAGTAGATAAAGTTACGTTAATAGTAGGTTATGTTAGGTTAGAAGCAGATTAAGTTATGTTAATAGTAGGTTATGTTAGGTTAGAAGTAGATTAAGTTATGTTAATAGTAGGTTATGTTAGGTTAGCAGCAGAAATGTGGTTTATTAAAAGAATGTTGCGAATCCCCTGGACAGCAAAATATAACTAATGAAGAATGTATGAGAAGAGCTGGAGAGACAAAAAAATCTTGTAAAAAAGATAAGAGAGAGACAATGTACTTTCATAGGACATGCAATGAGAAGAGGGGGCATTGAAAATATTATAACAACAGGAAAAATAGAAGGAAGAAGATCAAGAGGAAGACCAAGAGAAATGATACTGGACAGTCTGACGGGATGGTGTGAGAGGAGATCTGATGGCCTGCATGAAGGATCGTGTACTCTGGAGAAGCATAATAGCCAATGCCAGTCGGCACGGCACCTGATGATGACGATGATGATGATGAGACTCTACCTCTAGAAGTAAGAAAGTGTCCTTCATAGCTCCGACACATAAATTCTTAAGTTATCACTCTGTGTCGGCCGTCCATGCGCTCTTACCTGGCCAGGTAAAGTCGTCACGTGGCGTACACTTTCCCACTTCGTTTTAACGTGTTAGGGATAGTGAGCTATAGCCGATCAAGACCTTATATCCTACCTCTCTATTGATGCTCCCAGTAACAGTTTTAGCCTGGCTAAGGTAGAAGGGATCGATATAGTGGTCACTGGGGTGTAAATTGTCACGAGGGGTTGTATCTTCTCATGTCTGCTTTTGGTTTTGTCTCCCCTTTGATCCCCATCCGGTCATGATCCGTACGGAATAGGTTAAGTTCCTATAGGAGTAGGTTCTGTTTACTTAGTAGTAGGTTCGATTTACTTAGTAGTAAGTTACTTTGTAGTAGGTTCGGTTTACTTAGTAGTAGGTTCGGTTTACTTAGTAGTAGGTTCGGTTTATTAGTAGTAGGTTCGGTTTACTTAGTAGTAAGTTACTTTGTAGTAGGTTCGGTTTACTTAGTAATAAGTTTGGTTTACTTAGTAGTAAGTTCGGTTACTTAGTAGTAAGTTCGGTTTACTTAGTAGTAGGTTCGGTTTACTTAGTAGTAAGTTACTTTGTAGTAGGTTCGGTTTACTTAGTAATAAGTTTGGTTTACTTAGTAGTAGGTTCGGTTTACTTAGTAGTAAGTTCGGTTTACTTAGTAGTAGGTTCGGTTTACTTAGTAGTAAGTTACTTTGTAGTAGGTTCGGTTTACTTAGTAATAAGTTTGGTTTACTTAGTAGTAGGTTCGGTTTACTTAGTAGTAGGTTCGGTTTGGTTAGGAGTTTATTAGTTTAGGTTCGGAGTATGTTAGGCTACGTTAGGTGTATGTTCGATTAAGAGAATGATACGTTAGAGTTGAAGTAGGTTGGGTTCAGTTACTAGTAGATTAGTTTAGTAGAAGATTAGGTTCGGCTAGGAGAGGGTTAGATTCCGTTAGGAGTAGATTCGGTTAATAGTAGGTTATGTTAGGTTAGAAGCAGATTAAGTTATGTTAATAGTAGGTTATGTTAGGTTAGAAGCAGATTAAGTTATGTTAATAGTAGGTTATGTTAGGTTAGAAGCAGATTAAGTTATGTTAATAGTAGGTTATGTTAGGTTAGAAGCAGATTAAGTTATGTTAATAGTAGGTTATGTTAGGTTAGAAGCAGATTAAGTTATGTTAATAGTAGGTTATGTTAGGTTAGAAGCAGATTAAGTTATGTTAATAGTAGGTTCTGTTAGGTTAGAAGTAGATTAAGTTATGTTAATAGTAGGTTATGTTAGGTTAGAAGTAGATTAAGTTATGTTAATAGTAGGTTCTGTTAGGTTAGAAGTAGATTAAGTTATGTTAATAGTAGGTTCTGTTAGGTTAGAAGTAGATTACGTTATGTTAATAGTAGGTTCTGTTAGGTTAGAAGCAGATTAAGTTACGTTAATATTAGGTTATGTTAGGTTAGAAGCAGATTAAGTTACGTTAATAGTAGGTTATGTTAGGTTAGAAGTAGATTAAGTTATGTTAATAGTAGGTTATGTTAGGTTAGAAGTAGATTAAGTTATGTTAATAGTAGGTTATGTTAGGTTAGAAGTAGATTAAGTTACGTTAATAGTAGGTTATGTTAGGTTAGAAGTAGATTAAGTTACGTTAATAGTAGGTTATGTTAAGTTAGAAGTAGATTAAGTTACGTTAATAGTAGGTTATGTTAGGTTAGAAGTAGATAAAGTTATGTTAATAGTAGGTTATGTTAGGTTAGAAGTAGATTAAGTTATGTTAATAGTAGGTTATGTTAGGTTAGAAGTAGATTAAGTTATGTTAATAGTAGGTTATGTTAGGTTAGAAGTAGATAAAGTTATGTTAATAGTAGGTTATGTTAGGTTAGAAGTAGATTAAGTTATGTTAATAGTAGGTTATGTTAGGTTAGAAGTAGATAAAGCTACGTTAATAGTAGCTTAGGTTAGCAATGTGTTACGTTATTTTCATGGTATGTTAGGCTAACTTAGGATTAATTTAAGTTATTGTTTGGTTAGGTTAGTGTGGGAGTACGTTGGGTTAGTTTAGGAGTAGATTAGGTTCCGCTAGAGTATGTTAAATTAGCCTAGGATTAAGTTAGATTTAGTTATTAGTAGGTTAGGTTAGCTTAGGATTAAGTTAGGTTTAGGTATGAGTATGTCAGGTTAGCTTATGAGTGGATTAGATTTAGTTATGAGTAGGCTAAGTTATCTTAAGATTAAGTTAGGTTTAGTTATGAGTAGGCTGGGTTAGGTTAGGATGAAGTTAGCCTTAGCTATATGTAAGTTAGTTTAGCTTAGGATTAAATTAGGCTTAGTTATAAGTAGGGTAGGTTAGCTTAGGATCACCTTAGGTTAACTTAGGATTAAGTTAGGTTTAGTTATAAGTAGGCTAGGTTAGCTTAAGATTAAGTTAGGTTTAGTTGTGAGTATTTTAGGTTAGTTTAGGATTAAGTTAGTTTTGGTTGTGAGTATGTTAGTTTAGTTTAGAATTAGGTTAGGTTTAGTTAGGAGTAGGTTAGTTTAGCTTAGGATTAAGTTAGATTTAATTATGAGTGGGTTAAGTTAGTTTAGGATTAAGTTAGAGTAATTTGAGTAAGTTAGAGTTAGTTTAGGATTAAGTTAGAGTAATTTGAGTAAGTTAGGTTAGTTTAGGATTAAGTTAGGTTTAATTATGAGTATGTTAGGTTGTAACAAAATTCTTTAAGTCTGTTCTTTATTCTATCTAAAGGATATAATCCATGATAATATTGGTATTTTAACTAACTGATTAAAGCCCTTATTTAATTATGACGTAGATTGTTGGTCTAAAGGAAAGCCCAATCTTGACGCTTTAAAATCCCGAGATTTATGATCCTGTTTGATGAACTTTACCTTGTCTTGTTTTTTTTTTTAACTCAAAATTAGTTAAGACCTTGGAAAATCTCAGGGAGTAGCGAATTTTATCTTGACATGTTTTTATTAAAAGTTAAATTTTTAATGTCCAGTTAGTTTTTCATTGAAGGCCATGTTTGGACGCTGACGTCCCGAGATTTTGATGACTTTTATTGAACTTTCTCGAGACAATGTTTTTATGGCTAGCTAAAATTAGGTTGATTTTAAGTACTAGTCCAAGGTCTGTAAACAGGTGATTTTATGAAGTTTAGACTTTGTCGTGAAGGAATGCTCACGAACAAAGGACAGTAGAAACGGTAGTTGATATTTAAGCTCTTGACTTTTACGTAGGTGGACTAGAATGAGAACTTTAGAATGTGAATTTTAGAATGTGAATTTTAGAATGTGAATTCTTAGCAGTATCAGTTGATTACGATTATTATTATGAGAATGATTTTCTGGGGAGGATTTTGGTTAGTGAGGCTTGTATCATGGGGTAGAATGCGCTGACAGTTTAGACAGAGAGTAACAGTTGATCACTGTGAGTTTTTCTGATAGAATGTTAGAACTAGTATGAAGTGAGTTTTGTTCAAGCTAGAAGAGTGCTATTAAATGTTGCCTCGTGTTGCGGTGCAAAGAGTGTTCAGAACTAACTACTGTTATTAAGCGTTGTGATTTATATGTATTCAGTGAGATGTTCAGAACTAATTAATGTTAGTAAGTGTTGTGATTTATGTGTATTCAGTGAGATGTTCAGAACTAACTAATGTTAGTAAGCGTTGTCTTCTTCTTCTTCTTCTTCGTTCGCTTCTACCGCCAAAACCGCACTGTGATCCTACTGAATTTACGCCTGTGGTCTTCGTTAGGTCCCGTGGTCTCCTGTGTGGTCCCGGAAAGGACCACACGAGATCCACGAGAGGACCACAAGGGGTTCAGAGTATCACAGGGCTTTAGCCTGTATTCTTAGTGGGTCTCAGAAGCAGGATTGTGTGACACCGTGGTTTTTGTTGCACCAGTTTAGTCTAGAGTTGGACTTTCTCGCCGGAAGACCTCGACGTGTTTAGGATATCAGTACATCCCCGCTGGGTGAGAGGCGGTAGCCCACCTAGGCCTGAGTTGGACCTTCTCACCGGAAAACCTCGACGTGTTTTGAGATACCCGTGTATCACCGCCGGGTGAGAGGTCGTTGCCCATCCAGTTCAGAGTTGGACTTTCTCACCGGAAAACCTCAGCGTGATTAGGATACGCAAACATCCCCGCCGGGTGAGAGGTGGTTGCCTATCTAGACTTCCCTGGTCCAGTGTCTCCGACTTCAGCATTTTGCGGTCGTGGCCGCTACCCTTCCTAGTTGTGACCAGGATGGAGCTTTTGTCCAGGAGGACGAATCCTCGCCACTAGTGACTTCCACCCCTGGGTTGAGCCGGTTTAGGCATATTAACCCAGTATGGGCGTGTTTGGGACGTGACCGAACTCTAGAGCAGAGGTACTGTGACATACATAGCCTTCAAGATTCACCCCTGGTGTGAGCTGGTTTAGGCATAATAATTCACCAGTATGGGTGTATATCAGGCGTGACCGACCTCTAGAGCGGAGGTGGCATGACATGTCTAGCCATCAAGTTCCACCCCTGGTATGTGCCGGTTTAGGCATATTTCACCAGTGTAGGTGTATTTCGGACGTGGCCTGCCTCTAGAGCAGAGGTGCCGTGGTATGTATAGCTCTCGCAGCGATACTACTGGACATACCGATTAAACTTCACTTTATCTTTTCCACCACCTTTTCACATCGGCACCGCACAGCAACCCTTATCTCTTTTCCGCATTTACTTCCTTGACCGGGAGGAGCTTCACTCCACGCGCGGCATTTGAAGAGTCTCGCCCGCAGTGTCTTAACCTCTGGGACAAGCCGGTTCATGCATTTCACCCGATATGACTGCACTCAGGACGTGGCCGACCTCCAGACCAGAGGTGCCATGACTTGACTGTTTGCTTCGCTTTATCCTTTCTACCATCTTTTCCGCAGTGATGGTGCGCGGCAACCTCATTTGCACCTTTCTTCATTGGCCGGGAGGAACACCGCTCCACGCACGGCAGCTGAAGAATCTCGCCAACAGCAGCAGTAAGCGTTGTGATTCATGTGTATTCAGTGAGATGTTCAGAACTAACTACTGTTAGTACGTGTTGTGATTTATGTGTATTCAGTGAGATGTTCAGAACTAACTACTGTTAGTACGTGTTGTGATTTATGTGTATTCAGTGAGATGTTCAGAACTAACTACTGTTAGTACGTATTGTGATTTATGTGTATTCAGTGAGATGTTCAGAACTAACTACTGTTAGTACGTGTTGTGATTTATGTGTATTCAGTGAGATGTTCAGAACTAACTACTGTTAGTAAGTGTTGTGATTTATGTGTATTCAGTGAGATGTTCAGAACTAACTACAGTTAGTAAGCGTTGTGATTCATGTGTATTCAGTGAGAGGTGTAGAAGATGTAAGTTGCTGCTTTTTTGCTATTCCACGCTGCGTGAAGAAGTGAGAGGAAGACCAAGGCGAAGATGGCTGCAAGACATCGTTGATGATCTGCAAATGGATGCATCAGCAGCAGGCCATCTTGCTCACAACTGAGAGGCCTACAGGATTGCTGTTAGGGAGGCAAAGTTCCGCAAGGGACATGCAAATGAATGAATGAATGAATGTTGCATGAGAAGTGTTGCAACTTTGTTGTGAGAGAGTTGTCCTCTTCCTCCTCATGTGGCTAACAATTGTTCTAGCCGGGGAGTGGAGCCTCAAATATTTTTTTTTGTCTAAGCAATTCATCAGCATCAGTCATCTGTTATTATTTCTCATAATAAATCTGTTGATGTTTTCAAAACCTCTTCAGTTTAATCCACCCTTTTACGTGTCAGTCTTGTGGAGGGCTATCAGTGGTTTTCAAGTTATGTGGTTGTTGTATATGTGGAGTTGTGGAGGGCTGTCAGTGGTTTTCAAGTTATGTGGTTGTTGTATATGTGGAGTTGTGGAGAATCTGGGTAGGTCCAGTTTCTTGTGAATAACCTTGAAACAACTGATAAGACTTCCAGATAGAACCTTACCTCTCCGAGTAGTAGTCTGACGACATTAACTACAGCCTTCTTACTCCACTAGACACTTACACAAACAGCTTCAACATCTGCCCTTACTCAGACAGCAAAGCATAACTGTTGTCAGTGTTGCACGTCTCCTATCGGTCACGGCGATACTATTTTAAGGTTAATTTAAGATTAAGTTAGGTTTAGTTATTAGTAGGTTAGGTTAGTTTACGATTCAGTTAGGTTTTGTTGTGAGTATGTTAGGTTAGCTCAGGATTAAGTTATTTTTTCAGTTATGAGTATGTTAGGTTAGCTTAGGATTAAGTTATTTTTTCAGTTATGAGTATGTTAGGTTAGCTTAGGATTAAGTTATTTTCATTTATGAGTATGTTAGGTTAGGTTAGGATTATGTTATTTTTTCAGTTACGAGTATGTTAGGTTGGCATAGGATTAAGTTATTCTCAGTTATGAATATGTTAGGTTAGCTTAGGATTAAGTTATTCTCAGTTATGAATATGTTAAGTTAGCTTAGGATTAAGTTATTCTCAGTTATGAGTATGTTAGGTTAGCTTAGGATTAAGTTATTCTCAGTTATGAGTATGTTAGGTTAGCTTAGGATTAAGTTAATATTTTACTGTGCCCTCAGATAAAAAAAAAAGTCATAAGGCATCAGGTCAGAGGATTCAGGAAAGGTCGCATACATTGACCTTCGGAACATGTAGATGTCCCGGGCCACGTACTCAACGCAACCCCCCCCCCCCCCACCTCAAATTATGAAAAGTGCTAATAAGAAAACTGCTACTGACCCAGTCTGTGAAACCAGTGTTTCCTAAGTGGGCTACGATGCCCCTGTGGGCTTTGGAAAGGACCAGGGAGCGGTGAAAGTAAAAGGGTCAGCTGGGGTGAGAGAGGAACAGTAGATGTAGGGACGGGGGGGGGTGGTTGAGGTAAAACGAAACAGGAGACGGGGCCAGTAATATCTTCCTTAGCACTTCTCAACCTGATACTGAGAAACTTGTATCCCTACATGAAGCTCATTCATCACATTAAAAGTTGAGAAAATGGTGCAGTCAGTCAGTCAGCCATTTGCATGTCCCTTGTGGAGCTTTGCCTCCCTAACAGCTCTCCTGTAGGCCTCTCGGTTGTGAGCAAGATGCCCTGCCGCTGATGCATCCATTTCCAGATCATCAACGATGTCTTGCAGCCATCTTCGCCTTAGTCTTCCTCTCTTTTTTTCCCATTATGCATCCTTCCAAGACTGTCTTCTCTAGATTATCATGACGTTAAATGTGTCCAAAATATTTAAGTTTTCTCTCTTTAATCCTCTTTACTAGCCAGCCTTCTTCAATATTAAGTTCTTGTAGTAGTATTTGTTCTTTTTTGTGTCCATGATATGTATAATAAATATATAAATAATGCAAGTAGGTGAGTTATAAATGTACTCCTTCATATTGTTAAATAAACTGGTTTTCTGGCTCAAGTCTTTAGTTGTGTGATGTGTGTCCTTGGACATTAGGTCATTGTGTGAGTGGTACACGGGAGTGGAGGGTGTGGCCTGAGAGAAAAGGGGGCGGCAACCCGAACAAGCTTGGGAACTTTAGAGAAATAGAACAAGAACATCTATTCGTAGCTTTAGAGAGAAAGAACAAGAACATCTATTCGTAGCTTTAGAGAGAAAGAACAAGAACATGCTATTGGTAGCTGTAGAGAGATTGAACAAGAATATCCTTTACAAGGTTCAGAGAGACACAACAAGAACATCCTGCACGTAACTCCAAAGAGATAGAACAAAAAGTACTCATAGTTCATCGAAAAACTTCAATCCCTCTCCCATTCCCCCCCCCCCCACAGTACAGTCTTAACACATGGGCATACAGATCAGGGATCCAGCGAACCCACATTTCAAATAATGTCAGTGTAACATTTTAATTCTCGTGATTATGGCTCCACAGTGCATCCCTTTGACTAGGGCCCTCACTGATGTAAAGACGGCCCTGCCTCTTTCTTAACTTAACGCAGAAACGTCCTGACTTTTTATTTCACTGCTAAAAGTTCATTTCATACACTTCATTTAAATAACTTTGGAATCATTTAGAGCTGAGTTAATAAATCTCAAACAAAAACAGAGATGACCCACTTTTTCGTGGAACTTTTCAGTGCTGGCTCAATACTGGTGTAAATCGTCTACAAATACAAATCTTGTGGATAAGACTGAGAAGAAGAGTCTGTCGGATTTGGCAAAGACGTCATTAAAATGTCTAGCTTTGACACAAGCTGAAACAATATAATCCCAAGTCTACGCTTTATAACCGGCAAGATCTCGTTATTTAAGGTCTATAAACTGTGCGCGCTTCATAGTACTTTATTGAATCACGTGGCCCTTGGTGCGAAAAGACACAAAAATCAAGCTCTTAATCAAAGGATGTTCATGGAAAGACGTAATAACATAATCTAGTACAATTTTTGTTTCTTTTCTAAAACATCATGGCAAAGTCATTTTCCGAAATCAGCAATGCACACAGTACTTCCCTGTAACAGAATGTTATTCTTTTACAGAATTTTTTAAAATAAGAAACCCTGTTGTTGTGGCCAAAAATGTTAAATACCACAGCTCACCTGTTTATGGGAGCATAGAAAGAGTTATCTCAGTGTTCCGATAGTCACGTGACCTTGGATGACTGGATATATAAACGAGGGCAGTTCTGTTCTAGATGTAGAAAGAGGAGTTCTGTTTGGAATGTTGTAGGGACAGGTTGTGTGTTGGTTTTTTTTCCCCTGGAAGGTTTGTTAGGACGGTTGTTTGTAACGTAAGTTTTTGGGTGGATTGTCCTTTTCAGGACAAAATGTTTGTTAAATTTGTTCTGGGATGTCTACGAGGAAAGATGATTGTGTAGTTTTTGGTTGCTTGTCCTTTTTATGACAAAAACTTGTGTTAGAGTGGATATGTAGTTGTAAGTTGTTCGTCCCTTTAGGAAGGTATGGACTCGTATATAAGGTATGTTGGAGTTTTTGAGAATATGAAGTAGCAAGTTTTTGATGTTGTATATTAGTGTGAGAGTCTCATAGCGATGTTAATCGCCCGGACCGTTGTTCTATTCTCATTGTAATTGTTTCCATCAGTTTACACAGCGCATCCATTTGCAACACGCATTTGACAAATGTGAATTCATCATTAAACTTTTGTGACTTTTGTACCTGTTGTATCCTGTGATAATTGGATTCATGTTGAGTGTCAACTGTGGTGTTGAGTGAGTTTATTACATGTAACTGGTCTTGTTCGTGTATGGATTTATAGTGGTTGTTTGTCTTGGGTGTTATTATTACATAGTATATAACAGTGTAACGTCTGTTGTGTCACTGGTGTGGCAGTCCAAGTAACGTCTGTTGTGTCATTGGTGTAGCAGTCAAAGTAACGTCTGTTGTGTCACTGGTGTAGCAGTCAAAGTAACGTCTGTTGTGTCACTGGTATGGCAGTCAAAGTAACGTCTGTTGTGTCACTGGTGTAGCAGTCCAAGTAACGTCTGTTGTGTCACTGGTGTAGCAGTCAAAGTAACGTCTGTTATGTCACTGTTGTAGCAGTCAAAGTAACGTCTGCTCAGTAAATAGTCACGCCTGCAACATTGAATGAAGAATATTCTGTTCAGTACTTCAAGACTGTTAGCTGCACAAATACTAGCACATTACAGTGTGCGGGCAAAAGATGTGTTTAGTCTTTAGTAATCAGTCAGTTATTTGCAAGTCCCTTGCGGAACTTTGCCTCCCTAACAGCTCTACTCTAGGCATCTTGGTTGTGAGCAAGATGGCCTGCTGCTGATGTGTCTGTTTGCAGATCATCAACGATGTCTTGCAGCCATCTTCACCATGGTCTTCCTCTCTTTCTTGTTCCCATTATGTACCCTTCCAAGACAGTTTTCTCTAGGTTATCATGACGTTTAATGTGTCTAAAATATTTAAGTTTTCTCTCTTTAATCCTCCTTACTACCCAAACTTCTTCAATATTAAGTTCTTGTAGTATGGATATATTTGTTCTTTTTTTTTGTGTCCATGCTATTTGAAGAACTCTTCTGTAGCATTTACATTCAAAGGCATTTATGTGTTTCTCAGCTGTTTTGTTAAGTGTCTAAGTCTCACAGGCATATGTTGCAATGGGAAAGATGCATGCCCTTAAAAATCCTATTTTAGTAGTTTCTGTCTGTTCCTCTCGCAGCTTCTTTAGTTGTTTTACTTTCTGAAGAGCGACAGATATTTGGTAGTGGTACACGAAATCCAGTTAGAAAATATTGGATAAATTTTACTTTTTTTTTGTAGTTCTAAAACTAAAAATTCATAATTTCCCACGCCGAGTTTCGGCTTTTCTTTATCAAGTCTCCCGAAGAACGGAGAAGAGGGTTCAGTGGTTAGACAGACAGACAGACAGACAGGCAGGCAAACAGACAGGCGGGCAGACAGACAGGCAGGCAGACAGACAGAAAGGCAGGCAGACAGACAGAAAGGCAGACAGACAGACAGACAGGCAGACACACACAGACAGACAGTCAGGCAGGCAGACAGACAAACAAGCAGGCAGACAGATAGATAAATAGACAGACAGACAGACAGGCAGGCAGACATCCAGGCAGACAGACAGACAGACAGAAAGGCAGACAGAAAGGCAGACAGCGCATCCTCCATGTAGTACCTTTTCATGTATTTTGATATTGTTACATGTATTTTATCACACTTGCGTGTGTTTTGTTAAGTACTATTTCTTTTGTCCATATCGTGTCCCCATATCATCTCCAGCAGATATCTATAACAGCATCTAGGGAAGGAAATACTTGCCATGCACAGCCACAAAGAGACCAGGAGGGAAAAAAGCTCATGGCGTGTCTTTGGTCATCATCATCATCATCATCATCGTCATCATCATCATCGCCTATCATTCCCTTGGGACTTGGGAGCATAGGTCCCAGACAAAGGCCCTCCAGTCATCCCTGTTCTTGGATTTATTCTCTGCTTCCTTCCACACGAATCCCTTATCCTTTGAGCACTGTCTGCAGCGTCTTTTCAGTTTTGAAAACTGTGAAAGCAATACAGAAAATAGCTTGATTTTTATTTTTATGTGTTTTCTCAACAAGGGCCACGTGATTCAATAAAGTACTATAAAGCGGGCACAGTTTATAGACCTTAAATAAGGATATCTTGCCGGTTATAAAGCGTAGACTTGGGATTATATTGTTTCAGCTTGTGTCAAAGCTAGACATTTAATGACGTCTTTGCCAAATCCGACAGACTCTTGTTCTCAGTCTTATTCGCAAGATTTGTGTCTGTAGAAGATGTGCACCAGTACTGGACCCAGCACTTAATAGTTCCGTGAAAAGTGGGTCATCTCTGTTCGTGTTTGAGATTTGTTAACTCAACTCCAAATGACATCTTCATAAGTTCCATGCTCTCTGTTATCAGAGAACCTTTCTTTTCCAAGACCGCGTCTTCTGGGTTTCACTTTCTCAGTGTTTCTGTACACGCTGGTAACTTTTCCGAGAAACAAGTCCTTGACCTAACCCCCAAGCTCTTTAGTCGCCTCTTACGACAAGTGGAAGGTCGCAGTGGTCATACCCTTTTCTCCCCAGACTTAGATCAGGGCCAAGGTCAGATGCGTCCAGTCATAATTTATTTAATTCATGGTAACTATAGGGAAGATCAAACACTGGTACTGCGAAGTGTCAGTCTGATACCGTCAAAGTAACGAGACCTGTGTCTTCCGGTGAGTTAAGTTTCATGTCAGACATCAACGAAATATGTCTTCTTGCAGGCCAGGTTAGTTTTATCAAATCAAAGAAAAGTTTAGCCAGAGCGGGGGTGGGTATATTATAGATAGGATAGATCCACCCAACTCCCATCTTTGTTGTCCAAGAGTTAATAGGTTATGTTAGGTTAAGTTAGGTTAGTGATAGGACAGGAAAGTGATAAGATAGAATAGAAGTAGGTAAGGTTAGGAATAGGATAGGATAGAAGAGAAGTAATTTAGATTACGTTAGGAATAAGATATGATAGAAGATAAGTAACATAGGTTATGTTCGGAATAGAAAATGGATAGAAAAGAAGTAATTTAGTTAGGTTAGGAATAGAATAGAAGAAGAGAAGTAATTTAGTTTAGATTAGGAATAGAATAGAAGAAGAGAAGTAATTTAGTTTAGATTAAGAATAGGATAGAAAGAATTAATTTAGGTTAAGTTAAGAATAGGATATAAGGGAAGTAATTCAGGTCAGGTTAGGAATAGGATAGAAGAAGAGAGGTATTTAGGTTAGGTTAGTAATAGGATAGAGGAAGAAAAGTAATTTAGTTTACGTTAGGAATAGGATAGAAGAATAAAACTAATTTAGGTTCGGTTAGGAATAGGATAGAAGAGAAACAATTTAGGTTAAGTTTGGTTAGGTATAGGATAGGATAGAAGTAGGTTAGGTTAGGGTAAGTTAGGTTAGGTTAGGAATAGGATAGAAGAAGAGAAGTAATTTAGGTTAGGTTTGGTTAGGAGTAGGATAGGTTAGGTTAGATTAGGTTAGGTTAGGTTAGATTAGATTAGGTTAGATTAGGTTAGACTAGATTAGGTTAGGTTAGGTTAGGTTAGATTAGGTTAGGTTAGACTAGATTAGGTTAGATTAGGTTAGGTTAGGTTAGATTAGATTAGGTTAGGTTAGGTTAGATTAGGTTAGGTTAGGTTAGGTTAGATTAGGTTAGGTTAGGTTAGGTTAGATTAGATTAGGAATAGGACAGAAGAGAAGTAATTTAAGTTATGTTATGTCTGATTAGTTATAGGATAGGATAGAGGTAGGTTAGCTTAGTAAGGATGTTAGATGTAGGTTTTTTTAGGTATAGGATAGAATAGAAGTAGGGTAGGTTAGTGAAATTATCGTAAGAGATGGGATCGATTATATTTCGAGAGGGTTAAGAGTCCGCTCGGTTAGGAGTCAGTTAGGTTAGGTCAGGAGTAGGTTATCAGTCAGTCGCCTGCTTCCACTTTTGTGCTAACCTAGTTAAAATTTTTGTGCCTGCCTTTCATACAAGGAAGAAAGGAAGAAGAAGAAAGGAAGAAGAAAGGAAGAAGAAGAAAGGAAGAAGAAAGGAAGAAGAAGAAAGGAAGAAGAAGAAAGGAAGAAGAAAGGAAGAAGAAAGGAAGAAGAAAAGAAGAAGAAGAAAGGAAGAAGAAAGGAAGAAGAAAGGAAGATAAGTGCTTATTTTTTTATCCATTTTTTCGTGTTTTTATTGTCGTGTTAGGTTTTTTATGTAATCCCTGAAAAAAGAATTGAATTGTTGCGTGCTTCTAACTTATACGTGCTCATCTTATTTTCTGTCATTCTTATATCTGTCCACCTTCCTTAGTCTTTTTATAAAACTGAACCATACAGCCCCATCCTCTTCAAAGACGTGGATATGGCAGTCTACCTGTTGATCTTGACACACTGCATCTACTGTCATAACGATGCCCATTTAAATGAAGTCCGGTAGTTTAAAAAATAACCTTCATACATACCGTATGTAATGTATAATATTGAAAACTGAAAGTAAATTTGAAACTTTTCGTCTTGGAAGACACTTTTCCAACAAGTACGCGCTTGTTGTCCTCCTGCACTGCGATGGTAATCATGTTGCCAGGCAGTTCTTCTCATGTTTGATTCTAACAATTTTGGATTTTTGCACAGTGATACAGTGTTTCTTCTGTTTTTCTATGTTCGTGAGAGTCTTTTGTCTGCAGCTTTGGCCCTCGTTTCCTCCTCAACTGTTCTCTGTCTCTTGTCCCTTTCGTGTCCAATACAGAGAAGCAAGAGACTTTCACTTCTGTCGGCTCTTATCAATCTTCTTGGCAACTGTCTCCCACGTGAGACCTTTGTTTACCAGTATTCTCTCTGTTGTGCATCTCCATGTCTCTTTGTTTATCAGCATTCTCTCTTCTGTACGTCTCCATGTCTCTTTGTTTACCAGCATTCTCTCTGATGTAAGTCTCCGTGTCCCTTTGTTTACTAGTATTCTCTCTGTTGTACGTCTCCATGTCTCTTTGTTTACCAGTATTCTCTGTTTTACGTCTTCCATGTATCTTTGTTTACCAGTATTCTCTGTTGTAAGTCTCCATGTCTCTTTGTTTACTAGTATTCTCTGTTGTACGTCTTCCATGTCTCTTTGTGTCGTCCTTTGCTTCTTTTACCCCGTTGAGTCCACGACAAAGCTATTCATGATAAGGACTCGTCTGTTATTCTCATAATGTGCCCAATCCATCGCCACTTTCTCCTTTCAGTCACTGTTGTGGTATCATGTTTGTCTCACTTAACAAAAGGTCATGACGTATAATACCTGGTGAGAACAGTTCTTCTATCCTACTTGGACGCTTGGTCAAATGATACTGCATCCTAATCCCACAGTTATTCTCCACCAACCCGGTCTTCTGCCTGTCCGCTGTTTCAGCACTGAATACAGACGCGAGAATTGCTCGCACATACGACAAGACAGACTAATTTAAACAAGGCCACTCGGCAAACATTTCCGTCTTTCTCAAAATGGATGTAGATGTCGAAATAACTTCTCGTCACTGAAGTTAGGGAGCAGAGAGATGCCAGATCCTGACGACGGAAAGTCGAGGGTGAACTCACGCGTGCTGTTTGTGTGTGTGGCTGTATAGCTTGTCCAGTACAGTAGCAGTGAGTATATGTGTGTTGTCCGAAATGGACCAATTATTCCAAAGTTCTGTCGCCTTTTTTTAGAAGAGGATTTGAATCTAGAGATAGATGGATAGAACATAGGCGGCGTGGAGAAGTAGACAGAAATAGATCGTGCTGATAGCTCCCATATTTTCAGACCTGTTGGCATACTAGAGGATGATGTAGTCAGTGATGTCGCTTCTTCTCCTGCACCATACGATGCCAGGTACCAATTTCTGCAGCCAGGTGACTGCCGTAACTTGTATCATAGACTTATCTAAGTTTCGTCTGAGAGAGAGAGAGAGAGAGAGAGAGAGAGAGAGAGAGAGAGAGGGTATATAACTGTACTGCTTGCTTAGAGCGAACTTGATCATGAACTGGTCGGAAGAAGAAACAGATCCGCGTGACCCACAAGGACATTTAACTTTATTTAATATAATAATTATCCAAGATACGAGTATCTTTATCTTTACCTCTGTTGTACAAAGATCTTTGTCATATCTATCTATCTATCTATCTATCTATCTATCTATCTATCTATCTATCTATCTATCTGTCTGTCTGTCTGTCTGTATGTCTGTCTGTCTGTCTGTCTATCTGTCTGTCTGTCTGTCTGTCTACAAATAAGAAAAAGATGCTGGTTTTTTTTTTTTTTTACTAAGAACGTACATGTTCCCAGTGACAGCGTAAGAATATGAAACATGGACACTTAACAAAGTCACTAGAAAAGAGAATAACTTCATTTGAAATGAAATGTTACAGAAGGGCACTTAGAATATCATGGATAGAACGAAGGTCAAATAAAGAGATACAGACTAGAACAGGTTTCGTAGAAAAGTTGCTTGTAAACATCATCATAGTTAGAAACAAAAGTGGCTTATAAACATCATCATAGTTAGAAACAAAAGTGGCTTATAAACATCATCATAGTTAGAAACAAAAGTGGCTTATAAACATCATCATAGTTAGAAACAAAAGTGGCTTATAAACATCATCATAGTTAGAAAGAAAAGTGGCTTATAAACATCATCATAGTTAGAAAGAAAAGTGGCTTATAAACATCATCATAGTTAGAAAGAAAAGTGGCTTATAAACATCATCATAGTTAGAAAGAAAAGTGGCTTATAAACATCATCATAGTTAGAAAGAAAAGTGGCTTGTAAACATCATCATAGTTAGAAAGAAAAGTGGCTTATAAACATCATCATAGTTAGAAAGAAAAGTGGCTTGTAAACATCATCATAGTTAGAAAGAAAAGTGGCTTGTAAACATCATCATAGTTAGAAAGGTAAGATACTTGGGCCACATCAAGAGACGGTTTGGAGAGGCTGATAGTAGAAGGCATAGTACCCGGGGAAAAAAATGGGCGACTTTCCCGCAAGTGGACTCGGGACATCACGGAAAGTGACCTCATTTAAGCAGGCAGAGAAAGGGACACATTTCTGAGAAGAACACGTCACTTGACAAACAAATCTATCTACTGCCCTGGCGACTGGCGACTGGCGTTGGCGATCATACTTTCTCATAGTTATCTGTTCCCAGCGATAATTATAAGCTGTGCTGGTGTTCTCTGTCCAAGCCATCTTGTTAGTCCTCCAAGATTTTCTCTCTCTCTCTCTCTCTCTCTCTTTGTCTGTGTGTGTGACTCTGTCTCTTTCTGTCTCTGTCTCCTTCTGTCTCTCTCTATCACTGTCTCTGTCTATCTCTGTCTGTCTCTGTCTATCTCTGTCTCTTTCTGTCTCTCCCTATCTCTGACTCTGTCTCTCTCTGTCTCTCTCTGTCTCTGTCTCCGTCTGTCTGTCTGTCTCTATATGTCTCTGTCTCTCTATGTCTGTCTCTCTGTCTCTGTCTCTTTCTGTCTCTCTGTCTCTGTCTCTTTCTGTCTCTCTCTATGTCTGACTCTGTCTCTCTCTGTCTCTCTCTGTGGCTGTGTCTCTCTATCTCTGTCTGTCTCTGTCTCTCTCTATCTCTGTCTGTCTCTGTCTCTTTCCGTCTCTCTCTGTCTCTCTCTATCTCTAACTCTGTCTCTCTCTGTCTCTCTGTGGCTCTGTCTCTCTCTGTCTCCGTCTGTCTCTCTCTGTGTCTCTCTCTGTGTCTCTGTCTCTCTAATCGTATCACATATACCACTGAAACACGTATGACAAGTATCTGGCCTGGTGTTGGCCTACTCAACTATACTGTGGGTGTAGATGTGTTACACACCAGCTAAACAAGTATTTTAACTGAATGCTTCACATCAATATTTACAGAGCAGTTATTGGCTAACTACTACCAAGTGACAACGAGACGTTACATTGTCATTCACCATGCAACAAAAGAACCACCTAAGACGGAACATTACACCACACTACAGTACATGGATACGACCAGTTACGGTATAACAACTCAAATCTAACACAACAGTTGGCACAGACAACGCAACTCCAATTTATTACAAGATTCCAGCACTTACATAATATAAACAAAAGTTTAATGATGAAATCCCCATTTGTAAATGAGCGCTGTAGATGGATGTGGACTGAAAAATTTATGAAACAAATCAACAATGTTTACAGAAAATCTATCTGTGCGATTAACATCGCCATGGAACAAGCACACTATCACTCAATGAAAAACGTGCTAACTTCCTTATATACTCAACTCCGACATTACCAGGGGTGATTGATTAATTCGCGGCATAAGGTACAAATACTTGAAACACACAGTTGATATTAAGTGCATTTGTAGATCAGGTTAATGTAAGATTAAACACCAAGTTTCAAGAAATAAGTCCAACCAATTTCTTTTTACAGGCTACTGAATTTGTAAGGGGTGGCAGAAATTGTCATTCACCTCAGCTGGTAATGTTGCCCCTGGCTTTGCTGTCCCGCTATCTTTGGGTTACATAAAGACGACCGAATTGTGCCCGTACCACCTAATTTATTTACAGAAGTGTCCCCATCAGGTATTGTCAAATTATTACTATTATTATGAAATTCTATTGTTAAAAGAAAATTCAGAATACCATAGTATCGTGTTGAGCCAAATTTACAAATTATTACAAAAGTTTGTCAAAACTCTATAAAAATTTCATTCACTCATATTTCATGCGTGTGAAAACTTGAATGAAAGTGAAGTTTTAAGAGTTCTGTTTACAATTTACTCATCGGAAGTGAATGTCTGTAATTGTTTCCCTTCTACTAAAGGGAAGTTACC
Organism: Achatina immaculata; assembly: GCA_009760885.1. NCBI lineage: Eukaryota > Metazoa > Mollusca > Gastropoda > Stylommatophora > Achatinidae > Lissachatina > Lissachatina immaculata. Next base: position 43,397,261 of record CM019700.1, on the reverse strand, counting down.
ACAGCTGAGATAGAGTCAAGATTTATTTCCCATGGCTGAATTGTTAATTGGGCGCAACTGTTTCCTACGGGTTTTAGGTGAAGAAGTTATGCCTAAGTCTCCTCCAGCAGTCATGATTTTTGTGATGTTGGATTGTTAGACTCAAAGATTTACCTGTCATATTCGCTCCAGTTCGAGAGTTGGTCCAGATGTTTTGTCCTTTAACTGTTTCCTTTGTTCTCGTTTATTTTTTTCCCCTCCTAGAAATTCCCCGTGACTATAAAATTCTCTAACTCTTTACCTTCACGTCTAAAAATGTTTTATGTGAGTAAACATTTATTTGTTATCACTACAATTGTAGCAGTATTTTGCTGGTCAAAGGGACGTAACTCGAGTAAAGATTTGAGGGAAAAAAGGTTTGCTTTTAGCTCCCCTAAATACGAGTGGTTTACTCACAATTTAAGATTGTTTTTCCACGGGATTCATGTTCAAGTGAAAAACTTCTGGAAAGTTCTGTCCCCGCGTGAGGGTTGGCCGGTGGTTGTTAGACAGCTGAGTCCTGGTTGTCATAGAGTTCCGACACGTGTGTCTAGTAATTTAATTTGTAGTTATGGCTTTTCGTTTGTGTTTAATGTAGGATGATAGTTCAGTTGAGTTTTGTATCAGTTCCTGTGGCGGCGATCAGCATTTGTAGATCTTTAGAGATCCGTCTAGATCTTTGTATCAGTATTTATAGATGTAAGCCGTCTAGATCTTTGTATCAGTATTTGTAGACCTTTAGAGATTCTTCTAGATCTTTGTATCAGCATTTGTAGATCTTTAGAGATCCGTCTACATCTTTGTATCAGTATTTGTAGATGTAAGCCGTCTAGATGTTTTTTATTGACGTCGTTACCTTCAGTCTGAGATATCACACCATGTATTTCATCGCCGTGGTTTATTTGAAAACCACCACCACCATCATCATCATCATCATCATCATCATCATCATCATCATCATCATCATCAGGAGCGTGTCATTAAATATAGTCTGTTCAAGACTGGACTGCCTTCAGAGAATGAGCCGGTGCTGTAGTTCGTCAGATTCTTTGATTGAACTGTTCTGTAAGTGTTTAACATTCAGAACGTTTTGAGTATTGATCATTCTGTGTGTCACTTAATCTGCATCATTATAAGATCGGCCTTTAGTCGGAACGCCATGCCGTAGTGATTTACATAACACATACTGTATACCGTTTGACCCCCCCCCTCCAAATATTTTATTCTAATATTTGGGTGAATCATTATACATAAGATGTGTAAGAGGCCCCGAAGGCCTACCCCAACATACCAGAGACCATAGACATGCCAAAAAATATGGATTTTTTTGAACCCCTAAAAAATACATGATATTTTTTGAACCACTAAAAAAATAAAATACATTTTTAAAATTCGTATTTTAAAAAATGAAAAAAAAAATTAGATAAATCAAAATATCCATAAGATAAAGGCTAATATCTCGAAAAAAAAAACAATCAACCCTGCCAAAAAAAACCCCTCCTAAAATATCAAATAAAATACATTTTTATATTAAAATCTTTAAAACATGAATATTTAAAAAACTAATTTATGAATAACCAAAAATAAATTAATTCACTAAAATATAAAGAAAAAGGTATATAAAAAAGAGGTATTTTAATTTTCTTCATTAAAAATGGGCATTTTCATTCTAAGATAGGAAAAAAAAATCGACGGCATCAAAATCATATAAGACACCGGTTCTCTAATATATTGTAATTCTCCAAATTTAAATAGGTCAAGTAACTTAATGGTGTCAAACAAATTAATCGGAGCAATGGTACAATTGTTTCTCGAATCGAGTTGCGTGATCTATATAAACATGTCTTGAAGCGAAGTATTGCTGGCGACATCCAATGTTTCAGGTATAACCGGTTTCTTATAAACTCCTAAAGCAATTACATCAGTTTCTATATTTAGTTTTACTCAAAGGTGACAGAATGCATTTTTCTCAGGTTAAAACTCTTCCCGTGCCTTTGGTCGCTAGAGTGTCCATCCGCTTTTCCGACATGTACGTATGGTCGATATATCGAAGCTTGGTTCGTTTCATTAAAACAACCGGTGTAACATTTAGATTGTACATATTTCGTCCGCGTTTCCGGTGACACTTTTCAAAATGGCGAAAGAGTGCTTAGTTACGAGCGATGCCGAGCGAGAAAAAGGAAGAGAAACATCGAAAATGTTCAATTTTTGATGATATAGATAGGGGGTATGGACATGGCCTGTGATCACTCCACAGCTCTTGAATGTATCCCAAGTAGATCTAGACATATTAGACGACTGGAGAAGTAGTTAGGAGTTTATTTCAGACATTAATTTAGCGAGAATACAACATAGAATCACAATACGTATGAGATCGACAAGTAGATCTAGACATCGCAGATCTAGACCTAGCCGATGGTGAGCTGGGCACAATCATTGTCTAAAAACATCACATTACTTCTTTTTTCCTAAAAAACTCTGCATTTATGAAATTTTCATACATTTAGTTATTCTTTGAAACATAATAAGTACACAAAAGTACGTGGAAATACTGTTTTCCATCCAATTTTACAACTATACCCCCTATACAGATCAAGACCCGCGTTTTTACTCTGGTACCTAAATGAACGTCCGCGTTTCTTCCTGTGGCACGGGAAGAGTCGAGTACAATTTTTCTAAAAGTGTCGTCAAGGGTTTGTTGCTTGCAGCTAAGGAGCTTCTGTGCATGATCGACAATTTTAAAATACTGATTTTAGGGAGGCTTCCCTACGCCACATAAATGGCGAAGCCAACAAACAGAGGTACGACTATTCTAAAGCTTCACAAAGTAACTGCGTTCATGCATGAAAAGCGGACCAAAGCACCGATAATGTTAATGAGTCTAGGGTTGAGTCAGATGATCACACTGCGTCTCACAAATACATATATAAAACCGAGTGAAAAAAAATCAAACAAAATAAAAATGTGTTCGAAGTTCATTATTTCTCAACCGTTATATTGTTATGCCAAAGAAAGTAAAGTTACAGATGTAATAGCATGTTGCAACGAATTATAAATCACGAAAAGCAAAACTCGATCTAAAAACAACAAAGAATAAAATCCTAATGCATTTTTAGGTTCATAACTTTCATCTCACAGTTGAAACATGTCGACTGACACGGAATATTAGAATCATTTCTTTGAACTACTGATGTTGTCAGGATTCTAGTTTGATAGTACCAATAACATGGCTAAAGTACAGTGCACCAGGAATTCGTTTGAGGTACTGCACGAAAGCCAGTGAATATGCCATCAAGTTTAGACACACGCTTGGAGACCATGGTCAAACAGTCTCTTAAGTTACGCTCATTAATGAAGTGTTTTCCTCGTTTTTTAACATATTCGCGCATATCAATACCTGGTTGAGTCAGATATTTGCGAATTACTGGTAGGTGTTTTCTGTTTCTTTCCTTAGCCAAAAATTGTTGTGTCCTTTTATAACACGTCTGTAATTCCTTTACGTTTGCGTTCGTACTATTGAGGAAAATTTTGAAAGTATCCACTAGGTACCAGGCTTCTCTGGGGTTGCTGCAGAGCTCGTCTAACACTGGTGCGAAGTCGATCTCGGCTATTATAAATGGGTGTTCATTGGCTGCTTCCATTTGTGCAAGAATTTCGTTGATACTTTGTAGTTGTAATGAACTACTGATGATGTAGACCGTGATTGTGCAGGAAAAAAACTGAAAAAACAAACAGGAGGTAGTGTTGTAACAAATACATGCCTTAATAATATTCACATATAGTATTTAAATTTTAACATATGTATATTTTTTTCAAGAACTGAATGAAATAGAGAATGTAAGTGTGCATACCAGATAAAAAATGGAAATGTTTATATATATATATATATTCATTCATTCATTTGCATGTCCCTTGCGGAAATTTGCCTCCCTAACAGCACTCCTGTAGGCCTCTCGGTTGTGAGCAAGATGGCCTGCTGCTGATACATCCATTTGCAGATCATCAACGATGTCTTGCAGCCATCTTCGCCTTGATCTTCCTTTCTTTCTTTTTCCACTTATGTATCCGTCCACGATGGTCTTCTCTAGATTATCATTATCATGACGTTTAATGTGTCCAAAATATTTCAGTTTCTCTCTTTAATCCTCTTTACTAGCCAGCCTTCTTCAGTATTAAGTTCTTGTAGTATGGATATAGACCAGGTAAGGAAAAATGCTATTGTATTAATAATGGGAGATTTTAAAGCAAAGATTGGTACAGAAAGAGCAGAAGATGAAGGGCATGTTGTAGGGAAATTTAGCATAGGACACAGAAATGAGGCAGGTGACAATCTAATGGCTTTTTGCATGGAAAATGAGCTAATGATTGCTAACACACTTTTTAAACAACATCCAAGAAGACTTTACACATGGACATCACCTGATGGGAAAACCAAGAATCAAATAGATTACATTTTAGTGCAGAGAAGGTGGAGGTCAAGTATAACATCAGCAAAAACTGTACCAGGTGCTGATTGTGACACGGACCATGAGTTATTAATAGCAGACATGAAGATAAAGATAAAAAAGACAGTTAGGGGATCAAGACCACTCTGCTTTGATCTTACAAAAATACCAGAACAATACGGTATAGAAGTGAAGAACCATTTCGAAATCCTGATGGCTGTACAGGAGGAGATGACATCAGATGATTTGGCTATACAGGCCAAAGATATCTTAATAACAACAGCTAAAGACATGGTTCCAGTAAAGAAAACACAAAAGAGTGGATGGATTACAGCAGGTACACTAGAACTGATAAAACAATGTAGAGAAATGAAGACACAATGGAAAGCAACAAACAACAACAAAGAGAAATATAAAACTTTAACAAAAGAACTACGAAGTAACATAAGAAAAGATAAAAAACAATACATATAAGATTGTTGTGAAAGAATAGAAGAACATCAGAAGTGTGGAAGAGATAGTGAAATGTTTAAAGAAATGAAGACATTGATGAGAAATGTCACACCTAAGCTAAATGTATCTATACTACAAGAGCTTAATATTGGAGAAGGCTGGCTAGTAAAGAAGATTAAAGAGAGAAAACTTACATATTTTGGACACATTAAATGTCATGATAATCTGGAGAAGACCGTCTTGGAAGGGTACATAATGGGAAAAAGAAAGAGAGGAAGACCAAGGCGAAGATGGCTGCAAGACATGGTTGATGATCTGCAAATGGATGCATCAGTGGCAGGCCATCTTGCTCACAACCGAGAGGCCTACAGAGAGCTGTTAAGGAGGCAAAGTTCCGCAAGGGAATGCAAATAAATGAATGAATGAAATAAGTATGGATATATTTGTTCTTTTCTGTGTCCATGATATTTGAAGAACTCTTCGTAGCATTTACATTCAAAGGCATTTATGTGTTTCTCAGCTGTTTTGTTAAGTGTCCAGTCTCACAGGCATATGTTGCAGTGGGAAAGATGCATGCCCTTAAACTCTTATTTTTGTAGTTCTGTCTGCTCCTCTCCACAGATTCTTTATTTGTTTTACTTTCTGAAGAGCGATAGATGTTCTCCTTTTAATTTCCCTCATTGTATATCCATTATTAGTTAGCAGTGATCCAAGATATTCAAAACTCTGCACTTCTTCCAGTTTTTCCTCATTGATACATATATCAGCTGCCTTATTTGTTTTGTTAGTTGTCATCAATTTAGTTTTCTTTGCATTAAGATAGAGGTTTTGCTCTTTATATTCTTACGGACTGACGTAATTAGTTTTTCCATTCCTTTTTGTGTTGTGGACAGTAAAACTGTGTCATCAGCATATCTAATCTCTGGTATTTCATAACCTCCAATTGTTATCTTATATCTTATATATATCTTATATCCTTCCCGTGCCGTTAAACGTCACATAGGGCTCGCAAAGTAGTTCGCCAATTTTTCCTGTCTTCGGCGAGTCTTTCAACCTCATCAAAGGATTTTATGCCTGTTAACTTGGCCTCTCTTAATAATGTCCTCTTCAGAGTTTCCCGCGGTCTGCCCCTTTTTCTTCGGCCTGTTGTGTTCCACTTGATAGCTTGTTTTGGGATTCTCTGATCATTTCTTCTCATCAAGTGACCAACATATGTCCATCTCCTTTTCCTGATCACCCATGAGACTGGTTGTTGTTCAGTCATCTGTCTTATCTCTGCATTGTTCTTGAATTCATTCCACTTGATGCCGAGTATTTTCCTTAGGCATTTGTTTTCAAAAGAGTCTAATTTCTTTTCTATTTCTTTAGTTGTTTTCCAGCTTTCGCATGCTTAAATGAGGGTGGATATTACATTTGAATTGAATAGTCTTAACTTGGTTTTTGTGCTTAGAACTTTTGAATTCCATATGTTCTCAAGATTCTTGAAGATTGATGCTGCTTTTGCAATTCTGATCCTAACTTCCTTTCTAGTGTCACCATCCTGGTCTATGTAGCTGCCAAGGTATGCAAATTGATTGACTTCTTCAATATCTGTCCCTTCTATGTGTATTTTTCCATTTTGATTGATGGGAATTTTCATTATTTTTGTTTTGTCCTTGTTAATTTCAAGTCCTATTTTGCTAGCCAGTGAAGACAGGCTATCTGTTTTTTCTTGCATGGAATTCACATTATTACTGATAAGAGTTATGTCATCAGCAAAATCAAGATCTTCTAGTTGGGTCCCATGTACCCAGTCAATACCTGTGTTACCTGTGCAGCATTTTTCATTATGAAGTCTATTGTAATCCCAAAAAGTAAAGGAGACAGTATACATCCTTGTTTCACGCCTGTTTCAATCTGGAACCATTCACTCATCCCTTCTTCTGTCTTGACTGCACAACATATCCATTGTATAAGTCCTTAATGATGTTGACAATTTTAGATGGTATCCATATAGACTTACAATTCTCCATAATGAATCTCTGTGTATGCTATCAAATGCCTTTTTAAAATCTATGAAGTTCAGTATTAATGGTTTCTGCTTTTCAATATGTTCTTCAAGTATTATTCTGAGAGTAAAGATCTGGTCGAGACAGCTTCTCCCTTTTCGAAATCCTGCTTGTTCTTCTCTCATTGCAGTATCCACTATATCTTTGAGTCTATTCAAAATGACCTTGCAAAATACTTTTGACACAACTGATATTAAGGTTACTCCTCTTCAGTTGTTACAGTCACTAAGGTTGCCCTTTTTTGGTATTTTAACAATGATTCCTTTCTTCCAATTAGAAGGGACCTTTTCTTCTTTCCAAATCTTGTTAAACATTCTCTGTAGTTGTCTCATGTTGTCACTATTGATAGCTTTTAGCATCTCGGCTGTTATTTCATCTTCACCTGCAGCTTTGTTGTTAGCCATTAAATTCACTGCTGTTTCAATTTCATGCAATTTAATTTCATCTAGGTTGACATTTAATTGTGGGGGGATTGGTCTTTCTTTAGATGTAATAGTACCTGTTAGCCTCTTTTGTATGTTATATAAAGTTTTGCTGTTTCCTGTTTTTGCTGCTTTTTCTGCCTCTTTCGCCATATTGTCTATGTATTCTCTTTTATCCCTTCTAGCTGAACTTTTTACTTTCTTGTCTATGTCTTTGTATTTTGCTTTTGCCGAATCTCTTTCATGATCTGCTTTTGCATTCAACATGTCTAATTTGAGTGCTCGTCTTTCATATATATACTTCCATGTTTTATCTGATATCCATGCTTTTCTATTTGGTTTTTCCAATCCAGCGCTTACTTTTGCTGCTGTGATTATGGCTGTGCTGTAAGAATTCCATAACTCATCTATACCTATCTCCTCTACTTCACTTGGTGTTTTGGAATGATTGGCAAGTTCCTGATTGAAATTAATGTTAGTATTTTCTTCTTGTAGGCTGTGGCTGTTTATCTTTCTGTGTACTGATTTCTTGTGTTGACTTTTCAATTTTAGTTTTATTTTCCCTATGCACAGGTTGTGATCACTGTTGACATCTGCACCCCTATAAGCCCTTACATCCATGAGAGATGTTCTGTATTGCTTTCTAATACAAAAATGGTCTATCTGGTTTCTAGTTCTATCATCTGGAGATATCCACGTTGTTTTATGTATCTCTTTGTGTGGGAATATTGTGCCTCCAATGACCATGCCCTCGGTTAGACATACTTCAATTAATCTTTCTCCATTCTGATTGACCATGTCAATTCCTTCTTTCCCCATCACTTTTTCAACGTCGGTATTATCCTTCCTACCTTAGCATTGAAGTCCCCCATAGCAATTAGGATGTCGTGTTTAGGGACTTTGTTGATGATTTGTTGTAGTTGGTGATAGAAGTCGTCTTTTACATCATCATCTGCATCATTCGTGGGTGCATAACACTGTATTATTGTCATTCGTCCGTGTCGTAGGTTGTATCGTGCTCTTATTATACGACTGTTCACCGGTTCCCATTCTACAAGGCTCTTTGCAGTTACATTTGACATAATAATGCCCACTTTGTCTCGGAATTTACCGTCATTTCTGCCTGAATGTATAATTAACTTACCGTTTTCCGCCGATCTTTTAATTGTTATGGCATCATAATATTCTTTGTCTACATCTTCTCTAACATTTCTCATTATATTTTCAGTATACAAGTTAAATAAATAAGGTGACAATATGCACCCCTGACGGACCCCTTTTTTTTATGTCAAACCAAGTTTTTATTTCACCATTTATTCTTACTGCTGCTTGTTGGTCTAGATACAGCAGTGATGTTAATTGTATCAAATGTGTTGGAAATCCCACTTTTTTCCATTATTTCCCAAAGTTTCTAGTGTTGTACACAATCAAATGCCTTTGAGTAGTCTATAAAGGATAAATATAGATTCACATTAATCTCTCTGCATTTCTCTATTATTAAACTTATATTGAGTATATGATCTCTTGATACTCTTCCTTGCCTGAAACCAGCTTGGGCCATATTGACATCCTCTTCTATTTTCTTTTGAAATCTACCTATTATGATTTTTAACAGAATTTTACTGGCATGACTAATCAGGGCAACAGTTCTATAGTTTGTGCATAATTTCAGGTTACCCTTTTTTGGCAGTGGTATGAATACTGTTCTTTTCCATTCTTTTGGCCAAATACTTGAATGCCATATCTTTTTACATAGTGCATGATAGATTGTTGCAGATTCCTTTCCTCCTGCTTTAATAAATTCAGCTGTTATCTCATCACATCTTGGTGATTTACCATTTTTCAGATTCTTTATTGCCCATAAAACTCCTTCTATTGTCGGTTCGGGTTCTTTCTCCTCCAATAATAATTCACACTGTTGATTTCTGCTTTCACAGTCAGTTGTTTCATACATTTCTCTGCAATATTCCTTCCATCTTTCTAGAATTTCCTCTGTCTCTCTCAAGGTATTCCCCATCTCATCACAAATTACATTTAGCTTAGGTGTGACATTCTCGTCAATGTATTCAATTCTTTAAACATTTCACTATCTCTTCCACACTTCTGATGTTCTTCTATTCTTTCACAACAATCTTGTATGTTTGTTTTTTGTCTTTTCTTATGTTTCTTCGTAGTTCTTTTGTTAAAGTTTTATATTTCTCTTTGTTGTTGTTTGTCACTTTCCATTGCGTCTTCATTTCTCTACGTTGTTCTAGTGTACCTGCTGTAATCCATCCATTCTTTTGTATTTTCTTTACTGGAACCATGTCTTTAGCTGTTGTTATTAAGATATCTTTGGCCTGCGTAGCCAATTCATCTGGTTCATCTCCTCCTGTACAGCCAGCAGGATTTTGAAATGGTTCTTCACTTCTATACCGTATTGTTCTGGTATTTTTGTAAGATCAATGCGGAGTGGTCTTGATCCTGCAACTGTCTTTTTTATCTTTATCTTCATGTCTGCTATTAATAACTCATGGTCCGTGTCACAATCAGCACCTGGTAAAGTTTTTGCTGATGTTATACTTGATCTCCACCTTCTTTGCACTAAAATGTAATCTATTTGATTCTTGGTTTTCCCATCAGGTGATGTCCATGTGTAAAGTTTTCTTGGATGTTTTTTAAAAAGTGTGTTAGCAATCATTAGCTCATTTTCCATGCAAAAAGCCATTAGACTGTCACCTGCCTCATTTCTATGTCCTATGCTAAATTTCCCTACAAAATGTCCTTCATCTTCTGTTCTTTCTGTACCAATCTTTGCTTTAAAATCTCCCATTATTAATACAATATCATTTTTCCGTACCTGGTCTATCATTATTTGCAGTGTGTTATAAAAGTCTTCTACTTCCTCTTCTTCTGCTGCTGATGTAGGTGCATATATCTGGATGATTGTTACATTTCTAGGAGTGCCCTTAAGTCTTCACTTACAAAAATTTCTGACAAGTCTGTTAACTTTTTAGACATTAAAATTTCTGTTGGCACAAACAGGTTTGTCACCTCTGCATTTTACAAGCCCACCAACAGCCATACCTATCTGCTTTACACCTCCTCCCATCCTGAAGCCTGTAAGAACTCCATCCCATACTCCCAACTCCTCTGTCTTCGCCGCATACGCTAGAGCCACATGGGTTAAACTCGCTGTTTAGCTGAACTTAACATTCTCTTCAATCATTATAGTACCTCTCCACTAAATCCACCCTTCTTACTTTGACCTCCTCACAGCATCACTCTGCAACCCCTCTTCCCCAATCATCTGTTTCAACTTCTCCCAGCTAGGTCAATATTGTATCACTCTCTCCCCTCCCCGGTTCCCCATCCACCACCCCCAGTTACAACCCACCGACCACATGTCACAGGTCTCTATTAAACAGTCTCCACGTTCTACTAAATCCATTCCTGACACACACCACCGGACAAGTCACACCTTACAATTTACAGCTAAGTACTCTTTTTAAAAAAAAATTTTTTTTTAATAGTATTCATGTGAATCTATACTTTATCTCCTCTCTCTATTTCTTCGTCCTGTATGTTTTTGTATGATTAAGGCTCATGCCGAAACGTCACAACTTTGTAATCGTTAAGTAATAAAGCTGCTCCTACTTTTTCCTATTTTATGCATTCTGGTATCACAGCTTTACTGCAGTGCTTCGTGTATAGTTATATACTTATACACTAATTATTGTGTGCCCTTAAGTCTGATTGTGAAGATTCTATTACTTACTGGATTGTAACCTAGTAATGCTTTTGATGTTGATTTGTCCAGGTAAAAAACCACTCCATTCTTTCCTCCTAATTCTCCACCAGAGTATATAAAGATATTATCATTCTCACTCTTGAAGTGTCTTGATCCTTTCCATCGATGTTCACAGATTCTCAAAATTTGCATTCTGGTTCTTTTCATCTCGTCACTTATTACTTGATACTTTCCCTCATACATACTTCTTACATTCCATGTTCCTACTCTTATTTTTCTTTTTAGTTTGATGCAGGAGTTTTCCTTAGTAACACCGTCAAGATTTTGTCCGTCATCACAATTACTAGCACTGACCTCTGTCTCACACTCTTCCCCAGTGTTAAAATTAGATCTATCTGGCCTGGGGGACTCACCACCAGATCTTTTTTCCTATTTGACTTTCCATGATTGCTGCTTGGGTTTCTTGGTATATTCCCAGAAGATAGTTTACCATTGCTTTCCTTCCGGGCAGTGACTGTACTAGTCAGTGATCGTAGCCATTGTCCCTACATTGAGATCATATTCCTACCATCATAGAATGATGACCATAACCAGCATTATCTGTCGGCTGCTCTCCCATTCCATCCACCACCTGCTCCCATGGCTTCACGTCACCCTGATTGGCGGGCTATACGGGTACTCCAGCTTGCCTAAGGGTGTCCCGTAGACTGACAGAGGTAAGGAAGCATCTTACCCTCCTTTGATAGGGGATACCCCTACCCCGCTAGCTGAATATATATATATAAAAGTATATGCTAATGCCCTAATTATGCTCAATCCAAAACATCATGGTTGTATTACAGTATACTAAGATATTTTATGCTGCAACCATAAATTACAAAAACAAAATTATTAAAAACTTACCGTTTGTATGTGAGGCCCTCTGTAATCTTCTGTAAAACGTATCTTGTCATCTGCACCAATATAAAACTGTCCCAGTGCCTCTTTCCAAATGAGATGTAATTCAGTGAGCTGCTCACATTCATGCCACTGGTGCAGCCAATAAAATTCGTGCATAGGTGCTAAATAAAGATTACTACGCATTTTGTTTACTGCGACTAAGGATTCGCTATGCATGGCTGAACTCCAAAGGTTTGGGTTTCCCATTTAGGTTAATTTTATTCCCTTTAAAATGAACATTGAAAATTTAACATGGATCTTCCTCTGGTTTCTTTGATTCTTTAATTTCTGCTGTTACTAGTAATCTTATCTTATATCCTTCCGTGCCGTTAAACGTCACATAAGGCTCGCAAAGTAGTTCGCCAATTTTTCCTGTCTCGGCGAGTCTTTCAACCTCATCAAGGGATTTTATGTCTGTTAATTTGGCCTCTCTTAACAATGTCTTCTTCAGAGTTTCACACGGTCTGCCTCTTTTTCTTCTGCCTGTTGTGTTCCACTTGATAGCTTTGGAATTCTCTGATCATTTCTTCTCATCACGTGACCAACATATGTCCATCTCCTTTTCCTGATCACCCATGAAACTAGTTGTTGTTCAGTCATCTGTCTTATCTCTGCATTGTTCTTGAATTCATTCCACTTGATGCCGAGTATTTTCCTTAGGCATTTGTTTTCAAAAGAGTCTAATTTCTTTTCTATTTCTTTAGTTGTTTTCCAGCTTTCGCATGCTTAAATGAGGGTGGATATTACATTTGAATTGAATAGTCTTAACTTGGTTTTTGTGCTTAGAACTTTTGAATTCCATATGTTCTCAAGATTCTTGAAGATTGATGCTGCTTTTGCAATTGTGATCCTAACTTCCTTTCTAGTGTCACCATCCTGGTCTATGTAGCTGCCAAGGTATGCAAATTGATTGACTTCTTCAATATCTGTCCCTTCTATGTGTATTTTTCCATTTTGATTAATGGGAATTTTCATTATATTTGTTTTGTCCTTTTTAATTTCAAGTCCTATTTTGCTAGACAGTGAAGACAGGCTCTCTGTTTTTTCTTGCATGGAATTCATATTGTTACTGATAGGAGTTATGTCATCAGCAAAATCAAGATCTTTTAGTTGGGTCCCATGTACCAAGTCAATACCTGTGTTACCTGTGCAGCATTTTTTCATTATGATGTCTATTGTAATCCCAAAAAGTAAAGGAGACAGTATACATCCTTGTTTCACACCTGTTTCAGTCTGGAACCATTCACTCATCCCTTCTTCTGTCTTGACTGCACAAACATATCCATTGTATAAGTCTTTAATGATGTTGACAATTTTAGATGGTATTCCATATAGCCAAAACAAGCTATCAAGTGGAACACAACAGGCAGAAGAAAAAGAGGCACACCGCGTGAAACTCTGCAGAGGATATTATTAAGAGAGGCCAAATTAACAGGCATAAAATCCTTTGATGAGGTTGAAAGACTCGCCGAAGACAGGAAAAATTGGCGAACTACTTTGCGAGCCCTATGTGACGTTTAACGGCACGGGAAGGATATAAGATAAGATATAAGATAAGATTCCATATAGACTTAAAATTCTCCATAATGATCTCTGTGTATGCTATCAAATGCCTTTTTAAAATCTATGAAGTTCAGTATTAATGGTTTCTGCTTTTCAATATGTTCTTCAAGTATTATTCTGAGAGTAAAGATCTGGTCGAGACAGCTTCTCCCTTTTCAGAATCCTGCTTGTTCTTCTCTCATTGCAGTATCCACTATATCTTTAAGTCTATTCAAAATGACCTTGCAAAATACTTTTGACACAACTGATATTAAGGTTACTCCTCTCCAGTTGTTACAGTCACTAAGGTTGCCTTTTTTTGGTATTTTAACAATGATTCCTTTTTTCCAATTAGAAGGGACCTTCTCTTCTTTCCAAATCTTGTTAAACATTCTCTGTAGTTGTCTCATGTTGTCACTATTGATAGCTTTTAGCATTTCGGCTGTTATTTCATCTTCACCTGCAGCTTTGTTGTTAGCCATTAAATTCACTGCTGTTTCAATTTCATGCAATTTAATTTCATCTAAGTTGACATTTAGTTGTGGGGCTGGTAAGTCAGTTTCAAAGTTTAACAATTCTTTTGGGTGTGGTCGATTAAGTATTTCTTGGAAGTGTTCAGCCCATCTTTGCTTTTGGTCTTTATTTGATGTTAATAGGGTTCCAGTTTTGCTAAGGATTGGTCTTTCTTTAGATGTAATAGTACCTGTTAGCCTCTTTTGTATGTTATATAAAGTTTTGCTGTCTCCTGTTTTTGCTGCTTTTTCTGCCTATTTTGCCATATTGTCTATATATTCTCTTTTATCCCTTCTAGCTGAACTTTTTACTTTCTTGTCTATTTCTTTGTATGTTGCTTTCTAATTTGACTGCTCGTCTTTCATGTATATACTTCCATGTTTTATCTGATATCCATGTTTTCTATTTGATTTTTTCAGTCCAGCGCTTGCTTTTGCTGCTGTGATTATGGCTGTGCTGTAAGAGTTCCATAATTCATCTGTACCTATCTCCTCAACTTCACTGGGTGTTTTGGAATGATTGGCAAGTTCCTGATTGAAATTAATGTTATTATTTTCTTCTTGTAGGCTGTGGCTGTTTATCTTATCATTATTACTAGCAATACAGCCAAAGAAATTGCAACAACAGTAGCTAAAACAGCATTAACAGATTTAGGTAATAAAGCTAGTGAAAAAGTTACAGAAAAAGTGTTTGCTTCACAAAGAGAACAAAGCTCTGCTTTTCCAAATAAAATTTTTGAAGATCCGAAGGAGGCTGAAAGAAGAAGGAAAATAGAATCTTTATTAGGAAAAGAGTTAAAAATAATTTAGATAAAATGGGTACAGTAAAAATAGAACGGAATTCTTATGACAGTGTCAAAATATATAAAGAAATAGATAAAAAAATTAATTTTATTATTTCAAAATATGAATTTAAAATTTTTATATATAAATTCATCATTGTAATGATTTTATTTTGTTATTTAATTTATTTATTAATCTCTTACCTACTTTCTCTTTGTAAGTAATTTTCTCTCTCTCTCTCTGAACCTTAAGTGCCCAGGGCACATGGGGCTTCCGCAAGGGTTTTCCACAAATGCCTGTCCTTTGCCTTTTTTTCTGCTCGTGCCCAGGTGAGCCCTCTATTGCTTAACATCCTTTCTGTTGTTCTTCTCCATGTCTCTTTTGGTCTGTCCTTACTTCTGCTCCCCTGTGGTGTTCATCTTACTGCTATTTTTGGTAGTGAGTTGTCAGTCATTCGGAGCACATGTCCCAACTATCACTGTATGTAATAGTAAGTAATTTTACTAGGATCAATTTGTTCAATATATTCTTTATTTGATTTTTCAATAATTTCTTTATTTAATTTATCATCACCAATATTGTTTTCATATTCATCAATTAAACATTGTTTTTCCTTCTAATTCTTCTTCATATTCAGTCATTTGTTCACCAACTAATTTTAATATTTCTTCATTTATAATAGTTTTTGTTACATGTTGTTTTAATATATAATCTTTTTTTACAATTTTATTTGTCAATTTCATTAATTTGTACAATGATTTCATCATGTTTATATTTTTTTAACAATTGATTTTATTTCTTCCATTTTTTTAACATTAAACTTTAGCAATTTCTTCATCTACATTGAAAACAGTACCAAAACCGACATTTTCTTGGGTTTTTAGTTTGTCTGATTTTGTCTGATTTTGCTTTGTTTTTATTTGCTTTGCAAAGAGAGCTTTGCTCTTTGTCTTGTTTTTATTTGCTTCAGTAATGTTAGAAATTGACTCTATTTCTTTATTTTTTACTATTTCTTCCAGATGTTTACTTCTTTTATGTGCTTGCATACCTGATTTATTCTTAGCAATGAATTCACAATATTCACATTTCTGTAGATTAAAAGATGTTTTTACTTTTTTCTTTTGAAACATGGTTTCATAAATCTCTAAAGAATATCTCTGTAAAGTTCTTTCAGATACCTCTAAATTTTTAGCTATTTCTTTTTTTGTTGTTTTACGATTTTCAGTTTTTAGATACATAGCTT
Organism: Achatina immaculata; assembly: GCA_009760885.1. Classification (NCBI taxonomy): domain Eukaryota; kingdom Metazoa; phylum Mollusca; class Gastropoda; order Stylommatophora; family Achatinidae; genus Lissachatina; species Lissachatina immaculata. Next base: position 43,381,126 of record CM019700.1, on the reverse strand, counting down.
TATCTAGCATAGCCATTTTATAAAAGTTACTCATTGTTCCATGATTGCTGTTTGGGTTTCTTGGTATATTTTCAGAAGATAGTTTACCATTGCTTTCCTTCCGAGCAATGACTGTAATAGTCAGTGACCGTAGCCATTGTCTCTACATTGAGATCATCTGCCTGTCATCATAGAATGGTGACCATAACCAACATTGTCTGCCGGCAACTCTCCCATTCCATCCACCACCTGCTCCCATGGCTTCACGTCACCCTGATTGGGGAGCTATACGGGTACTCCACCTTGCCCAAGGGTATCCTGTAGACTGACGGAGGTAAAGAGGCGACTTACTTCTCCTTTGATAGGGGATACCCCTAACCCGCTAACCAGTAATCATGGAAAGTCAAATAAGAAAAAGATCTGGTGGTGAGGCCCCCAGGCCAGATAGATCTAATTTTAACACTGGGGAAGAGTGTGAGACAGAGGTCAGTACTAGTAATTGTGATGACGGACAAAATCCTGACGGTGTTACCAAGGAAAACCCCTGTATCAAACTAAAAAGAAAAATAAGAGTAGGAACATGGAATGTAAGAAGTATGTATATGGGGAAGTATCAAATAATAAGTGACGAGATGAAAAGAACGGGGATACACATTTTGGGAATTTGCGAACATTGATGGAAAGGATCAGGACACTTGAAGAGCGAGAATGATAATATCTTTATATACTCTGGTGGAGAAGTAGGAGGAAAGAATGGAGTGGCTTTTTATTTGGACAAATCAACATCAAAAGCATTACCAGGCTACAATCCAGTAAGTGATAGAATCCTAACAATCAGATTTAAGGGCATTCCTAGAAATTTAACAATCATCCAGATATATGCACCTACATCAGCAGCAGAAGAAAAGGAAGTAGAAAATTTTTATAACACACTGCAAACGACAATAGACCAGATACGGAAAAATGATATTGTATTAATAATGGGTGATTTTAATGCAAAGATTGGTACAGAAAGAGCAGAAGATGAAGGACATGTTGTAGGGAAATTTAGCATAGGACATAGAAATTAGGCAGGTGACAATCTAATGGTGTTTTGCATGGAAAATGAGCTAATGATTGCTAACACACTTTTTAAACAACATCCAAGAAGACTTTACACATGGACATCACCTGACGGGAAAACCAAGAATCAAATAGATTACATGTTAGAGCAAAGAAGGTGGAGGTCAAGTATAACATCAGCAAAAACTTTACCAGGTGCTGATTGTGACATGGACCATGAGTTATTAATAGCAGACATGAAGATAAAGATAAAAAAGACAGTTGCAGGATCAAGACCACTCCGCTTTGATCTTACAAATATACCAGAACAATACGGTATAGAAGTGAAGAACCGTTTTGAAATCCTGCTGGCTGTACAGGAGAAGATGACACCAGATGAATTGGCTATGCAGGCCAAAGATATCTTAATAACAACAGCTAAAGACATGGTTCCAGTAAAGAAAACACAAAAGAATGGATGGATTACAGCAGGTACACTAGAACAACGTAGAGAAATGAAGACGCAATGGAAAATGACAAACAACAACAAAGAGAAATATAAAACTTTAACAAAAGAAGTACAAAGAAACATAAGAAAAGACAAAAAACAATACATACAAGATTGTTGTGAAAGAATAGAAGAACATCAGAAGTGTGGAAGAGATAGTGAAATGTTTAAAGAAATGAAGACATTGACGAGAAATGTCACACCTAAGCTAAATGTAATTTGTGATGAGATGGGGAATACCTTGAGAGAGACAGAGGAAATTCTAGAAAGATGGAAGGAATATTGCAAAGGAATGTATGAAACAATGGACTGTGAAAGCAAAAATCAACAGTGTGAATTATTATTGGAGGAGAAAGAACCCGAACCGACAATAGAAGAAGTTTTATGGGCAATAAAGAATCTGAAAAATGGTAAATCAGCAGGATGTGATGAGATAACAGCTGAATTTATTAAAGCAGGAGGAAAGGAGTGTGCAACAATCTATCATGCACTATGTAAAAAGATATGGCAGTCATGTATTTGGCCAAAAGAATGGAAAAGAACTGTATTCATACCACTGCCAAAAAAGGGTAACCTGAAATTATGCACAAACTACAGAACTGTTGCCCTGATTAGTCATGCCAGTAAAATTCTGTTAAAAATCATAATGTGTAGACTTCGACAGAAAATAGAAGAAGAAGTCAATATGGTCCAAGCTGGTTTCAGGCAAGGAAGAGTATCAAGAGATCATATACTCAATATAAGATTAATAATAGAGAAATGCAGAGAGATTAATGTGAATCTATATTTATCATTTATAGACTACTCAAAGGCATTTGATTGTGTACAACATCAGAAACTTTGGGAAATAATGGAAAAAAGTGGGATTTCCAACACATTTGATACAATTAACATCACTGCTGTATCTAGACCAACAAGCAGCAGTAAGAATAAATGGTGAAACAACAACTTGGTTTGACATAAAACAAGGGGTCCATCAGGGGTGCATACTGTCACCCTACTTATTTAACTTGTATACTGAAAATATAATGAGGAATGTTAGAGAAGATGTAGACAAAGAATATTACGATGCCATAACAGTTGGAGGTTATGAAATACCAGAGATTAGATATGCTGATGACACAGTATTACTGTCCACAACACAAAAAGGAATGGAAAAACTAATTATGTCAGTCCGTAAGAACGGCAAAGAGCAGAACCTCTATCTTAATGCAAAGAAAACTAAATTGATGTCAACTGACAGAACAAACAAGGTGCTGAAATATGTATCAATGAGGAAAAACTGGAAGAAGTGGAGAGTTTTGAATATCTTGGATCACTGCTAACTAATAATGGAAAAACAATGAGGGAAATTAAAAGGAGGACATCTATCGCTCTTCAGAAAGTAAAACAAATAAAGAATCTGTGGATAGGAGCAGACAGAACTACAAAAATAAGATTTTTAAGGGCATGCATCTTTCCCATCGCAACATATGCCTGTAAGACCTGGACACTTAACAAAACAGCTGAGAAACACATAAATGCCTTTGAATGTAAATGCTACAGAAGAGTTCTCCAGATATCGTGGACACAAAAAAGAACAAATATATCTATACTACAAGATCTTAATATTGAAGAAGGCTGGCTAGTAAAGAGGATTAAAGAGAGAAAACTTAAATATTTTGGACACATTAAACATCATGATAATTTAGAGAAGACTGTATTGGAAGGATACATAATGGGAAAAAGAAAGAGAGGAAGACCAAAACGAAGATGGCTGCAAGACATCATTGATGATCTGCAAATGGATGCAGCGGCAGCAGGCCATCTTGCTCAGAACCGAGAGGCCTACAGGAGTGCTGTTTGGGAGGCAAAATTCCGCAAGGGACATGCAAATGAATGAATGACTCATTGTTCTCATATTTCCATTAACTGGAGATGTGTAATTTTTTTGTGTACTCAGTAAAAGATGTTGCGTTCATTTTGTAAGAAAGAATTTAAGTCCGATGCTGTCGGTCAATCATGATTTTTATTTCAGGTAAATTTTTCATAAGTTCTCTATATGATAATTTACAGCTTATTAAATTGGAATATTGGTTACATATAACATAAAATCTTATATAATCAGTAATAATTGTTTTACTTCCATCAAACTTTTCTTTAGCAAAAACAAGAAATTCTTTTTCTGTATTATATTTAGATTTAAGAATACTCAGTAAATATCCAAGGTTATAATAATAGCCCTTATTTCTTTTTTCAATATCGTCTAATTGTTTAAAGATTTTTATACATGTATCAACAATTTCTTCATCTGAACTTTTTTTATCATTTTTTATTTAACTTCTTCTACATCGCACATTTCAAACAGTCTTTTTTCTAAATCAGCAGGCACTTTCTTTTTCACTGCAGGAACTTCTGTAGAAGTTAGAACTTCTGGCCATTGAATAGGCGAAGCCTTGGCAAAGCTAATACTCGATCTCAACTTATTTTCTTTTTCAAACCTTCTAACAGTTTTCTTAAATTTATTTATTTTATTGTCATTAACTAATAAAATAATTTCATTTAACAAATTAGAAAGTTTATCCCCAGAAAACATTATCCCTGAAGGGAATGTTGGAGACATTATCTTCCATTTTTTACAGAGTAAAAAAGACTTTGTCTATTTTTTATATATAAAAATTATTTCTAAATAAAATGGAAGTTAAAAAATCACAATCCTTGCATAACGGACAACCTGTTCGTTTATCAGGATTCCATAGGAGTGTAATTACACCATCAAAACAACCAAGGCTTTTATCGGGAAAGCATAATGAAGTGTTTAGAGAAGCATCTAAAGGAATAAATTCTTTTGCAAGAATTCATAATGATATAATTACTCCTAAAGGAGAAAGATTTACTAGAGTAAATCGTTTATCGAAATTTCATGATGATATAATTACTCCACCAAGACAAAGACCTTTTAGAGTAAATTTAATTAATAGTTATATCCACAGACAAAATATTCATGTATTTAGATATCACATAAATTTGATACATGATGATATAAATACAATTAATAATGCTCTAACCCGTATGATAAGAAATATTATTGGCAGATTTCCTGATTCTTGTGTGAGAGTAGTTCCTATACATCCTATAATTCTGACTAAACATAAACAATGGCTTTTAAGAACTGCTGATACTGTTATAAATGTCTTTTTAGAACAAATAAATCGTTTACTAAATAGTGCAGAAGAATTAGACATAAATTAAACTATTTTTGAAATTTCTGTCATACCAAATCAGCAAGGAGGAACTCCTGGCACCAAAATATTAGATGTGGTTAACAAAAGGTCCATTAGAAGAGTTCAAAACAGTGATACAATGTGTTTAGCTAGAGCTATTGTAACGGCATTATCTGATAGTTATATTAATTTAACAGATAGCCGAAAAAAAAAAAACATATTAAAGAAGGCAGAGAAAAATGTTGCCTTAAAAATACATGAAAAAGCTCAGGTTAAAATTAAACCAAAAAGGCAATAATTTAGATGATGCAAAAGTGTTTGAAAACTATTTAAAAATAAGAATAATAATGTTTAGCTCTAATAATACCAATAGTATATTCTATAAAGGAAATGAAAAATATGAACATCAAATTTATTTATATCTTCATGACAACCACTACGATACCATAACAAGTGTTACTGGGTTTTTAGCCCAAACTAAATTTTGTAAAAAAATGTTTAATTGGCTACAAAAAACAACATGCTTGTTCAGATGGCATATTAAACTCTACACACCCTCAACGGATTTGTGATAAATGTAAAGAAACATATTCCATGAATTATGGAAAACCAGATAAACATGTTTGTTATATGATAGCTTGTATTACTTGTCGTGAAAAATACGAGAGGGTTACGAAACACGAACGTTACATGAAAAGATTAAAACCAAAAGAAGTTAAAAATAATAGTAGTAAATACATGTATTTTGATTTTGACTTTGAAGCTCAACAAGACACTGGCATCCATGAAATGAATGATTGCATTGCTTATAATAGGGACCATTTATATAGACTACAGCCAGATTCTGTTATTACATATAAAGGTAATTTTATCATAGAAGATATAGAGTGACACAAACTTAATGTAGGTAATATCAATGACTACTTTAACAACATGGGTACCTGACAGTGAAAAAGTTATTGATAAATTTTGTAAATTATTTATTTCTAATACCTTTAAAGGTTACACATTTATTTCACATTTTGGAAAAGGATATGATATGAACCCTATTTTAGGATGGTTAGTTAAAAATAGTAAATCTGAACCACCAAAAGTTATTTCTTCAGGGCTAAAATTAACATATATAGAGATAAAAGGTACTGGAATAAGGTTTATAGATTAATTTAGTTTTACATTAATGGCATTAGCTAAATTTCCTTCTACATTTGGCTTTAAAGGAAATAAAGGATATTTTCCACATTATTTTAACACTATGAAAAATCAAGAATATATTGGTAAATAGCCTGCTGAAGAATATTGTGGATATAAAGAAATGAATTCTACAAGTAAAATAGATTTTGATAACTGGTATGAGACTGTTAAAGACAAAACCTTCAATTTTAAAAAAGAAATATTTTATTATTGTTTGTTAGGTGTTTTGATATTAGCAAAAGGATGCTCTGTTTACAGAAATACATTTTTAGGTATTACAAAGAATTGTCTAGACCCTTTCCAATCTATTACTATAACATCATCATCATCATGTGCCGTGCCGACTGGCGTTGGCTATTATGCTTCTCCAGAGTATCCGATCCTTCATGCAGTTTTGAAAACAATTGTTTAAAATTTTTATGCTACCAGAAAAAACTATTGGAATACATAAGGCAACTAGTTTTGAAAATAATCAATCTTATAAGGCTGTTCAATGGTTCATTCATTCATTCATTCATTTGCATGTCCCATGCGGAACTTTGTCTCCCTAACAGCACTCCTGTAGGCCTCTCGGTTGTGAGCAAGATGGCCTGCTGCTGGTGTGTCAAAATGCAGTGGCTGGAATCCTTTAATATTACTGGCTTACAACACTGTAGAAGAGGAGGTGAAAAAGTGCTATATATAAACTGCAAAAGATATAAACTTAATGGTTATTATTTTGGTAGAATCACTAAAACAGCTCATATTTATGAGTTCTATGGTTGTTATGATGACAAGCTATCAAGTGGAACACAAAAGGCCAAAGAAGAAGAGGCAGACCGCGTGAAACTCTGAAGAGGACATTGTTAAGAGAGGCCAAATTAACAGGCATAAAATCCCTTGATGAGGTTGAAAGACTCGCCAAAGACAGAAAAAATTGGTGAACTACTCTGCGAGCCCTATGTGACGTTTAACGGCACGGGAAGGATATAAGATATAATATATGATGACCACCGGACTATCAGCCTCTCATGTCACATAATGAAGCTACTTCTGAGAATCATTATGAGAAGAACGAGGAAAAAGATAAAAATGGAAATAGCAGATGAACAGTTTGGATTTGTTGAAGGAAAGGGAACATACAATGCCATTTATGCTTTACGAACACTAACAGAAAGAGCTTTAGAAGTACAGAAAGATCTCTACTTATGCTTCATTGATTACACCAAGGCATTCGACAAGGTGAAACATAATGAAATTATTAAAATGCTTGAAGACATCAATATAGACGGCAAAGACCTTAGGACTGTAAAACATCTATACTGGCAGCAAGAAGCAGCAGTTCGAGTTGAAAATAGAATTGGAAAATATCAGCCTATAAAACAAGGGATGCGACAAGGATGTGTACTATCTCCAGACCTTTTTTCTCTGTACAGAGAGAATATTCTAAGAACAATCATCACAGAACCAGGCATAAAAATTGGAGGATACAATATTAACAACCTTCGGTATGCTGACGACACAGTACTGATAGCTGAGAACCAACAAGACCTGTAAAATCTCTTGGATAAAGTCGCCAAAGAAAGTGAACAGAAAGGCCTTACTTTGAACATCAAAAAGACAGAGACTATGGTTATATCTAAGAAACAGAATCCACCAGCATGCAGTATAAAATTAAATGGAACTATTCTAAAGCAGGTGCAGAAATTCAAATACCTTGGAGCAGTAATAACTTCAGATGGGAAATGCAGAACAGAAATTAGGAACAGAATAGGCCAAGCAAAGACTGCATTTCAGAGAATGAGAAACATATTAACCAACACATCCTTATCAATGAATGTTAGAAAACGAGTACTAAAATGATATATGAACCTATCTTGTTATATGGAAGTGAATCATGGACAATAGGCAAGTCTGCACAAAAATCATTGGAAGCAGCAGAAATGTGGTTTATTAGAAGAATGTTGCGAATCCACTAGACAGAAAAATAACTAATGAAGAATGTATGAGAAGAGCTGGAGAGACAAAAAAACCTTGTCAAAAAGATAAGAGAGACAATGTACTTTCATAGGACATGCAATGAGAAGAGGGGGCATTGAAAATATTATAACAACAGGAAAAATATAAGGAAGAAGATCAAGAGGAAGACCAAGAGAAATGATACTGGACAGTCTGACGGGATGGTGTGAGAGGAGATCACCAACTGAACTGATGGCCTGCATGAAGGATCGGGTACTCTGGAGAAGCATAATAGCCAACGCCAGTCGGCACGGCACCTGATGATGATGGTTGATATTTTCATGGTTGTGATAAATGTTATAATAAGCGTAATGAAATATGTAAAAGAAAAGGTAAAAAAAAAAAACTATGAAAATACTGTATGACGATACAAAGAAAAGAGAAGATGAAATTGAATAATATTACAGAAAAGAAGGTAAAAATTATAAATTACATATAATTTGGGAATGTGAATTTGATAAAAAGAGTTATCCTCCAGTGGATGAATCTTTAAAGCCTATCAATAAAAGATATGCCTTTTATGGTGGCAGAACTGAAGCTTTTCATTTATATAATAATACAAACAATTTAAATACTAAATATGTTGATGTTGTATCATTATATCCAACTGTAAATAAATATGATAAATATCCTGTCGGGCATCCAATAAAAAAGATAGGTGTTTCTCCTAGTGAATATTTGCTACGCAATGTCTCTGGCAATAAGGTAGGTTAAAACATGAAAGGCTAAATTTGCTGTAAGGAATAGAGTTAGAATAACCAAGAAGAAAAAGTTTTTTGAAAAAGGATATACACCTAAATGGACCACTGAAATCTTTGTTATTGATAAGATATTACCCACAGAGCCTGTTACTTATAAAATTTGAGATTTAGAAGGAGAAGAAATTATAGGTAGTTTCTGTCAACAAGAGTTACAGAAGACATTGTGTTAATATATCGATTTTATTTGATAAATTAGGAGGTTTTTTTTTGGAGGGGTTGATTTTCTTTTATTTTTCGATGTATTACCCTTTATCTTATGGATAATTTTTCTTTTTTTTTTAATACGAATTTTTAAAAATATATTTTACTTTTTTTAGGGTTAAACAAAAATCATGTATTTTTTAGGGGTTAAAAAAATCATGTATTCTTTAGGGGCCAAAAAAAAAATCATGTATTTTTTAGGGGTTAAAAAAATCATGTATTCTTTAGGGGCCAAAAAAAAAATCATGTATTTTTTAGGGGTTAAAAAAATCATGTATTCTTTAGGGGCCAAAAAAAAATCATGTATTTTTTAGGGGTTAAAAAAATCCATATTTTTTGGCATGTCGAAGGTCTCTGGTATGTTGAGGTCAGCCCTCAAGGCCTCTTACACATCTATATGTATATTGATTCACCCAAATATTAGGATAAAATATTGAGGGGGGGGGTCAAAGGATAACAGTATGTGTTACATAGTCATCTGCTACCTTGGTGGCACACAAAGATGTACAGTTATGTTTGGTACCCTTAGGCACTCATTGTTACAGAACTTCTTGTTGAGAAGAAACTGTAGATGTCTCACAGCTTCTTGCCAAGGCTGGGCGCACTGGCAGAAAGAAGTCAGAGACTAGAAGGAGGAAGATTCACATACACATCTTTAAAAACTTCATACCATAAGTATGAGAATTATCACTCACGGAGGTACTAGTATTATCAATCACGGAGGCACTAGGATTATCACTCACGGAGGTACTAGTATTATCACTCATGGAAGCATAGATTCAAAGTCACTGACTATGAATCCCTCCAAGGGTCACTTACCTTCATACCACAAGGACTGGTCATTACATTGGCTTGCTTATTGTGCTTCCAGGCTGCTCTAGTCTCCAGCTGGCCTAGTGGAGAGCGGGACAGTAACACATGGCCAAGACACTTTCTTCATAACTAATGCTAACCGAGATATGTAACATCCGCCTCTTTCAAAACCATCCTTTAAGGCAAAAAAATGCCTGTATTACCGATAATTATGTACCGTTAGACGTAGACATAATCCTCTCTCTCTCTCTTTCTCTCTCTCTCTCTCTCTCTCTCTGGACCCTTACCTGCCCAAGGCTCATGCGGTTTCTGAAAAGGGCCTTTCACAAATGCCTGTCCTTAGTCTTTTTTTCCGCTCTTGCCCAGATGAGCCCCCTGTTGGTCAGCATCCTCTCTGATGTTCTTGTCCACGTCTCCTTTGGTCTGCCCTACCTGCTGAAGCGTCCATTTCTATGCTATTTTTGATAATGAGTCACCGGTTATCCAGAGTCCCTCCCCCAGCCAGACAGTATATTATACTGTGGATATATTACATTTTTATAAACACGGCTGCTAGAGACCTAAACATTGTTTCCTCGGCACCTTCAAGATAAGAAGGTACAGAAAGTTGATCAAGATATTGCATACTTTAGTTCGTACGATCTACTTTGTGCTGTCACCTTTGCTCAGCCAGGCGATACTGAGAAAGAGTGGGTAGTTCTGTGTGTATCTAGGAGAAAATGCTGCTGCAGTAGCTTTTCACGCTGGAAGACATCCCTAGGAAAGTCAGAGAACCTTGTGAAACTAAACTTGATAGGAGCTTCCAAATTTTCAAGCGGAGGTCTGCTTCTTCTTCTTCTTCATTCCCATTGTCTGTCTGTATCTGCAGTCCTGTCTCTTGGATAAATTTCACTGTTTTTTTTAAATTCATATATGGAACCGTAGAGCTTATTTTCTTTTGTGGTTTCACTGGGCCAGTAATTATTTCTCAGTGTCTCGTAGTTGGTGCAGTTCTGGGGGATATGTTCCACAGTTTGGGGCACTTAGGCACATGTACAAAGAGTTGTAGTACCTACTTTGTATACATATGACTTCGAAGTTGGCTGTGTCTTGTTCAGAGACGGAAAATGGTGACTTGTTCCTTTCTGTTTAGCATGTGATAGTCATCATGTGGTGGTGTTTGTGGCTTCCTGTAGGTTTTTATCATGCTTTTCTTCTGATTATAGGTGATTGGTATGTCGGTTGCTCCATTTCAGTGCCCTCTTTGGCCAGATGGTCAGCTTTCTCATTGCCTGGTATCCCACAGTGGGAGAGAATCCATTGCAAAGTGACTCCATGTTGTAAGCCAGTTTTTGACAAGGCATCTTTAAGATCTGGTAGTTTGTTGCACTGAAGAGCTTCCAGTACTGATCTTGCATCTGTGAGAATTACTATGGGGCACGTATCAATTCTGGAGTCTGATAGTTTGTTGCACTGAAGAGCTTCCAGTACTGATCTTGCATCTGTGAGAATTACTATGGGGCACGTATCAATTCTGGAGTCTGATAGTTTGTTGCACTGAAGAGCTTCCAGTACTGATCTTGCATCTGTGAGAATTACTATGGGGCACGTATCAATTCTGGAGTCTGATAGTTTTTCAACCACACCAATAATTACTCTAACTTCTGCATCATAGTTGTTGCAGTATTTTCCAGTGGGTATGGAAATCTTGTCAGTGGTGTTGTTTGGATATTCAGTATGTGCTCATGCCCCTCCATTCTTTATGGCATTGTGTGTAGATCCATCTGTATACACACGTATCCAGGTGTCACATTAATATTTGTCATCTAGCACACTAAGTGTGGTCGTTGATCTTACAAGACTGCTTTGCATCTCACCATTCTGTACACCATTCACTTCAGTTTGAATAGTTGTTTGTGTATAATCTGCTTCTTTCCATGCTGTATACTCTGGTAAACGTGATAATGGATCGACTACAGTTGGAAGATCAGGTATCATCACGCATACGCTTGCAAGGGAAGGTCAATATCCAACACGTATGAAGGGAGGTAATGTCAGTTGTCATATAAAGATGTATTATTTCAAGATTTATCGCCCTTCCTAAAATCCAGAAATGAATTCACTGCCCGTTTGTTTCTGGAATTTGGTGCTTCCTTGTAATCGCACCGTATTCCTTATTTGTTTGTAGAATTCACTGCTTGCTAGTTCTCATACGTTAGGTTTGGTGCATCAAGAATTGAATTTAATGACAGACCGTTTCCAAATTTTGGTATTCGGTGCAAAATACGGGTAAGTTATAGAACTATTTGTCTACAGCTGAATGTGGGGATTCGCATTCTCAAAACCTCTTAGAGTTGAGTGAGAAAAATAAATCACACAGTCAAGGCCTCTGAAACTGTATGCATAATAAATCACATAGTCAAGGCCTCTGAAACTGTATGCATAATAAATCACATAGTCAAGGCCTCTGAAACTGTGTGATAATAAATCACATAGTCAAGGCCTCTGAAACTGTGTGATAATAAATCACATAGTCAAGGCCTCTGAAACTGTGTGATAATAAATCACATAGTCAAGGCCTCTGAAACTGTCTGTATAATAAATCACACAGTCAATGCCTCTGAAACTGTGTGATAATAAATCACATAGTCAAGGCCTCTGAAACTGTCTGTATAATAAATCACATAGTAAACAAAAAAAATCATGTGGTCAGTGACTCTGAAACTACAAGACAAAATAAATAATAATCACAAAGTCAAGAACTCTAAAACTGAGTAACAAAATAAATCACACACAATCAAGAACTCTGAGACCGCATGGAAAATATAAATCACATAGTCAAGACATCTGTCTGGTTACCACGTTTTTGTTTTTAATAAACCATTCATCTTTGATGACAGAGTAAATATTAATGCGTTACTAAATTTAACTCCATTTGAAACACATTGTATGGACGAATCTTGCGTGTGGTAACTTAATATTCAGTGAAAATATACAAGAACTGTTTTTATGTGCATAATTATAAAAGCATGCAGGAAACCTTTTGCTGTAGAGAGCGGAACAAACAGCCCAACTCCTTCAGATCATCAGAGGAAGCAACGCTCACTCCACTCTCATAAGAAAAGTATTTCGGCCCAGGTCCCACTAAACTCCTGACACTCTTAGATGGGGGGAGGTGGGTCCCTCTAGGTCATCACTTTCTTGTGAGTTTTTTTTTTTTTTTCTCGTCCCGGAATTGAACCCACGATCTTCCAGTTGGCACTGCACTTCTACGTGCATCTTATCCATTCAGCCGGGAGGGGAGAGGGGCGGTATTAGATGTGAGGAATGAAATTACTGAAGAAGTTCTGATTCCTTGTTTCTTGTGCTGCCTGCTTGGTCATTGACAAGCCTTTCAGAAACAGCAGAAAAGGCCTCATACTAGCTGTAAAGTATAAAGTACAAAGTATAAAGTAAAAAGTGTAAAGTAAAAAGTATAAAGTAAAAAAAATATAAAATATGAAGTACAAAGTATAAAATATAAATTAAAGCATAAAGTACAAAGCATAAAGTAAAGTACAAAGTATAAAGGCAGTCCAACAAATTTAAATTAGATATATTAACCCAGACCGGCTAGCGTAGTGGTTAGAGCACTCATCTAGCAACTGAATGGTCGAGGGTTCGAATCCCCACCTGAGCGGGATTTTTCTTTCCCGACCAATACGGCCCCGAGGTCGACTCAGCCTCGTAAAACCAGAGAAAATCTGGGAAGGAAAGACAGCGAGGTCACCCTACCTCATACACTGATGGCCCAGCATAATAAGGTCTCTAACTCTTCATCCCCTACGGCATTTGCTATGGGACTAACTTTGCTTTTTTTTGCTATATTAACCCACATTTATGGAGAACAGAGGAGGATAGACAAACAAAGATGGTCTGTAGAAGGGGATAGACCAAGAAGTAGACCTAGACAACGAAGACGAGACACCCCCGAAGAAGGTACACGCGGTCTTGGAATCGAGAATTGGCAAGAACAAGATCAAGAACAGAGAGGAATGGAGACTTTTCTTGTCTGAAGCTATGAGCCTCAATGCTCACAAAAGTTGCTGAATTCAGCAGTTGTTCAAAGAAGAAGAAGGAAGAAGAAGAAGAACCTACATTAAAACATCCAGGACACAGCCATGTCTACCTCCCCCTCCCTCCCTGTAGCACTAATCAGCAGAGAGCAACTTTGCTAGCTGTCCTAATCAGAAGCTGATTATAAGATTATCTGATAAGTCCTGCACGAGAACGCGGCTTTCCACGTCCTATTACCACATCCAAGCTCTAGATATCGACATTTATCATCACACACGATATCAACATCTTCTCACAACATGGTCAACACATCAGTCAAGAAAACATCTTTGTCAACACCCAATCAGTGAACACTGCTATGTCCACTCTCGTTAAATATGGCTTCCACATAGTCCAGACAGTGTCAGAAGTTAAAAAAAGAACTTGAATAAGTTCATCGTCTTTGCACTTTTGATACTTCCATATTAGCTCCACTCTCTTCTTCAGTATGTCAGTCAGCATATAACAGTGCTTCCCAACCTGGTTTTTTTAGGGAGACCCTAAACCAGCAATAATGCGTGACCCGCGACCCTAAAACACCAATGGTATACGACCCGTGACTCTAAAATAGTAATGCTATATGAACCATGACTCTAAAATAGCAATGCTATATGGCCCGCGACCCTAAAATAGGCATGGTATATTACCCACAATCCTGAAAAAGCAATGGGACCCATCAAAGAGAATAATATCAAGTTCGGCAGCCCGCGTTTTAAAACAAAACAAAAAATTAAATAAAATAGCAGAATCTCCATAAAATCTTGTCGTTTTAACTTCTTTCTTTCCCTGTGCATTTTTTATAATAACTTCTCGCGACCCTACGTCGAAACCCCTCCCCCTCCCCAACTTCTTTCATCCTCGACACGGAAGTTGATCTACAATTATCAGTGAAGCCTTTTGCTTGGCCAGCTTCGATCACTGCATTGATAAACGCCTTCACGATGCTTTTACCCGTCAGTCCTCTACATTTCTGAACCAGCCATGACCCGCTCTTTCATCTCCTCTAACGCCTGCGTGGTCTGGTACAAAATAAAGGTTAACCAACGTACCTGTGTCATCTGTTGGCGTAAGGAGTTTAGTATGAATTTTTCTTAGTATGATAACTACTTATCTATCTACCGGCCGTGCCGAATGAAGTTGGTGATCATGCTTTCCCACAGTTCTCTGTTCCGAGTGCTGTGTTTAAGCTATCCTGGCGTTCTCTGTCCGCGCCATCTTGTTAGCCCGTCCACCATATTCTCTCCGTGTCCACCTCGATCTCTTTTGTCCTCCATCTTGGAATGTGAAATAGGTTGGTGGATGTCAACCAAAAAAGGCTCATTCATCCAGCTTGCAGCGTTAACCCGCCTTCCTGTATATGCAAATGAAGTACACTATCGTAGCCTGCCACCCTCATTATCATCATAGCCATCATCAGTATCATCACCTTCGTTATCATCCGCATTATCACTGGCACAAGTGCAAGGCTGTAAATTCCACCAACATCAACATGAGAAAGTTGATGGTCTAGTAAACCTGATTATATTCATATATCTGATTTGATTATTTTCATATGTCTGATCTGATTATCTTCTATATATATGATTCCATTATCTTCTATATATCTGATTCCATTATCTTCTATATATATGATTCCATTATCTTTTATATATCTGATTACATTATCTTCTATATATATGATTCCATTATCTTTTATATATCTGATTACATTATCTTCTATATATCTGATTACATTATCTTCTGTATATCCGATTTGATTATCTTCTATGTATCTGGTCCACTGTCTGATCCACTATCTTCATATATCTGATCTACTATCTTCATACATCTCAATCACTATCTGCATGTATCTCAGTCACTATCTTCATATATCTGATCTACTATCTTCATATATCTGATCTACTATCTTCATATATCTGATCCACTATCTTCATATATCTGATCTACTATCTTCATATATCTGATCTACTATCTTCATATATCTGATCTACTATCTTCATACATCTCAATCACTATCTGCATGTATCTCAGTCACTATCTTCATATATCTGATCCACTATCTTCATATATCTGATCTACTATCTTCATACATCTCAATCACTATCTGCATGTATCTCAGTCACTATCTTCATATATCTGATCCACTATCTCCATATATCTGATCTACTATCTTCATATATCTGATCCACTATCTCCATATATCTGATCTATTATCTTCATATTATCTGATCCACTATCTTCATGTATCTAATCTACTATCTTCATATATCTGATCCACTATCTTCATGTATCTAATCTACTATCTTCATATTATCTGATCCACTATCTGCATGTATCTCAGTCACTATCTTCATATATCAGGCCCATCAAACTGTCCTTGGTTGAAATCTCCAAGAAGAGAAGGAACGACCAAGTATTTGGAGGGATGAATCCTGCAGGGCTGGGTGCACTGAACATTTGAACTATTCACACAGGCATCGTCATGGGCGTGCCCTATTTCCTGTGGGCACGAGACCGCTGTTCTGTCACTACTTTGTCCATTTTCCCCCGAGACATTTTTAATTTGGTAAGAGTTTGTGGGCCCGAATTCGGTGTCGCCGTCTACATGAGCCTTCACGAGGTTCTGTTCCTCTCTCGGGTGTGGGCCATGTGTCCCAGGCACCTGAATGTCGCTGCCACAACGCTGTTCTGTCATGTGACCGCTGACGTCAGTTCTCCCTGCCGGAATTTCCAGGAAAAGCGGAGATGAATTTATTCCCCCGGGTTTCTGGAAAGGACGGTCAGGCGACGTCCAGCTGTCCTCTAGAACGTCTCCTCTGGCTATCACGTTATCACAAGTTTCATTATCACTTGAAACAGATTTGTCCGGTCCTTGGGGACATGGATCAATATTATGGTCCATGTTCTGTGATCCGTTGTGTGCAGACGTTACTTTATGACATGTATCATGTACGAAAGGGAACAGGGAAACACGAACTATATCTGTATCCTGAGAAGTGTGAGCAGAAGACACGAAAGAATTGTCAGGAATTTTCAAGTGTTCCTTCTGGATGTAGGAGTTATCATTAGTCTCTTTGTGGTGTGAAGATCCAGATGGTCTTCTCTTGAAATCACTGGATGGTCTTCTGTTGAAATCACTGGATGGTCTTCTGTTGAAATCGCTGGATGGTCTTCTATTGAAATCACCGGATGGTCTTATGTTGACATCACCGGATGGCCTTATGCAAAAATCGCCAGATGGTCTTCTAACTTCGCCGGATGGTCTTCTGCTAAAATCCTCAGAGAGTCTTCTGCTAATATCGCTGGAAGCTCTTCTGCTAATCGAAGGATCAGTGTCTAGCACACTCGTGGACAATGGTCGGTCATGGTAAGGAACTGTGAGACATGACCGTTCGGGCTGGAAAGATCTCTGCTCTCTGAACTGCGCCAAAGTCTTCTCCTTCCTGCAGACATAATGTCGGAAAGCGCCGAAGATGAAGATATCCCAGAAACCCCTGGTCAACGAGAGGAGGTGCAACACTCTGAGGTTGACGAGCTGCGTCGTGTAGTGCTCTGCGGCGCTGTGGTTCATTACGAGGCTTGCAACCTCCCACGGCAGATGGCTGACCACGTAAGAGACAAGAAGAGCAAAGGTGAAAATAATAACGGACTGGGAAGATTTGTACGGCCGGCCTGGTTTAACGGCCTCGTCCTTATTCCGGAGAAAGTAGACAAACAAAAGACTAGATCCACCAGCTGGAGCTACGAAGGTCACCAGGGGGTTCAGAACCTCGAAGACGTCGTGGAGGTACATGAACCTGCTGGAGGCGAAACAAAGAAACAGCTTCTTCGGTTGAAGGTCAGAGGTCAAAGTGATGACCTCCAGGTCATAGATGACAACCGACCAGATGTTGTAAGCAGCGGCGAAGAACCAGGTGAGGCTTGCAAAGAACAAACACCTGTTGGAAGATTCAAGGGAGAAAAAAAGCAGGTTATCTTCGTTGTGGTGAATCTTCTCAGCACACATTTGACAAAACCTTCACTCGCACCTGTAAATATCAGACTAACAGACTTCTTAGAGACAAATGGATTTTATGCAGAAACGTATCCGTCCTTATCTATCAGCTCTGGCGCCGTTAATGTTAAATTCACTTCAAACATTGGAAACAATTCATTTCATTGTTTACCGTAACCATAATAATCATCATCATCATCATCAGGTGCCGTGCCGACTGGCGTTGGCTATTATGCTTCTCCAGAGTACCCGATCCTTCATGCAGGCCATCAGCTCAGTTGGTGATCTCCTCTCACACCATCCCGTCAGACTGTCCAGTATCATTTCTCTTGGTCTTCCTCTTGATCTTCTTCCTTCTATTTTTCCTGTTGTTATAATATTTTCAATGCCCCCTCTTCTCATTGCATGTCCTATGAAAGTACATTGTCTCTCTCTTATCTTTCTGACAAGGTTTTTTGTCTCTCCAGCTCTTCTCATACATTCTTCATTAGTTATTTTTGCTGTCCAGGGGATTCGCAACATTCTTCTAATAAACCACATTTCTGCTGCTTCCAATGATTTTTGTGCAGACTTGCCTATTGTCCATGATTCACTTCCATATAACAAGATAGGTTCAATATAGCATTTTAGGACTCGTTTTCTAACATTCATTGATAAGTATGTGTTAACTAATATGTTTCTCATTCTCTGAAATGCAGTCTTTGCTTGGCCTATTCTGTTCCTAATTTCTGTTTTGCATTTCCCATCTGAAGTTATTACTGCTCCAAGGTATTTGAATTTCTGCACCTGCTTTAGAATGGTTCCGTGTAAGGCCTTTCTGTTCACTTTCTTTGGCGACTTTATCCAAGAGATTTTGCAGGTCTTGTTGGTTCTCCGCTATCAGTACTGTGTCGTCAGCATACCGAAGGTTGTTAATATTGTATCCTCCAATTTTTATGCCTGGTTCTGTGATGATTGTTCTTAGAATATTCTCTCTGTACAGAGAAAAAAGGTCTGGAGATAGTACACATCCTTGTCGCACCCCTTGTTTTATAGGTTGGTATTTTCCAATTCCATTTTCAACTCGAACTGCTGCTTCTTGCTGCCAGTATAGATGTTTTACAATCCTAAGGTCTTTGCCGTCTATATTGATGTCTTCAAGCATTTTAATAATTTCACTATGTTTCACCTTGTCAAATGCCTTGGTGTAATCAATGAAGCATAAGTAGAGATCTTTCTGTACTTCTAAAGCTCTTTCTGTTAGTGTTCGTAAAGCATAAATGGCACTGTGTGTTCCCTTTCCTTCAACAAATCCAAACTGTTCATCTGCTATTTCCATTTTTATCTTTTTCCTTGTTCTTCTCATAATTCTCAAAAGTAGCTTCGTTATGTGACTTGAGAGGCTGATAGTCCGGTGGTCGTCACACTCCTTTGCACCTGGTTTCTTTGGTAGTGCTATAAACGTGGATTTAATCAGGTCACTGGGAATATAACCACTGTTGTAAATATCATTCAGTAACTTGGTTATTATTTTTATTCCTGTCTCCTCTAGTGCCTCTATTTCTTCTATTGTTATATTATCAGGCCCAGTCGCTTTTCCTTTCTTCATGTGTTTGATGGCATCTATGATTTCATCTTCAAGTATTGGCGGTCCATCACAGTTTTCAGTATCTGGTGTTAATTCTGGTCTTTCTCCTCCATATAGCTCACCGATATACTCTGTCCACCTGATCACAATGTCTTCTTTTGCCATTAACATTTTACCTTCTTCGATTTCAGGCATCCTGTGGTATATTTTGTTTTCCTGCCTGTGAGTTCATTAATTCGTTTGTGCATGTTTTTGCTGTCTTTATTATGAGTCCTCTATCTGTCTGCACTGTTCATTTAACCACACTTCTTTTGCTTCTCTGCATTTGCGTCTTATTTCTTTATTTATCTTGCTATATTTTTCCTCGTTGTTTTACTCCTCCTCCTCTTGTCCATCAGTCCTAAGATGTCGTCTGTCATCCATTTATTTTTAGGGGCTTCTTTTTTCGGTGGTATTATCTCCTTAACAGTTTGGTGGATAGAATCTCTTAACATTTCCCATTGTTCATCTATACTATTTATCTTTGCTATTGCATTGTATCTATTTGTTATAATAACTTTGTATTGTTCTCGCAATTCTTGGTCATTTTTAAGAAGTTCTGTATTCAGTTTGATGTTTCTCACTTTTCTGCCTGCTTTATTTAGCTTTATTCTAACTTTTCCACAGAGTGGATCATGGTCACTATTGCAGTCAGCTCTGGCATGGTTTTTGTTGTCAGTAATGCATTGCGGAATCGTTTGTTGATTAATATGTAGTCTATCTGGTTAAATGTCTTTTTGTCTGGGCTGCACCACGTTGCCAGTCTTCGAGGATGTTGTTTAAACCAGGTGTTTCCTACAACCATGCTGTGTGTTCTTGCCCATTCAATTAATTTATAACCTCTGTCATTCCTCTCCCCCAGTCCATAGTCACCAACGATGTCCGAAGTTCTTCCTTTACCAACTTTGGCATTAAAATCTCCCATGACTATGGTAACTTCATGTGACTTTGTGTGTTTTAGTGCTGTCTCTATGTCATTATAAAATATCTGTACATCTTCCTCAGAACTTTCAGATGTTGGAGCATACACTTGTATAATATTTATGTTTATTGGGTGTCCTTTCAGTTGGACTAGCAGGACTCTGTCCGAGATGTTCAAATATCCTACAATTGTCCTTGCCGTTTTTTCATCAAATATAATTCCTACTCCTCGTTCATGTTTCTCACTTCCTGAATATATTATTGTATATTTATCTGAGTTTATCTTTCCTGCACCTGTCCATCTAACTTCACTCATTCACCATAATAATGTCCTCATTAAATCACTCAGAACTGTTTTCTATATATGAAACCATTGTCTATATTCCTGGCGTCTCTTGATCATCATCATCATCATCATCATCATGAGTAATGTTCGCAATCCCTAATTATCATACATTTATTATTACCTTTTCAGGCTAAGCAAGTAACAAAAGTGGGAGTCAAGAGAATCCCTAGAGCAGCGATCCATATTTTCTGAGCGTGATCCTACACCAACAGTGGTATGCGATACTGGATCTTAAACCAGCAATGGTAAGGAGATTCTGGATCTCAGACCAACAATGAAACGTGATCATGGATCTTAGACCAACAATGGTACGTGATCCTGGGTCTTAGACCAACAATGGTACGTGATCCTGGATCTTAAACCAGCAATGGTACGCGATCCTGGAACTTAGACCAACAATGGTACGCTATCCTGGATCTTAGACCAACAGTGGTATGCTATCCTGGATCTTAGACCAACAATGGTACGCTATCCTGGATCGTAGACCAACAATGGTAAGCGATCCTGGATCTCAGACCAACAATGGTACTGGATCCTGGATCTTAGACCAACAATGGTATGCTATCCTGGATCTTAGACCAACAATGGTACGCTATCCTGGATCTCAGACCAACCAATGGTACTGGATCCTGGATCTTAGACCACAATGGTACGTGATCCTGGGTCTTAGACCAACAATGGTACGTGATCCTGGATCTTAAACCAGCAATGGTACGCGATCCTGGAACTTAGACCAACAATGGTACGCTATCCTGGATCTTAGACCAACAGTGGTATGCTATCCTGGATCTTAGACCAACAATGGTACGCTATCCTGGATCGTAGACCAACAATGGTAAGCGATCCTGGATCTCAGACCAACAATGGTACTGGATCCTGGATCTTAGACCAACAATGGTATGCTATCCTGGATCTTAGACCAACAATGGTACGCTATCCTGGATCTCAGACCAACAATGGTACTGGATCCTGGATCTTAGACCAACAATGGTATGCTATCCTGGATCTTAGACCAACAATGGTACGCTATCCTGGATCTCAGACCAACAATGTACTGGATCCTGGATCTTAAACCAGCAATGGTATGCGATCCTGGATCTCAGACCAACATTGGTACGTGACCCTCAGTCAGACGGGCTTGTGTGACCAATTCTTCATTCTTTGGAAATAACTTTTGTTAGCTCAGTCCCTGAATCTTTCCTCATCAAAGTTGCACTCAGCGCTCACACAATACGGCCATGGGCCGGACTTACGGCTGACTCAGTTACGGCGGTTCGTGCTTACGGCCGAGGCACTACAGGAATGTATATTTGTTAAAATTTTGTCTTATCTTCTGCCTCCTTGGAACTGCAAGTTGGAGCTCTCTTTGCAGCAGATGCTCTGAAGATGCTGAAGCATATTATCGTGTCGGATTTGGAGCGGGTTATATCAGCTATTTTTTCAGTCCCTATGTTCAGCTAAAAAGCAGAGGATGTGCAAAACTTCTTTAGCAGGCTCCACTACCACCATAGGGACTTTAGCGACCCTTGTCCCCCTTGGCCAAGCTAAGGCTTTTACTGGGGGTGCCATCAGAGAGGTGGGACAGGGTCTTGGTCAGCTGTGGTTCTCCAACCCTAACGCCAGCATTGTCAGCTATGGGTGGCTGTGTGGCAAAATGGACAGCGTCTGTCGAAGAAAAACTAAGAACAAAATCCATTTTAAAAGTTTCGTTCCAGTGTAGAAATGAATAATGTTATTATTATTACTTATACTGTTTATATTTTAAGGTACAACTTATTGGTGTTTGTATGTTCTTCTATGGTTCTTAATCATATGTGTCTGTCCAGTTATCGGCCCCCCCCCCCCCCCAGTCTTACTTCACATTCAGTACTTCGCATCAAAACATCACAATAAAGGAAAACAAAAAATACCGATTTTTTCCATCAAGAGATCATCAATTTATAATATCAACAACAAAATCATCTTTTATCCATTATCTTCTTCAACTTTGGATTCCTTCACAACAACAGAATGAGTGGAATCACTTAACATCTCCTACATATTATGTACCCTTCCAAGACGGTCTTCTCTAAATTCTCATGACGTTTAATATGTCCAAAATATTTCAGTTTTCTCTCTTTAATCCTCTTTACTAGCCAGCCTTCTTCAATATTAAGTTCTTGTAGTATGGATATATTTGTTCTTTTTTGTGTCCACGATATTTGGAGAACTCTTCTGTAGCATTTATATTCAAAGGCATTTATGTGTTTCTCAGCTGTTTTGTTAAGTGTCCATGTCTCACAGGCATATGTTGCGATGGGAAAGATGCATGCCCTTAAAAATCTTATTTTTGTAGTTCTGCCTGCTCCTCTCCACAGATTCTTTAGTTGTTTTACTTTCTGAAGAGCGATAGATGTCCTCCTTTTAATTTCCCTCATTGTATCTCCATTATTAGTTAGTAGTGATCCAAGATATTCAAAACTCTCCACTTCTTCCAATTTTTCCTCATTGATATCAGCTGCCTTGTTTGTTTTGTCAGTTGTCATCAATTTAGTTTTCTTTGCATTAAGATAGAGGTTTTGCTCTTCACTGTTCTTATTGACTGACATAATTAGTTTTTCCATTCCTTTTTGTGTTGTGGACAGTAATACTGTGTCATCAGCATATCTAATCTCTGGTATTTCATAACCTCCAATTGTTATGACATCGTAATATTCTTTGTCTACATCTTCTTTAACATTCCTCATTATATTTTCAGTATACAAATTAATTAAGTAAGACGACAATATGCACCCCTGACGGACACCTTGTTTTATGTCAAACCAAGTTGTTGTTTCACCATTTATTCTTACTGCTGCCTGTTGGTCTAGATACAGCAGTGATGTTAATTGTATCAAATGTGTTGGAAATCCCATTTTTTCCATTATTTCCCAAAGTTTCTTGTGCTGTACACAATCAAATGCCTTTGAATAATATATATATATTATATATATATATATATATATATATTCACATTAAATCTCTGCATTTCTCTATTATTAATCTTATATTGAATATATGATCTCTTGTTCCTCTTCCTTGCCTGAAACCATCTTGGACCATATTGACTTCTTCTTCTATTTTCTTATGAAGTCTGCCCATTATGATTTTTAACAGAATTTTTCTGGCATGACTAATCAGGGCAACAGTTCTGTAGTTTGTGCATAATTTTCAGGTTACCTGGTTACCTTTTGGCAGTGGTATGAATACAGTTCTTTTCCATTCTTTTGACCAAATACCAGAATGCCATATCTTTTTACATAGTGCATGATAGATTGTTGCACATTCCTTTCCTCCTGCTTTAATAAGTTCAGCTGTTATCTAATCACATCCTGGTGATTTACTATTTTTCAGATTCTTTACACCAGCACCGCGTCCTTATTTGTCCGCTTGCAAGGTTCCGTGGTCTTGTTACTGCAGGAGGTTTACTTTGTGAAGCGATGTTTCATTTGTTTTATTCACTCGTTTCTTCGCACAGATGAATGCCCGTGTAGGGAGGGGAGTACAGGCTCCAGAACATATTCTCTAAGAGTGCCTAACTTTTACAGTTCTACTCAACCAGGCATGGCTACGGGGCTTGGACCTGAGGCAGAAGCTGTGTGGATGTCAGGAAGACCTGGAGAAGACTGTAGGCTTCATCCCGGCGGCCAAGATTTTGATTTAGCATGACCAGCTTGGAAGAAGAAGAAGAAGATGATGATGATGACGATGATGATGATGATGATGATGATAATGATGATTATGATGATTATGATGATGATGATGATGATGATGATGATGATGAAATAATAAGAAATAATAAGAAGAATAAGAACAGCAACAACCAGCTCATTTGGTGTGTACAGAATGAATGCCTGTGGGTGTGTGCACAGTGTGTAAACGTGTGTGTGTGTCATCGAAAAGTTATTACAGTACGATTCTCTGTTTAATCCTCTTTACTAGCCAGCCTTCTTCAATATTAAGTTCTTGTAGTATGGATATATTTGTTCTTTTTTGTGTCCACGATATCTGGAGAACTCTTCTGTAGCATTTATATTCAAAGGCATTTATGTGTTTCTCAGCTGTTTTGTTAAGTGTCCATGTCTCACAGTTATATGTTGCGATGGGAAAGATGTATGGTCTTCAAAATCTTATTTTTGTAGTTCTGTCTGTTCCTCTCCACAGATTCTTTAGTTGTTTTACTTTCTGAAGAGCGATAGATGTCCTCCTTTTAATTTCCCTCATTGTATCTCCATTATTAGTTAGTAGTGATCCAAGATATTCAAAACTCTCCACTTCTTCCAATTTTTCCTCATTGATATCAACTGCCTTGTTTGTTTTATCAGTTGTCATCAATTTAGTTTTCTTTGCATTAAGATAGAGGTTTTGCTCTTCGCTGTTCTTACGGACTGACATAATTAGTTTTTCCATTCCTTTTTGTGTTGTGGACAGTAATACTGTGTCATCAGCATATCTAATCTCTGGTATTTCATAACCTCCAATTGTTATGGCATCGTAATATTCTTTGTCTACATTTTCTTTAACATTCCTCATTATATTTTCAGTATACAATTAATTAAGTAAGACGACAATATGCACCCCTGACGGACACCTTGTTTTATGTCAAACCAAGTTGTTGTTTCACCATTTATTCTTACTGCTGCCTGTTGGTCTAGATACAGCAGTGATGTTAATTGTATCAAATGTGTTGGAAATCCCATTTTTTCCATTATTTCCCAAAGTTTCTTGTGCTGTACACAATCAAATGCCTTTGAATAATATATATATATTCACATTAAATTCTCTGCATTTCTCTATTATTAATCTTATATTGAATATATGATCTCTTGTTCCTCTTCCTTGCCTGAAACCATCTTGGACCATATTGACTTCTTCTTCTATTTTCTTATGAAGTCTGCCCATTATGATTTTTAACAGAATTTTTCTGGCATGACTAATCAGGGCAACAGTTCTGTAGTTTGTGCATAATTTTCAGGTTACCTGGTTACCTTTTGGCAGTGGTATGAATACAGTTCTTTTCCATTCTTTTGACCAAATACCAGAATGCCATATCTTTTTACATAGTGCATGATAGATTGTTGCACACTCCTTTCCTCCTGCTTTAATAAGTTCAGCTGTTATCTAAT
Organism: Achatina immaculata; assembly: GCA_009760885.1. Lineage (NCBI taxonomy): Eukaryota > Metazoa > Mollusca > Gastropoda > Stylommatophora > Achatinidae > Lissachatina > Lissachatina immaculata. The sequence continues at coordinate 43,355,346 of CM019700.1, read as the reverse complement.
CACATCCTGGTGATTTACTATTTTTCAGATTCTTTACACCAGCACCGCGTCCTTATTTGTCCGCTTGCAAGGTTCCGTGGTCTTGTTACTGCAGGAGGTTTACTTTGTGAAGCGATGTTTCATTTGTTTTATTCACTCGTTTCTTCGCACAGATGAATGCCCGTGTAGGGAGGGGAGTACAGGCTCCAGAACATATTCTCTAAGAGTGCCTAACTTTTACAGTTCTACTCAACCAGGCATGGCTACGGGGCTTGGACCTGAGGCAGAAGCTGTGTGGATGTCAGGAAGACCTGGAGAAGACTGTAGGCTTCATCCCGGCGGCCAAGATTTTGATTTAGCATGACCAGCTTGGAAGAAGAAGAAGAAGATGATGATGATGACGATGATGATGATGATGATGATGATAATGATGATTATGATGATTATGATGATGATGATGATGATGATGATGATGATGAAATAATAAGAAGAAATAATAAGAAGAATAAGAACAGCAACAACCAGCTCATTTGGTGTGTACAGAATGAATGCCTGTGGGTGTGTGCACAGTGTGTAAACGTGTGTGTGTGTCATCGAAAAGTTATTACAGTACGATTCTCTGTTTAATGTGTTGTGGTTTATATTTTGTGATTAATTACATCACATTTACTGTGCTGATCTGCATTATGTTGGTATTTTAAAGTCATGGTAAACATGTCTGGTCGTCTTGTAACATGTAATAGTAGTGAACTACACTTAGTGTCCTATCTCCCACTATAGCGGCCAACATACGGCCAAACCGACTTACGGCCTCATGGCCGGTCTCAAACGCGGCCGTAAATCTGCGCTTGACTATATTTATAGCCGAAACAGTCAGAATTTGTCATGTCTTCTGATGTTCTGCTGGTAGTAATAAACTCCATCCACTCTTCCTGGTGCTTATCCAGTGCTTCCCCATTTAAAAAGCTGTTCTGAAGGAGCCTTAGAAATCGGGATCCGTCACGAAGTGTAACCCAGTTGGCTCTCAGACCCAAAATAGAACTTTCCATCGCTTCCATATCTTACTCTACGTGAATATTCTGTTGAAATTTTTCTTCTTAAATGTGAACTTTTAAAAAAAGTAAAGATAGTCCCATAGCAAATGCCGTAGGGGGTGAAGCGTTAGAGACCTCATTATGCTGGGTCATCAGCGTATGAGGTAGGGTGACCAGTTCCTTTCCTCGCTGCCTTTACTTCCCAGATTTTCTCTGGTACCCATTTTACGAGGCTGGGTCGACCTCGGGGCCGTATTGGTCGGAAAAAAAAATCCCGCTCAGCTGGGGATTCGAACCCTCGACCATTTGGTTGCTAGACGAGTGCTCTAACCACTACGCTAGCCTTTTACTTTACCGAATAATTCAACAATTTGACAGTGTGATAATCTAGCTAGATCACACTAAGCACCAAAACAAGTGAAATATTGAAAACCCGTTCGGTCGGCGGTTGACGTGTCAGCGATCAATGCCCACGTGATAATCTCGGGTAAATGCAATCTCTGCATTGATTAATGGAAGGCTGTCATCTCAGCTACATGTTCCACTACCTTTCAAGATAATTGCTCCCCCCCCCCCCCCTTTACCAGCTGTTCTGAGGAGTTAGACATGTTGCTATCTGGTAACCCATTTACTGCAAACTTTGTGCGAGAAATAGGTATTTCGAAATACTGGTTTAAGTATAGCCAGACAGTGGCTTTATCTATCATCCTGCTTATTTTGTGGATGAAACTATTTTTGTCTTCTCCGCTGAAAGCAGATGGAGGTGTGTGGTTCAGTTTTTCAAAAAGATAGAGAGTCAAGAAAGTTAGAGAAAATAAGAGAGGCAGAAGAAAGAGTGATGAAAGTTAGAAAAAATAAAAGAGGCTGAAGAAAGAGTGGGGAAAGTGGGAGAAAACAAGAGAGGCAGAAGAAAGAGTGAGGAAAGTGAGAGAAAATAAGAGAGGCAGAAGAAAGAGTGATGAAAGTTAGAGAAAATAAGAGAGGCAGAAGAGAGAGTGAGGAAAGTTAGAAAAAATAAGAGAGGCAGAAGAAAGAGTGGGGAAAGTGGGAGAAAACAAGAGAGGCAGAAGAAAGAGTGAGGAAAGTGAGAGAAAATAAGAGAGGCAGAAGAGAGAGTGGGGAAAGTTAGAGAAAATAAGAGAGGCAGAAGAAAGAGTGATGAAAGTTAGAGAAAATAAGAGAGGCAGAAGAAAGTGGGGAAAGTGAGAGAAAATAAGAGAGGCAGAAGAAAGTGTGGGGAAAGTTAGAGAAAATAAGAGAGGCAGAAGAAAGAGTGAGGAAAGTGAGAACGAACGAACGAACGAACATACTTTATTTTTAAAAGGTTAAGAATTGAGCACTCAGGCCCGTCTGACATTCTGTCCTTCATCATACATCTTTCACTCAGTCATTCAGCATGTATTAATGAGCTTAATAATCATGAAGACATATTAAATGAATACATTTATATAATAAGAAAGAAAATAGAGAAAATAAGAGAGACAGAAGAGAGGGTGAGGAGAGTGGGAGAAAACAAGAGAGGCAGAAGAAAGAGTGAGGAGAATGTGAGAAAACAAGAGAAGCAGAAGAGAGAGTGAGAGAAAAAAAGACAGGCACAAGAAAGAATGAGGAGAGTGAGAGAAAACAAGAGAAGAAGAAGAGAGAGTGAGAGAAAAAAAACAGGCACAAGAAAGAGTAAAGACAGAGAGAAAAAAAAACAAGAGAAGCAAAAGAGAGAGTGAGAGAGTGAGCGAAAAAAAGCAGCCAGAAGAGAGAGTGGGTAAAGTGGGAGAAAACAAGAGAGGCAGAAGAAAGAGTGAGGAAAGTAAGAGAAAATAAGAGAGACAGAAAAGAGGTTGAGGAGAGTGGGAGAAAAAAAGAGAGGCAGAAGAAAGAGTGAGGAGAGTGAGAGAAAACAAGAGAAGCAGAAGAGAGAGTAAGGGACTGAGAGAAAAAAAAGCAAGTACAAGAAAGAGTGAGGAGAGTGAGAGAAAACAAGAGAAGAAGAAGAGAGAGTGAGGTGAGTGGGAGAAAACAAGGGAAAAAGAGGAGAGAATGAGCAGAGTGGGAGAATATTAAGAGAAGCAGAAGAGAGAATGAGGAGAAAACAAGAGAAGCAGAAAACATGATGGGTACATACAAATGAAGAACAGACAATTCAATATTTCGGCAAAAAATCTTTTTTCAATGATCACATATAAAAACAACAGAACAGATAAAAACACTAAAAATGGATTTTATGTTAGATTGACTTATTTGGTCTCTTCTTAGTAAGAAAGACGGACACAAATACATTAGCCCTTGCCAAGACTAATCTTTCATAGTCAGCGCTAGCCAAGACCAATATTTCATAGTCAGCGCTAGCCAAGACTAATCTTTCATAGTCAGCGCTTGTCAAGACCAATATTTCATAGTCAACACTTGTCATGACTAATCCTTCAATGTCAATGCTTTTCAAGACCAATCTTTCATAGTCAACACTTGTCATGAAAAATTCTTCAAAGTCAATGCTTGCCAAGACCAATCTTTCATAGTCAACACTTGTCATGAAAAATCCTTCAAAGTAAATTCTTGCCAAGACCAATATTTCATAGCCAACACTTGTCATGACTAATCTGTCAAAGTCAACGCTTGCCAAGACCAATATTTCATAGCCAACGCTTGTCATGACTAATCTGTCAAAGTCAACGCATGCCAAGACCAATATTTCATAGCCAACGCCTGTCATGACTAATCTGTCTAAGTCAACGCATGCCAAGACCAATATTTCATAGCCAACGCTTGTCATGACTAATCTGTCAAAGTCAACGCTTGCCAAGACCAATGTTTCATAGCCAACACTTGTCATGACTAATCTGTCAAAGTCAACGCATGCCAAGACCAATATTTCATAGCCAACACTTGTCATGACTAATCTGTCAAAGTCAACGCATGCCAAGACCAATATACAAAAGGAACAACCTCTTATGATAATAACCTTAAGAATATAACTGCATATGTTGTCCAGTTCCCATCACTTGTCTGTCAACGAACGGTCATTCATTGAATTAATTATAGAAAAACTTAACAAAAACAAAACAAAAACCAAAAACACCCTGGCCAAGAACCGATCAAAACGGAGTGGCTAGTTATCTACCATTGAGAATACTGAAAAGCGAAGAGTCATTGACTGTCTGATCGATCAGTGTCTGAAAACGTGATCGGTGAGGAAGAAGTCTGATTTTTAGAATGTAACCAGCCCTTCTCAACCTTTGTGGCCCCGTGGGAATATTTTTTTATTTTAAATTTCGCGGGGCCCCTGCATTTAGGGCCGCTCAATGTTTTGCTTCATATGCCCTCTCTCCCCCTTCCCCCACCCTCCCTTCCTTCTCCCCCCCCCCCCCCCCGCTATCACCGTCATTCCCCTCCCCAGTTTGAAAAGATTAGGTTCATCTGTTAAGCCAGTCAAATGAGAGGAGCCTAACGTGGCTTTATTGTCCAGGGCAGGCGGGAGTACATGGCAGAGAAGTGGTAGATAGAATTGCTGGACAGGCTAAAATAAATGGCAGACTGATAATGGACAAGAGGGACATTGCTAAGGCTGTATTGGACAGACTGCAGGAAAATGAAGAGCAGGAATGGAAGAACAATGCAGATCTGAAGAGAATGCTAGAGCTATGACAAATTAAAGGTGCTGGCAGGAAATCGGAACTGTGTGGTAGAAAACTCATCATAAACAACCAATCTTCTTATATCTTATATCCTTCCCTTGCCGTTAAACGTCACATAGGGCTCGTAAAGTAGTTCGCCAATTTTTCCTGTCTTCGGTGAGCATTTCAACCTCATCAGAGGATTTAATTTGGCTTCTCTTAACAATGACCTCTTCAGAGTTTCACGTGGTCTGCCTCTTTTTCTTTGGCCTGTTGTGTTCCACTTGATAGCTTGTTTTGGGATTCTCTGATCATTTCTTCTCATCACGTGACCAACATATGTCCATCTCCTTTTCCTAATCACCCATGAGACTGGTTGTTGTTCAGTCATCTGTCTTATTTCTGCTTTGTTCTTGAATTCGTTCCACTTGATACCGAGTATTTTCCTTAGGCATTTGTTTTCATAAGAGTCTAATTTCTTGTCTATTTCTAAAGAAACAACCAATATTTCATAGCCAACACTTGTCATGACTAATCTGTCAAAGTCAACGCTTGCCAAGACCAATATTTCATAGCCAACGCTTGTCATGACTAATCTGTCAAAGTCAACGCATGCCAAGACCAATATTTCATAGCCAACGCCTGTCATGACTAATCTGTCTAAGTCAACGCATGCCAAGACCAATATTTCATAGCCAACGCTTGTCATGACTAATCTGTCAAAGTCAACGCTTGCCAAGACCAATGTTTCATAGCCAACACTTGTCATGACTAATCTGTCAAAGTCAACGCATGCCAAGACCAATATTTCATAGCCAACACTTGTCATGACTAATCTGTCAAAGTCAACGCATGCCAAGACCAATATACAAAAGGAACAACCTCTTATGATAATAACCTTAAGAAATATAACTGCATATGTTGTCCAGTTCCCATCACTTGTCTGTCAACGAACGGTCATTCATTGAATTAATTATAGAAAAACTTAACAAAAACAAAACAAAAACCAAAAACACCCTGGCCAAGAACCGATCAAAACGGAGTGGCTAGTTATCTACCATTGAGAATACTGAAAAGCGAAGAGTCATTGACTGTCTGATCGATCAGTGTCTGAAAACGTGATCGGTGAGGAAGAAGTCTGATTTTTAGAATGTAACCAGCCCTTCTCAACCTTTGTGGCCCCGTGGGAATATTTTTTTATTTTAAATTTCGCGGGGCCCCTGCATTTAGGGGCCACTCAATGTTTTGCTTCATATGCCCTCTCTCCCCCTTCCCCCACCCTCCCTTCCTTCTCCCCCCCCCCCCCCCCGCTATCACCGTCATTCCCCTCCCCAGTTTGAAAAGATTAGGTTCATCTGTTAAGCCAGTCAAATGAGAGGAGCCTAACGTGGCTTTATTGTCCAGGGCAGGCGGGAGTACATGGCAGAGAAGTGGTAGATAGAATTGCTGGACAGGCTAAAATAAATGGCAGACTGATAATGGACAAGAGGGACATTGCTAAGGCTGTATTGGACAGACTGCAGGAAAATGAAGATCAGGAATGGAAGAACAATGCAGATCTGAAGAGAATGCTAGAGCTATGACAAATTAAAGGTGCTGGCAGGAAATCGGAACTGTGTGGTAGAAAACTCATCGTAAACAACCAATCTTCTTATATCCTTCCCGGCCGTTAAACGCCACATAGGGCTCGTAAAGTAGTTCGCCAATTTTTCCTGTCTTCGGTGAGCATTTCAACCTCATCAGAGGATTTAATTTGGCCTCTCTTAACAGTGACCTCTTCAGAGTTTCACGTGGTCTGCCTCTTTTTCTTTGGCCTGTTGTGTTCCACTTGATAGCTTGTTTTGGGATTCTCTGATTATTTCTTCTCATCACGTGACCAACATATGTCCATCTCCTTTTCCTAATCACCCATGAGACTGGTTGTTGTTCAGTCATCTGTCTTATCTCTGCTTTGTTCTTGAATTCGTTCCACTTGATACCGAGTATTTTCCTTATGCAGTTGTTTTCATAAGAGTCTAATTTCTTGTCTATTTCTAAAGAATCAACCAATACTTGATGGAAAATATTAGCAAACCTACTCTTGGATGGCGCCGCCGCTGTCCTGTATGCGCTGACGCCGGAGTCTGATTTTGAACCTTTGAACCTCCTCTCCCTCTCTCCCGCCCGCCCTCCTCGTAGTCCACATCCTAAACACATCAATTCTAATGTTAAACATTCACCAGTGTCGGCAGAGAAAAATGAAATTGTTTTTCACTTTTAGTTTACGCTGTAGAGTTCTCCGCCGCTGCCGACAAGAACAATAAACCTATTACATACAACATATTCCACCGGGTATGGCTTGTGTTATATGGCATGGGCAAGAGTAGAGTTTTTGTAGAACTAAAAACGACTTTTTTAACCACCCTGTCTTGGACAAAAACAAAACCCCAGGGTTCGGCTAGAAGTGTCTTTCCGTCACTATCTCCGGCGCAACTCCCGCAGGTTCGTCGCAGAACCCAGGGTGAGAAACCTTGGCGTCGACAATCTCTGCAAGCGCCGACAGGAAGTTCTGCCATGTTGTGGTCTCTAGAACGTTTCAAAGATCTTTTGTTTACGTTGCTAGCTTGTCAGAGAATGTCTGTATACTTTGTTTTGTTTTCATTCTCGGTAACGCCATGTGTAGTCCAAATAACTGCAGGTATTTAAGTTGATACGTGTGTTTATGTGTGTCTGTATATATATATATATATATATATATATATATATATGGATGCAGGCATATATGTATATAAAGCCTATTCTGTACTTACACGCATACATACTTACACATATACATATGTGTGTATATATTTGTATAATCTGTAGAAATGGTTCCTAGCCTTTGTCAGGCATTCCCAACCTGCCCGTCTCCTAGGCCCACATCTCTAGCGCTCCTCTTCCCTCTACTCCGCCTCCCAGGCCCACATCTCTAGCGCTCCTCTCCCCTCTACTCCTCCTTCCAGGCCCACATCTCTAGAGCTCCTCTTCCCTCTACTCCTCCTTCCAGGCCCACATCTCTAGCGCTCCTCCTCCCTCTACTCCGCCTCGTAGGTCCACATCTCTAGCGCTCCTCCTCCCTCTACTCCGCATCGCAGGCCCACATCCCTAGCGCTCCTCTTTCTTCTACTCCGCCTCCCAGGCCCACATCCCTAGCGCTCTTCTTCCCTCTACTCCTCCTCCCAAGCCCACATCCCTAGCGCTCCTCTTCCCTCTACTCCGACTCCCAGGCTTACATCTCTAGCGCTCCTCTTCCCTCTACTCCGCCTCCCAGGCCCACATCTCTAGCGCTCCTCTTCCCTCTACTCCGCCTCCCAAGCCCACATTTCTAGCGCTCCTCTTCCCTCTACTCCGCCTCCCAGGCCCACATCTCTAGCGCTCCTCTCCCCTCTACTCCGCCTCCCAAGCCCACATCCCTAGCGCTCCTCTTCCCTCTACTCCGCCTCCCAAGCCCACATCTCTAGCGCTCCTCTTCCCTCTACTCCGCCTCCCAGGCCCACATCCCTAGCGCTCCTCTTTCTTCTACTCCGCCTCCCAGGCCCACATCCCTAGCGCTCTTCTTCCCTCTACTCCTCCTCCCAAGCCCACATCCCTAGCGCTCCTCTTCCCTCTACTCCGACTCCCAGGCTTACATCTCTAGCGCTCCTCTTCCCTCTACTCCGCCTCCCAGGCCCACATCTTTAGCGCTCCTCTTCCCTCTACTCCGCCTCCCAAGCCCACATTTCTAGCGCTCTTCTTCCCTCTACTCCGCCTCCCAGGCCCACATCTCTAGCGCTCCTCTCCCCTCTACTCCGCCTCCCAAGCCCACATCCCTAGCGCTCCTCTTCCCTCTACTCCGCCTCCCAAGCCCACATCTCTAGCGCTCCTCTTCCCTCTACTACGCCTCCCAGGCCTACATCCCTAGCGCTCCTCTTCCTTCTACTCCGCCTCCCAGGCCTATATCTCTAGCGCTCCTCTTCCTTCTACTCCGCCTCCCAGGCCTATATCTCTAGCGCTCCTCTTCCTTCTACTCCGCCTCCCGGGCCCACATCTGTAGCGCTCCTCTTCCCTCTACTCCGCCTCCCAGGCCCACATCTCTAGCGCTCCTCTTCCTTCTACTCCGCCTCCCAGGCCCACATCTGTAGCGTTCCTCTTCCCTCTACTCCGCCTCCCAGGCCCACATCTCTAGCGCTCCTCTTCCTTCTACTCCGCCTCCCAGGCCCACATCTCTAGCGCTCCTCTTCCCTCTACTCCGTCTCCCAGGCCCACATCCCTAGCGCTCCTCTTTCTCCCACTCACCCAAAAGACAACATTTTTTTTTTCCTCAGCTGATTATGATTCCCCACCTCACACCCCCGATGCCCTCTATTCCCTCACTCCTCTTTAGATCTTTGCTCCCGGGGGAGAAGGAGAGAGGGTGGGGGGGGGGGTGGGTGGCCTGTACCTCATTTAATTCTATTCTCCAGAATACATCACGGATGTGCACGAACACACACACACACACACACACACACACAACAGAACACTGGTACAGACAGGCAGCCCAACCTCCCAGGTGGCAGCATCCGAAGAGCGTGTATTAAGACTGCCACAACCCTCTCCATGGCCAGCATGAGTATGGTGTAGCCAACGGCCGTCTTGGACACGTTGATGAAGTAGAAGTAGCTCTTGCACAGGAAGTCCGAAGACTCTGTGGACACCTGAAACAGACCAACGCCATCATCTTTATCTACGTTCTCGTCGCTCCCATTTCTTTATTTCTGAGTTTTTAACGACGATTTCGGGGCCAAGACCCTGTCCGATGAGGCAATCAGCGACCCATAGCTGATAAGCTAGCGTCAGGGTTAGCGATCCATAGCTGACCAAGACCCTGTCCGATGAGGCAATCAGTGACCCATAGCTGATAAGCTAGCGTCAGGGTTAGCGATCCATAGCTGACCAAGACCCTGTCCGATGAGGCAATCAACAACCCATAGCTGATAAGCTAGCGTCAGGGTTAGCGATCCATAGCTGACCAAGACCCTGTCCGATGAGGCAATCAGCGACCCATAGCTGATAAGCTAGCGTCAGGGTTAGCGAACCATACCTGACCAAGACCCTGTCCCATCTCTCCGTTGGTACCCCCCAGTAACAGGCCTATCCTGGCTAACAGGGCAGGGATCGCCATACTCCCCATGGTGGTGGAGTCTGCTAAAGAAGCATTGCACACCCACGCCCCCCCCCTGCTTTTTAGCTGTACTCCGGGACTGAAAAAGTAGCCGCCATAACCCGCTCCCACTCCGACACGATGAGGTGCCTCAACCCCTTCACGCCATCGGCTGCAAAGAACACCAGCTCGCAGCTGCAAGGAGATGTCACAGTACAAGTACTACTACCTACTGCTACTTCTGGAATCGAAAGACTTAAAAATATTTATCAATATAGCATCATCATCATGTTCCGCCTATACGTTACTGGATCACTGCAATTGGGATTTTCATTTCGATTTGTATAATATTCGTGTGCCATAATTAGATATTTAAATACTGATCATCTATCAATCCTTGGTAATGTTATCTTCTTCATCTTTTGCATGGAGTTTTCCAGAAACTGTGGTTTTCGCTGCTTGATATAACTGAGGCTTTTTCTCTTTGTTCTTTTTGTTATAATTATTATTTTATGACTCTTATTATCCCTTCAAAATATTTTCTCTGCGATTAAGTTTTTTTTTCATTACGTTTAATCTTCTTCTTCTTCTTCTCCTTCTTCTCCTTCTTCTCCTGCCACACAGCATTAACTAAAATGACAGAAAGCTGGCTGTCTAATATAAATGATGACAAATTGTGTGGTGCTGTCTTTGTTGATTTTAAGAAAGCCTTCGATATGATTGATCATGAAATTCTTGCAAAAAAGCTGGAAGGCTATAGATTACATCCTGACCTAACAAAATGTATTACATCTTTTCTCTCAGGTAGAAAACAAGTAGTTTGCTTTAGAAACAAAATATCTGGCTCGTCTGTGGTTGATACCGGTATTCCTCAAGGCTCCATTCTTGGTCCTCTTCTCTTTGCTATCTATATTAACGACCTACCACTACATTTAAAGCACTCTTCATGTGATCTTTTCGCTGACGACTGTACTGTTTACAATAGTGACTATGACATCAATAACCTACAGACAACGCTCCAAAATGATATAAACAGTTTGATTAAATGGAGTAATAAAAATGGTATGTTGATAAACACCAACAAAACAAAATCCATGCTCATCACTACAAGACAGAAACTGCAAAATGCAACTAAAACTTCACTACAGCTTTGTGCTGGGACTAAGGCAATAGAAAATGTTCATGAACATAAAACCCTAGGACTCATCATTGATCAGCATTTAACTTGGAATTCTCACGTACATAACCTAACAAATTTGATTGCACAGAAAGTTTACCAATTAGCCAAGATTAAACACTTTATCGACAAAAACACAAGAAAAATATACTCCCCACCTCACACCCCCGATGCCCTCTATTCCCTCACTCCTCTTTAGATCTTTGCTCCCGGGGGAGAAGGAGAGAGGGTGGGGGGGGGGGTGGGTGGCCTGTACCTCATTTAATTCTATTCTCCAGAATACATCACGGATGTACACGAACACACACACACACACACACACACACACACACACACACACACACACACACACACACAACAGAACACTGGTACAGACAGGCAGCCCAACCTCCCAGGTGGCAGCATCCGAAGAGCGTGTATTAAGACTGCCACAACCCTCTCCATGGCCAGCATGAGTATGGTGTAGCCAACGGCCGTCTTGGACACGTTGATGAAGTAGAAGTAGCTCTTGCACAGGAAGTCCGAAGACTCTGTGGACACCTGAAACAGACCAACGCCATCATCTTTATCTACGTTCTCGTCGCTCCCATTTCTTTATTTCTGAGTTTTTAACGACGATTTCGGGGCCAAGACCCTGTCCGATGAGGCAATCAGCGACCCATAGCTGATAAGCTAGCGTCAGGGTTAGCGATCCATAGCTGACCAAGACCCTGTCCGATGAGGCAATCAGTGACCCATAGCTGATAAGCTAGCGTCAGGGTTAGCGATCCATAGCTGACCAAGACCCTGTCCGATGAGGCAATCAACAACCCATAGCTGATAAGCTAGCGTCAGGGTTAGCGATCCATAGCTGACCAAGACCCTGTCCGATGAGGCAATCAGCGACCCATAGCTGATAAGCTAGCGTCAGGGTTAGCGAACCATACCTGACCAAGACCCTGTCCCATCTCTCCGTTGGTACCCCCCAGTAACAGGCCTATCCTGGCTAACAGGGCAGGGATCGCCATACTCCCCATGGTGGTGGAGTCTGCTAAAGAAGCATTGCACACCCACGCCCCCCCCCTGCTTTTTAGCTGTACTCCGGGACTGAAAAAGTAGCCGCCATAACCCGCTCCCACTCCGACACGATGAGGTGCCTCAACCCCTTCACGCCATCGGCTGCAAAGAACACCAGCTCGCAGCTGCAAGGAGATGTCACAGTACAAGTACTACTACCTACTGCTACTTCTGGAATCGAAAGACTTAAAAATATTTATCAATATAGCATCATCATCATGTTCCGCCTATACGTTACTGGATCACTGCAATTGGGATTTTCATTTCGATTTGTATAATATTCGTGTGCCATAATTAGATATTTAAATACTGATCATCTATCAATCCTTGGTAATGTTATCTTCTTCATCTTTTGCATGGAGTTTTCCAGAAACTGTGGTTTTCGCTGCTTGATATAACTGAGGCTTTTTCTCTTTGTTCTTTTTGTTATAATTATTATTTTATGACTCTTATTATCCCTTCAAAATATTTTCTCTGCGATTAAGTTTTTTTTTCATTACGTTTAATCTTCTTCTTCTTCTTCTCCTTCTTCTCCTTCTTCTCCTGCCACACAGCATTAACTAAAATGACAGAAAGCTGGCTGTCTAATATAAATGATGACAAATTGTGTGGTGCTGTCTTTGTTGATTTTAAGAAAGCCTTCGATATGATTGATCATGAAATTCTTGCAAAAAAGCTGGAAGGCTATAGATTACATCCTGACCTAACAAAATGTATTACATCTTTTCTCTCAGGTAGAAAACAAGTAGTTTGCTTTAGAAACAAAATATCTGGCTCGTCTGTGGTTGATACCGGTATTCCTCAAGGCTCCATTCTTGGTCCTCTTCTCTTTGCTATCTATATTAACGACCTACCACTACATTTAAAGCACTCTTCATGTGATCTTTTCGCTGACGACTGTACTGTTTACAATAGTGACTATGACATCAATAACCTACAGACAACGCTCCAAAATGATATAAACAGTTTGATTAAATGGAGTAATAAAAATGGTATGTTGATAAACACCAACAAAACAAAATCCATGCTCATCACTACAAGACAGAAACTGCAAAATGCAACTAAAACTTCACTACAGCTTTGTGCTGGGACTAAGGCAATAGAAAATGTTCATGAACATAAAACCCTAGGACTCATCATTGATCAGCATTTAACTTGGAATTCTCACGTACATAACCTAACAAATTTGATTGCACAGAAAGTTTACCAATTAGCCAAGATTAAACACTTTATCGACAAAAACACAAGAAAAATATACTACATATCACACATACAAACACACTTAGATTACTGTTCCACAATCTGGGATGGATGCTCAGTCTCAAACACAAAAAGGCTCCACTCACTTCACAAGCGGGCATTAAATCTTATTTATGACAAACACCCAGTACAGACTGTAGGTCAACATAAACAACTCAAAATTCTACCCCTCAAAAATAGAATCATTTTTAACAAAGTTAAGTTTGTTCACAGAATTCTGTCGCACAATGCTCCGCCTTACTTGTGGTCACTGTTTACGTATAACACTAAACATAGCCAGCGTTTAAAAAACTGTCTTCTTCCTAAACCCAGAATTGATATGTACAAGAAAAGCCTTGCATACTCTGCAGTACAGCTCTGGAACACCCTCCCCTACAATTTAAAATCCATTGGTAATACTTCATCCTTTAACTCAAACCTGTTTCATTATTTACTTGCATGTAATTATATGCCTCCATAAAATAGCCAGCACTCTCTCAACACATGGCTCGTAAACCATCAAGTACTTCAGTGACATAGTTAGGAAAGCAACTTGTTAGATATTGTTAGAAATTATTTTAATGTTTGTTTAAAAAAAAATATGTTAGAAGATCTGTATTTACAATGTATTTTTATTTATGTATATGTCTGCGTGTGTATGTGTGCGTGAGTGCTATTTTATTAGGTTAATTACTTCTTCTCTTTTACCTTGAATGTAGTAGTTAAATCTTACACTCTTTTGATATGTTTTTACTAATTTAATTTGTATTTTTGTACTAAATCAAGTGTGTGGGAAGAATGAAAGATGGAGTGATGAAGGGCAGAATGTAAGACGGGCCTGCGTGCCCAATTCTTTACCCTTGAAAAATAAAGATTATTCATTCATTCATTCATTCATTCTTCTTCCACTACTAACTACTACTACTAATACCTACTACTACTACTACTATCTACTGCTACTACTACTACTACTACTACCGTCTGCTACTATTATTACTACCTACTACTACTACTACTACTACTACTACTACTACTGTTACTACTACTATCTACTGCTACTATTATTACTGCCTACTACTACTACTACTACTACTACTACTACTACTACTACCTACTGCTACTATTATTACTACCTACTACTATTACTACAGCTACCTACTGCTGCTATTATTACTACCTACTACTGCTACTATTACTATTACTACTACCACTACTACTGACACTGCTACTATCTACTGCTATTATTATTACTACCTACTACTATTACTACTACTACTACTACTACTGTCTACTGCTACCATTATTACGACATACTACTACTACTGCTACTACTACTACTGCTACTACTACTACTACCTACTGCTACTATTATTACTGCCTACTACTACTACTACTACTACTAATACTACTACTACCTACTGCTACTATTAGTACTGCCTACTATTACTACTACTACCTATTGCTACTATTATTACTACCCACTACTACTACTACTACTACTACTACTATTACTATTACTACTACTACTGCTACTACTACTACTACTAATACCACTACCTATTACTACTATTATTACTACCCACAATTACTACTGCTACCTACTGCTAATATTATTACTACCTTCTGCTGCTACTACTACTATCTACTGCTACTGTTATTACTACCTATTACTACTAATACTACTACTACTGCTAACTACTAGTACTACTACTACTACCTAATGCTACTGTTATTAATATCTACTACTACTACTACGTACAGTTACTATTATTACTACATACTACTACTACTTCTACTACCACTACTGCTTACCGCTACTATTATTACTACCTACTACTACTACTACTTCTACCTACTGCTACTATTATTACGACCTACTACTATTACTTCTACTACTACTTACTGCTACTATTATTACTACCTACTACTACCACTACCTTCTGCTGCTATTATTACTATCTACTACTAATACTACTATTAACTGCAACTATTATTATTATGCTACTGCTAACTACTGCTACTATTATTACTAACTACTACTACTACTATCTACTGGTACTATTATTACCACCTACTAATTTTACTACCTTCTTCTATTATTATTACTACCTACTACTACTACTACTACTACTACTACTACTACTACTACCTAATGCTATTATTATTATTATTATTATTACCTACTACTACAGCTACTATTACTACTATTACTACTACCTGCTGCTACTATTATTACTACCTACTACTACTACTACTACTACTACTACTACTACTACTACTACTACTACTACTACTACTACTACTACCTACTGCTACTATTATTACTGCCTAATATTACTATTACTACTCCCTACAGGAGTGCTGTTTGGGAGGCAAAGTTCCGCAAGGGACATGCAAATGAATGAATGAATGAACTCCCTACTACTACTATTATTACTACCTACTACTACAGCTACTACTACTACCTGCTACTATTACTACTACTACTACTACTACTACTACTGCTACTACTACTACTACAACTACTACTACTACTACTGCTACTACTACAACTACTACTCTACAATAACTACTATACTACTACTACTACTATTATTATAATTCTACTACTACTTTTACTACTACTATTATTACTACTACTACTATCTTCATGGAACTGCCATGTTCTTTGCAGCCGATGCAGCGACGATATTCAGGCACATCTTCGTGTCGGATTGGGAGTGGGCTGTGGCGTGTATTTTGTTTCACTCCCTGCGTGAAGCTAAAGGTAAGAGATGTGCAGTACTTCTTTAGCAGGCTCCACCACCATGGGGCTATGGCGAGATCCCTGCCCTGTTAGCCAAGCTAGGCCTTTTACTGGAGTGGGGTGGGGGGAGTATATCAAAGGAGGGGTGAAATAGGGCCTTGGTCAGCTATGGTTCATCAGTCCTAACAGTGGTTGTCAGTTCTAAGTCTTTGGCTGCTAGATCGGACAGCATCTCAACCCTCTAATTTTTTCTTTAAATATTTGTCTTCTTTTCTTCTGTCTATTTTTCTGTTTGTCGACATTTTCTAAATATTCGTTGTCCTTTTCTCAGTTTTTTTTTTTTTTGGCTGAAATTTATGAGTTTAATGTATATCCAGAAATTCGACCAGAATGCACCTGGAACATATTAACTGCACCGACATGACCTGAGCACTGTTGCCGTGACAACAGAGCGTAGGATATCTGACGTAATGGTTGGAATTGAGGTAAAACTGGTTCTAGTAAAGGTAATCACAGGTGTGCTGCAGGTGAAAGAAAATAGGAAGCAGTAAAAGTGAGAAGGAATGGGGGGAAAAAAGCAATGAGATGAGTACATAGAAATGTAGCCAACCAATATTTCGGCCACATGCCATTATCAAGGAGAGGAAAACAACGAAATAACAAATAAACACACACACAAATGGCACTTAGCTGGTAGGAATGGCGCTGGAATGAGATGGATTATAGGAAAATATGCAAGGCTGTAGAACTGTACAGATGACATGGATCTGACGCCGAGAGTTGTGCAAAATAACGCCACCGCCCGAATAAATCTGAAAGATTTGGCACAAAAACGTTGAGACTGGTGGAAAGACAAGACAAGAGGAGACAGAACGTGCGATAACATCATCAGACAACGTTCAGGAAAATCCCTGTCGTTTACACGATAACCTGGATGTAATTGCGCTATTATCAGCACAAAAAACGACAACGTGTATAAAAACGACAGTGTGTACAAAAACCGACAGTGTGTACAATAAACGACAATGTGTACAAGAATGTCTCCCTAACATCTCTCCTGTATGCCTCTCGGTTGTGAGCAAGATGCCTTGCTGCCGATGCATCCATTTGCAGATTATCAACCATGTCTTGCAGCCATCTTCGCCTTGGTCTTCCTCTTTTCATTATGTACCCTCCCAACATTTTCTTACTCAAACTCTCATGACGCTTAATGTGTTCGAAATATTTCAGTTTTCTCTGTTTAATCTTCTTTAATAACCAAAAGTCTTATAGTATGCATATATATATATATATATATATATATATATATATATATATATATCCTTTTTCGTGTCCATCACATATGAAGGACTCTTCTATAGCATTTTATATTCACAGTAAGCCATATGTTTCTCAGCTGTTTATTAAGTGTCCAGGTCTCACAGGCTCACAGGCATATGTTGCCATGGGAGAGATGCATGCCTTCTAAAATCGTATTTTTGTTGTTCTGTCTGTCCTTCTCCACATTTTCTTTAGCTGTTATAGCTTATGAAGAGCGATAGTTGTCCTCCTTTTTAATCTCCCTTATTGTATCCTGTATGTTTAAATTGTCACATTTCTTTTGTGAGCTGTTAGCTCTCTATGGGTTGAAGTGAAATTCCCAGTTTCAAAGTGTTTCAACACCGAAAATAATGAAATGAAAACAAGATGGAAATTAGAGAAACATTTACATTACCTTCTGCAGCATTGCCAGCGGTAGAACCAAGAGTCCTATAAGTAGGTCACCAATAGCAATAGAAAACACGAGAATATTGGAAGACTGGCCCAGAAGTTTCCTGGAGAAGAACATTATCAGGACGGAGACGTCGCCGACGACGATAACGACGAGGGCTGCAACTTCCAGAACGATGAAAGACCAGTGGATGTAATCTCTGTCGAAGGAGGTCACGCTGACATTGCTGGTGGGTGCCAGATTTTCAGCCATGGCTAATGTTAGATCAGAACATTACACCGCTGAAACCAGATTTCTTCCAACCATTTTTTTCCCCCAAAATATAAACTTTCTCTGAAGTATCACCGAGAATCCTTACAAGATCCTTAGAAAATACGGCGAAAATAACAACAAACATTATCCTAATGTTGCAGGTGACACATAATGTCCGCATGGATGCTACCAACATCTACATCATTTAAAACGTCGGTACAAACTAACAGCTCTGTTTTGTTTCTGAAGATAAATTAACGTCTTTTAACATCACAGCGAGACCTCGTGCTGTGCTGACAGGAATCGACGATCAAGCCTTCGCAATGTTCTGTGGCCTCCAGCCATTTCCTTGAATCATAACTCTGCCCGTTATCTGATCGTGCCACTAAGCCAGCCCGGCCAAATATTTCTCCTTCGTTGTCACTTCTTCTCTTATTATCTCTAAAGTCTCTCATTTTCATTAAATTTTTTGTTCTAAATTATTAGCTAATCGTTATCTTGGATTAAGCCTGGAATGTCTAATTCACTTAGGAGAACAAGTTTGATGCCTCAGATTAAAATATAAAACGAAAAGAGTAAAATACTCAAATGAGCGCACAAATAGCTCTTGATGTTTCTGCTACTGTCAAAGATTTTATCTACCACAAAATTGAAAATGTCGCGGAAGAATCTCTCTCTTTCACACACGTGGCCACAAAAGCGCACTCTCTGACGGCGCGGAAGGTTTCTGCCGCGCTCTGCACTAGCACAGTTTTACAAACACCACAAATC
This sequence comes from Achatina immaculata, assembly GCA_009760885.1. NCBI lineage: Eukaryota > Metazoa > Mollusca > Gastropoda > Stylommatophora > Achatinidae > Lissachatina > Lissachatina immaculata. The sequence goes on along the minus strand of CM019700.1, from coordinate 43,336,633 downwards.
ACTATTGTGATGAAAATGCAGGTCACAGAAAGTCGATATTTCCCTTCTAGAAATACTCCTTTTTTAAAAAAAAATAAATAATAAATTGGGTCAAGGTTGAAATATTTCAGAAGTGATGCCCGATCATATAACTACAGTGGAGGAGCAAGAAAACAAAAATGAATCAATAACTAAATAATATAGCACTAAAAAAACTCCAGGCCCTCCTCCAGGCGATGTATCGGGAAAACAGTTTGACAGAGACGTTTCAACACTAAAAATACAATTATACATGCAGGGGCGTTTCTGTGTCTCACTGATTACAGCGTTCGCCATGTAAGAAGATGTCGTCGGGTTCGAATCTCACAAGCTATGGAGTTAATGGCCGGAGAATTGTGGCTCTTCCAGTAGCCTCATCACCTTCCAGCCTGAGAGGTAGGAGCTTCAGCCTCTGAAAAACGGAGAACATTAGCTTTTGGTACAGATCACACGTGAATACAGTTAATTATTGGGGAGGGAGAGAATAAAGATTATATTACAGTAGACAGACAGACAGAAAGGGAGACATAGACAGGCAGGCAGACAGACAGGCAGGTGGTTGGGTGGACGGACGGACGGATAGATAGATAGATAGATAGATAGACAGACAGACAGACAGACAGACAGACGGACGGACGGACGGATAGATAGATAGATAGATAGATAGATAGATAGATAGATAGATAGATAGATAGATAGATAGATAGATAGATAGATAGATAGATAGATAGATAGATAGATAGATAGATAGATAGATAGATACTAATCGTTAAAAAAGTCGAGTTCAGATAGCGTAAATGGGTCAACACACAAAGAATACTCCACTAAATCGTATGAGAAAGACTGAGAATCGAACCTTGGACTCAAGTAGAATTGTGAACCGCTTAACTGCGAGAAATAACAAAAAACTGCACTCTACACACTCGGCCACAGTAGCTCCATGAGGTGTATCGTGTAAACTGCTAGAAATTATAATGATATAATATAAAGTCTTGGATTTTGTGGGCGGAGCCTGCAGTACGTAAAGTCAACTTTGAACCCTCGAGAGGCGGGAACACTGAAGGAAATCTGGAGATGTAATTATTTTCAAGAATTTTCACTTTTACATAAATAAATAAAACATACGGAAAGCACAGATATGAAGAAACATTAAAATGACTTAATAATTACTCATTTTTTTTTATTAATGCAAAGTGAAATATTTAAAGGCAGCGAACAAGAGAGTAGCAAAGTGGACAGCAAACTTCCTTCTAATGATCGTTTATGACCTGACTACTGCGTACTCGAAACACACCAGCTGTAAAAAAAAATGGCGGCCCGGATATTAAAACTTTCCCTCGAAACTCAGCAAAGACGAGGCACACCTAAGTTTATAGTGAAATATTAACATAATACAAAATGCCCATACACTGTATATGGCACACTGCACATTTAACACTGAGTGGGGAAAGTACATATATAAAACAACCATACATTATACATTTTCTCACAAAATAACCTTCTTTTCGTTAAAAATGTTTCCCTCATTGTAAAGTTCCAAACTTTCCCTTCGTTTAAACGAAAATGCGTAAAGTGAACATGCGTATTCTGAACATCGGCGAACTATGTTAGCATTTTTGATAGAAAGCTCTGGACTGTAAAATAAATAATTCACCACTTTGCCTCTAGACGGGAAGTGAAAGCAATGTAAGGTATCGAGCGACGTGTCACATTATATTGTCACATGGGGCCAGGTTATTGTCATTATTTCTGCCCTCATTGTTCTGCTCGAACACGATCGATCTTTATCAGAGGTTCTCATGCTTTCTCTGGCTTCCCCTGCCACATCTCAAACCCGCCCCGCTCTCCCCGAAACGTTTCTCTCTCTGTCGGTTGGTTCTGCATCCTGCCATTCACTTTTCTTTCACCCGCCCCCTGGCTCTTTCCAGCACCACCAAGGGGGCGGCACAGGAAAACTTTGAGAACCACCGAACTATATATCATGCCTTTCAGTTTGTCTAACGGGTGTCTAAGTGCATTCAGATCGTGCGTAACAAGAGATCCCTGATGCATGTCTGCAGGGAACAATTAGAATTGCGAAAGTGGAGTGGGGAATGTTGAATAAAGGGGAAGGGGAGGTGATTAAAGGGAGCACAGGGGGCAAACAACGAGAGAATAATAATTTGGAATCTATACTGCCAGTTATACTTCTTCCCTGACTCCCCTCCCCTGAATGTACACGAGCAAGAACTGGGTACAGAGACCAGTCCCTTCTCTTTGAGAGTACTACTCACTGTTGACTGCGCTTTTCTCCCGGATCAAGTTGAGAGTCCAGGTCTCGTACATCTGAACACGAGTTGCTTACAGAAGGAAGGAAGCATGGATCATGTGTTCTGATCTGTCTCGAACACGCAATGCTCACTGCATTAAAAGTTTGACAAAAATCTGTATAAAAGTGTAAATATACAAGAATAATGGAAACAGTGATACATTGTTAGTTAACAGTTGCTGTTATTAACTTGATACACTGTTAGTTAACAGTTGCTGTTATTATCTTGTTCACTGTTAGTTAACAGTTGCTGTTATTATCTTGATGCACTGTTAGTTAACAGTTGTTATTATCTTGATACACTGTTAGTTAACAGTTGTTATCATCTTGATGCACTGTTAGTTAACAGTTGTTATTATCTTGATGCACTGTTAGTTAACAGTTGTTATTATCTTGATGCACTGTTAGCTAGCAGTTGTTATTACCATATATATATATATATATATATATATATATATATATATATATATATATTTGCCTTATAAACGTTAGATATCACTTGTAGTATTCCATCTTCTATCATTAGTTCTCGACAATAGAATGATGAGTTCTTATAACAAATCTATCATTAGTTCTCGACAATAGAATGATGAGTTCTTATAACAAATCTATCATTAGTTCTCGACAATAGAATGATGAGTTCTTATAACAAAACCACATCCAGTTTTCTAGAGCATCTACGAACAGGTAGCTGGAACATGACGTCAAACGTGGCAGTGGCCAGACAAGAGGGCTACAGGTGGGAAGCAAAGAAGATTGTCTAATCCACAAAGAACTGGTATCATCAGTCGCCAAACTCTGGTGGAGATGGGATCGGAGCGGTTATGAACTAATGGTCCGATGTGCAATGAGGATGATCCATCGACTAGGTTTACTCAGACTATCAAACAAACTTGTAGTTTTAGTGCAATTGTTTCATATCTCAGGACGCGACTCCGGAGCATGGGGAAGGGGGGGGGGGTCCTGAGGTAAGATCGAGAGAAGATATTATGATAAATGTTGCATTATTATCAAGTAACATTTTATACATAAACTATAATAAGACCAGCTGTCATGTATGGATCAGAAACGTGGAGTAGTACCAAGAAAGATGAAAAATAATTGCAGATCTTTAAGAATATTATCCTAAGAAAAATCTTTGGGCCCATAAAGGATGCCAACAGTGGAGAATGGAGAGCTAGAGATAACACTGAACTGAACAGCTTATTTAAATCCCAACGAATTATAAATGTCTTGAAACTGAACAGACTACACTGGCTGGGACATGTAGAAAAAATGGAAGAGAACAGACACACGAAAATGATGTACGCACAAGAGATGAAGGAAAAAAGACCAAGGGGTAGACCAAGACAGAGATGGAAAGACAACATAGAAGAGGATATTAAAGAAATTGGTGTCACCAACTGGAGAGAGAAGATTAGGAATAGAAAAGAATGGAGGCGAACTTTATCTGCAGCAATAAGCCTTGATGGCTCGGAAAGCAGATCAAGAGGAAGACCCAGAAAGAGATGGACAGATGGTATTAGAGAGACATTCGCTAATTATGGCATGACCATCACTGGGGCCACCCATATGACCCAAAAATGCCAATTGGATCTCCCTTCAACACTTTACGGTACACGTCAGTCAGTCAATCAGTCAGTCAGTCATTTGCATGTCCCTTGCGGAACTTTGCCTGCCTAACTGTTCTCCTGTAGGCCTCTCAGTTGTAAGCAAGATGCCCTGCTGTTGATGCATCCATTTGCAGATTATCAACGATGTCTTGCAGCCATCTTCGCCTTGGTCATCCTCTCTTTCTTTTTCCAATATGCAGCCTTCCAAGACGGTCTTCTCTAGATTATTATGACGTTTAATGTGTCCAAAATATTTAAGTTTTCCCAGTTTAATCCTCTTTACTAGCCAGCCTTCTTCAATATTAAGTTCTTGTAGTACGGATATATTTGTTCTTTTTTTGTGTGTGTGCATGATATTTGAAGGACTCTTCTGTAACATTTACATTCAAAGGCATTTATGTGCTTCTCAGCTGTTTTGTTAAGTGTCCAGGTCTCACAGGCATATGTTGCGACGGGAAAGATGCATCCCCATAAAAAAATCACTGTACAAGAGTAAGGATAAAGTAAAGTTAGTCAATGTTTGCACACAAAATGTTACGCACCGTTCTAATAAAAAAAGCAAACAATCCTCAGTCTTGGATGACTGGAAGAGCTCCACGGAGGAGTGTCTTCAGAAGGTCAATGCTGTTTGTACCATCTGTGGCTGTAACGGTCGGAGATAACAGAAAATTCATGGAAACAGCAAGTTAGGCACATGAACATCATGTGCCTAGAGTTCTAAATCAACTATAACAACAATCTGCAGTTTGTTCAAGTTTAGATCAGGCGATCTTTCTGTTGCAGATCCTTTTTTTTTATAGATCTGCAGAGCTTTTCGCGTCAGTTCTTTCAGGTAAGTTTTGTCAGGCTGTGTCGCTAGTTCTCTCAAGATTCTGTAGTTCACGAACTACACTAAGCGGAAGTTGTTGCTCTATTTCCCTGGAACTGCGAAAAGGATATTCTTTTGCAGCCGAGTTGGTGGAGGTGGTAGAGCACAAGCACTGTTTGGAATGAGGAGCGGGTTACGGCGGTTATTTCTTGCTGACCTGGCGTGGAGCTGAAAGAGAAGCAGGAGAACGTACAGTGTTTCTCCCTCAGACTTTTCAAACAAGGGGACCACGGCGACACCAGCCCCACCAGTGAGTCTCACCCTGTTACTAAGAGTAATAAAGAAGAATTCTGACAGGGTCTTGACCGGCTATAGTTCACCAACCCCCACACGAGCAGCCGCGTATGGGCCACTGACCTTTATATCGGAGAGGGTCTTCACCCTTTTCCCGCCAGCACATCCTCCAGAAGAGAACCATTCTTTTTATCATCACTTATCCATCACTTATCATCTTTGTTATCATTATCATTGCAGGGTTCCTCCACCGCAGTTTTTCATCATTCACTCAATCATTTGCTTGTCTCTCTCTCCCTCTCCTTCTACCTCTCTCAGCCTCTCTCTCTCTCTATTCTTTCTCTCCCTCTCTTGACATCTCTCTCTCTCTCTCTCTATCCCTGATTAACCCTCCAAGCCTCAACGTTCCTTGCCCCAGAAACAGCCTGTCTCCGTTCATCCCTGCTTCTGTCACTCTCTCCTGCTGCTTCATGTAAATATGCCACCTTCAAGATTTATACCGTCCAGGCCATTTGGGAGGACGTGGACATGAAATGACAGACAGACTTACTGGACAGGCTAAAATAAAAGACAGGCTAAGAATGGACAAGGGCGACATTGCTAAAACTATCGGACAGACTACGGGAAAATGAAGAGCGGGAATGAAAGAACGATGTAGGTATGAAGAGACTGCTGGAGCTAGGACAAAGTAAGGGAGCCGGCAGGAAATCCGAACTGTGTGGCAAATTTAACAAACAAAAACGCGTCGCAAACAACCAACACTTGGTGGGAGATGGATGCTGCGGCATGCGGCGGGGGCATATATGGGGTTATCTGAATGCAATGACGCCGGGGTCTGAACTTTTGAACTTTGAGCCTTGTCAAGTTGTCTAAGGTCTTTGTCCCCCCACTGTTCTCCCAATCTTCACCTGGGCCCGCCTCAAGATTTCGTCGGTTCCATGTCCTGTATAAAATACCAGCTTGATCTGTGGACTGTCTACTTTCTGACTCTACATGTCCCAAACTTTGTAATCTGTTAACCTGTCATAGCGTGGCTACACTACTGATTCCTTGTACTAAATCGTGGGTGGAAGCTGCTGATCCAAAAGTTTCTAATAGAAAATCTAGGATCATTTATAAATAGACACGGTCAAGACAGGCTGTCAAAGTTTGTAAGCTCCAGTGCAAGGGAGGTAATGTTCACGCGTACCTGCTTTACTCAGGTTTTACTTGTGCCACAGCCTTCATTGGCAGTTATGTAGAGGCGAGATGGTTGGTCCTTAGCTTAATTTCCCAGTCCACTCATGAAAGCAGATGCCACTACTCCCATGTGGTACCCACACACTGTGGAAAAAAAAAGAATTTTTTTTTTTTGGTGGGTTTCTTCAGGTAGATAAAATTCACAACCAGCAGCGCACAAGAAAAGAGAACAAAAGATGGAGAAGGAAGACAAAGATTCAGAACGGAGGGATCTAAGCCAAGCGGACGTGACCTCGAGCAAGCGCTACCGGGTAAGGTCATGACCTTCAACTCTCGCCTTACTGCTGTGTTACGCGTAGTGTATGACACAGATAACAGATTTACATTTTTAAAAAAAACATGTAATGTAATATACACTGGCAATGTAGTGCAACAGATAAGACGCTGCAACAGTTAGTGTCATTTACATGACCCTTGCGGAACTTTGCCTCCCTAACAGCTCTTCTGTAGGCCTCTCTGTTGTGAGCAAGATGGCCTGCTGCTGATGCATTCATTTGCAGATCGTCAACGATGTCTTGCAGCCATCTTCGCCTTGGTCTTCCTCTCTTTCTTTTTCCCATTATTTACCCTTCCAAGGCGTTCTTCTCTAGATTATCATGACGTTTAATGTGTCCAAAATATTTAAGTTTTCTCTCTTTAATCCTCTTTACTAGCCAGCCTTCTTCAATATTAAGGTGTATTGCAACAGACGAGTACTTTATTATTGTTTACACTTCAAAGTAAAGGTCCTGGAACTTTAGACGATTAACAACGAAGGCAGAAGATTTAGATTAACTACATTTCCTATATGTAGCTTCTTCTTCTCCTCCTCCTCCTCCTCCTCCTCCTCCTACTACTACTACTACTACTACTACTACTACTACTACTACTACTACTACTACTACTACTAAGCTCTGATGAGACAAAAGAATTTTACAAAAATATGGACATGGAAATGATCAGTGCAAACCATGGGAAGTAAACTTTGTGTTGGGTGATTTAAACGCGAAAGTAGGGACTGAACAAGACAATGAAGCTACTGGCAAGTATGGACCAGGTATCAGAAATACAAGAGGGGAGATGTTGATTGAGTGAGCAGAAAATAATAAAATGATAATAGGAAATACTTGGTTTCAACAACACCCAAGGCTACTATGGACATGGAAAAGCCCAAATAAAAACATACATAACAAGACAGATTACATTATGATCAACAGAAGATTCAGGAACTCACTAATATCCGTGAAAACAAGACCAAGCGCAGACTGCAACAGTGACCACATCCCAGTCGTAGGAAAAGTGAGAATCAGGCTAAAGAGGTTAAAGGTAGCAGCTAAAAACAAAGAACTAGATAGAGAGCTGTTACGGAAAGATAAAGCAATACAAGGACAATAAAGGACCATAGTACATAATAGGTGTAATACTACAGAGAAGATTGAAACGATTGATTAACAATGGAATATGCTTAAAGACTTTATTCAGCAAACATCTATCGAAATCCTACCTCCAAATAAATGACAAGCTAAACAGGGATGGATGCCAGAAGAAATTCTGCAACAAATGGATCGGAGAAGAAGTCTTAAGGAAGATAAAGATGAATATTGCAAAATAAATAAAGAAATACGACACAAATGCAATAAAGCTAAAGAAGAGTGGCTAAATAAGAAATGTAATGAAATAGAGACACACCATCTTGAAAACGCAAGAGATATGTACAGACAAATAAAGGAGTTAACAAACAAAAGGGAATACCATAAGACTGGTTGCCTGAAGTCAAAGGAGGGGCATACAATAATGGACAGAGATGAAATAATGGCACGATGGTGCGAATAGAGAACTCTATGAGGACAATAGAAGTGAAATAGGTATACGAAATAATAATGAAGGGCCTCCCATATTAAAAACAGAAGTGAAAGAAGCTATCAAACACATGAAGAACAACAAAGCACCAGGACCAGATAAAATCACCAAGGAAGAATTGGAAGCCTTAGGAGAGCTTGGCACAGAAATAATTACCACATTGCTGAATGACATCTATAACAGTAACTATGTTCCATCAGACCTATTGCACCGAGTTTTCATTCCCCTAGCAAAGAAATAAAGTGCAGTTGAATGTGAAGACCATCGAACCATTAGTCTTGTGGGCCATGTTACCAAAATCCTGTTTCGTATTGTCATGAGCAGAGTCAGGAGCAAAATAAAACCAGAAATCGCTGAAGAACAGTGTGGCTTTGCCGAAGGAAAAGGCACAAGTAATGCCATATATATATATATTGAGAATATTGATGGAAAGATCAATAGAAGTAAAGATGGACCTGTACTTATGCTTCATAGACTACTGTAAAGCATTCGATAAAGTGAGACACAGAAATTATAAGGATGCTGGAAGACATCAACATAGAAGGGAAAGATCTGAAACTCATCAAAAACATATACTAGCAGCAGTCAGCAGCAGTGAAGGTTGAGAACCAAATAGGAGCATTCCAAGACATAAAATTGAGAGTGAGACAAGGATGTGTTCTGTCTCCTGACCTCTTCTCCTTGTTCAGCGAAAACATAATGAGAAATATAGAGAGCTTGCCAGGAATATCAGTTGGCGGGTGCAACCTTAACAACTTAAGATATGCGGACAACACAGTTTGATTGCTAAAAGTGAAGGGGTGCTACAGGCTCTTCTGGACATCGTGGTTCGCGAAAGTAAAAGTAAAGGTCTCAGTCTGAATAAAAAGAAGACTGAAGTGATGGTCATCTCAAAGAAAAGAATACCACCAAAATGTTGCATTACCATCGATGGCACAGAACTGAAACAAGTTGATAGATTCAAGTACATAGGAACAGTTATATCAGCTGATTGGAAATGTCACAACGAAATAAAAAAACAGACGCGCTCAGGCCAAGTCAGCATTCCAGAAAATGAGAAACATCTTATGCAACAGATCCATATCAATTGAAACAAGATTCCGAGTATTTAAATGTTACGTTGAGCCAATTTTGTTTTATGTATGTGAAGCATGGTCCATGAATAAGAGAGTGCATCGAGAAAAGGAGGCCATGGAGATGTGGTTTATAAGAAGGATGTTGAAGGTATCATGAACAGCTAAGAAAACCAACGAAGAAGTCTTAATAGAGGCTGGAGTTAAAAGGCAAATCACAGCAAAGATCAGAGGCAGACAAGCGAGATTTGTAGGACATTTTCTGAGAAGAGGAAAATTGGAACACATTGTGGCAAGTGGAAAAGCTGAGGGAAGAAGAGACAGAGGAAAACAGAGAGAGAAGTACCTGGATGAGCTGTCAGTATGGCAAGGAAGAAAGTCACCGGCGGATCTCATAATCAAGTGTAAAGACAGGGAATTGTGGAGAGAAACGATCGCCTACGCCACACGGCACGGCACTTGATTGATTGATTGATGCTCTTCCGCGATACATCAACGCCCATCAAAACCTGGTATAAATAAACAAGAAGAAATATCCGGGCAACACGAGGAAGGTGGATACTTCCGTGAAGACCGTCACTGGCTTATTCAGTGCTTTGAGGTGCTGGTGGCTAGCATCTGTCAACAGTTACAAATACGGCTGGGGTTCGAGTCCCAGAGTTGCTTGGATTTGGCCTCGAGTTCATGCTGCGCTGCCCTCCTGTGATATATTGATCCATAGGTTACTTATGCCAGCCCCTGAAAGTATGTAATAATATGGTGTAAGGCGGGGCACACTGCAGTAAACTGAACTGTAGCCGTGTATTAAATAAAAACATCATATTCAGTTTCCGATAAACAAATTTTAGTGGCTGATTTTATAGCTGAGAAAGGATTACTCCACTTTACAAAGAAAAACATAATGTTCAAGACTTCAGTTTTAGTCCAGATCAAACCGTTTTAATATGAAAACTATTTCACTGATATTTTACGTGTTTACATATTTGCATGCGTGTTCACAGATGAACAAGAATGTTCACGAATGTAGATAAATTTTCACAGATGTACATAAATTTTTACAGATGTACAATTATGTTCACAGATGTATATAAATCTTCACAGATGTACAAGCATGCTCACATACGTATATAATGTTCACAGGTGTACAACCATGTTCACATATGTATATAAATGTTCACATGTGTATATAAATGTTCACAGATGTACATTAAATATTCATAGATATACAGAAATGCTCACAGATATACAAAGATGTTTACATATATACAGAGATGTTCTCACATCTATCTATCTATCTATCTATCTCTATCTATCTATCTGTCTATCTATCTATCTATCTATCTATCTATCTATCTATCTATCTATCTATCTATCTATCTATCTATCTATCTATCTATCTGTTTATCTGTCTGTCTGTCTACCTACCCAGTTACCTACCTACCTATCTATCTATCTATCTATCTATCTATCTATCTATCTATCTATCTATCTATCTATCTATCTATCTATCTATCTATCTATCTATCTATCTGTCTGTCTGTCTGTCTGTCTGTCTGTCTGTCTGTCTGTCTGTCTGTCTGTCTGTGTCCTTGCCCACAGGCATAGAATGCTATGACCTCCCTTGAACTTGAAGAACGGCCATGCTCTGCTGCTCGCTAAGAGATGGTCCTCCTTACACTCAGGACACTCCCATATATGCTCAGCCTTTAACCTCAGTGTTCTTCATAGTGTGTTGGGTGATAGTGCCAACGGCACATTGATTGAATATAGCTCGATCTTTCCCCCCCCCCCCCAAAGTTCTGAATGTCTGCCACTGCCATTCGTTATTCCCCTTTCACAAAGTCTTTGGTGATAGGTTCTGTATTCAAAGTTGTTTTGTTCATCTCCCTGTAACTTAGTAGGGTGGCTGTTATAATGTCTGCTTTGTCCATTTGTAAGTTGCCCATGGTTGTTGCTCTGTTTGTCAGTTGATCTGCTATTTCATTACCTTTGATGGTTCTAAGGACTATTATAGGCGGAGGTGGGGTGGAAGATACGCTCTCAACTCAAATGAAATGTCTCTAAGGTGTGCGTCTCAAATAGCCTCTGACAGTCAAGTCCAGCTTCTGGCCTTCTCGTGGCAGAACTGTTCAAACTGACAAGAGAAGGGGCGAAGGCGAATATCTGGCGCCTGAAAACCAGACGTTTCGGGTAGATGAGAGACATGTTTGGTAGCACATCTACCGCTGCTGGCGAGATTCTTCAGCTGCCGGGCGTGGAGTGAGGCTCCTCCTGGCCAGTGAAGAACTGTGCGTATGGGGTTGCCGTGCGGCGCCACTGTGGAAAAGGTGAAAGAAAGGATTAAGTGAAGTAATTAGTAGTCTCGAGGTCAGGACTGCTCAAATCACGGCACCTCTGGTCTGGAGGTCGGCCACGTCCGGTATACACACATACTGGTGAAATATGCTTAAACCGGCTTAAACCAATGGGTGAAACGTAATGGCTACTCATGTCACGGTACCTCCGCTCTAGAGGTCGGTCACGTCCTAAACACGCCCATACTGGGATAATACGCCTAAACCGGCTTAACCCAGGGGTGAAACTTACAGGTAGCGAGGATTTGTCCTCCTGGACAAAAGCTCCGTCCTGGTCACAACTAGGAAGGGTAGCGGCCATGACCACAAAATGCTGAAATCAGAGACACTGGACCAGTGCAATTTAGATAGGCAACCACCTCTCACCCGGCGGGGATGTATGCGTATCCTAATCACAGGCTGTAAGTCTAGACTGGATGGGCAACCACCTCTCACTCAGCGGGGATATACTGATATCCAAAACACGTCGAGGTTTTCCGGTGAGAAAGTCCAACTCTAGATTAAACTGGTGCAGTGAAAACCACGGTGTCACGCAATCCCGCTTCTGAGACCCACCAAGAATACGGGCTCAAGCCCCGCGATACTCTGAACCTCTTGTGGTCCTCTCGGGGATCTCGTGTGGTCCTTTCTGTGACCACAGAGGGACCATGGGACCTATTGAGGACCACAGAATAATAATAATAATAATAATAATAATAATATTACCCTTCATACCGGCATGTCCTGGGCAATAAATTCATATTAGAGAGAAGATTTGTGACTCTTTTAGTCTGACCAACCACTCGCGACGCACACCTGGTTTTCGATTTATACTTTTTTTAAGCATGCATTGTGAGTCTGATAATATTATAGTTTGTGATGCTTGCTGGTTTGTTAGCCAGTTTATGGTTCGAGTGGTTGCTTCGATCTCCATCCTCATGCTGGATGTGGTTGTGGCGAAGGCTTCGGACTAGCCGAAGATGGGGCGTCCACTGCGGTAGACCACGAATCGCCATCCTTTTCTTTGTCCTTTGATCTTCGTTATAACTTTCCTTGTTTCTTGTCCCTCCCTTGTTCGATATTCTCGCTGTCCATGGTACCTTCATTATCCTTCTTAAGAACCACATTTCAGCTGATTCCAACCTTCTTTATATCTTTTTTATTGATCGTCTAGTATTCGCACCCATAGAGCATGATCGGTTGAATGTAGCACTGTAGCACTCTCTTCTTGGTTCTTATAGATAGTAAGACTGTTGCAGTTTGTATTTCAACTTCTGAAAGGAGATCTTGGCTTGCGCAGTTCTGCCTGTCACTTTCCATCTGGTTCTGGCGAGTTGCCTAAGTACTTAAAACCGTCAGTTTGATTTAATTTTGTGGCTTTTCCTTGTATGGTGCGTCCCTTGGGGGTCTTGGATTTTGAGATGGCCATCATGGCTGCCTTCTTTATGTTAAGACTGAGTCCTCTATTTCTCGCTTTCCTTTACGGCTGTATCAAGAAGCGACTGAATATCCCTTTGGCTATCAACACCGTGCCTGCGTGCCTGAAGCTGTTAACATTGGCACCTCCTACTTCTACTCCCGGCATGTCTTCTGCATGTTTCGTTATATTTCCACTGTAAAGTGAGAAGAGGTCAGGTGACAGACCACGCCCTTGTCCACCCCCCAGCCTTATCTTCTGTTTTGTTCTAATACTTGCACCTCCATTCTGACAGCTGCTTTTTTCTTCTACACATTTTCACTGCATACAACAAAAAACTTTAACTCATTCACTCACTCACTCACTCTCTCTCTCTCTCTCACTCACTCACTCTCTCTCTCATACACAGACACGCACGCACTCACGTACGCATGTATACACACATTATATATATATATATGTTTCACAGATCTATAGAGTTGCTCACATATATATTTACATCTTTTACAGATCTACAGAGTTGCTCTAATATATAATTATGTGTTTCACAGATCTACAGATTTGCTCACATATACATTTACATGTTTCACAGATCTACAGAGTTGCTTTTATATATATATATATATAAATATATATATATATATATCATCAGGTGCCGTGTCGACTGGCGTTGGCTATTATGCTTCTCCAGGGTACACGATCCTTCATGCAGGCCATCAGTTCAGTTGGTGATCTCCTCTCACACCATCCCGTCAGACTGTCCAGTATCATTTCTCTTGGTCTTCCTCTTGATCTTCTTCCTTCTATTTTTCCTGTTGTTATAATATTTTCAATGCCCCCTCTTCTCATTGCATGTCCTATGAAAGTACATTGTCTCTCTCTTATCTTTTTAATAAGGTTTTTTTGTCTCTCCAGCTCTTCTCATACATTCTTCATTAGTTATTTTTGCTGTCCAGGGGATTCGCAACATTCTTCTAATAAACCACATTTCTGCTGCTTCCAATGATTTTTGTGCAGACTTGCCTATTGTCCATGATTCACTTCCATATAACAAGATAGGTTCAATATAGCATTTTAGGACTCGTTTTCTAACATTCATTGATAAAGATGTGTTAGCTAATATGTTTCTCATTCTCTGAAATGCAGTCTTTGCTTGGCCTATTCTGTTCCTTATTTCTGTTCTGTATTTCCCATCTGAAGTTATTACTGCTCCAAGGTATTTGAATTTCTGCACCTGCTTTAGAATAGTTCCGTTTAATTTAATACTGCATGCTGGTGGATTCTGTATATATATATATATACATATATATATCTTATATCTTATATCTTATATCCTTCCCGTGCCGTTAGACGTCACATAGGGCTCGCAAAGTAGTTCGCCAATTTTTCCTGTCTTCGGCGAGTCTTTCAACCTCATCAAAGGATTTTATGCCTGTTAACTTGGCCTCTCTTATACATATATATATGTATTATATATATATATATATATATATATATATATATATGTTTCACAGATCTACGGAGTTGCTCATATATATATACATGTTTCACAGATCTACAGAGTTGCTCATATATATATACATGTTTCACAGATCTACAGAGTTGCTCATATATATATACATGTTTCACAGATCTACAGAGTTGCTCATATATATACATGTTTCACAGATCTACAGAGTTGCTCATATATATACATGTTTCACAGATCTACAGAGTTGCTCATATATATAACATGTTTCACAGATCTACAGAGTTGCTCATATATATATACATGTTTCACAGATCTACAGAGTTGCTCATATATATATACATGTTTCACAGATCTACAGAGTTGCTCATATATATATACATGTTTCACAGATCTACAGAGTTGCTCATATATATATATATATATATATATATATATATATGTTTTACAGATCTACAGAGTTGCTCATATATATATATATATATATGTTTTACAGATCTACAGAGTTGCTCATATATATATATATATATGTTTCACAGATCTACAGAGTTGCTCATATATATATATATATATACGTTTCACAGATCTACAGTGTTGCTGTTAGCTGCAGACATGTTCAGGGATATAAAAACATATTCTCTGATGCACATATAACAACAGACATACAGAACTGTTAACAGACAACTTCACCTGCCCCAGTGCACTATTTCGCAGGCTGTAAGTCTTTTCTCACTTCTTTTTTTTTTCTTTTTTTTTTCTCTGTCTGAAGAAAGTCGAAGTTCCAGCAGACACAGACAATGCCAGCATTTCAGAATGTGTAGTCTGCTCTGAGGCTGCTCACTTACAGTGCATGCACTGTGAACTGTCTGTGTACTGTAACCTACAGCATATGCGGGTATGTTTTATGTTGGTACACCAAGGCGCAGTCAGTGATGCCTTCATTTTGATGCATTGTAAGCTTCCATTTTACTTTCATTACATTATATAGAACGCTTGTTTGGTGGTTCGCATTGTATGTTTGTTTAGTTGCTTGCTTGGTCTGGTCGGTTCTTTGGATTGTGAGTTGGGTTGTTTGTTGAGTGGATTGTTGGGTGTCTGGCTTGTTTATGGAATGGTTAATTGGCTGATTTGGCAGACTAGTTGGTTTGATTTACCGAACAGCTGGTTAGTTTCTTGTCTGGCAGGTTAAGTGATTGATTGGTCTGTTAGTCGTCAGACTGACTGGCTGATTGATTGTTTTGTTACTATTGCCTGCCTGCTGTTTGACTGCCTGATTGTCTGGTAAATGATTGGTTGGGAGGATGACTGACTGGTTCGTTGGGTTTCTCATTGGTTGGTTGACTAAATAGTTGATTGGATGTGTGCTTCGTTGGATGTGTGGTTCGTTTGATGCTTGTTTGGCTGGGTCACTTGTGTGGGTGGGTGGCTGGATGAGTGGTCGGTCGATCTTTCTGTTCTGCAGAATTTATTTATGAACATTTGACATCCATGACGCATTCATCAATTCCTGTTTTGTAATGGACCATACTGGCTTTCCTACTTTACACATACTGGACCTAAGATACGGGCTTATCACTAAGGTCCAGTACCATATGCAAACCCTCGATCCTTTAAAAATGTTTTGTTTGTGCTAAAAATGGTACCTGAGCCTGCAATGTCTTGTTCGTCACCGGAAATTTACTACTTAGGCATTTCCTTTTCTGTCCAGATGGACACCGTACATCCGAAAGTATGCAGCCATCTTGCTTTCCTGAACCGTAAGCAGCAGTTGTTCCCTCAGAAAGAAGACAGAGAGCAGCAGATCGAGCAGAACAAGTCTCAGAAGGTATCTCTGGCGGCAAAACTCAGAGAAATGGCCTTTCAGCTCCGCCTTGAGGTAAGTCTATACCGCTCACTCCAGTTATAATCTGTACAGCTAAACCCCAGTTATAATCTATACAACTCACCCCGGTTATAATCTATATAGCTAACCACGGTTATAATCTATACACCTAAACCTCAGTTATAATCTATAATCTCACCCCAGTTATAATATATACAGCTCATCTTGGTTATAATATATGCATCTCACCTCGGTTATAATCTATACGTCTCACCCCGGTTATAATCTATACAGCTAAACCTCAGTTATAATCTATACAGCTCACCCCAAGTATAATCCATACAGTTCACCCCAATTATAATCTATACAGCTCAACCCGGTTATAATCTATACAGCTCTCCCCAGTTATAATCTGTACAGCTCACAAACTATACAGCTCACCCCAGTTATAATCTATACAGCTCACCCCGGCTATAATCTATACAGCTAACCCCAGTTATAATCTATACAGCTAACCCCAGTTATAATCTATACAGCTAACTCCAGTTATAATCTATACAGCTAACCCCAGTTATAATCTATACAGCTAACCCCAATTATAATTTACACAGCTCACCCCAGTTATCTGTGGTCCCCATCAGAAATAACGGTAGAGGGAATGAAATTATTATTTTGTTTCTTTAAAGATTATACACGTGCGCTTCTTTTAACATATTTCATGGCTATCAAAGTTAACATATTTCATGGCTATCAAAGTTAACATATTTCATGGCTATCAAAGTTAACATATTTCATGGCTAGCAAAGTTAACATATTTCATGGCTATCAAAGTTAACATATTTCATGGCTAGCAAAGTTAACATATTTCATGGCTATCAAAGTTAACATATTTCATGGCTATCAAAGTTAACATATTTCATGGCTATCAAAGTTAACATATTTCATGGCTAGCAAAGCAGTGAGAGGATGCTGTTCCACCAGGCGTGTACGCGGATGGCAGAAGGTTAAACGGCTTGTAGATATGAGAGGTCAGCTGTGAATATCTTAACAGACAGCAGCAGACCAGAACAGATACCCTGCTGCCTTGCGGGTCAGTCTCTTTAGACAAAGGGTAGCTGAGGAAACAGAGTTTACGAGCAGAATGGACGGCAAAGGGAAACCACCACCGTGCCATCGATCCCTTGTCAAATCTTGCTTCACAGAAAAAAGCATTTGAAATGATCGCGAGAGCATCAACGATTGCACAAGATGAAGAAGCATGATCACCCACTCTCTTCTGCATGGCATGACACAGTAACAGAAATACACTTTCCTCATTTAGGTGGAAATAATCACCCGCCAGGGGACATAAATCACAGATAGTCTGTGTCTACATCTCGCTTTCAATGACACAAACGATCTTTTCAATGCTTATATAAAGTTATTTATCTTTGGGTGGCTTTTTCCTCAGATAAAGAGTTAAGCAGAAATATTGCAAGGATTATACAATTATATTCTTTCCAAAGAAAGCAGTCTTTTGAAAGCTTTTTCAGCCGCTATATGAAAGAGGCGTGAGGCTACAGATCTAGGAAAATATATTGTAAGATATCGTGATTTAACAGAAACAACGGGGGGGGGGGGGGGGTGGCTAAGACACTGTCGATTTTTGGCAGTCAGGGACCCATAGCTGACATGCTAGCCTCAGACTTGGCGACCCATAGCTGACATGCTAGCCTCAGGCTTGGCGACCCATAGCTGATATGCTAGCCTCAGGCTTGGCGACCCATAGCTGACATGCTAGTCTCAGGCTTGGTGACCCATAGCTGACATGCTAGCCTCAAGCTTGGCGACCCATAGCTGATATGCTAGCCTCAGACTTGGCGACCCATAGCTGACATGCTAGCCTCAAGCTTGGCGACCCATAGCTGATATGCTAGCCTCAGACTTGGCGACCCATAGCTGACATGCTAGCCTCAAGCTTGGCGACCCATAGCTGATATGCTAGCCTCAGACTTGGCGACCCATAGCTGACATGCTAGCCTCAAGCTTGGCGACCCATAGCTGACATGCTAGTCTCATGCTTGGCGACCCATAGCTGACATGCTAACCTCAGACTTGGCGACCCATAGCTGATCAAGACCCTGTCCCACCTCTCCGCCCCCCACTAACAGGCCTAGACCCCATGGTGGTGGAATCTGCTATAGAAGTTCTGCAACCCCCCCCCCCCACAAAAAAATATTTTAGCTTCACTTAAGGCCTGAAAAAAAGCTACCATTATCCGTGCTCACGCTGACACGATAGCTTGTGCCTGAACAGCCTCACAGCATCGGCTACAAAGAGCACCAGGGAGATAGAAGACAAGACAAGCAGAAACAATCACGTTCTGTGTCATAAATGGGAAAAAATGAAACGCATGAAAGCGCTAAAGGACCAGTGAAGGCAGAAGGGAAAGAACTACAGTGACAAGGGACCAGGGGAGACTATACACCACTAAGGGAATAATGAATGCATGGCAGTATTAAGAAAACACCGAATTTTATTTCCTTCTTTACCTACGTTGGGGTTTTCTTTCATTACCTATCCTGTAACATCAGTGCCTTCTTACATTACCTTCCCAATATATCAGTGCCTTCTTACATTACCTTCCCAATATATCAGTGCCTTCTTATATTACCTTCCCAATATATCAGTGCCTTCTTATATTACCTTCCCGATATATCAGTGCCTTCTTACATTACTTTCCCAATATATCAGTGCCTTCTTATATTACCTTCCCAATATATCAGTACCTTCTTATATTACCTTCCCAATATATCAGTGCCTTCTTATATTACCTTCCCAATATATCAGTGCCTTCTTATATTACCTTCCCAATATATCAGTGCCTTCTTATATTACCTTCCCGATATATCAGTGCCTTCTTACATTACCTTCCCAATATATCAGTGCCTTCTTACATTACCTTCCCAATATATCAGTGCCTTCTTATATTACCTTCCCAATATATCAGTGCCTTCTTATATTACCTTCCCAATATATCAGTACCTTCTTACATTACCTTCCCAATATATCAGTGCCTTCTTATATTACCTTCCCAATATATCAGTACCTTCTTATATTACCTTCCCAATATATCAGTGCCTTCTTATATTACCTTCCCAATATATCAGTGCCTTCTTATATTACCTTCCCAATATATCAGTGCCTTCTGACATTACCTCTCCTATATATCAGTGTCTTCTGACATACCTCTCCTATATATCAATGTCTTCTTACATTACCTCTCCTATATATCAGTATCTTTCTACATTACCTCTCCTATATATCAGTGTCTTCTTACATAACCTCTCCTATATAACAATGTCTTCTTAGGTTACCTCTCCTATATATCAGTGTCTTCTTATATTATCTCTCCTATATATCAGTGTCTTCTTACATTGCCTTCACAATATATCAGTGTCTTTTTATATTACCTTCCAAATATATCATTTTTTGTTACATTACCTCTCCTATATCTCAGTGTCTTCTGGCATTACCTTCCCAATATATCAGTGTCTTCTTACATTACCTCTCCTATATATCAATGTCTTCTTACGTATACCTCTCCTATATACATATCAATGTCTTCTTACATTACCTCCCCTGTATATATCAATGTCTTCTTACACTACCTCCCCTGTATATATCAATGTCTTCTTACATTACCTCCCCTGTATATCTGTGCCTTCTTACGTTATCTCCCTTATAAATCAGTGCATTCTTACATTATCTCCCTTGTAAACAGTGCCTTCTTAGATTTTCTGCCTTATAAATCAGTGCCTTCTTACATTATCTCCCTTGTAAATCAGTGCCTTCTTAGACTGATTGAATTGCAAACAAAAAACAAAAACCAAACAAAATAAACATACCAGCATTTGGCAGGACTTGAACTTAGGATCCTTTGTTATGAAGCCAGACGCCTCAATAACTCAGTTCCCTTTGTCGTCAACAAATCGTATTAAGTAAAAGGATTTTTTTTAAAAATCAGGTTTACACAAAAGTAGAGAGATGCAGGCATCAATATCTTCTACAGGATGACGAACAGCAAGCCAAGGTGGCCTTCAGGTACAGCTATAAGATCTACAGCTCCGTTACAGGACCTAACAGTGATAGCACCCTAGATACGCTACTCCTGATCGCCTCGTCCTGCATCACTTTGCAGCAATACCAAGAGGCTGATGCCTGCCTGTCTGAGGTTTGTAGCTTAGTTTATTCTGAGATGTGTGTACTAGCTCTTCTACGGTTTATATCTTAGTTTGTTTTAGGTTCTATGAGTTATATGCCTTGGCTTTTCTAAGGTTTATATCTTAGATTGTCTGAGGTTTATGTTTTAGGTTCTATGAGCTATATGTCTTGGCTTTTCTAAGGTTTATATCTTAGATTGTCTGAGGTTTACGCCTTAGCTTTTCTCAAAGTTCGTATCTTCGTTTGTCGGAGGTTTGTATCTCATTTTGTGTGATGTTTGTGCTTTAGTTTGTCTGAGGTTTGTACTTATCGGTTGACTCAAGTTTGTCTGAGGTTCGTGCCCTAGTTTATTTTGAAGTCTGTACCCAAGGCTGGCTGTACCGATGGTACACCATGTGTGCACGGGGCAGAAGGTTTCATGGTAGCGGAAAGTTTCATGGTAGAGGAAAGTTTCATGGTAGCGGAAAGTTTCATGGTAGCGGAAAGTTTCATGGTAGCGGAAAGTTTCATGGTAGAGGAAAGTTTCATGGTAGCGGAAAGTTTCATGGTAGCGGAAAGTTTCATGGTAGAGGAAAGTTTCATGGTAGCGGAAAGTTTCATGGTAGAGGAAAGTTTCATGGTAGCGGAAAGTTTCATGGTAGCGGAAAGTTTCATGGTAGCGACAAATGTGGGGAAAATGGAAAGAACTGGGGAGAGGGGAGGGGGAGTGAGTATTTTCCTTTAAAGTGGAAAAAAACCCCAACTCTTTTTTCATGTATTATTGACCACGCTTACACATGGATAGGCTCAGCATTTTCTTATGGGAAAAAGATTCAGGATGAATTGATTAGTTACAGACCGCACTCCAAGCGGTATGTCTTACTGAATAATTAACACCGCTTGCAAGATTTCTTTAATACAGATCCAAGTGATATCAATATTCATGAGCATTTTCTTGGTTTCTTCCTGTAGAAGCTACTACGGGCTCAGTGTCAAGTGAATGTGTTCTTAGAAAAGTGCCAGGCATGAATATTCCAGCCGCGGACATGCGTGGCCATGGGACGACAATAGATCAAATACGAAAGGAAAACATTCAGTAGTTCAACAACCCATTAGAGGCTTGATCCCCGCCAGCTTTTTCTTTTTTTAAATCCCTCAGTCTCTCGGATCAGCTGTCAAAGATGTCGCACTCCTATCTATAGAAATGGTGGCTCAGAAATTGTGTGTTTTTTTTCCCTCAGCATCAACACTGCATTGGGGAACCATTGTTAAAAAAAAAAAAAACAGGTCTAACGCTCAAGGCACAAAGTACTGCCCGCTGGGAAATCTAGAATCGAAGCCATTCGTTCTTTTAGGATATTCTGCTGACGACATTTATGATGCTTTGATAGCAATTGCTGGTGATGATTCAGTGGACAAAATGGCAAGGCATGAACCATTCACCCTTAAAGTCAGAGATTTTAAATGTTTATGTTGTTATATGGCACTATGTTTTTAAATGAAATTAATGTTGCTAGTAAACTTATTTACCCTCAACACTGTTTGAAACCTGATTGAGGGGAATTGATTTGATTTCGGTT
Source organism: Achatina immaculata (assembly GCA_009760885.1). NCBI lineage: Eukaryota > Metazoa > Mollusca > Gastropoda > Stylommatophora > Achatinidae > Lissachatina > Lissachatina immaculata. Next base: position 43,314,639 of record CM019700.1, on the reverse strand, counting down.
AAACGCGAAATCGGTCGAAAACTAGGCCAAACTGACCTCTTTCTGATTTTAGGAATATGAAAGCAAGGAAACTTTCTTAAATTCCAGGTAAAACAACAGAGAAACACATAAATGCCGTTGAATGTAAGTGCTACAGAAGAGTTCTTCAAATATCATGGACACAAAAAAAGAACAAATATATCCACATAGGAGAACTTAATATTGAAGAAGGTTGCCTAGTAAAGAGGATTAAACAATGAAAACTTAAATATTTTTGGACAAATTAAACGTCATGATAATCTAGAGAAGACCGTCTTGGAAGGGTACATTATAGGGAGAAGAAAGAGAAGAAGATCAAGGCGAAGATGGCTGCAAGACATCGTTGATGATCTGCAAATGGATACATCAGCAGCAGGACATCTTGCTCACAACCGAGGGGCCTACAGGAGTGCTGTTAGGGAGGCAAAGTTCCGCAAGGGACATGAAAATTAATGAATGGTACCGCCTGTACCTTATCTTGTCTGAGGTATACAATCTTATTTTCTAAGAAATGAACCTATTTAAAATGAGATTTATAGCTTAGTTTATCTGAGGAGGTTTGTTGCCTAGTTTATTTGAGGTTTGTAGCTTAAATTATCTGATGAGGTTTGTAGCTTAGTTTATTTGAGGTTTGTAATTTGTTTGAGGAGATTTGTAGCTTAGTTTATTTGAGGTTTGTAACTTAATTTATCTGAGGAGATTTGTAACTTAGTTTATTTGAGATTTGTAACATGTTATCTGAGGAGGTTTGTTGCCTAGTTTATGTGAGGTTTGTTGCTAGTTTATCTGATGAGGTATGTTGCATAGTTATCTGAGGAGGTTTGTTGCCTAGTTTATCTGAGGAGGTTTGTTGCTTATTTTATCTGAGGAGGTTTGTTGCTTATTTTATCTGAGGAGGCTTGTTGTCTAGTTTATCTTAGGAGGTTTGTTGCTTATTTTATCTGAAAAGGTCCGCTGCTGGCGAGATTCTTCAGCTGCCGTGTGTGGAGCGGTGCTCCTCCCGGCCAGTGAAGAAAGGCGCAAATGAGGTTGCCGCGCGGCACCACTGCGGAAAAGGTAGTAAAAAGGATAAAGCGAAGCGAACAGTCAAATCACGGCATCTCTGGTCTTGAGGTCCGCCACGTCCAAAGCGTACTCATATCGGGTGAAATGCCTGAACCGGCTTAACCCAAAGGTTAAGACTTTGCTGGCGAGACTCTTCGGATGCCGCGCGTGGAGTGAAGCTCTTCCCGGTCAAGGAAGAAACTGCGGAAAAGAAGTAAGGGTTGATGTGCAGTGCCGATGTTAAAAGGTGAAGGAAAGGAAAAAGTGAAGCTTAATCGGTATGTCCAGTAGTATCGCTGCGAGAGCTACACATACCGCCGGGCCTCTGCTCTAGAGGCTTGATGGCCAGGCATGTCACTCCAACTCCGCTCTAGAGATCGGTCACGCCCGATATACACACCCATACTGGTGAAATATGCCTAAACCGGCTCATACCAGCGGTGAAACTTGAAGGCTAAGCATGACACGATACCTCTGCTCTAGAGGTCGGTCACGTCCCAAACACGCCCATACTGGAATAATATGCCTAAACCGGCTCAACCCAGGGGTGGAAGTCACTAGTGGCGATGATTCGTCCTCCTGGACAAAAGCTCCATCCTGGTCACAACTAGGAAGGGTAGCGGCCACGACCATAAAATGCTGTCGAAGACACTGGACCAGGACAGTCTAGATATGCAACTACGTCTCACCGGCGGTGATACACGGGTATCTCAAAACATGTCGAAGTTTTTCGGTGAGAAAGTCCAACTCTGGCCTGGGTGGGCTACCACCTCTCACCCAGTGGGGATGCATTGATATCCTAAACATGTCGAGGTCTTCTGGTGAGAAAGTCCAACTTTAGACTAAACTGGTGCAACGAAAACCACGGTGTCACGCAATCCGCTTCAGAGACCCACCAAGAATACAGGCTAAAGCCCTGCGATACTCTGAACCTCTTGTGGTCCTCTCAGGGATCTCGTGTGGTCCTTTCGGGGACCACACAGGAGACCACGGGACTTAACGAGGACCACAGGCGTAAATTCAGTAGGATCACAGTGCGGTCTTGGTGGTAGAAGCGAACGAAGAAGAAGAAGAAGAAGATCTAAGGAGGTTTATTGCCTAGTTTATGTGAGGTTTGTTGCTAGTTTATCTGAGGAGGTCTGTTGCCTAGTTATCTGAGGAGGTTTGTTGCTTATTTTATCTGAGGAGGTTTGTTGCCTAGTTTGTCTGAGGAGATTTGTTGTGTATTTTATCTGAGGAAGTTTGTTGTCTATTTTATCTGAGGAAGTTTGTTGCCTAGTTTATCTAATGAGGTTTGTTGCTTAGTTTATGTAGGGTTTATTGCCTTGTTTATATGAGGTTTGTTGCCTAGTTTATGTGATGAGGTTTGTTGCCTAGTTTATCTGAGGAGGTTTGTTGCCTGTTTATCTGAGGCGGTTTGTTGCCTAGTTTATGTGAGGTTTGTTACCTAGTTTATGTGAGGTTTGTTGCCTTGTTTATCTGCGGAAGTTTGTTGCCTAGTTTATCTGAAGAGGTTTGTTGCTTAGTTTATGTGGGGTTTGTTGCATTGTTTATGTGAGGTCTGTTGCCTAGTTTATGTGATGAGGTTTGTTGCCTAGTTTATGTGAGGTTTGTTGCCTAGTTTATCTGATGAAGTTTGTTGCCTAGTTTATGTGAGGTTTGTTGCCTAGTTTACCTGAGGTTTGCACTTCTGTTTTCATGTGAGGTTGGAGAGAACTGAGGGACAAAATCTGCACGACCAACTGAACTCTTAGTTTTGATGAAGAACTACTGCAGTTCTTTTTTTTTCAAAAAAACACATTTCAGAAAAAAAGGTAATCGTTTCCATGAGCATTGTTATTATTTATTAATATAAATAGTCAGTATTTCTGGCGCACATTTTTCTTTTCAAAAAGAATTAGATTGTTTTCCCCGGTGTATACAGGTGAACACATATGTTTACAGGTGAAAAAATATGTTTACAGGTGAACACATATGTTGGCAGGTGAACAAATAAATTTCAGGTGAATAAATATGTTTACAGGTGAAAAAATATGTTTACAGGTGAACACATATGTTGGCAGGTGAACAAATAAATTTCAGGTGAATAAATATGTTTACAGGTGAAAAAATATGTTTACAGGTGAACACATATGTTGGCAGGTGAACAAATAAATTTCAGGTGAATAAATATGTTTACAGGTGAAAAAATATGTTTGCAGGTGAAAAAATATGTTTACAGGTGAACACATATGTTTGCAGGTGAACAAATATATTTACAGGTGAATAAATATGTTTACAGGTGAACAAATATGTTTACAGGTGAACAAATATATTTACAGGTGAATAAATATGTTTACAGGTGAACAAATATATCACAGACAGCTCCAGTTCCTTCTCGGTCAAGGCGGACTTAGAGAAGATGCTTGGGCTCATGGATGTAGCAAATGGTGAGTGCAAGACCCGTGCGTTGTGGAAGGACAGGTATTCAAAGGTTTTCGAAATGTAGAATGCAGGTGGTGGATAAATCCTTTTTTTCTAACTTAAAACTAGCTTTTGTCTTCTCTTTCTGGCTCATTTCTTCTTCGTTTAACTGCTACTGCTGCTACTACTACTGCTGCTGCTGCTGTTGCTACTACTACTGCTGCTGCTTTCGCTGCTACTACTACTAATTCTACTACTACTATTTCTGCTGCTGCTACTACTACTACTTCTATTACTACTACTACTACTACTACTACTACTACTGTTGCTGCTGCTACTACTACTGCTGGTGCTACTACTACTGCTGGTGCTACTACTACTGCTGTTGCTACTACTACTGCTACTACTATTGCTGCTACTGCTGCTACTAATACTGATGCTGCTGCTGTTGCTACTACTACTGCTAATTCTACTACTACTACTGCTGCTGCTTTTGCTGCTGATACTACTACCACTAACTGATGCTCCTGCTGCTACTACTACTACTACTGCTGCTGCTACTACTACTGCTGCTGCTGCTACTACTACTGCTAATTCTACTACTACTATTGCTGCTGCTGCTACTACTACTACTACTGTTGTTGCTGCCGCTGCTACTGCTACTACTACTACTACTACTACTACTATTGCTGCTGCTACTACTACTACTCTGCTGCTACTACTGCTGCTACTACTACTGCTGCTGCTACTACTACTACTGACTGGTGGTGCTGCTGCTGCTACTGCCACTATTACTACTACTACTGTTGCTACTACTACTACTATTACTGCTGCTACTACTACTACTACTTTTAAAAATGTAAAGTTAAAGGTAGAGATATCGTACTATAAAGGTGTCTAGGGGATATAGAGTTGGTTCTTACATTTTCTTTGACTTATCAGCATCACGCTTGATTGCCTTTACTTTCCCAGATCCAGTACAAGCCATGTACCCGTTTCTACAGTTGGGTTACTGGGACACCTCAGGTGGGACTTGAGTAGCGAAATGATTGTGAGAGACGAGCACTACGCCACTACAACGCCCCAGAGGGTGCCATATTTATGCATGCACGGTCATGCACTGACATACGGCCGGCCGGCCGGCCAAGTTACAGCCATTCATATTCAAGGCCGAGATCCCAATTCAGTATGATTCCTTTGTAAAACACTAAATCTCTCAATCATAGCCATGTATTGTATATATATATATATATATATATATATATATATATATATATATCTTATATCTTATATCCTTCCCGTGCCGTTAGACGTCACATAGGGCTCGCAAAGTAGTTCGCCAATTTTTTTTGATATATATATATATATATATATATAATTATATTTGTTATGATAAACTGAAAAGAGGGAGTTTATTCCTTTTTTTTTCTTTTCTTTATACTTTTTCTTTATGCTTTTCTTTATATTTTTTTTTCTTTTCTCTTTTCTTCTCTGCGTTATAAAGTACTATCTGTATTTGTGAGAAGGAACCGATTCTCTTATTTAAAGTACTATCTGTGCTTTTTTTTTAGTAGGAACCGATTCTCTTATCTAACGTACTGTCTGTACTTGTGAGAAGCTTGTGTGTATGTTATGAACAGGTAAGACTGTGGATGCCTTGTCCCACTTTACCAAAGAGGTGTATTTCGCTGCCCACGCCTATGGGAAGAGGCACGTTCTGGCATCGGGCAGCCTTCGGAGATTGGGCAGCTGTTTCTTACAGATGGGCAAGTCCAGCGTGGCCGACTCTCTGTACAGGTGGGCGCCCCCCCCCCTCTCCTCTTTCCACTTATTCGTTTGTTTGAGGTTATGTGTGTCCTATGTGGCCTGTGTACATTAATGATGACTTTTCTGAAGACTTGAAAGTTATGTACTTATAATTTTGCATCTGTAGGAGCTTATGTTTGCAAACTTTTGTAAGAATTTAAACAAGAACTGGCGTTGGTGTACGTTAGATTTATGTGTTTGGAAATGTTCTGTAAACAGTTTGTAAGAATTTGTGTAAGTGAAAGGAAAGGCATTCTGAATATCATCATCATCATCATCATCATCATGTGCCGTGCCGACTGGCGTTGGCTATTATGCTTCTCCAGAGTACACGATCCTTCATGCAGGCCATCAGTTGAGTTGGTGACCTCCTCTCACACCATCCCGTCAGACTGTCCAGTATTGTTTCTCTTGGTCTTCCTCTTGATCTTCTTCCTTCAAGCATAACTATTCTTGGGAACTACAACACTGGTTTCCCGTTGCCTTCTGCCGGTTTGTGTACGGACTCTCCGCTAGCCTGTGGACTCCCTGTCCTACCCGCAAGGCAGCGGGAGCAAGAGGTTTATTTATTCTGAATATAAGAGTCCCCAAAAACAACCGGTGATGTTTTTTTTTTTTTCTTTTTGTTCGGTCTCCCTGAAGTTGCTAACTTCAGCACTTTTCACATACATCGCAGAGAAGACCTCATCGGATGAGAAGTGGGACAGCCTGGCTGAATTATGGCTTCTATAGCTTGTCTAAGCAGCAGAGGACCGTAACTGCGGGAGACAGGTCCATCTCTGTTACATTACGAGCCGCCCTGTTGCTGGAGAGCGTTGTAGGTCATCCGTCTCAATCTTGTGCAATCCTTGGTGCTTTTGATCGTTTCACATGCTCTTCTTTTTTCCATGCCGCTTGATCGGTCCTTGAGATTTTTTTTCCTCTTGATTTCCTTTTCTTCTTTTAAAGTTTCGGCCATCACCAAGTTCTCTGTCTCTCTCATCGGGGGGGAGGGGGAGGGGGGGAGCTTAGACTCTCTGTATCTTATAATTTTAACCAGTTTTTCCGTTGTGGAAATTCTCCGAGGACCTCTTCATTCATTCCTCTGGCTGTCCATTGTTTTTGTTGCGTCCTTTGCTAGCCAACAGACAGCTGTAGAATCTACTTGGCTGCTTTCTGTAAAGCAGAGGTTATCAGATAGTGGGGAATTTCAGGGGTTTGGGGGTGTTGGGAATATTGATTTCAGCAGGAAAAAAAATATCAACATTCCAACAAAGGTTCATAGGTTCAAAATTCAGGCTTCGCCTTCACTACATTCGGGACAACCCCATATATACCCCGCCGCCTGCCGCAGCATCCATCCAAGAGTATGTCTGCTAATAGTTCCTGTCAAATGTTGATTGTTTTGAGTTGCGTTTTCTGCCACACAGTTCAGATTTCATGCCAGTACCTTTAATTTGTCCTAGCTCCAGCAGTCTCCTCACAGCTACATCGTTCTTCCATTCCCACTCCTCATTCTCCCGCAGTCTGTCCAATACAGCTTTAGCAATGTTCCCCCTTTTCCATTGCCGGTCTGCCATTTATTTTAGCCTGTCCAGCAAGTCTGTCTGCCACATCATTGCCATGTACTCCTTGCATGCCTTGGACCACGTAAACCCACGTTAGGCTTGCCACGGTTGACTGGATTAGCAGATGAACCCATTGTTGCTGATGCAATTTATTTTCTTCTCAACCTTCTTTCCCCACAGAAAGGCTGCTGAGATCTGGGTCGAGTACCTGGAGAAGAAAGTACTGGAACACGAGACAGTAGAAATGCAGGCGCGGCTGGTGGACGTGGTGCATCTGAAGACAGAAGCCATAGACCATAGGGTCAAGGTCGAGGGCAAAGAAACACTTCCGGGTAAGGGCAAAAGAAAAAAAAAATCTGAGCTTTTTTTTTTTCTGGGAACCGAATCTTTGGGATACCCGTTTAGTAAGTATTCATGGAACTAGTTCCTGGAACAGATTCATGAAGTTATTGTCTTTGGTAAATGCGAGTGAACATTTGCTTAATAAACAAATGACAATTCCCCCCCCCCCCTTGCTTTCCCATAAGTCTCCACACAGAACTGGTATTAGATCTTTGAGACACTATTTACATATAATGTTTACAATGAGACAAGCCGAACTGCAGTGAATGAAGTAAATCTAGAAACAGCAATTCAAGGGAGGAAAAACGACAGACTTATAACAACAACAATTTTACGAGGGCGCGCTAATATGTTCAACGTTGACAAGTAAATTCAGTGCATTTCATGACTGCAAAGTACAGAAACATATGGCTTCTGTGCTTAAAATGGGTCAGCAATTAACACTGGATGGAAAAAAAAGGATTCCGATGTTTGAAGGAATGGGCAGCTGAGGAGTGACACAGCGCGATTGTGGTATTGTTTTGGTGCCTCGTTTTTCTAATAAAATCTTCCGTTATCAGACGCCATTCCGTCTACATTATCGCCACCAACAAACGGTTCTACTCGTATTCGATGCCTACAGCGAAGAGGAACCGCAATCCTGCAGTTATTAACAGGGTACGTCCATTATCCGAACTATTTGATTAACCGAACCACCCTGTCATGTTTGACTTGGACCCAGTTAGTTGGAATTAATCGATGTTCTACTGAATCTTAGTTTCTGTTTTCTAAAGCGGTCCCAAGTCGGTACTGCAGTACGTGGTATCTTGAATCGGTTTGCAGGAACCGGGTATCCGCTTTTACCAGAAGAACCGGTTCCTAATTCGATTCCTGAGCATCTCTAATATCTGCTGTTACAGAAGCAGTAGGTTATAGTTATTTCCAGCTGATCCTGTTGCTACACCTTAGTCTACAAGTATAAAATCAGACGGGGTAAAAGCTTTCACACTTTTCTAAGAAGTTCCCACTTTAAACTTCAGAAAAATTCTTCTCAGAGAGCTTCACCATATCAGGCCATTCTCTTGTGACATTTGTTACAACACAACACGTTTACAGAAGTAGCGCTTGGTGACATGATGTGGTTTTGGCCATGTTAGTTTGGTTGAACATAGCCATAGCATTGTCTTTATAATGATGTCATCACAGCGTTGTATTTATAGTGCTGTCACCACAGAGTTGTCTTTATAGTGCTGTCACCACGGTGTTGTCTTTATAGTGGTAACACCACAGTTGTCTTTATAGTGTTGTCACCACAGAGGTGTCTTTATACTGCTGTCATCGTAGTGTTCTTTATAGTGCTAACACCGCAGAGTTGTCTTTATAGTGCTGTCACTACAGAGCTGTCTTTATAGTGCTGTCATCACAGAGCTGTCTTTATAATGCTGTCACAACAGTGTTGTCTTTATAGTGATAATATCACAGTTGTCTTTATATCGCTGTCATCACAGAGTTGTCTTTATACTGTCATCATAGAGCTGTCTTTATAGTGCTGTCATCACAGTGTACTTTATAGTGCTAACACCACAGAGTTATCTTTATAGTGCTGTCATCACGAGCTGTCTTTATAGTGCTGTCATCATAGCTCTTGGCAGACTGCACATGACAGATCACTGGTTCCCACATTTTTTTTTGGGGGGGGATGCTGACCCCCCCCCCCCCCCTTGCACTCAAGATCATGTACCGCTCCCCCGCCCCAATTTTTTTTGTTCATTAACAGACTTGCTTCTCATGCCCCTTCCCCACTTTCTTTTCTATCAGTCTCTCCCCCCCCCACCCCTCCACCAATCCCTCACAGTCTGTCCACTGCCCCACTTTGGTAACTACCGAACTAGAACCAGATAAAACTATTGAAGTTTTAACTTGTTAGTGGTACTCTGTTAAATGACAAAGTAGGCCAGTGGTGCTTTCTTGCATGTCAGATTTAGGCAGATGAGCTTTCTTTAAATGTCAAGAGAAAGATGGCATAGCTTTCTTGAATGTTAGATTTAGTCAGATGAGCTTTTTTTAAATGTCAAGAGAAAGATGGCATAGCTTTCTTGAATGTCAGATTTAGGCAGATGAGCTTTCTTTAAATGTCAAGAGAAAGATGGCATAGCTTTCTTGAATGTTAGATTTAGTCAGATGAGCTTTCTTTAAATGTCAAGAGAAAGATGGCATAGCTTTCTTGAATGTTAGATTTAGTCAGATGAGCTTTCTTTAAATGTCAAGAGCAAGATGACATAGCTCTCTTGAATGTCAGATTTAGTTTTCTTGAATGTTAAAGTAGAACAGTGAAGTTTTCTTGAATGTTAAAGTAGGACAGTGAAGTTTTCTTGAATGTTAAGCTAGGACTGTTGAGATTTCTTGACTAGTTATAAATGGTAATGATATGCTTATGTTAAAATTTTTTCACACCATAAAAAATATAGTTATATTCTGCAGTCATATATAAGGACAGGAAGTTCGCCAAAGTTCCAACCATGCGGAACAACCTGGTGATTACATGTTATGCTAATGGCATGTTTGCCTTTGTGCTGGAGCGGTACGTTCAGGTAATCCTGTGGTAGCCTTTATTTACTAGTAATGTTTCAGTGAGATTTCAAAATATCACAGAGTAAATGACTGACTCATGTTAACAATTGAGCATGTGAACCACCCTTCACTGTTTCATGTTAACATTTTAGTCTGTGAACCACCCTTCACTGTTTCATGTTAAAATTTGAGTCTGTGAACCACCCCTCATTGTTTCATGTTAACATTTGAGTCTGTGAACCACCCCTCATTGTTTCATGTTAACATTTGAATCTGTGAACCATCCTTCATTGTTTCATGTTAACATTTGAGTCTGTGAACCATCCCTCATTGTTTCATGTTGAATCTGTGAACCACCCCTCATTGTTTCATGTTAACATTTGAGTCTGTGAACCACCTGATGCTGTGGAAGTATTGGCATGGGAGCAGGTTATGGCAGCTATTTTTTCAGTCCCAGGTTCAGGTAAAAAAGCAGGGGGTTTGCAATGCTTCTTTAGCACTCCACCACCATGGGGACTATGGTGATCCCTGACCCATTAGCTATGCTAGGCCTGTTACTGAGGGTACCAATGGAGAGATGGGACAGGGTCTTGGTCAGCTATGGTTCACTAACCCTGACGCTAGCATATCAGCTATGGTTTACTAACCCTGACACTAGCATATCAGCTATGGTTCACTAACCCTGACACTAGTATATCAGCTATGGTTCACTAACCCTGATGCTAGAATATCAGCTATGGTTCACTGATTTCCTTATCAGACAATGTTTTCACCCCCTTCTCTCATGTCTAAAGCACTTGAACATTTTTATAAAACTTACCATATACTCTCATTGATGATCTGCAAATGGATGCATCAGCAGCAGGCCATCTTGCTCACAAACGAGAGACCTACAGGAGTGCTGTTAGGGAGGCAAAGTTCCGCAAGGGACATGCAAATGAATGAATGAATGACCATATACTCTGTGCTGTATCACTACTTTACTGTCAGTACTTCAGCAGTTTCTATCTCTGCTTTCACCAAATGCTGGACATGAGGTGGCAGGACAAAGTAACCAACTCAGAGGTACACCAAACAGCTGTGATCTACCAGTTCCACAACCAGCTCCACAATCCATCTGCTTCACAACCAGCTGTCTTCCATCTGCTTCACAACCAGCTGTCATCCATCTACATCACAACAAACTTCTAAGAAAACAATCCATATCATAACAGAATCTGTAGGTTTTACATATATTTTAGTTTGTCTCTTCTTCCCACAGCCTGATATAAGATCCAGATGTGTAGTTTTGTTCATCAAAAATTTGACTTTCACTTTAAAGTTTGTGAGACTTATGTCACTTTTCTTGCATTGTCAAGTTTGTTTTTTTTTCCTCTCCTGTTTCCAGGCATACAACTTTGTTCTGGAGGCACTCCAGTCCTGCAAGAAAACCTGCAAGCCAGAACTTAAGACTGCGGTCACAAACTTCTACAAACTGTGCAAAAGAAAGGTCACTCGAGATGAGGTCAAGCCCACGGGAGCACTGGACATTAGCAAGGGAGTTTAGCACTGTAAACAGCTTTAGAAAAAAATGTTGTATACAACTTTTTATCACAATATTAAGATATGTTAACTTTCTAATAATTCAACAAGGTAAAAGATTTTAGCATTCTAATAATTGAATGAGTTCAATATTTTTCTAAGAACATGTGAAAATGTTAACTCAGACAACTGTAGAGAACATCATTCGACCAAGTGAACCAAAGAACAACATAATGAAAGCATATTTGTTACATTTATTTTGATTTGGTAGAGATATACCTGAAGTATAATATTAAAACATGTTTAGGTGTAGCAGGACAGGGCTAGCAGTAAGAAAACCTTAGGTTTGAGCATAAAAAGAAATTAATTTGAAGTCTTAGTCAAGAAAGAGTGAAAGCGGGAAAACTTTTGTAGCATTTTGTAAGTGGATGTATTTTTTTTTAAAATGAACAAAATATATAAAATCTCAGTCTGGGCAGAGAAAGAGTGGAACCAGAGAAATGAAAATTTAAATCATATAAGCAGGGAGAGAAAACTGAAATGAAAACTTTATGTCTGTTCAGACAAATGTTCAAAGTTACATTATAGCATGTTATGTCTGTTCAGATAAAGATTCTGAGTTAACACTATAACATGCTATGCCTGGACAGAGAAAGATTAAAAGTTAACACTATAACATGTTATGTCTGTTCAGGTAAAGATTCTGAGTTAACACTATAACATGTTATGCCTGGACAGAGAAAGATTAAAAGTTAACACTATAACATGTTATGTCTGTTCAGGTAAAGATTCTGAGTTAACGCTATAACATGTTATGCCTGGACAGAGAAAGATTAAAAGTTAACACTATAACATGTTATGTCTGTTCAGATAAAGATTCTGAGTTAACACTATAACATGTTATGCCTGGACAGAGAAAGATTAAAAGTTAACACTATAATATGTTATGCCTGGACAGAGAAAGATTAAAAGTTAACACTATAACACATTTTGCCTGGACAGAGAAAGATTAAAAGTTAACACTATAACATGTTATGTCTGTTCAGGTAAAGATTCGGTGTAGGAGTGGGTGAAAAAAGAATGAAAATTACACAATAACAATGAACAGAAAGTTTTGAAAGTGTAACAATAACATTTTATGGATGAGCAGAAAAAAGATGAAAGTTATACAGACATATCTCATGTATGGAAGGACAGACTGAAAGTATAACAATAACATCTCATGAAAGAGCAAAGAATAAATGAAAGAAACATCTTTTGTCTGAGCTGAGAGAAGTCATATAACATCACATGCCAGGAAGTTTTAGAAATATGCCTTGTCAATACACTGATACTCAAACATTTCAAATATTTTGTTTCATTTTCACACATTCTGATTCCAAGTTTTTATATACTGCTGCCGCTGCTTTATTTAAATTTCTGGACTTCATTGGCATTGTTTCATTCCATGTTCCATATTTCATAAAAGTTTTGATGTTCCAAAGTCGTAATCTATTTTTATCCATCCACAGTCAATGCTTCTCTATCTGTTCTGTAATACTAATCTTTTCTTTTTATGGAGATGGGGTTGCTGGCCCCATGCTCCAACCCTTAATATGGAGGACCAGGGTATTAGTTTCACCTGACTCCTGCCCACGCAGACCTTTCCAGCTTGGCTAGTTGCCAGGAGTAGAACTCCCCCACTGGTGCTGTGGAGATGAATGGGTACACTAGTTGCCTGGGGGATGAATGGGTACACTAGTTGCCTGGGGGATGAACGAGTACACTAGTTGCCTGGGGGATGAATGGGTACACTAGCTGCCTGGAGGATGAATGGGTACACTAACTGCCTGGAGGATGAACAGGTACACTAGTTGCCTGGAGGATGAATGGGTACACTAGTTGCCTGGAGGATGAATGGGTACACTAGTTGCCTAGGGGATGAAAGGGTACACTAGTTGCCTGGAGGATGAATGGGTACACTAGTTGCCTGGAGGATGAATGAGTACACTAGTTGCCTGGAGGATGAATGGGTACACTAGTTGCCTGGGGGATGAATGGGTACACTAGTTGCCTGGAGGATGAATGGGTACACTAGTTGCCTGGAGGATGAATGGGTACACTAGTTGCCTGGAGGATGAATGGGTACACTAGCTTACTGGAGGATGAACGGGTACACTAGCTGCCATTCTTTCATTATAATAAAAACAGCCATCATGTATGGATGAAAAACATGGAGCACAACAAATAAAGACAAACAAATGCAGAAGAATCTGTGGACTCTTAAAGGATACCCAACAGTGAAGAATAGAGAGCAAGAAAAAAAATCACTGAAATTAACAGCATACTTAAATCACAGGGGATTATAAATGTCTTGAAACTGAACGGATTACATTGAGTCATGCAGAAAGAATGGAAGAAAACAGGCAAATGAAAATGATGTGTGTACAAGAGATGAAGGAAACAAGGCCAAGAGGTAGACCAAGACAAAGATGGATAGACAACACAGAAGAGGATATACAGGAAACTAGTGTCACCAACTGGAGAGAGAAAATTAGGAATAGAGAGGAATGGAGGCCAACTTTATCTGTAGCAATGAGCCTTAATGGCTCAGAAAGTAAGAAGAAGAATAATTTTTTTCTTCATTATTTTTTGATGGAAGGAAACGAGTATTTTCATTTCTGTTTTATTTTATGTTAGTGTATGCAGAACTTGAATTTTGAGATTAGTTTCTGCACATCCAGATGACTTATACATGGTCAAATGATTAACCATGAATCAAACAAGATTATCAAATTCTTTTACAAGCAAAACTAGAATACAACATGTAAAAAAAATTGCACAAAATGTGACTATTGGATTTAAATGTTGAAACAAGCTGGGACATACAGTGGCTGCATTTCAGTGAGGAAATATTGAAATGTTTTTCGTACTTCATATATTCAACCAGTCAAAAAGCTTTGGACATGCAAGAGCACAGATTATTTTTGCTAAGATTCCTATACAAAATTTATTCGGCACAGTTCTCATCAGAGATGTTAAATTTTTTGCTTTGTAGATGTGCCAGCTTTGCTTATACAGATGTAGAAAGCAAAATAGACACAAAAACAACACATGGATACATACCACTGATACTTTCACAGAGCCATGATATGTTGGCAGATCAATACAGCAATGACCACATTTAACTTTTGAATGATATATAAATTTTATAGTCACAGCACTGCAATATACTGAAGATATATTCACAGCACTGTGATAAATTAATAACACAATACATTATTCAGACAACTTGGAATTTGCATGCACAAGCCCTCAATAAATGAATGACACCAACAGCGAGAAAGAATATCATTTGGATATATTTGTGATATTCATAACATCTTCATACAGTAAACCTACATCACTGAGAAACATTAAAACCTTTGTTCCTACTGTTATAAACCATATTACCAAGCAAGTATTATACAGCAAACTTCTAAAGGTATAGAGGCTTGAGTCAGTTAATACTATCTACATCAAAACCATCTTCTAGAACAAAATAAATAAGGCACCATCCAAAGTACAGTAGAATGATAAAAATGAGTGGTTCTCAAACAAGGCACTACTATCCCCCCAAGAGATTTGTGGGAAAAGTGAGTGGCAGAGGGCGTCGGAGCCAACTGTGCAAAAAAAATTTGGGGGGTGCTAGGGATGTGGCCTGGAAGTCAAGAGGGCTGCAGTCCAAAAAAGTCTGAGAACCACTGATATAAATGAAAACATTCAATAATTAAATGAAAGTGAAGAAAATGATGACCTGATAACCTGCTACACAAAATATGATAAATTATAACACCAGCCAACAAAATATCACTTTTAAAAATTAATCTGTTTCAACTGAAAAAATATCAAAGTTGACCATCAAATACAATATACTTCATCAGTCAAGCATTTAAATTGATCTAACTGCACAATCAAAATACAGGATATCAGTCAGGTGTAAAAAAAATGATTTTAATATTCAGTACAATGTATCTGAAAATCAACTGCACAGTATTAGATTGTCATATCAACTTATGGGCCAGCACCAAAAACATTAAGGCAGCTTTTCAGACACAGGCATAAACTAATCAATAATAACAACAACAAAATAGTAGAAAACAGTGCACCTCCACCGCTGTCTGTCCTCAAATAAACTTGAGTAATCCTTTAGGTCAGTGGTTCACATTTTCACACTTAAGGACCACTTCTCCAATTACATGTAAATATTAGACCATTGCTGCATGTGCTAAAACAGAAATAAAATTTGGACAGTGCATCCAATAACAGAAAATAAAAACTCGGATGTGTGCTATAGCAAAAATAAAACTCGGATAAGATGTGTTATAAAAAAATAAAACTCTGATAATATATGTTATAAAAAAATGTAAAACTCCGATGCATGCTATAACTAAATAAAACTTAAATAATGTGTGCTATAACAAAAATAAAACTCATATCTTATCTTATATCTTATATCCTTCCCGTGCCATTAAACGTCACATAGGGCTCGTAAAGTAGTTCGCCAATTTTTCCTGTCTTCGGCGAGTCTTTCAACCTCATCAAAGGATTTTATGCCTGTTAACTTGGCCTCTCTTAATAATGTCCTCTTCAGAGTTTCACGCGGTCTGCCCCTTTTTCTTCGGCCTGTTGTGTTCCACTTGATAGCTTGTTTTGGGATTCTCTGCTCATTTCTTCTCATCAAGTGACCAACATATGTCCATCTCCTTTTCCTAATCACCCATGAGACTGGTTGTTGTTCAGTCATCTGTCTTATCTCTGCATTGTTCTTGAATTCATTCCACTTGATGCCGAGTATTTTCCTTAGGCATTTGTTTTCAAAAGTGTCTAATCTCTTTTCTATTTCTTTAGTTGTTTTCCAGCTTTCGCATGCATAAAACTCATATATATACTATAAAAAAATTAAAACATGGATCATTACCCAACCAACAAATTTTTTTCTTGGTGCCTTGGTTTTTAGGACTGTTCCTGGGGTTATCTGGGGCGCTGATTCAGAAAATTGCATTGGACAGACTGCATCAGTTCTAGTTTCTTAGATATAGTTGAATTTATAAAATTTTACTCTGCTCTTTAAAAAATCTCTTCTGGAGAATTGGGATGCCATAACAAACTGTCTTATTTGAATGGGAAATTTATGTATTTAATTTACCCACATTTTTTTATGTATAACGACCTTTTTTTCACAACTATTCGTCTACTTCCTTTCTTATAATGCATAATAATGCTTAATTTTCTTTTTGGTCAACAAAGTGGCTACATAAAGTATCCTTGCCTTTTATGCCTTTGGGATGGTAGAGCCAAACATGAACATTGGGCAAGAAAAGATTGGCCTCCGAGGGAATATATAGTGGTTGGAGGGCAAAATGTAATCAATGAAACTTTGATAGCATGAGATAGAATCATATTGCCACCACTATATATAAAGCTAGGTCTGATGAAACAATTTGTAAAGGCTTTGAATAAAGACACTATGTGTATTGAATACATAGTGCATACGTTACCTGGACTTACCATGGAAAAACTGAAGGCAGGAATTTTCGATGGTTCACAGATCAAATAACTTATAAATGACCCACATTTCATAGCATCAATGAATGAAATCGAATCATGTGCCTGGTCTTCATTTGTTATTTGTTGTGAAAAGCTTTCTTGGCAACAAGAAGGCAGACAACTACACACAGTTAGTAGAGAATATACTCTGTCATTTCAACAGGCTTGGCTATAACATGAGTGTTAAAATCCATTATCTGCACAGTCACTTAGATCACTTTCCAGAGAATCTTGGTGACTTAAGCAAAGAGCAAAGTGAAAGATTTCACCAGGACATAAAAACAAAGGAAGCCAGATACCAAGGAAGATGAAATGCATACATGATGGCAGAATATTGTTGAAATCTTATGTGGGATTGTCCTGGCAGATCCCGCTCTCAGAAGTCTCACAAAAGGAGCTTCTTGTGTGTTGAATGAGTGGAAAGTTTGTATCATAAACTTGTGATTTCGTATGAAATAAGTACATTTTCATGTAGTACACTTTTCTTTAAACTTTTAATATGTTTCCTTCATCCTTAAAAGATATTAATTTAAACACTATATTAAAATATCCTGACATGTTACAGGAGAGCAGAGTGAAGAGTGGTATATGTTCTGTATCTCAAAAACTAGAGCTGATAGGGGAAAAACTTGTGCCATTGACAGCAGGTCAAATATACCCAGAAAAAGGTCTAACATTTGAGGCACCAAAATGTGTGTTGGCCAGCATAATGTGAGCTATAAAAAAAATAAAACTCTGACAACTTGTGCTAGGTTTTCTTTTAGATAAAGTTCACAAACTTGTTCAGCAAATAAAATACAAGACATAATGTCTTACTTACAAAAATGTATAAGCTAGTAAAAAGTAGGAGCAGCTTTATTACTTAACGATTACAAAGTTGTGACGTTTTGGCATGAGCCTTAATCATACAAAAACATACAGGACGAAAAAATAGAGAGAGGAGATAAAGTATAGATTCACATGAACACCATTAAAAAAAAAAAAAAATTTAAAAAGAGTACTTAGCTGTAAATTGTAAGGTGTGATTTAAATGCTTGTGAAGTGTGTCAAGACGAGGCAGACAGTTCACTAGATGAATAATACCATGTCCTGATGGTTGACAACAATCTCCTGTTCAACGGACTCAAGACAGGACACCAGGTCTGAACAATCTGCCTTAGCATGACACTCAGGGAAGCAAGACATTTTTACAAGTTCAGATAACAATAATAATGGCACATGATGATGATGAAAGTGAAACATTTATGACTGTCCAACAATCATCTCAGATGACTTATGATAATGACAATGACAAAAAAGAAATAAAAATAATCAACATGACTACAGCATCGGAGATCTTCTTTACTCGTTTGAGCTGCACGACATCTGAGGCAGGGATTACAACTGCTTCCCATATCAGCACATGAAGTGAGATCAGGCAGTTTTCAAAGTTGTATAGCTTGTTTGTCACTCAGTCAAACTAGATTCTATCAAGTTATTTTGTTTTGCTGTTTAATATTCATAGTCTGAATTTTATCCTGATCCATAAAGCCACTTCTGTTCAATTTTTTTTTTTTTTAATGTTTTTTTTTTCTGGTCTCTCTTGGATGGTGCTTTTGAACAGTACCATCAGCTCTACCAACCACCACAGTGGTTATAGACACACATATTTGAGTGAGAGGTCATGCAGTCTTAAAAATTCAGGCCAAAGGTTGCCATCTATAGCCAAGAGAACGAGAGACTCGATCTTTCATCACATCTATAACTCGATGATGCTCATCCTCATCTCTATGCCACGACCTCATACCTACGAGGTAGTACTCTTCCTTCTCTGAATCCCTGGCTACAACAGTGTCATCAAGCCCAATATCATTCACGATTTCAGCTGTTTCTATATGTTTTTCTTTGAATTCAAAGGAATTTAGCTCAAGTCCTCTCTCTTTAATTATTTCTGCCATTTTTATTATAGTTTCATAATGAATGCAGCCATGATAAGTCAAATGCTGGAGCCGTGTGCAGGACTCAACAAGATGCCTCAGGGCCTGGTCACAGCTTGATGAATCACAGAGAGAAACAAACTTCTCCAGAGAATTTTTATACATCTCCGTCAGACTCTCAATCAGCTCTGCATCACACCTGCCATATTTCAAAATAACCAGAGCAGACAGCGGGACATCTGGTTTCAGTATTAAGCTCATCTGATCTTGGGGTATTCGGGTCATCACCAAGAACTCCACTTTTATCGCTGGTGATGACAGCTTAAGAGCTGCCCACATTTTAGATGAAACTTCTGGAACACTATACCCATCATAGAAAATAGAATCTTTGGAATAAACAATTAGAATTTGAAAAAGATGGATTTTGCTCCTGTTCTTTGATGCCAACTCCATGAAAATTTCGTTATTCAGCATAGGAGACCTCAGCGCCAAGTGAGTGAGATTCTTGAAGTGCGATACTAGTTTAAACGTGGCCTCGGCTGATGGCAGCTTCGGGTTTCGCTCGGACCAAGAATCACACTTCCTTTCCACATAAAAAAGACTCAAAGATTTCAGACTCTTTATTTTTTCATTATCCACAAGAGCTTGAAAAATGTCATTCTCACCTATAACTCTGACATTTAGTGGCCAAGATACAATGCTTATTTTTTTAAGACGAACAGCTCTCTTTACCAGCCCAACAACGAGAGGAAGGTCACTGTAATTGGAGTTCTGGTAATCAACATAAGTTTCTTGAGTAGAAGTCAAAGCTCCAAGTTTGAGAGACAAGCTTTCTAAATGACATTCCTTGTTCAAATCCTCAAGAAGTCCACGAGAATAATCATCAAAGGGCTGGACACAGCCAAAAATCTCAAGGGACAGGTGTTTAAACAGGTGAGAAAACCTCTGAACAATCTCAGCCATGGTTTTATGCATGATGGATCTCAATCCTGACTTCAAAGTATTCCTGCCCCTGCTGTTGCTGCTGTGTGTGATGAGAGATATATGTGCGGTCTGCCACAGCTGGGGGTGGCTGAACAGATTGTGGAACAGCTTACAGGTCAGACTCAGGTGATAACAGTCTCTCAGTGACAGGTACTCCATGATGTTCACCAACACAACCTCTGGGAGACAGGTAATTGGAAGCATAATCTCACACTCATTTTTAGGTGTTTTCTCTTTATCCACAACATCACACCTGTTTTCACCTCTAAATATGGCTGCCGGGTCCGTGTTGCTTTCAGTGGATTCTTGTTCTGTGTATGTCTCCATTTTACACCAAATCTTCCTTTCACGTAGATAAATCTTTCTTCTACTTCCAAAATGTCATACTTCAGTGCTATTTGCTCGTATTAAAAAAAAGACTTTTATAAAGCTTCACTCTCTGTTAATGCTATGTCAGCCACAAGAAGCAAATTACCTCATCGGTCCTCTACATTCGTCGCTGACGCACGGAAACTAAAAATAAAATCCCAGCGTATACTGCCTGATCCGGTAGTTTCTCATTACAGCACTCAGATTTTCTGTGCCCTCGCGCTGCTCTCGAGAATCTTGTTATCTCGGACCGATATTTCAAAATCCTGGACAACAATAGTGCGTGAATGAACCAGCTATCCCATTCATTACTGCCAAACTGTAAGTATACTTCTCCCAAGGATAAACAACAAACTAAGAATAGTCCTGTTTCGAATCCGAAAGGTCTATATATAGTTTCTCGTCAAAGCTTTTTAAAAACGTTTATTATACAAAACAACAACCGGTATCTGTTACGTCAACGAACATAATCATCCCCCCCCCCCCCCCCCAAAAAAAAAAATTTGGAACTTTACTATTAAAACGTAATAAATTTCCTTCAAATTAAGATTTAAAAAAAAAAACATACCAGTGCATTAGAAATATCTCATAGGAGTGATTTTTTTTAAAATCTTAATCGGGCAGACATTTTTTTCCTTAAATTAAACAAGCAATTCTGCATCATTACCGTCTTCTGCACAGCTCCTGTAACAATGCACAAATAACTATTATTTGACGTCATAAAACCAAGCAAAAGATCAAAGCACGTATTATTGTTGCTAATTAAACTGACTCTCTCTCTCTCTCTCTCTCTCTCTCTCTCTCTCTCTCTCTCTCTCTCTCTCTCGGTCGATCGATTGATCGACACAGAAATTGGTCTTATTTATTCTTACTAAATCGATATGTTGACTATGTCGTTTACCAGACAAAGAAAGCAGTCGTTGCGTACACACGCATATTATAATTCTGCCTTGGCCAGACCGCGTGTGCGCGCGCGCTTGCGTGTGCGTGTCTGCGCGCTTGCGTGTGTTTATACCTTCCTTTCTCCCTGAAACTTATACAACTGTGCTTCTCTTTCACCTTGCATGAAGTACTTTTCGAAGACTAATTTTCTCATTTGGTACTTCATATTTTTATGTAAAATTAAAAACACTTTACAAACATCTTATCTTATATCCTTCCCGTGCCGTTAAACGTCACATAGGACTCGCAAAGTAGTTCGCCACTTTTTCCTGTCTTCGGCGAGTCTTTCAACCTCATCAAGGGATTTTATGCCTGTTAATTTGGCCTGATGTTTACAAACATCAGCGGAAAGAAAATGTTTGTGTGAAATGTTTCTTTTAGCTCGTTTGTGGTGAGATTTAATCTTTATAAAATGCTAAACCATCGTCGAATCTTGCTATTTCTCCTCCGTACAAACTGAGCATCGGCAACTTAGTGTAACCTAATTAGATCGTAACTTACAACTTAAATTGCAACCTCCAGTCTATTTTGATGGGTTTTTAAAAAACTTATCTTACATCCTTCCCGTGGCGCTAAATGTCACATAGGGCCCGCATGGTAGTTCGCCAAGATTTCCTATCTTCGGCGACTCTATCAATCTCATCAAGGGATGTTATGCCCACTTAACTGGCCTCAATGTCCTCTTTAGAGTTTCACGTGGTCGACCTCTTTTTTCTTCGGCCTGTTGTGCTCCACTTGATAGCTTGTTTGGGGATCCTCTGATTGTTTCTTCTCATCACATGGCTGACATATGTCCATCTTCTTTTTCTGATCACCCATGAAACAGGTTGCTGTTTGCTCATCTGTCTTATCTCTGCGTTGTTCTTGAATTCGTTCCACTTTATATCGAGTATTTTATTTTCCTTAGGCTTTTGTTTTCGAAAGAGTCTAATTTCTTGTCTATTTCTTTAGTTGTTTTTCTGCTTTTACATGCATACACGAAGGTGGACGCTACATTTGAATTGAATAATCTTAAAACTTGGTTTTTAATTTTAAATGTTAATTTTAATTAAAAATTAAAAATTTTAATTTAGTTTTTTTTAAACTGGGTTTTGATAATATAAACCGGTCTCGGTAACCGACGGCCACAAAAGTTTCAGGTTTTTCTCTTTTCTAATCTGTAATTTCCGGTAATTTCCGGTTACTGCGATCACTGGTGCCAACCAATAGAACTGTCTTACAGTTCTCCTAGGTCCACGTGGTCAAACAGCATACTTTATTCTCGCTGTAATTTCTTCTGCTACAACGTAAAAAAAAGCAAGTTCCCGTTTAGTTTTCTTTTCCTCATATATATTTGTTAGATAAAACTTTCCTATTTTCTAACGTGTCAGTCAGTCAGTCATTTGCACGTCACTTGCGGAACATTGCCTCCCTAACAGAACTCCTGTAGGCCTTCGGTTGTGAGCAAGATGCCCTGCTGCTGATGCATCCATTTGCCGATCATCAACGATGTCTTGCAGCCATCTTCGCCTTGGTCTTCCTCTCTTTCTTTTTCCCCATTATGCACCCTTCCAAGACGGTCTTCTCTAAATTATGACATTTAATATGTCCAAAATATTTAAGTTTTCTCTGTTTAATCTTTCGTCAATATTAAGTTTTCCTGTAATATGGATATATTTTATGTAACATGTAGGCTAGCTTTTTTCTCTTCCTCCTTCTACCCCACTCCCTTCCCCTGTATGATAAATAACGTATGTACAAAACTAAACACCAGGATGCAGTATAAAATTAAACGGAACTATTCTAAAGCACGTGCAGAAATTCAAATACCTTGGAGCAGTAATAACTTCAGATGGGAAATGCAGAACAGAAATTAAGAACAGAACAAGCCAAGCAAAGACTGCATTTCAGAGAATGTGAAACACATTATCCAACACATCCTTATCAATGAATGTTAGAAAACGAGTCCTAAAATGCTATATTGAACCTATCTTGTTATATGGAAGTGAATCGTGGGCCATAGGCAGATCTGCACAAAAATCATTGGAAGCAGCAGAAATGTGGTTTATTAGAAGAATGTTGCGAATCCCCTGGACAGCAAAAATAACTAATGAAAAATATATGAGAAGAGCTGGAGAGACACAAAATCTTGTCAAAAAATAAGAGAATGAATGAATGAATGAATAATCTTTATTTTTCAAGGGTAAAGAATTGGGCAGGCAGGCCCGTCTTACATTCTGCCCTTCATCACTCCATCTTTCATTCTTTCCACACACTTGATTTAGTACACAAATACAAATTAAATTAGTAAAAACATATCAAAAGAGTGTAAGATTTAACTACTACATTCAAGGTAAAAGAGAAGAAGTAATTAACCTAATAAAATAGCACTCACGCACACATACACCCGCAGACATATACATAAATAAAAATACATTGTAAATACAGATCTTCTAACATATTTTTTAAAACAAACATTAAAATAATTTCTAACAAGTTGCTTTTCTAACTATGTCACTGAAGTACTTGATGGTTTACGAGCCATGTATTCAGAGAGTGCTGGCTATTTTATGGAGGCATATAATTACAAGCAAGTAAATAATGAAACAGGTTTGAGTTAAAGGATGAAGTATTACCAATGGATTTTAAATTGTAGGGGAGGGTGTTCCAGAGCTGTACTGCAGAGTATGCAAGGCTTTTCTTGTACATATCAATTCTGGGTTTAGGAAGAAGACAGTTTTTTAAACGCTGGCTATGTTTAGTGTTATACGTAAACAATGACCACAAGTAAGGCGGAGCATTGTGCGACAGAATTCTGTGAACAAACTTAACTTTGTTAAAAATGATTCTATTTTTGAGGGGTAGAATTTTGAGTTGTTTATGTTGATCTACGGGTGTCTGAGTGGCGAAGTGGTTAGTGCACTGGTCTCTCATGGCGAAGGTCGGGGGTTCGAATCCGGCCGACGGCACCCCAGTCACCCAGCTGTAGAAATGGGTACCCGACTTCTTCTGGAGTTGGGGAAGGAAAGGCAGCCAGGCGTGATACTGACCATATCACCCTCTATTGTGCTGACAGGTCAAGGAAAATATGGGCACTAACACCATATCCCTATGTGCCTCTAAGGCATGACAGGGTCACCTTTACCTTACTTTTTTATGTTGATCTACAGTCTGTACTGGGTGTTTGTCACAAATAAGATTTAATGCTCGCTTGTGAAGTGAGTGGAGCCTTTTTGTGTTTGTGTCTCAGCCTGGATACCTGCAGGTGACCACGTGTGTGTTTGTCTCAGCCTGGATACCTGCAGGAGACCACGTGTGTTTGTCTCAGCTTGGATACCTGCAGGAGACCACGTGTGTTTGTCTCAGCTTGGATACCTGCAGGAGTCTGAATTTAATCTACAGAATTTCTGTGTCATGACCTCACTTCCCTTCCTTTCAGCTGCATTAAAGGCTCAACTATTCAGGCACCTTTCGTGAAGGTGAGATACGCTGAGTGGCCAGATGGCTGCTCATCTTCCTGTAGTCCATCTTGTGAGTCAAAGGTAATTCTCTTATTATTTCTCTTTCTCTCATGTCTAAAGTACTTTGTCTTCAATTTTTCACATGCAGTCCACACATTGTGCTATATCACTTTATTTTGTGAAAACTTCGTGATTTCTCATTTGAAAAAAATTGTACCATTCATTCCAAGAGTTGTCCATCTCTGTGGCAGTTTCATTCATTCAAAGATTTGATCATTACTTTTTCTTTAAGATTACTTACAATACTACTCCTCTGTCCACACAGCCAGTCTATATCATTCTGTGTTCCCAAGATGTTAACCACATTACAGTCCCAACCTTTGGTTACTTGTTTCTTGAACATTATTATTATATCCTATTTCATGGTATTTAAGTTTCTAGATGTGCCAAAGATCTATACGTTTTTAGATGTGTCAAAGGTCTTTAAGTTTCTAGATGGGCCAAAGATGTGTCAAAGATCTTATAAGTTTTTAGATGTGCCAAAGATCTATTAGTTTTTAGTCATGCCAAAGATCTATTAGTTTTTAGACGTGTCAAATATCTATTATTTTTTTAGATGAGCCAAAGATCTAGAGTGGATCTGACTACTCCTTAGATTTGTGGAGTCCAGCCTTTTGTGGGGGACGTTTTTTGTCACAGTCTTTGGCTTCCTTAACTCTGGTCCACTTCGTTTGCCCATTTGTTTGTCTGTGACTTACATCCGTTTTGCACAATATGCCTGTATGTACTTTACTTACCTTCCAAAGCCAGGACAGCATTTACCCAGCTCAACAAAATATGAGCATCAAATAACATCAAAACGTATAGACTGTCCTACTATGTGGTTCGTAGAAGTGGGTGATAACTAAGACAGTATAACGGAGGATACAAACATTCATGAACTACTGCTTGATGAGGATTTTAAACATTAAATGGCAGGAGAAGATCATGAACGAGGAGGTCTGGGAAAGGGCAGGACAAGAACCTATGAATCCACAAATCCATGTCCAGGAAATGGAGGTGGACTGGCCACACACTGAGGAAACAGTATACCAAGACAGGCACTGACATGGGAGAAACTGACAAAGACCTAGAACTACTTGAAGAAGCGATATTGTGACAGTGCTCAGGGACAATGGATATACATGGAAGGCAGCAGAAAACAAGTCCAAGAACGGGGACAATCTGGAGACCCTTTATTCTTAGCCTATGCTCCCTAGGGAGTGGATGATGATGATGATGATGATAATGATGATAAACAATTTACATATCTCTCTCTCTCTGAACCTTAAGTGCCCAGGGCACATGGGGCTTCCGCAAGGGTTTTCCACAAATGCCTGTCCTTTGCCTTTTTTTCTGCTCTTGCCCAGGTGAGCCCTCTATTGCTCAACATCCTTTCTGTTGTTCTTCTCCATGTCTCTTTTGGTCTACCCTTACTTCTGCTCCCCTGTGGTGTCCATCTTAGTGCTATTTTTGGTAGTGAGTTGTCAGTCATTCGGAGCACATGTCCCAACCATCGCCAGCGTCTTTCCTCAATAATTGTTGTCAGTGGTTTCATCTGCATTTCTGCTAATAAAATGTTATTTCTTATGGTGTTTGGCCAAAATATTTTTTTAATTCTTCGTAAACATTTAGTCTGGAAAGAATTCAACTTGTTTTCTATGGTTTTGGTGATTTTCCAGCATTCACTTCCATAGAGTAGTACACTTAGAACATATAGTGTAAGTAAACGCAGATCATATGTTCAATTATAGACTGGATTTTAGTTGTACATGAAACATTCACTCAAGTGAAATAAAATTACAAATAAACATTCATTTCCACACACTGTTCATAAATACACCAACATTCGTCCAGAATCAAATATCTAAGGAGGAAAATGAGGGTCACACTGGAAGACAATCAACACTCAGGGAAAAAGATCAGATCTTGTCATAGAAATAAGTTATGCTGTTGCTGTGACAAGTTATGCTGTTCCTGTGACAAGTTATGCCGTTGCTGTGACAAGTTATGCCATTGCTGTGACAAGTTATGCTGTTCCTGTGACAAGTTATGCTGTTCATGTGACAAGTTATGCTGTTGCTGTGACAAGTTATGCTGTTGCTGTGACAAGTTATGCTGTTGCTGTGACAAGTTACACTGTTGCTGTGACAAGTTATGCTGTTGCTGTGACAAGTTATGCTGTTGGATGAGTCACTGGTAGAACAAGCCATGTCAGGAGCTTCTCAGAACTTCCAACAACTCTAATGCTAGCTTATCAGATATGGTTCGCTGACCCTAATGCTAGCTTATCAGATATGGTTCACCGACCCTAATGCTAGCTTATCAGATATGGGTCACCGGCTGCCAAATAGGACAGCATCTTCACCCACAGAATTCTCATACACACGTATAATAACAGCAGTTTTCATCCTACAACACTGTTCTGCAGCAGACAGGAGCTGGTTGTGTACATATCCTGCTTCTGGTATGAAGCTAATAACTTGCTCATGGCGCACTTCCCAACCTCTCAATCTACCAGTCAGATGCAGGGGAAGGTAAAGGTCCCATCAGAAAATCTAGCAGAGCCGCAGGTGATGCCTGATGGTACAAATACTAAGGAACCTCACCACCAACTCCATGTGGGTCCCTCCCTTGGGATTTTTCATTCTGGGTTTACTCTCGTAGTCCCTAACTCTGACCCCAGCCATCCATCTTACACATCATCCCCTCTCACATACAGGACAGAAACAAACCCATATAAAATGATAAGTACTGAACACACACACACACACCATGACATTCACTCTTCCCCTTTCAGTAAATCAATGTCTATATATGCTGATCATGTTTATCCAGCACTGCTATGATTCATGTGAGAGAATTAACTCGGCAAAAGTTCCCAAACATTCACCTGCTTCAAAACCACTTCCAGCCACAGAAGAGCGCCATTAAGATTAATTAAAATATTATTTGTCAAAAATAAATACGTTTTTTTTTTCTTTCTCACACGCGCTTCCAGAGAAGGACGGCATAACAAATCTGTACTACAACTGCCAACTACTCAATTCAGAGCAAAATTAAGGTTACTTTTTGCCTTGCCCTCATAAAGATGTTTTAAGAAAAAAAAAACAATAAATACTTTCTCAATTTATTTATTTTTCATTCATCACACTTACAATTACCAATTCTTGCATACCAAAACTACATTAACTCATCTCAAATGTTATCTCCTCCCACACTCTGTCTGTCTCCTAAAAGGCAGTGGGGGGGAAGAGTACAGCTTCGAACAATCAGATACCCGAGAAAAGAATAATTACATGCTGACATTTTTACTGGCTATTCTTTTCTCATGAATGCTTCCAATGGACATGACATCTTTGAAGTACAGCAGTGTTTCCCAGGCTTGTTTGGACTGCCACCCACTTTTCTCCCAGCCCACATCCTCAATGCTCCGCCCCCTAACCTTATGCGCTACTCGTACAATGGCCTATTAAACTAGGATACACTAAAACCTTCAAACAGCAAACCAGTTTATGCGTTACACTAAAACCTTCAAATAGCAAACCAATTTATTTAACATTATGAAGGCGTATATTTACAACTCACGTACCATGTTATTTTCTCAACTTTTTAATGTGATGGGTGAGTTTCATGTAGGGACACAAGTTTCTCAACACCAGGTTGAGAAGTGCTGAGGAGGAGGATGTTACTGGCCCCATCTACAGCTTGGTTTTCCCCTCAATCCCCTCCTACTGCCCTCTTTCCCCCCCACTGCTCTCCTGTGGATCATTTTTCTTCTACCTGGTCCTTTCCAATGCCTGGGGGGGGGGGGGTGCCACATTATCACCCACTTTGGGAAACACTGAAGTACACAAATCTAAATTTGTGAACCTCTGTACTTATGCATGTCTAGTTAACCCTTTTTTTTTTTTACATAACAACTGCAAGTGGCTTCACATTCTTCATATTTTCACAATAAAAAACGGTAATGATACTCATTAATTTAATATTTCGCCGCTTGGTCCACACAAAACTGCCTTGTATGAAACCTATGTCTTCTCCGGGGGCGTTTTCATGGTTTTTCTATGGAAAATGTCCACAGTTGTTTCATGGCAAGGCCGCAGGTCAAGGTCAAAGAATCCTAAAGCAAATTTATCGCAGCCTTTGTAGATATCAAGTCCTCTGCCTATTTTGATGACCCATCCTGTGTCCAGCCTGGAAAATATAATTCCGTGATGAAAGACAGAAATGTGAAAGGGTGTTGGATATATTCTTCTTCTTTCTTGTCGCTAGTCTCTCATGGCGACAGTCAGGGGGTTCAATCCAGCCAGAGGCACCCCAGTCACCCATCTACAGAAATGGGTACCCGACTTCTTCTGGAGTTGGGGAAGGAAGGGTGGACAGCCATGTGCTGACAGGTCAAGGAAAATATGGGCACTAACACCACATCCCTATGTGCCTCTAAGGCATGACCCTCTTACCCTTCTACCTTGTGTACAACACAGATATGAGCAGTTATCTTCTACGTCCAGCATCATCACTCTGTGATCAGTGTACCACAACCATCGGGTCTGAGCGTTTGCTCTTATGCCCTGTATGATGACTGCAAGTAACGAATGAATGATCTTTATTTTCAAAAAGGGTGAAGAATTGAAAATAACAATCATTCATTCACTCATTCATTCATTCATGATGTTCTGCCACTTTCTGAGACTATCATCTATTTTGATGGGCATACAAGGAATCTCTTTTAGTTTTGCTTTGATGTACCCATAAACAGGAACTGGAAGTTAACTTTCCCTTAACCATTTTATAAAGTGAACACTTCCTGCTGAAACCTCATTTGATCACTTCTGTTTGGTAGGTATAGTATCTTTCCAGTGCTTAGTGAATTCTGTACAAGATAAGCTAACACAAGTTCAAAAAGTTTTTAAAAAAAGGGTAAAATCTCCATTTCCATGTTATTAAGGCATATTGGGGATATGGCACTGGGCTCATATTTCCAAGAAAAAAAAGAAGGAACAATAAGCAGAAAAAAAAAAGAAGGAACAATAAGCAGAAAAAAAAGAAGGAACAATAAGCAGAAAAAAAAAGAAGGAACAATAAGCAGAAAAAAAAAGAAGGAACAATAAGCAGAAAAAAAAGAAGGAACAATAAGCAGAACAAAAAAAGAAGAACAATAAGCAGAAAAAAAAGAAGGAACAATAAGCAGAAAAAAAAGGAACAATATGTAGAAAAAAAAAAAGAAGGAACAATAAGCAGAAAAAAAAAAGAAGGAACAATAAGCAGAAAAAAAAAGAAGGAACAATAAGCAGAAAAAAAAGAAGGAACAATAAGCAGAAAAAAAAGGAACAATATGTAGGAAAAAAAAAAGAAGGAACAATAAGCAGAAAAAAAAAAGAAGGAACAATAAGCAGAAAAAAAAGAAGGAACAATAAGCAGAAAAAAAAGAAGGAACAATAAGCAGAAAAAAAAGAAGGAACAATAAGCAGAAAAAAAAAGAACAAAAAAAGAAGAAACAATAAGCAGAAAAAAAAGAAGGAACAATAAGCAGAAAAAAAAGGCCAAAAAAAAAGAACAAAAAAAGAAGAAACAATAAGCAGAAAAAAAAGAAGGAACAATAAGCAGAAAAAAAAGGAACAATATGTAGAAAAAAAAAAGGAACAATAAGCAGAAAAAAAGAGGCAAAAAAAAGAAAAAGAAAGACACATAAATAAGAAAAAAAATACCAACATATAAAGCAGAAAAAAAAGAAAAATAAATACATATAAGTCAGAAAAAGGACACATAAGGCACAAAAATAAAGACAAATAAAGCAGAAAAAAAAACAAAGGCAAGTAAAACAGAAAGAACAAAGACAAACAGCAGAAAAATAGACAAAAAAGCAGAAAAATAAAGACCCAAAAAAAAACAACAAAAAAACAAAAAAGGAAGACACATAAAGCTGAAAAAAAAACCTGCAGAATGGTCGGACAACATAATAAGAAATCTGGTCCATGTCAGAAACCAAGTGTACCAGGATATAAGATCTCCATTCTTAGTCTAGAAAGATTCGAAGATGATAAATTTCCTCCAAAATTAACCTAACAATAATGGCAAAAAAATGACAGAGCTTATCCAAAATTAACCTATAAATACCGGCAAAGATGGCATATCTGCCACCAGATGAAAAGTTCAGAATGCAATAAACCACAACATATACCTAATCTCCCGGTCATGTAACGTGTTCGAGTAGTATATCTGTAGACGTATGCCATGAGACCGCTCGAGACACTGGCCTATACTTAGAAGATTCTGATGCTGTAGCTGCTGGCCTTTCACATCCTGCAGATGAGATCTAAGAAATAACCACCCACTTCTCTACAGCTCTCTTTTTTCTCATTTCATTTGTTGTCCCTTTTCTCACTTATTTTACACACATCTTCATTTCATTTTTGTCCCTTTTCTCACTTATTTTACACACATCCTCATTTCATTTGTTGTCCCTTTTCTCACTTATTTTACACAATCCTCATTTCATTTGTTGTCCCTTTTCTCACTTATTTTACACACACCCTCATTTCATTTATTGTCCCTTTTCTCACTCATTTTACACACACCCTCATTTCATTTTTAGGGTGCTAGTTGGCTAAGTCGATAGTACGCTGTTCTCTCGTGGCTAGACGGCTGCTCGTCCTACCGGAGTCCATGTTCGAATCCCAGGTAATTCTCTTGTGATTTTTCTTTCTCTCACGTCTCACTAAAGTGCTTTGTCTACGATTTTTTTGAGGTTTAATCCTACAATATTTATTATCTTACTTTACCGTACCAAAACCTCGTAGTTTCCTATTTATAAAAAATTGTTCATTTCATTTTTGTCCCTTTTCTCATTCATTTTACACACATCCTCATTTCATTTGTTGTCCCTTTTCTCACTTATTCTAAACACATCCTCATTTCTTAGTTTTTCTACTTTAAAAAAAAAAAAATTTGGTACAATCCCTGCAGTCTGTTCAGGTGTTTCAAATCTTTGTTACTTCATCATAATCATAACACATCATGACTTGTGACTTATAAAACAGCCATGTTCTATTCCATGGAGGTGTATACACATGATCTGGAGCTGGGGTCCATGTTTTCAGTTCATTCTGACTGGAAAGATAAATGGCAAAAGACAGCGAGGGCAGAGAAGACAAATACCTGGGTGGCCTGACTGCATGGTTTGGCAGGAAAAACTGCAAATCAACTTGATTCGAGACACAGGATCGAGTGAGATGACCGCCTACACCTACTGGCCTGGCACAATCTGATCCGATTCATGTTTTCCTTGGCCTGCTGTATTCTGCTAAGATATACTGGCCGTTAGAGCGCAGATTTTCTTTGATTTGTAGCATTCCATCACGATATATATATATATATATATATATATATATATATATAGTTTATAGGGATGCTTCTCTGATCTCCTTTGATTTTTTGCCACTCTATTTGACTGTTTCCTTTATCAGCTTCATCACAGCCAGATATCCAGTGCTACAGAGTGCCTGAAGTTAATGTAAGAAATTCCTCACCAGGAAGGAAACCAAGAAGATATTCTTCCATTCCCCCTCACTCTCTCTCTCTTTTGGAACAGCTAGAAGTTTCTAAAATGTAAGATCTATTTTATCTGTATAAAAAAAAAAAAAATTTCCCAATGTCTGTTAGCAACAGCTTGAGGATGAAGGATTAAAGCCAATTTATCACAGCCGTCAAACAGATTGTACGCAGTGAGTTCTAAATTCTCCCTCCTCCTCTTATACAACCCTGAATGTTACTGTTATTCAAACCAATGTCTGATCCACACAGTCATGCAGTCATTCGCCATTTTTAATAGTCCCTAAAGGGTTAAGTTTCATATACTTCACGCAAAGCCACATAGAATATATTTTTGCCTCTTTGTTCTGGACCACAAGCGTTAAATCTCAAATCCCTTACCCCAGTGGTTCTCAACTGGTGGTCTTCTGACCCCCAATAATCCATGGAACCCACTGTGGGGGGGTCTGTGACAAAAACTCAAGGTCCTTTTTAAATCTTAATTGCTGTGTTTGTTTCTTAACTACATTACTATCATTTTGAAAATTCACCACATTTGTACTGTGCTTTTAGTGTTGTGTAGCGTTTACTCATTAAAGGTTACCCACATTTTCTGAAAGAAAATTCTTTTGCATTTAAAGCACATATCTACCATACAGAAATGAAACTTTCCCAAAGTATGGGGGTCCGGGGGCCTGGAGTCTGAAACAGCAGGGGCCCACAGACTTCTGTTAACTGAGAACCACTCCTTAATCCTTTCACTCCTACATTCTTCCCACATGCATTTATTTTACAAAGCACTAAGGAAAATGTTTGTGACGTCAATAACAAATGAAAAGAGACTGTTAATCTGTGAAAGAAGACCCTGTATTTCAGAATTCAGAATCTGGCATCACCACACTCAGGACACTCCCATACATGCTCCCCTGCCTACTCCAAGAGTCCATCTACTAATGGTTCCTGTCAAATGTTGGTTGTTTATTATACATTTCTGCCCACTTAGTTCAGGCTTTCTTCCAGCACCCTTGCTCTGTCCAAACTTCATCAACCTCTGTATATGTACATGGTCCGTCCAATCCCTCTCCTCATCCTCCTGAAGTCTGTCTAATACAGCCTTCACCATGTCCTCCTCATCTGTTCTCAGCCTGCTTTGTATTTCAGCCCATCTAGCCAGTCTATCAGCCTGTCTTGTATTTCAGCCCATCTAGCCAGTCTATCAGCCTGTCTTGTATTTCAGCCCATCTAGCCAGTCTATCAGCCTGTCTTGTATTTCAGCCCATCTAGCCAGTTTATCAGCCTGTCTTGTATTTCAGCCCATCTAGCCAGTCTATCAGCCTGTCTTGTATTTCAGCCCATCTAGCCAGTCTATCAGCCTGTCTTGTATTTCATCCCATCTAGCCAGTCTATCAGCCTGTCTTGTATTTCAGCCCAACTAGCCAGTCTATCAGAGAGTCCATCAGCTTGTCTAGCCAGTCTGTCTATCAGCCAATCTATTGGCTTGTCTAGCCAGTCTATCAGCTTGTCTAGCCAGTCTAGTCTGTCTATCAGCCAGTCTATCAGCTTGTCTAGCCAGTCTATCAGAGTCCATCAGCATGTCTAGCAGTCTATCAGCCAGTCTATCCAGTCTATCAGGCTGTCTAGCCAGTCTATCAGCCAACTTTTTTCCATGAGCCGGAGGTTGGATGAGTTTTTTTCTTCTTGTGAGCCAAGATCTAACCTCCCCCACTGTGGTGAGTGGAAATAAAAACCAGGTCAGCTGGTTGGCAAGCCAAGGTCTGACCTCCCCCACTGTGGTGAGTGGAAATAAAAACTGGGTCAGCCGGTTGGCAAGCGAGTGTCTAACCTGTTACTGTGTACACCAATGGAGAAGTGGAACAGGGTCTTGGTCAGCAAATGGTTCACTAAACACGACAAGAATACTAGCTATGGGTCACTGACCTCTACATCAGACAGCATCTTCCTTCCAAAACACAGCAACAGCAGCGAAAGAGCTAAGAGTCAGAGAGAGTCTGCTTTGCTTATACAAACAACTCACATCCCACCAGTAAAACATGCTCAACTGACATCACTGTCACTTACATTGTCTTTGCCTGTGGTTAGAATGATATTCTTCACAGGGGTTTTCTTTTTGACGATCAGTTCACAGAGTCTAAGGAAATTCTGAATCTGGAATAAATATGAAACAAAACAGTGGCAATAACTGAAAACACAAGTAATGTGAAAATGAGATATGAATTGTAATGCTCACACATAAACGTATGAGATTATGCACAAATATCAACTTATATCCAAATGAGATTATTCAGGGTCCGGCATAAAGCATAGCTGGATTTAACTGACATAATGCGCATAAACTGAATACGTGTGATAAAAAAAACATGACGTCAGAGATGAAGCAGACAAATGGTCATTTTTAACAATGGCTTCTTGGCAAACATAACATCACACATTCACCGTTGAAACTTATTTTAAAAGTGGAGAATCATATGTTACTGTACAACGAAAGTTTCGTCGCCATTTAAATTGCATCCCCGTGACAATGTTCCCATTCGGAGGACAAAACAATTTTGAGGTGGGTCAAAAAATTTAAGGAAACCGCTAATTGCCTTAAAACAGGTCTACTGGTCATCCAAGAACTCCTGAACGAATTCAAGAAAAAACGCATTGCTGAGTATCCCTCGGCAATCAGCTGTTAGGAACGCTTTGGCACCTTCTTACTGTTAATAGTAATCTTTATGTGCAGATGCTAACTGAATACTTCATTCCAGACTTGGCCAATAGAAATAAGAGACTAATATGGTTTCAACAAGATGGAGCAACTCCCCACACAGCCCATCACTCCATGGCCATGCTGTGACAAACATTTCCCAATCGTCTTATTTCCAGATTTGGGGATAGTCATTGGCTGGCAAGATCACCGGATTTATCGGCCGCAGACTTCTTTTTGTGAGAGTACCTCAAGAACAAGTGCATGCTATTCGACCACAGTCAATTGCAGACCTAAAAGATTGAATCCGACACTGCATTCAAAATATCCCTTTGAACATGTTAAATGGTGTTATGC
Source organism: Achatina immaculata (assembly GCA_009760885.1). Classification (NCBI taxonomy): domain Eukaryota; kingdom Metazoa; phylum Mollusca; class Gastropoda; order Stylommatophora; family Achatinidae; genus Lissachatina; species Lissachatina immaculata. The sequence continues at coordinate 43,279,553 of CM019700.1, read as the reverse complement.
AGGAATTTTCCAGACACCTGGCTGAATGTATAAAATGTAATGGCGGTTATCTAACCGGCATAATTTTCAAAACTTAAATATTACTGTCAGTAATAATAAAAATAATACCAAAAAAAGAAGCCCCTAAAAATAAATGGATGACAGACGACATCTTAGGACTGATGGACAAGAGGAGGAGGAGTAAAAATAACGAGAAAAAATATAACAAGATAAATAAAGAAATAAGACGCAAATGCAGAGAAGCAAAAGAAGTGTGGTTAAATGAGCAGTGCAGACAGATAGAGGACTCTCATATTAAAGACAGCAAAAACATGCACAAACGAATTAATGAACTCACAGGCAGGAAAACAAAATATACCACAGATGCCTGAAATCGAAAGAAGGTAAAATGTTAATGGGAAAAGAAGACATTGTGGACAGGTGGACAGAGTATATCGGTGAGCTATATGGAGGAGAAAGATCAGAATTAACACCAGATATTTAAAACTGTGATGGACCGCCAATACTTGAAGATGAAATCATAGATGCCATCAAACACATGAAGAAAGGAAAAGCGACTGGGCCTGATAATATAACAATAGAAGAAATAGAGGCACTAGAGGAGACAGGAATAAAAATAATAACCAAGTTACTGAATGACATTTACAACAGTGGTTATATTCCCAGTGACCTGATTAAATCCACGTTTATACCACTACCAAAGAAACCAGGTGCAAAGGAATGTGACGACCACCGGACTATCAGCCTCTCATGTCACATAACGAAGCTACTTCTGAGAATCATTATGAGAAGAACAAGGAAAAAGATAAAAATGGAAATAGCAGATGAACAGTTTGGATTTGTTGAAGGAAAGGGAACACACAATGCCATTTATGCTTTACGAACACTAACAGAAAGAGCTTTAGAAGTACAGAAAGATCTCTACTTATGCTTCATTGATTACACCAAGGCATTTGACAAGGTGAAACATAATGAAATTATTAAAATGCTTGAAGACATCAATATAGATGGCAAAGACTTGAGGATTGTAAAACATCTATACTGGCAGCAAGAAGCAGCAGTTCGAGTTGAAAATAGAATTGGAAAATATCAACCTATAAAACAAGGGGTGCGACAAGGATGTGTACTATCTCCAGACCTTTTTTCTCTGTATAGCGAGAATATTCTAAGAATAATCATCACAGAACCAGGCATAAAAATTGGAGGATACAATATTAGCAACCTTCGGTATGCTGACGACACAGTACTGATAGCTGAGAACCAACAAGACCTGCAAAATCTCTTGGATAAAGTCGCCAAAGAAAGTGAACAGAAAAGCCTTACTTTGAACATCAAAAAGACAGAGACTATGGTTATATCTAAGAAACAGAATCCACCAGCATGCAGTATTAAATTAAACGGAACTATTCTAAAGCAGGTGCAGAAATTCAAATACCTTGGAGCAGTAATAACTTCAGATGGGAAATGCAGAACAGAAATTAAGAACAGAATAGGCCAAGCAAAAGACTGCATTTCAGAGAATGAGAAACATATTAACCAACACATCCTTATCAATGAATGTTAGAAAACGAGTCCTAAAATGCTACATTGAACCTATCTTGTTATATGGAAGTGAGTCATGGACAATAGGCAAGTCTGCACAAAAATCATTGGAAGCAGCAGAAATGTGGTTTATTAGAAGAATGTTGCGAATCCCCTGGACAGCAAAAATAACTAATGAAGAATGTAGGAGAAGAGCTGGAGAGACAAAAAACCTTGTGAAAAAGATAAGAGATAGACAATGTACTTTCATAGGACATGCAATGGGAAGAGGGGGGATTGAAAATATTATAACAACAGGAAAAATAGAAGGAAGAAGATCAAGAGGAAGACCAAGAGAAATGATACTGGACAGTCTGACGGGATGGTGTGAGAGGAGATCACCAACTGAGCTGATGGCCTGCATGAAGGATCGTGTACTCTGGAGAAGCATAATAGCCAACGCCAGTCGGCACGGCACATGATGATGAATAATAAAAATACCCACTTTTCTGAGCTTCATTTCAATTTTTTTACCAAAAACATGTATAACGTTTATTTTCCATTTTTAAAATCCAGCTATGCTTTATGCCAGACCCTATACTTACATCTTACATCTTTCCCGTGCCGCTAAACGCCACATAGGGCTCACATGATAGTTTGCCAAGATTTCCTGTCTTCGGCGAGTTTTTCAATCTCATCAAGGGATGTTATGCCCACTGAACTGGCCTTTCTTAACACTGTCCTCTTTAGAGTTTCACATGGTCGATCTCTTTTTCTTTGGCCTGTTGTGTTCCACTTGATAGTTTGTTTGGGGATCCTCTGATTGTTTCTTCTCATCACATGACTGACATATGTCCATCTTCTTTTTCTGATCACCCATGAGACAGGTTGTTTGCTCATCTGTTTTATCTCTGTGTTGTTCTTAAATTCGTTCCACTTTATACAGAGTATTTTCCTTAGGCATTTGTTTTCGAAAGAGTCTAATTTCTTGTCTCTTTCTTTAGTTGATTTCCAGCTTTCACTTGCATATGAGATTATACTGGGTATCCATAAATTATTCACTTGATAACTGTTGTCCATTTTTAAAAATGCAGTCAAGCGTAATGGAGTTACTTTGTCGTAACACTGACATCAGAAAATTTTTTTCTGTGAGGTTGGCAACACTCTGTACCATCATGCATTGCAGCAAGACAGTAAAAACAGTGACCATGCATGAAAAGGCAATGCACGTCTTGTGGTATGGGAAACAAAATCTCCTGTAACTGTTAAGCATTTTTATAGGAAAGAATTCAAGAAGGATCCACCTGCTGAATGTATTGATATGACTTTTCTTTCTGAAACACTTTTTGTAATTTCAATATTTTGGTATATAATCAAGTGAATAATTTATGGACACCCTGTATATTAATAGATACACACCTGTTTCAGATTACGGGCAAATGAAAAGGGAAATCTAAACAGAGAATTATATCAGTATGAGATTATGTGTAAAACAAACATACCATTTTCTTTAAAATAAAACAAAGTGTTGTTAATGGAAACATGAAAGATTTCAAATACACTAAAAAAACACCTGCATGGATGAGAATTACACTTAAAAAAACACCACCTGCACTGAAAGGAACTATATTTCAAATAAAACTGGTATGATTGTGATGTCTTGAATTTTTGTCCTGTCTGATAGAGACACTCTTTGTTAAAATTTTATTCCTATTAAATACTACAGATAATATGTACTGGTGACGCTGCCATTTCTATTCACAAACAATCAAAGTGAAGGCTTAAATCTCGGCCCATCCTGTCTCTTTCCTCGGGAACCTTTCGTTGCTACAGGGCAGAAAATAAGACTTCTTGGTAACGCTTCATATAAGAGAATATTTAACATTTCTGTTACTTTGTCCAATTTCAGTTAGTACGCTGTTCTCTCGTGACTAGACGGCTGCTCATCCTACCAGAGTCCATGTTCGAATCCCAGGCAATTCTCTTGTGATTTTTCCTTCTCTCACGTCTCACTAAAGTGCTTTGTCTATGATTTTTTTTAGGTCTAATCCTACAAAACTGTGTTCTGTTACTCTGTCAATCCACCTTCTACATGGGTGGCCTCTCTACTTCTTAAAATTATCAGCACGAGTCTCTTTCCTCATATACCTTTCAGTGCCGAGGGGAACAAGTAGATTTCTTGATAAACCTCAGCTTCGAATACGAGGATGTTTAAGTTCTGTTATCTCCTCCATGTTCAAACTCCTAGCTGAGCGGGATTTTTTTTTCCGACCAACACGGCCCCGAGGTCAACCCAGACTCGTAAAATGGGTACCAGAGAAAACCTGGAAAGGAAATCAGCCTACCTCATACATTGATGGCCCAGCATAATGGGGTCTCTAACACTTCATCCCCTACAGCACTTGCTATGGGACTACCTTTACCATTTACCTTATCTCCTCCATCCATTTTCTGTGTGCACAGCTTCTCCCCGTTTCATTCCATTCTTAGTATGATGGAGGCTTATGTTAGTAAAATGATTCAGAAACATACTACACATACTGTCATAAACATACACCTAATCTACAGTCAGACATGTCATCACAAGGTGGTTTCACCAACCTGATGGTATGATCGAATGTACGGATCTTCCACTTCTACAACTGTCACAAAATTATTCAAGTATTTACCAAACAGGGTCTCGTATGAGTGGCCAGTAGAATTTGCATCAATTTGAATCTGCTCATGTTGTTTAGAAGCTGAGAATGACAATACAGAATAAATAATAACAACACAATAAACAGAAAATAACAGAAAATGAAGAGATAAATGGGAAATATATACAAAAAAAAGTTTAACGACACTTCTTCTTCTTCCTCAGCTTTCCGAGCCATTAAGGCTCACTGCTGCAGACAAAGTTATCAATCCTCCCTATTCCTAATCTGCTCTCTCCAGCTGGGACACCAGTTTCCTGTATATCCTCTTCTATGCTGTCTCCCCATCTCTGTCTTGGTCTACCTCTCAGCCTTGTTTCCCTCATCTCTTGTACATACATCATTTTCATTTGTCTGCTCTCTCCAGTTGGGACACCAGTTTCCTGTATATCATCTTCTATGCTGTTTCCCCATCTCTATCTTGGTCTACCTCTAAGTCACTTACATCATTTTCATTTGTCTGTTCCCTTCCATTCTTTCTACACAACCCAACCAGCGTAGTCTGTTCAGTTTCAAAACATTTATAATTTGTTGTGATTTAAATAAGCTGTTAAATTCAGTGTTCTTTCCAGCTCTCCATTCTCCACTCTTTGTATCCTTTATGGACCCAAAGATTCTTTTTAGGATCTTGTTCTCAAAGACCTGCAATTGCAGTTCATCTTTCTTTGTTGTATTCCACATTCTGTATCTGTACATGCTTAATGACACTGCTTAAAATTTTTTTTTTAAATCCTGCATCTTCAGTGACATAAATCTTAGCTTCAGTGACATAAATCTTAGCTTCTCCTAACAACATGTCACTCCTGTTTGATTAACTTTATAAATAATTATTTTGAAGATGATAATTCTTCTTTCTCTTCGTTGTATACATTTACTGTCTACATCTGTAGTTCTGTCTCTTGGATAAATGTGACTGTTCTTTGTAGTTCCTGTACAGAACCTCAGAGCTTAGCTTCCTGGGTGGTTCCACTGGGCCAGTAACTGCCTCTCAGTGTCCCATAGTTCTGGTGCAGTTTTGGAGGATGTGCCCCACATTTCTGGGGTCTCTGGGCACGTGGACAAAGAGGAGAACTGCCAGCCTTAAAACTTTGTATACACGTGACTTTGTAGCTGCGTCCTGTTCCAAGGTGGAAAATGATGTCTTGTTGTCATGGCACGACAGTCATCATGTGATGATTTTTGTGGCTTCCTATAGGTTTGTTTTTTTTCTTTTGGTTACAGGTGACCGGCATGTCTGGTTGTTCCATTTTTGTGCCACCTTTGGCCACATGGTCAGCTTTTTTGTTAACTGGGATTAAACTCAGACGGATGACATCCACTACAGGGTGGCTGTGCTGTCAGGATAGCCTCTAACACCTGTCTTTTAATCTGTTCTCCCTTTCAGCTTTCTTGTTAACTGAGATTAACCACAGAGGGATGACATCCACTACAAGGTGGCTGTGCTGTCAGCTAACCTTCAACATCTGTTCTCCCTTTCAGCTTTCTTGTTAACTGAGATTAACCACAGAGGGATGACATCCACTACAAGGTGGCTGTGCTGTCAGCTAACCTCCAACACCTGTCTTTTAATCTGTTCTCCCTTTCTCTTCTTCCAAGCCAAGCTCTACCAACCATGACGTCTATTTGTCCCTTCAACACTGAAAGGTAGAAGAGTAAGGAGACTGAGCAACAAGTTTTACCTTCATGCACTCCCCCCCCCCAGTCATAATCCTTCCCAATTAAATAATAATAATAATGATAAAAACCACCCACTATGAGAAAGCCGGAACCAAAAATGCAGGGCGAGAAAACTGCAAAATGTCACTCATTTTTTTTTTTTTTTACTTTTTTTTGTCTGCCATGACTCACAAAAAATTCAGTTTTTCTCTTCTGGGACAGAGCTGTTCATGATTATCCTTCATCCACTGTAACTGTAATCTAGTGTGCCTCACCATGAAGGCATGAGTCAACCATCTTCAAAGAAATCTTCAATCTATGAAACAGCATCACCACATTCGGGGCACACCCATACATGCTCTGCTCTCTGTATCAGCAGCCGCTGAAGAGTATGACCACTAACTATGCCAGTTAGGCTGTTGGTTCTGGCAACCTCGAATTCTACCAGTCACCTGGCCCTTCCTTCAGAGATGATTTTTCTGTTAATGCAAATCAGTCGAATACCCTTTGTATAACCGTGTCAGCTAGAACCAATCCCGGCACTTGTTCTCTGTGACTTAACAAGAGACCATTTCGCTTCTGGGTCAGCTAAACATGCACTTGTGCTCGGCCACCCAGCCCTCACTAGCTTCAGAAACGCTGTTCCTCCTTTGCGACCAAACACACACATTCGAAGCAATAAACAGATGAAAAACATTTAACAATATAACTACTTCCAGAGGCAGAGCAAAAGTAACTGGACCCAGAACCTGAATGACTACCAAACAAACAAACAAATAAATAAATCAGTAAAAACCTTCTTTCTCATCTTTCACAAAAACTTTCAACTCTTCAGCTCTGGCCAGGTACTCTTCAATTTTCACTCGGTATCGCTGTCGTTTTGCTGTGTCTTTCACACCTGCAGAGATTAAAAGAAAATATTTTTTGCTCTGAATTTTTTTTTTCTTATGCATGGGTAATCAGCAGTAATTAACATAATGTGATGCACGTATAACGGCTGTCAGCGGACACAAACATAGCAGGTCCACTGCAATAAAAATTATGGAAATGGAAATTGATAAGGTGGATGCAAGATTTACTCATTAAAGAGAAAATGTAATATTTTGGCTTGTGTCTTCATCTGACAACATACAAAGACAAACAACTGGGGGGGGGGGGGGGGCCTGGTACACTGAGTGAAGAGAGGATGATTTTAAAGTTTTTAAAGATTTTTAAAAAATGCCTTTTCAAAATAATTCAGTTCATCCCCTGGGAATAACTGTGTTAAGAACACACTTATCTTAACATAATCTTTGTGAGACTTTGTTTCTGTAGCCTAGAAACCTCTAGCAACCAACACTAATTGTAAATGTTATTTTTGTAAAATGTAATGTCAGGTTGGTGGATGGATAGGGCCACGGAGACTGCCAGCAGGGATGAGGAGAATCTGATGTGAAACCAATGAATCCAGGACGTGACAAGCCTATGGGTCTTTACAACAATGGCTGTCAGAATGACGTAAACAAAAAAAGAGCCAGCAGACTATATGTGACGGGGAAAGGATATCGTTGAGGCACTCACTGGATTCCTCATTCCAAAGTCGGAGTGTCCCTGTTGAACTGTCTCAAAGTCTCAAAGCCGTCTGGCCAGCCAACATTGCATGCTGGATCTGATGTGGAGAAGGGGCTTAAATACAGCCACCAGAGGCTGGAAAACAAAGTTTTGGCCAGGCCAGCCTCCACCACTGTCTTCATGGCAGTCCGAGCAAGACCACAGACTGCCCTAGCAAGGAAAGGTGCTGAAGTCAGAGGTACCCAGCCAAAAGGCGCATCGCTAAAATCAGGGTACTACACATCATCGCCAATGTGCGTACGAAGAAGAAGAAGAAGAACTCAGTTCACAATTTAATGATTACACTTCACAATAGTAACAGGGATGTGTTCACAATTAGTACACTTCATGACTGTAACAGAGATGAGCTCACAATTTAATCAGTACACTTCATGACTGTAACAGGCATGGTAGTCTTCTTCTTCTGCTTTTGAGGTTGTTGGTCACTTCAGATCCTGATCTCTGTCAACATGGCAAAGCCCGCATTTCTCTCCAGATCCTGATAGGAGCCCCCAAAGCTTTTGCCCCAAGCTTGTGTCTTCTGGCCACGTCTCACGCCTCAGGTCTGCATGGTTTGGGCACTCTCGTAGGATATGTTCTGGAGTCTGGACTCCACTGCCACATGGACACTCATCTGTGTGAGACATTTTGAGTCAATGCAGGTGGCTCAGTAGTCTGCAGTGGCCTGTCCTTAGACGGAAAAGGACAGTTTGCTGATGTCTTTGTTGTTGGTGTATTGGATCTGGTTCACTGTTGCATTTCAGTTTCTTGTTCCATTCAGAAGGCATGGTAGTGATTACATTGTAAGGAGCAGTCAAATATAAGTTCAATAGAAGGCATGGACAATGTACAGCAGTATATAAGTTGCTAGGTGTACCCCATGGCTGTTCAGGCCTTCCTACACAGACACATATTAAGCACATGACAATGTGAATACTGGTCACAAGAGGAGTTTTTGGCTAGACTTCTAGAGAGAGAACAGCTGTGAGAAAGCTAATGGATGGAGATACAGAAGTATGCAAGGTCTTTTATCTGACTACACGAGTGATGAGAAAGTGGTTAAACATGGGGTATATGTATGTGAGATCTTGGACCTGTTCTTCAAAGTAGAGGATGTTACGTGGTTGTGACCAAACTCACTGCGAACCATTTGTTCCTTTGGATGATGTTGTATGTTGAGCTGTCACTACTTACAGCATGAGTCATCACACCTACAATCATCCACCACTAGATCAGCCCATATGAATACACGTATGAATGGCAAATGTAACATAAAAGACAAGAAAAACAAAACATACCAAAGTTTCCTCTTTAAACAACATACCTTTCAGAACCTGCATAAGCAACGCCACTCCTTCCTGATAGCACGTTAAAGATTCATCGAATCTGCGAGCATTGTCAAGCTCTACCGCCCTCTTAAGAATACTGATGGCAGAAGTCTCAACTCCAGCAATTTTGTCGTCTGCCATGCTCACACAATCTTATCATTCTGTCAAGAAACAGCATCAGTCAGGCGTACGATAATTTAAACAGATAACTATGGCATATAACCTTATCATATACGTGATTTCTCATACTCCTAATGATCTATCACGTAGCAGTATTAGTCAAATGTACAACAGTTTGAACTTTGGGGCTAAAATATTGTCCAGGTTGGTGAACTACAGCGGTTGATCACTCTAGGATTTTTAAAAACCAGTACAACCGTACCTGTCTTTCACCTCGCATGAAGTACCTTCCAAAGTACCAGTTTGTACAACATTTGGTACTTTATACTTTTTTTTTAATGTACAATTAAACACATTTTACAAACAGCAAAAACTAAATGTTCGTGTAAAATATTGTTATCGTATTCACAGTGAGATTTAATCTTGACAAAATGCTCACGTGCCGAACTGAACACAAACCCGGCTGATTCTCCTCATGCAAACTGAGCATCATCATCCCTCCTGGCCCCAATATTCTCCAACTGATTTGGCTTGCTGCTTTTTACCAGATTTTTTTTATAATATAAACCAGTTACAGTAACCGATGGCCTCCAAAAGTTTTTTTTTGTTTTTCTATTTTTTAATCGGTAATTCAGTGGCAACTGCTGGTTAACATGATAACTGACCACAGATGGCCAAGACCCTGCCCCGTCTCTCTGTTGGTACCCCCCCACCCCCCCAGAAACAGGCCTAGCCAGGCTAACAGGTGGTGAGATGGCTGTAGATCCCATGGTGGTGGAGTCTGATTTAAAAAAAAAAAAAAAAAGTATTACACACCCACCCCCCTTCTTTTTAGCTGCACTCCATTCATTCATTCATTCATTCATTCATTCATTCATCCATCCATTCATTCATTCATCCATCCATCCATTCATTCATTCATTCATTCATCCATCCATCCATTCATTCATCCATCCATCCATCCATTCATCCATCCATCCATCCATTCATTCATTCATTCATCCATCCATTCATTCATTCATTCACCCATTCATTCATTCATTCATTCATTTCATTCATTCATTTGTATGTCCCTCGTGGAACTTTGCCTCCCAAACAGCACTCCTGTAGGCCTCTCGGTTGTGAGCAAGATGGCCTGCTGCTGTTGCATCCATTTCCAGATTGTCAACGATGTCTTGCAGCCATCTTCGTTTTGGTCTTCCTCTTTTTCTTTTCCCATTATGTATCCTTCCAGTACGGTCTTCTCTAAATTATCATGACGTTTAATGTGTCCAAAATATTGAAGTTTTCTCTCTTTAATCCTCTTTACTAGCCAGCCTTCTTCAATATTAAGCTCTTGTAGTATAGATACATTTGTTCTTTTTTGTGTCCACGATATTTGGAGAACTCTTCTGTAGCATTTACATTCAAAGGCATTTATGTGTTTCTCAGCTGTTTTGTTAAGTGTCCACGTCTCACAGGCATATGTTGCGATGGGAAAGATGCATGCCCTTAAAAATCTTATTTTTGTGGTTCTGTCTGCTCCTCTCCACAGATTCTTTATTTGTTTTACTTTCTGAAGAGCGATAGATGTCCTCCTTTTAATTTCCCTCATTGTATCTCCATTATTAGTTAGTAGTGATCCAAGATATTCAAAACTCTCCACTTCTTCCAGTTTTTCCTCATTGATACATATTTCAGTTGCCTTGTTTGTTTTGTCAGTTGTCATCAATTTAGTTTTCTTTGCATTAAGATAGAGGTTCTGCTCTTCGCTGTTCTTGCGGACTGACATAATTAGTTTTTCCATTCCTTTTTGTGTTGTGGACAGCAATACTGTGTCATCAGCATATCTAATCTCTGGTATTTCATAACCTCCAATTGTTATGGCATTGTAATATTCTCTGTCTACATCTTCTCTAACATTCCTCATTATATTTTCAGTATACAAGTTAAATAAGTAGGGTGACAATATGCACCCCTGACGGACCCCTTGTTTTATGTCAAACCAACTTGTTGTTTCACCATTTATTCTTACTGCTGCTTGTTGGTCTAGATACAGCAGTGATGTTAATTGTATCAAATGTGTTGGAAATCCCATTTTTTCCATTATTTCCCAAAGTTTCTGATGTTGTACACAATCAAATGCCCTTGAGTAGTCTATAAAGGATAAATATAGATTCACATTAAACTCTCTGCATTTCTCTATTATTAATCTTAGATTGAATATATGATCTCTTGATCTTCTTCCTTGCCTGAAACCAGCTTGGACCATATTGACTTCTTCTTCTATTTTCTTTCGAAGTCTACCCATTATGATTTTTAACAGAATTTTACTGGCATGACTAATCAGGGCAACAGTTCTGTAGTTGGTGCATAATTTCAGGTTACCCTTTTTTGGCAAAACACCTGAATGCCATATCTTTTTACATAGTGCATGATAGATTGTTGCACACTCCTTTCCTCCTGCTTTAATAAATTCAGCTGTTATCTCATCACATCCTGGTGATTTACCATTTTTCAGATTCTTTATTGCCCATAAAACTTCTTCCACCGTCGGTTCGGGTTCTTTCTCCTCCAATAATAATTCACACTGTTGATTTCTGCTTGCACAGTTGGTTGTTTCATACATTCTTTTGCAATATTCCTTCCATCTTTCTAGAATTTCCTCTGTCTCTGTCAGGGTATTCCCCATCTCATCACAAATTACATTTAGCTTAGGTGTGACATTTCTCGTCAATGTCTTCATTTCTTTAAACATTTCACTATCTCTTCCACACTTCTGATGTTCTTCTATTCTTTCACAACAATCTTGTATGTATTGTTTTTTGTCTTTTCTTATGTTTCCTCATACTTCTTTTGTTAAAGTTTTATATTTATCTTTGTTGTTGTTTGTCACTTTCCATTGCGTCTTCATTTCTCTACATTGTTTTATCAGTTCTAGTGTGCCTGCTGTGATCCATCTATTCTTTTGTGTTTTCTTTACTGGAACCATGTCTTTAGCTGTTGTTACTAAGATATCTTTGGCCTGCACTCCAGGACTGAAAAAATAGCCGCCATAACCCACACCCACACCGATACAATGCTGTGTCTCAACATCTTCACAACACTGACTGCAAATAACACCAGCTTACAGTTCCAGGGAGACAAACAGAAAACTGTAACATATAATCTTATCATATACAACTTCTCATACTTCTATCGATCTATCATGTAACAATACCAGTCAAATGTGCAACAGTTTAAACAGATAACTTACATCGTACAACCTTCCCATGCCGTTAAACATCACATAGGGCTTGCATGGTAGATTGCCATGTTTTCCTGTTTTCGGCTAGTCTTTCAACTTCATCAATGGATGTTATTCCCACTAAACTGGCCTCTCTTAAACCGGAAGACCTTTCTATAACGAGGATGGCAGACGATGAGTTAAAAAGATAACTATGACATATATTTTATCGTTGATAATTTCTCCCACACACAGATCACAGCCATGCTGGAAGTACTGGTTTACTGCCAATCTTCATACAGCAATGACACTTTCAGGATCTTGGTTTACTGCAAATCTTCATACAGCAATGACATTTTCAGGGTTTTGGTTTACTGCAAATCTTCATACAGCAATGACACTTTCAGGATCTTGGTTTACTGCAAATCTTCATACAGCAATGACATTTTCAGGATCTTTGTTTACTGCCAATCTTCATACAGCAATGACACTTTCAGGGTATTGGTTTACTGCAAATCTTCATACAGCAATGACATTTTCAGGATCTTGGTTTACTGCAAATCTTCATACAACAATGACACTTTCAGGGTCTTGGTTTACTGCAAATCTTCATACAACAATGACACTTTCAGGGTCTTGGTTTACTGCCAATCTTTATACAACAATGACAGTTTCAGGGTCTTGGTTTACTGCCAATCTTCATACAACAATGACACTTTCAGGATCTTGGTTTACTGCCAATCTTCGTACATCAATGACACTTTCAGGGTCTTGGTTTACTGCAAATCTTCATACAACAATGACACTTTCAGGGTCTTGGTTTACTGCCAATCTTCATACAACAATGACACTTTCAGGGTCTTGGTTTACTGCCAATCTTCATACAACAATGACACTTTCAGGGTCTTGGTTTACTGCCAATCTTCATACAACAATGACACTTTCAGGGTCTTGGTTTACTGCCAATCTTCATACAAAAATGACACTTTCAGGGTCTAAGAATTACAGCTGGAGAAGACAGCATAAAACAAACTCACCCACAGTGAAAAAAAAAAAGAAAAAAACACTGAAGATGGATAGCACATACATTTCAAAAGTCTACCACTAACACAACCAGACAGGCTCTCAAATCCCCGGGGTAAGAGGAAGAGACCTAGAAACACCTGGTGAAGGAGCCTTGAAGCAGAGATAAAAAAGATTGACTACACCTGGAGATGGATATTACAAACACCCCAGGACATAAATAAATGGAGAGTCCTTGTTGATGACCTATGCCCCACACAGGGTTAAGTAAGTAAGTAAGGGAGGGAGGGAGGATGGAAGGAAGGAAGGAAGGAATACACTGTCTTACTTCCTTCTTGCTATTGCAGAAAAAATGTTATTGTACTCCTATCCCACTTCCCCAGGTGTGCTCCCAGAACATGTTATTGTCATTTGTTTTAAAATCTAGCATTAACACTGTGTGATGGGTGAAACCCGCTTCTTGGATCTACTTCTTGAGATAAACCTCTGAAATCTATTCGTGGACCAACATGATCCAAGACTGTCAGAGCATCAATACTCATTTCCTCATTTTTACGAACATTTGTTACTTAAAAAGAATTCTTTATATTTTTGACATGACAGACTAGACCAGTCACACTCTTTTGGGACGCTGCAGATTTGACTCCCGGGTCACATCCATAGCGATTCTCAACATTAGATCTTAACCCTCCCTTTTCAATCTAGGCTGCCTCCGAAACATCCCCATTATATTAAATCATCATGTGGAAAATGTGTTCACTATCATAATTCCTTACCGGTAGCAATTATTGAAACTTTTCGACTCGAAATTCCTCCCAGATAAGGGGAGCCATCTGCCTCCTCGTCGGACAAAATACATAAAACTGCTAATGTACCAACAACAGTCTGTATGGACTTACTTAATCTATCTCTGTTACGTTATCTAGGCCCTCCAGAACTCCTGTATTGCGTATTAAGTTAAAAGTCTGCTCCTGTGCGAGTAGAATATGCTTACTTACAAACCTGTTTACTTTCGTTTTCGGAAATTTAAGACCGGGCTTAGGCAAGCGCCGGAGTAAATGGTGCGGATTATTGACCAATCAATACTTTGGGGTGCTAGTTGGCTAAGTCGATAGTAAGCTGTTCTCGCGTGGCTAGACGGCTGCTCGTCCTACCGGAGTCCGTGTTCGAATCCCAGGTAATTCTCTTGTGATTTTTCTTTCTCTCACGTCTCACTAAAGTGCTTTGTCTACGATTTTTTCGAGGTTTAATCCTACAATATTTGTTCTCTTACTTTATTGACCAATCAGAGCGAGTCATGAGGGCGAGACGGACTGAACTCACTTTCTAACCGTCCAAGAGGTGCTAGAGAAGACGACAGTCGGCGGCCAATGTTGACGAACAAAGCTGATCTGTCCCACCTCCCCGTTGGTAACCCTAGTAACAGACACAGCCTGGCGGATCCACCTGCTTTTTTTAGCTCTACTTAGGGGTCTTGGGGGGGGACCCTCCTCATTCGATACGATGTGCATGCTACAACACCTTCATCGCATCGGCTCACAGTTCCAAGGAGATAAAACACCCATTTATTAACCTTCCCAACTCCTGGAGGATCACTGGATATAATCTTAAGCTCATCTCTGTACCACGCTTTTATCCTCCCAGTTGTTTTACTCAAGCTCCTCATATGCCCTTTTCCTCGCTGTCTCTATGAAACCATCTTTTTTTCTGTTTCTTGTTTTGGAAGACAATTATGAAGCAGACAAAGGCCGTGCATCAGCTTGCCGTACAGCATCTCACATGACAAATTCAGCCAACACTCATTTGTACAGTTACAGGAAAAAACAAACCCTGTTTGAAAACTGTACAATGACTCTCTCTCTCTCTATCAGAACTTCAGTCTCAATCTGGCATCCATTCTAGCATCACTGATATTCAGTTTACGAGGACAAGCCAAAAAGTAACTACAAATCAAGGGACTTTTGAAAAGACTTACGTTCAAGGTTTTCATGTTTTCAACGGTTACGTCCCTTGATTTTTTTTTTTGGGGGGGGGGGGGGGAATGGGTTAATGAATCGTTTCCTGTTCTTTTCTCATTCATGTCCTTTTTTTCCCCACAGATTCCAGCCAAAAATCTGGTACTTTATATCAAAGTATGAAGCTATCAAGCTTCACTATATAGTACAAGCTGAAACTGAAAGCAATGAGTAGGAAATCTCGCTAAGATGTCTATTAGTTTCATGATCAAAAGATGGCAGACCAGGCTAAATGTACATTATTACATACATTTACTTCATAACCAAGGATTATGATCGGCTTTCTGGGTCTGGGACAAAAAAAATCACTGCCCTAATTGACTCCGTGGCATATAACGAGCCAAGAAAAAGTCTTGTTTGTTCATACGAGGTGTGTCTAAAAAGTTCGCTGAATGATCCAATATCTCAACGGCAACATGGGCCCAGATGCTTGGCCATCAACAAGGCTATCCCGAGATACGTCGAGAAGCGCCACCTAGCGTGGAGTACACGTGACAGACAGGGTAAACCCGGCAGTCGAACGTAGTCAGTGTGTAACAGCAACGTGAACTATGTTGGTCTTGTACACTGGCTCAACCTTCAATGGCACAATCTACACACACCTCATATCTTTCATTTACTGAAAGAGGAGCTCTCAACTAAATATGCAAATGGATGGCTAACTAAATTAAATGAAGAAAGCTTGGCTACTGTAGAAGTCGAGAGCAATGGACACGTTCAACTGTAGTGAATTGTCTCTCCCTCTTTAGTCCATGCCATTCAGGGGTGGTCGTCGCTGATTTCCAACAACCACCTGTCCTTTGCTCTTTCTATAAGATATGTGCCGAACCGTGCCCTGTGCTACTCTATTAGTCCACCAAACTGGGTCACGAAATGAAATGTTTTTAAACCCTGCTCTGACACGCTCAGGTTAACCAAAATAGAAACATCTATTCTTAATACATCATCGAAAAAAAAAACTTTTTTGTACACTTTGGTCTACCATACACCATTGGTTGTTAGTGTTAACGGGGGAAAAAAAAAACCCAAGATACGAGTATGAAAATCGATCAATGACCAGAAGACAAGTAAATGAACCAAAAAAAAAGTACTTGAATAGTAGCTGTTCACATCTGGGCCCACTGACGGGGAAGTCCAAACGGTGCATTGCTGCACGGGCCTGGAGGGCTTGCATTTTTCTAAGGGCGTTTGTGGATGAAAACAGATTAGCCAGTGATCGCGCTAGGAACTTTTGAAATTGGCAGAGTTGTACCTGCCGTTCATCTTGCATGAAGTACTTTAAGTTTTGAGACAGTTTTCTGCATACATATGTGTGTGTGCACTAAGATGGACACCACAGGGAAACAGAAGTAAGGGTAGACCAAAGGAGACATGGAGAAGGACAACAGAGAAGATGTTGAGCAAGAGAGGGCTCACCTGGGCAAGAGAGGGGGGAAAGGACAAAGGACAGGCGTTTGTGGAAAACCCTTGCGGAAGCCCCATATGCGTGTCGTGATATTTTTGGGGTATCGTTGAAAAAGTGAATGTAACAAATTATTTCCACGTTAAAAGTATACTTATTATGCATCAAAATAATTGTGAATGTATGAAAATTCCATAAATGCAGTTTGTTTTTTTTTTAGGAAAAAGAAGTGGTGTGACAATAGGAGAACATTTTTTAGCACCAACAAAAAAAAAACCCCCCCATTTCAAATCAATCAGAAATGATATTGCAAATGAACACCACAATAATGCAAAAATGCTATATGCAGCAATCATGAAAACAAGACTGAATAATCATGAAAAAAAACAAACTTAAATGTAACAATCCTAAAAAAAAACAGATCAAAATTGAAAGTAAGTATCATTTTAAAAAAAAGAACAAGACTGAAAGTAAGAATTATCAAACAAAATGATAGAAGAATGTAACAATCATGAAAACATGAATTGAATGTAACGAAAACAACAAGCTGGAATGTAGCAATAATGAAAACAGTAATACTAAATGCAACAATATAATAGCAAGACTGAATGTGACAGTCATGAAAACATCAGGACTGAATGTGACAGTCATGAAAACAACAAGACTGAATGTGACAGTCAAGAAAACAACAAGACTGAATGTGACAGTCATGAAAACAAAACCGAATGTAAAAATCACGAAAGAAAAAAAAAAGACTTCAAGAATCATGAAAACACCGTGACTATAACAATCATGAAAACAGTACAACTGAATGTAACAAATGTGAAGGCCAGAATAAATGTAACAAAGAAAATATGTAATATTAAGTTTATTGTATGTGGTGAAGTGGTTAGTGCACTAGTCTCTCATGGTGAAGGTTGGGGGGGGAGGTTCGAATCCAGCCACAAGCACACTAGTCACCCAGATGTAGAAATAGCTGCCTGAGTTCTTCTGTAGCTGGAGAAGGAAAGTCGGCCAGGCATGATACTGACCACTCTAATGTGCTGACAGGTCAAGGAAAATATGGGCGCTAACACCTTATCCCTTATGTGCCTCTAAGTTACCATTACCCTACCATTATCCCATATTTTATCCAATCTAATGGTTCCTTTTTTTTTTCTCTGTGCAACCAAAATTGCTTACAGATAAGAAACCTACAGGAAAGCTGTTAGGGAGGCAGAGTTCCACAAAGGACATTGACTGGTTGACTGCGACCAAGATTTTGTTGGAAGGTAGTAAAGATAACTGTATTTTGCATATATGATGCATCTGCTTTGCAACAGATCATTCTGAGGCCAAAGCTGCAAGTAAGATTAAAATTTAAAAATTTGAAAAGCATTTATAGTGCCCTTTTTATTAATGTGATATTATTGTTCAGCGTTGTTAAAAAAAAGGGTTAATAATGAAACTCTGTGCCAAGAATAACTAACCAGGGTATGGTATTAGCTAAAATGTCTTTAGAAGAACTAACCTAGGTATGATATGTAGCTAAAATGTCTAGAAGAACTAATCTAGGACTAGCATGAAGTTATGTTTGTATAAGAACTAATGTGATCATGATAAGAAGCTGATCTGTGTTTTGTTATGTTGCTAAATATACTGGAAGAAGAGGAACTAATTTAGGCACATATATAGCTAAAATATGTTCGGAAGAACCAATCTAGACAAAGTGCTAAAACATTCTTTGAAGAACTAATATATGGACACTATGATGGCATACAAATAACTAAAATATGTTTCTAAAACTAATCTAATTAAATATACATCTAAAACATACTCTGAAGAACTAATTAAGTCAAGTATAGAGTTAAAATGTGCTTTGAAAAACTATGCATATTATATAGGTAAACTACTGCCTTGGCATATATATATATATAGCTAAACTACTACCTTGGCATATATATATATATATATCTCAACTAATACCTTGGCATACAGTCAGTCAGTCATGTACATGTCCCTTACGGAACTTTGCCTCCCTAACAGCTCTCCTGTAGGCCTCTCAGTTGTAAGCAAGATGCCCTGCTGATGCATCCATTTGCAGATTATCAGTATTTGTGATTCTCTGACTGTTTCTTCTCATCACGTGACCAACATATGTCCATCCTCTTCCTTTCACAATAAAATCAGAGCACTGTTTTCATTCAGTGTTAAATGCTGGAGTATTTTAACCACAGTAGCCATATATTTATGTACTGTGCAGTCATTAAATGTGCTAATTTCATTTTGTTAACGTTGATGAGCGTATTTATATGGAAGCCTAAAAATAATGAAGGTGAATAGAGGTGTATGGTGCAGTTTTACAAAGCGGCAGATGGAGTGAGTAAAATGAGAAAAAAATGAATAGAAACTATGAGAGTAAGATGAGAATGTATAAATGAAAAAAAACATGCAATATCCAATATTTCGGCGTTAGCCTTTTTCGAGGATTACATACACAAACAAAACGACATATAACTTATCTGAGTGACATCCTCCTGAATAGGAAACAACACATGAATACGTGTTCCTTTGACTAGACATAGAGACCACAAGGGCCAGCAGGAAACCAGAAGAAGTCAGAAGACAGGAAGTATGAGGCGGGGAAAAGAGAGACGGAAGGACAATAGACACTTGTAACGCAGGTGTCGATGAGGGGGGGGGGAAGAAAGGGAAGTGGAGGGATAGAAGAAGAACTAGGAACGAACAGAAGGTGCTCTAAACACGCGTAGCACACCAGAGACGCAAACCGTAGTGGGGCGAGGGAAGCAGGGAGATAATAAACCTGGTGAATAAGACCATGCACAGAGGAGCAATAAAAACCAATAAGCCGCCAGAGAAAGTGGCGGTGGGAAGCTAGGAGAAAGAAAGAAAGAAAGTAGAGTATAAATCGCAGGAAAAAAGTGGAAAACTAAAAATCTTAAAGGAAGCTGAAGACATTGATAATTCCAGCTGGGTGGAGACAGCCAGCCTGGAAAATAAGGCGCTGTTCCAGGACCCTCCGATATCGTACATCAGCAGAACAAGAGCGGATCGCACTAACAGAAATGTCCTGCTTTCTCCTGTGGTTGCTAAGGCAAATGTTTAGCCGCAGGTGTCCAAGCCCTCTTAGAAAAGTCGTTAAGATGTTGGCGAAAACTATCTGCTAAGCGTAAACCGGTCTCTCCTATATACTTCATGTCACAACGTTTGCACATAATAGCATAAATAACATTGTGTGAAGTACAGGCGAAGCCCTCCTGAACTGATAACGTGGACTTAGGGAAGGAGATCTGGGTAGCCTCGACAACAAACGGACAAGCGTTGCATCTACGACGTCCGCAACGTCTGGTACCATAAGAAGTGTCATCTGTCTTAAGGTGACTACGAACTAAAAGGTCCCTGAGGTTCTTGTCCGGTCTGTAGGCCACCAATGGGGGTTCCTTAAAGAGTTCACGTGTATCAGGCTCAGTCTGGAGGATGTGGAGATGGCGAAACAGTATGTTCTTAACCGCCAAACTATGAGGGTTGTGTTTAAGTACTAGTTTAACTTTGTCCGAGCTACAGTGCGGTTTAGGAGTGAGGGCTTGTTGCCGCGATATATGGCCGATGCGGTTCCAAGACGACAAGAGAACATGTTCTGGCGGAAGAAATCTAGCATTTTATGGCCTTGATCCTGGACATCCAAATCCTCATTACACAACCGTCGCAACATAAGAAGCGGGGGAAAAGGAATAGAGTCATTACACGATCTGGGATGGAAGGAAGAGTACAGGAGGTAGCTGTGAGAGTCTGTAGGTTTATAGTGGACAGAAGTGGTAAGCCTAGATAGTAACGGCAATGTCGAGAAAGTTAGCCGAAGTAGTAGAGACATGGGAGGTGAAAGAAATGATAGGATTGTACTCCTTAACAAAACTGATGAAGTTGTCAAGGTCT
This sequence comes from Achatina immaculata, assembly GCA_009760885.1. Taxonomy (NCBI): domain Eukaryota; kingdom Metazoa; phylum Mollusca; class Gastropoda; order Stylommatophora; family Achatinidae; genus Lissachatina; species Lissachatina immaculata. Next base: position 43,259,067 of record CM019700.1, on the reverse strand, counting down.
TCTTCCTCTGGCATTGATGTGACCCCAATGCCGTCATCTATGTAACGTCTATAGAAGGCTGGAAAAGGGCCTCTATAGGCTCTCATAACCTTGTATTCGAAGTGGCCCATGAACAGACATGCATAGCTGGGGCCCACCACTAATCTGGTCGAAGTAAAAGCCACTGAATTCAAAAGAATTGAGTTGGAGGACAAGGTGTGTAATGCGCAAAATAGTAGACGCAGGAATAGAGGGATGGCGTCTTTGTTCAGAAAGAACTTGACGGCCTGAAGTCCCTGATCATGCGAGATGGATGTATATAAGGACATCACATCAAGAGTGAAGATACGTAGGTGTGACCAGGCAGGAGTGCAATGGTCTCAAAAGCAGTGAGAGCGTGATTAGTGTCCTTAAGATAAGTGGGCAGACTAGTGACAAGAGGTTGAAAGATACTGCCAAGAAAGTCGGAGATTTGTTATGTAGGGCAGGAACAAGCAGATACTATGGGCCTTCCCAGGTTGCCTGGTTTGTATATCTTAGGTAGTAGATAAAAGGATGGCTTCCCTAAGCAAATGTCGCGGATGTGTGCAAGAAGCCTAAAAAACTAAGCATGAAGACGAAAATCAGGATATTTAAGATTATAATGTGCTAGTGAAGAGGATTAAAGAGAGAAAACTTAAATATTTTGGCCACATTAAACGTCATGATACTTTGGAGAGGACCGTATTGGAAGGATACATGGTGGGAAAAAGAAAAAGAGGAAGACCGAGACGAAGATGGCTGCAGGACATCGTTGATGATCTGGAAATGGATGCAGCAGCAGCAGGCCATCTTGCTCACAACCGAGAGGCCTACAGGAGTGCTGTTTGGGAGGCAAAGTTCCGCAAGGGACAAGCAAAGGAATGAATGAATGAATGAATGTGCTAATGTACTACTCTGTGGAGGTGAATGCTGGAAAATCACTAAAACCATAGAAAACAAGCTGAATTCTTTCCAGACTAAATATTTACGAAGAATTAGAATATTATTTTGGCCAAACACCATAAGAAATAATATATTGTTGGCAGAAATGCAGATGAAGCCAGTGACAGCAATTATTGAGGAAAGATGCTGGCGATGGTTGGGACATGTGCTCCAAATGACCGACAACTCACTACCAAAAATAGCACTAAGATGGACACCACAGGGGAACAGAAGTAAGGGTAGACCAAAAGAGACATGGAGAAGAACAACAGAGGGGATGTTGAGTAATACAGGGCTCACATGGGCAAGAGAGGGGAAAAAGGCAAAGGACAGGAGTTCGTGGAAAACCCTTGCGGAAGTCCAATGTGCCCTGGGCAATTAAGGTTCAGAGAGAGAGAGAGAGAGAGAGAGGGAGGGAGGGAGGGAGGGAAATGAACGTATTAGTGTCCCCTCATAAAATAGTCGTTGCAATTTTTTCCTTCAAGTCTGCACAAAAATCATTGGAAGCAGCAGAAATGTGGTTTATTAGAAGAATGTTGCGAATCCCCTGGACAGCAAAAATAACTAATGAAGAATGTATGAGAAGAGCTGAAGAGACAAAAAACCTTGTCAAAAAATAAGAGAGAGACAATGTACTTTCATAGGACATGCAATGAGAAGAGGGGGCATTGAAAATATTATAACAACAGGAAAAATAGAAGGAAGAAGATCAAGAGGAAGACCAAGAGAAATGATACTGGACAGTCTGACCGGATGGTGTGAAAGGAGATCACCAACTGAACTGATGGCCTGCGTGGAGGATCGGGTACTCTGGAGAAGCATAATAGCCAAAGCCAGTCGGCACGGCACCTGATGATGATGATGATGACTTTTTTTTCTTGAATCATTGTATCTAGATTAACTTCATTCGCTTTTTGTTCGGCGTGTTTTACTATCAACGTTAAGTGTAAATAATAGTTTAAAGATCTTATATCAGTTCTGTGTGGAGACATGGAAGAAAATGTGGGGACTTGTCATTTGGCTTATATGCAAATCATCACTCACATTTCAGTCATTCATTTGCATGTCACTTGCGGAACGTTGCCTCCCTAACAGCTCTCCTGTAGGCCTCTCAGTTGTAAGCAAGATAGCCTGCTGCTGATGCATCCATTTGCAGATCATCAACGATGTCTTGCAGCCATATTCGCCTTGGTCTTCCGCTCTTTTTTTTCCCCAGTTATGTACCCTTTCAAAATGTATAAAATAGGAAAAAGTAGGAGCAGTTTTATTACTTAACGACTACAAAGTTGTGACGTTTCGGTGTGAGCCTTAATCATACAAAAACATACAGGATGAAGAAATAGAGAGAGAGGAGAGAAAGTATAGATTCATATGAATACTGAAAAAAAAGTATATAAAGTACTTAGCTGTAAATTGTAAGGTGTGTGTCAGGAATGGATTTAGTAGAACGTGGAGACTGTTTAAATAGAGACCTGTGATATGTGGTCGGTGGGTTGTAACTGGGGGTGGTGGATGGGGAACCGGGGAGGGGAGAGAGAGTGATACAATATTGACCTAACTAGGAGAAGTTGAAACAGATGATTGGGGAAGAGGGGTTGCAGAGTGATGCTGTGAGGAAGTTTGAAAAGTAAGAAGGGGTGGACTTAGTGGAGAGGTACTATAATGATTGAAGAGAATGTTACGTGTGGCTAAACAGCGACTTTAACCCATGTGGCTCCATTATTGTACCCTTCCAAGACCGTCTACTCTTATGACGTTTAAGGATGGGCCCTTATAGCTTCAGGGGGCACGTAGTGGCTGAAAACATATGAGCGGGGAGGCGGAGGAGTTTTGTACTGACTTAAAACTTTTATGTGACGTTTAACGGCACGGGAAGGATATAAGATAAGATAAAATTTCTCTCAGAGACATGTCTTGTTCAATGTGCTCCTTTCCAGGAAAACAGCCGTCAGACTAAGTGAAACTGTAGGGCTTCTACGGAAGATACGGCACGAGATGATGATGGGAATATAGTATATATGGGGGAAAATTTAACTGGACATGAAGGAGAGACAGCCAGTACACCGTTATAGCCCTGGACTGGGTGTGAATTGAGGATCTAGGGCCAAGGGCCAGCAACTCTGCGTAACCATAACTAAACGTAGAAACCTTATTGGATGGTAACGGTTTCCGGTTCGAAGAAGTCTACCTCCAACAATGGAGAGGCGACCATCCTATTATAGAACATTAATTACAGGTTTCTATGGCGTTCTAGAATGTGGAGTGAATTGTCGCGTCGGAATTGACAGAAAAGACACTGCAGGTTTGGTATAATGTCAGTTAATCGTGTAAGCAGAGCCCTTTCTTCATTTTGCGTCAGATAAACTGTTTGCCGGGTGTAAAATATAATGCAGTCTAAACAACGGAAAGGCGTAGACTGTAATCTCATATTGAACAGGCCAGGCCTCGAAGAGACGACGTAAAATCCATAATTTATGTAAACCCCGAAATACAAACTGAAACTGAACTTTGTAACTAATTGCGTTTGAAAATAATTACAATTTATGATTTATAGTAAAGTATATGTTTTAACTGTCAGTCAGTCATTCATTTGCATGTCCCTTGTGGAACTTTGCCTCCCTAACAGCTCTCCTGTAAGCCTCTCTTGTGTAAGCAAGATGACCTGTTGCTGATGCGCCCATTTGCAGATCATCAACGATGTCTTGCAACCATCTTCGCCTTGGTCTTCCTCTATTTTTCTCATTATGTACCCTTCCAAGTGTTCTTTAGATAATAATGACTTTACTGTGTCTAAAATATCCAAGTTTTCTTTATTTAATCCTCTTCACTAGCCAGTTTTAACTGTATATATATTATATATTAAACATAAGTTTTAACTGCTATATGGCTCAGAGACATAGGTTATGACCAAGAGAATACAACAGAGGATACAAACAATCATGAACTACCACTTGAGGAGGATTTTAAACATTAATTGGCAGGACAAGATCAGGAACAAGGAGGTTTGGGAAAGGGCAGGACAAGAACCTATGAATCTACAAATCATGTCTAGGGAATGGAGGTGGATTGGCCACACTCTGAGGAAACCTGACAAGAACCTATGAAACTACAAATCATGTCTAGGGAATGGAGGTGGATTGGCCACTCTCTGAGGAAACCTGACAAGAACCTATGAATCTACAAATCATGTCTAGGGAATGGAGGTGGATTGGCCACACTCTGAGGAAACCTGACAAGAACCTATGAAACTACAAATCATGTCTAGGGAATGGAGGTGGATTGGCCACACTCTGAGGAAACCTGACAAGAACCTATGAAACTACAAATCATGTCTAGGGAATGGAGGTGGATTGGCCACTCTCTGAGGAAACCTGACAAGAACCTATGAAACTACAAATCATGTCTAGGGAATGGAGGTGGATTGGCCACTCTCTGAGGAAACCTGACAAGAACCTATGAAACTACAAATCATGTCTAGGGAATGGAGGTGGATTGGCCACTCTCTGAGGAAACCTGACAAGAACCTATGAAACTACAAATCATGTCTAGGGAATGGAGGTGGATTGGCCACTCTCTGAGGAAACCTGACAAGAACCTATGAATCTACAAATCATGTCTAGGGAATGGAGGTGGATTGGCCACACTCTGAGGAAACCCGACACCAGCATAGCAAGAAAGGCACAGGTGCTGACATGGAATCCTCAAGGACATAGAAAACGAAGACCTAGAGTTACTTGGAGAAGAGAAATTATGACAGTGCTCAGAGACAAGGGATACACATAGAAGGAAGCAGAGAATAATTCCAAGTGATTGTGTGCTGCAAACATTGAGTGATAAGTGTCAGTCTTACTCAGCTGTGAAGAAGTGGTGTGCTAAGTCTCAGCGTGATGATTTTGAGACTGAAAATGCAACAAGATCTGGAAGGTCTTCAGCAGCATAAACTCCAGAAACTGTTGATCATGGCTTGACCTGATTTTGGCATGCTGATGAATTTCAGCTAAAACAATTGCTGAGACACTAGAGATATCCAAGGAATGCACTAAGTTCATACTTCAGTGAGCATTTGGATATGCAGAAAACTGTCTGTCATGTGACCACCAAAATGTTTGAATGCTGACTAGAAATGAAAGTGAGCGGATGCCTCCAGGTTAATTTTGCAGCGTTTATCTAGTGATAACTTTCTGGAATGACTCATCACTGTTGACAAAACATGGTTACTCCACTATGTTCATGAAACCAGGCAACAGTCCTTGCAGTGGTGGATCCTGGGTTCTACACAGCCAGAGAGATTCAAGGCCCAAAATACAGCAAGAAAGGTCATGGCCGCTGTATTTTTGGGGGGATAAGGAAGGTATTTCGATGACTGACTATCTTCCTAAAGGCCAAACAGTGAATGCAGAATACTGCCCTAACTTACTGTGCCAGTTAAAGCGTTAACTGTTCTGTTTCTTTCACTTGCTCAAAGGCTCACAAGATGTTGGATTTTTTAAAGAATTTGGGATCTGAATGCATGAGTCATCCTGCCTTCTCACTACTCACCAGATCTTGCTCCATCTGTTTCCTGTTACTCAAACTTTAAGAGTTTTTGAAAGGGAGGAAATTTTCAAATAATTTGCAGATAATAGCAGCAGCAGAGCAGCATTTCAGTGACTGGATATCAGATGCTTTTCTTGTTTATTTGGAAAGGTTAAAGAAGCTCAAGAGAAATGATATGCCAAATATGTTGAACTTTGGGGTGAATATGTAGAATAAGATTCAAGGTTCATGGCTCTAGGTCATTCCCTTCTTGGTTGGGCAGATAACTTTTCAGCCCTCCCCCCCCCCCCCAACACTTGCTGCCCATGCTATAAAATACACAGCATAGCTATCAGGTCCAGTGAAGTAGAGCAGCCCAAGGCCCTATACCATCTTCCAATTGGTGCTTCTAGTAACATCCTCAGGCAGCAGGACTCACCTTGGTTGCTATGGTGATGAGGTTTGCTGAGTATTTCACATTTTGGGTTCCACTTAGAGTCTTCAGGTGAGCTGCCATTTGTGTGTATCTTATGCTCCAGCATCTTCATAGAATCAGCATCTTAGAACATCGGTCAAGGAACTTTCTTCTTCTTCTTTTGTCTCCTCGGAACTGCAAGCTGGTGTTCTCTGCAGACAGTGCGGTGAAGATGTTGAAGCACAGCATCATGTCAGATTGAGATGGGTTGTGATGGCTGTTTTTTCACTCCCATGGGGGAGTTAACAAGTGGGGGGGGGGGTCTGCAGTTCTTTAGTAGAGACTCCATCACCTTGGGGGGGGAGGGCTATGGAAACCTCTGCCCTATTGGCCTGGCCTGTTACTGGAGGTACCAGTGGGGAGATGGGCAGGGTCTTTGTCAGCTGTGGTTCACCAGTCTTGACACCAGCATGTCAGCTGTGGTTCACCAGTCTTGACATCAGCATGTCAGCTGTGGTTCACCAATCTTGATACCAGCATGTCAGCTGTGGTTCGCCAGTCTTGATACCAGCATGTCAGCTGTGGTTTGCCAGTCTTGACACCAGCATGTCAGCTGTGGTTCACCAGTCTTGATACCAGCATGTCAACTGTGGTTTGCCAGTCTTGACACCAGCATGTCAGCTGTGGTTCACCAGTCTTGACACCAGCATGTCAGCTGTGGTTCACCAGTCTTGACACCAGCATGTCAGCTGTGGTTCACCAGTCTTGACACCAGCATGTCAGCTGTGGTTCACCAGTCTTGACGCCAGCATGTCAGCTGTGGTTCACCAGTCTTGACACCAGCATGTCAGCTGTGGTTCACCAGTCTTGACACCAGCATGTCAGCTGTGGTTCACCAATCTTGACACCAGCATGTCAGCTGTGGTTCACCAGTCTTGACACCAGCACATCAGCTGTGGGTCACTGACTGTCAAATCAGACAGCTGTCTGAAAGTAAAAAAACATAATGACATTGACTGTAAAGAAGTCATGTTGGCAGTTCCAGCATGATCCGATGATGAAGAAATGTAAGAACAAGGACCATCACTTTAAACAGTGAAGGAAGTGAGTGGTAAATGAAGCAGTGGATACAGTGGAGGGGGGGGGGGAGTGGGGGAGGGTGAAAAAAAGAAACTCAGGGTTAAAAAAGTGACTCTACATCAATGGTTACCACCCCTTTTTTTGGGCTGACACCCCATTGCTTTCAAGACCACGTCTTTAGCGCCCCCAAAAACTTTGTTCACTCAGTTGGTTCTGGTGTATTCTATTGATCCTTTTTTCCTTCACCACCCTTCCCTTGGATCTTTCAGTTTCTTCCCATAGGGGGTGGTAGCACCCAGTTTAGAAACCAGTAGTCAAAGGATAATGAAAGCTGAAGTACTGAGCCTAGAACTTGTAACACTTTACAGTCTACTGTAGTGTTTTTTGTTTGTCTTGTCATCACAGCATGAAGATCTTCAGTTTGTTTGGTGTCTTCGTCCTCCTTGATGTCACAGTTTCCTTGGCTGTGGATGATCATTTAGAAAACAGTGATGATGGCGTTAGTTTGGAAGTGAAAGAAGAAGAGTCCGTGGTTCTGGAAGAGAGGGTAAAAAAATAGTTTTAGTTAGTGAAGTGTTTATATCTGTTAGATGTGTTTTTAGAGAAATATGTCAGTGTAATAACTTTAGATATGGTTTTAGAGAAATATGTCAGTGTAATAACTTTAGATATGGTTTTAGAGAAATATGTCAGTGTAATAACTTTAGATGTGTTTTTAGAGAAATATGTCAGTGGAATAACTTTAGATATGGTTTTAGAGAAATATGTCAGTGTAATAATGTTAGATGTGTTTTTAGAAAAAATATATCAGTGTAATAACTTTAGATATGGTTTTAGAGATATATGTCAATGTAATAATGTTAGATGTGGTTTTATAGAAATATGTCAGTGTAATAACTTTAGATATGGTTTTAGAGATATATGTCAGTGTAATAACTTTAGATGTGGTTTTAGAGATATATGTCAGTGTAATAACTTTAGATGTGGTTTTAGAGATATATGTCAGTGTAATAACTTTAGATGTGGTTTTAGAGATATATGTCAGTGTAATAACCAAATGGCATGGACAGATAGGAGTATGAGAAAGAGTAAAAAAGTAAAGGCAACATACTCATTAGTACTGGTAACTGTTGGGCTGTGGGGTAAGAGTATTCCCTATCAAGGGAAGAGTAAGATGCTTCCTTCCCTCCACCAGTTTACGGGACACCCTCGGGTAAATTGGAGCGCCCGTTCAGCTGTCTAGAAAGACCAAATCAAATAAAGAGATATTGACGGGATTAGATGTTGTAGAAAAACTGGCTTGTAAATGCCATCAGCGTTAGAAAGATGGGATACTTTGGCCGCATCGAGAGACGTATGGTTTAGAGAAGATGGTGGCAGAAGACACAGTTCCTGGTAAAAGGGAAAAGGGGCAGCGTCGCTGCGGGTGGGTTCAGGAAGTCACAGAAAGTCTGAATATGTTATTGCGAGATGTTGGTCAACTCGTTCAAGACTGCGTTGCATTCAGGGGGGCAGTGAGAGGGACAATGTTCTGGAAAGAGGATGTCACATGACACACAGGTAACTAAGCAAATATGGTTATATCACGTCTCCACACAGATGTTCCCCCTTTAGGTTGATGCGCTTCTTGTATCATTCCGCTAGCTGCTTCATTTCTTGGGAGAAGAAACTTTATGCTTCCAAATCCAGATCTGCCCACTGCTTTCTCACCTGCAGCAACATAGAGCTGCCAAGCCATCATGCGCCGTGGCATGTGTGGATCTACAGCTGTTATCCAGATATGCCTCAGCATCTGACAATATAATCCATTAGTCTTCTTTTATCAGGACTTGTGCCATGTTGATGTGGACTTGTATGTGTGTGTATGTGCTTATGTATGTATGTATGTATGTATATATATAAAGTTGATTCCTGAACCAGACAGAGCTTTGTCAGTCACATTTATTCTTTCAGCTTTTTTGTTGAGTCACGCCATTTTTCACATCCATACTGAGCCCATCAGAAAGTAAAACAACTAAAGAATCTGTGGAGAGGAGCAGACAGAACTACAAAAATAAGATTTTTAAGGGCACGCGTCTTTCCCATTGCAGCATATGCCTGTGAGACCTGGACACTTAACAAAACATAAATGCCTTTGAATGTGAATGCTATAGAAGAGTTCTTCAAATATCATGGACACAAAAAAGAACAAATGTATCCATACTACAAGAGCTTAATATTGAAGAAGGCTGGCTAGTAAAGAGGATTAAACAGAGAAAACTTAAATATTTTGGACACATTAAACGTTATGATAATCTAGAGAAGACCGTCTTGGAAGGGTACATAATGGGAAAAGAAAAAGAGGAAGACCAAGGTGAAGATGGCTGCAAGACATCGTTGAGGATCTGCAAATGGATGCATCATTGGCAGGCCATCTTGCTCACAACCGAGAGGCCTACAGGAGTGCTGCTAGGGAGGCAAAGTTCCACAAGGGACATGCAATGAATGATGATGAATGATGACTGAGCCAACATCCTGTGGTGAATTTCAGCAGGTTTCACTCCTTCTGCCCAAAGCTTTCTTGCTATGGCACATTGTTCGACACTGGTATAATCCAGCAGCAAGGAGCATTTATGTTTATGTCTGTTAAAAGTGTTTATGTCTGTTGTGTTTATGTCTGTTAGAAGTGTTTATGTCTGTTAGATGTGTTTATGTCTGTTAGAAGTGTTTATGTCTGTTAGATGTGTTTATCTAACCAACCTTCTACATAATTCTCATTTTGTCTTTACTTTCTGATTCTCCCATGTATTTGGATTGATTAGAAACAGAGGATTACACAAGGCAGAGAAAGTATGATCACGAATGCTCTTGGCTTGGCATACAATGAAAGAAAGTTACCATTGCTATTATTCTCAGGAGAGAATAATAAGTAGACTGTATAAGTTAGCACTGTCAGTAACTTCTGTTAACATTTTACCTTTTTTTTTTTTTTTAACAGCCTGTGTACAAGAGACCTATACCTAACGGGCCAACATATTTCTGTGAACCCTTCGACACCAGGGCAGAGTTTTTGAAGAGGTGTGTTTGGTTGTTATTGTTGACCATGTAGTAAGTTCTTTGAGCATTTGGTCAGCCGTTCTGCGGGTGTTGCAGATTATGACTGAGCCATTAATTGTAACAAATAGAATCTTATTGGCAGAAATGCGGATGAAGCCACTGACAGCAATTATTGAGGAAAGACGCTGGCGATGGTTGGGACATGTGCTCCGAGTGACTGACAACTCACTACCAAAAATAGCACTAAGATGGACACCACAGGGGAACAGAAGTAAAGGTAGACTAAAAGAGACATGGAGAAGAACAACAGAGAGAATGTTGAGCAATAGAGGGCTCACCTGGGCAAGGACGGAAAAAAAGGCAAAGGGCAGGCATTTGTGGAAAACCCTTGCGGAAGCCCCATGTCCCCTGGTCAATTAAGGTTGCGAGAGAGAGATTAACTGTAACAGACTTTCTGTTCTGAATATTTAGATATCGACATGTCTTCTTGCTAGAAAGGGCATGTGCTTCTGCGAGGAGAATGTTCTTTGGAGCTGATGCAGTGAAGGTGCTGGATTACAAGCATCATGTTAGGTGGAAGAGCGGATAACAGCTGGCACTTCTGCAAACACCGAGTGAAGCCAAACACAGCAGGGAGTGGTGCATTGCTTCTTTAGTAGACTCCGCCTCTGTGGTGACTATGACAGTCCCTGCCCCATTATCCAGGCTTAGACTTCTATGAAGTCTTATCCTTAGACTGGGACACTCATAAACTGGTGGGACAGAGTCTTGATTGACTATAGTTGTAAAACTGTAGAGAGAGAGAGAGAGAGGAGGAGGAGAGATGGTGGGGAATGGGGGAGGGGTGTTGGTGATGATCCATCTCTAAGCATAACCTACCGAGTTTACTTGGGTGCCCTGGTCTCTCGACTTACCTTCTTCTCCTTCATAAGTTGGGTCTGCGGGACTGCTGATCTGCATACAGGGTTTTGATTTTGAAACATGACTTTGATGTCACATAATCCCTGAAACATGATTTGAAGCAAAATGTCGCATGTCAGGAGAAGATGGAAGTTAGAGATTTCGGTAATGACAGGAAAGTTTAAAGAAAAAAAAGAGGGAAGCCAACAGAAAAATATCTCAGTGGACTGACCAAGTAGCATGGTAGAAGAGAAGCATTTGAGCTGATCAGAAGCACCAAGGAACTATACAAGATGAGGAGGCATCATCACAAGCACTGCCCAGCACAGCATGTAACAAATGAATGAATAATATCTGAATCTGGAGTTTATTGTTCTGAGTGTATGAAAGTCCAAGTAGTATAAATATTATTTGTCAAACTGTGAAATATAAATATACTTCATTGTAACTATGAATTTGGCTAACTATACTTCATGTAATTCTATGAATTCAGATAAATATACTTCATGTAATTCTGTGAATCAGATAAATATACTTAATATAATTCTATGAATTCAGATAAATATACTTCATGTAATTCTGTGAATCAGATAAATATACTTCATATAATTCTATGAATTCAGATAAATATACTTCATGTAATTCTGTGAATTCAGGTAAATATACTTCATGTAATTCTATGAATTCAGATAAATATACTTCATGTAATTCTATGAATCAGATAAATATACTTCATTTAATTCTGTGAATTCAGGTAAATATACTTCATGTAATTCTATGAATTCATATAAATATACTTCATGTAATTCTATGAATTCAGATAAATATACTTCATGTAATTCTGTATCTAATGAATGTGAGCGAAGCTGTAAAACTGTATTTTGTGATTTGAAATTTCCTTTTTTTTGTTTTGTTTGTTTTAGATGGGTCCCTTCTAAAGTGTTGAAGAATGGAGGTCAGGTGCATCTCCTCAAATATGATGGTACTTTCTTTTAAAAAAATTATGACAGTAATCTTGATGTTGGTTCGTGTTCTTCTTTGTCATCACCATCATCACCATTTTTTGTTGTTGTTAAATAATAATCTTCTTATTCTTCTTTCTGCCCCCTTCATCCCCATTTATGGCTCCCTCCACTCCTCCTCCTTCTTCTTCCGCTTGTTCTTTTTCTTCCTCCTCCTTCTTCTTCTTCTTTTCTTCTCCTCCTCCTCCTCTTTCTATCCCCTTCATCCCCATCCTGGCCCCCTCCCCTCCTCCTCCTTCTTCTGCTTGTTCTTTTTCTTCTTCTTCTTCTTCTTCCTCTTTCTGCCCCCTTCATCCCTATCCTGGCTCCCTCCCTCCTTCTTCTTCTTTCTTCTTCTTCTTCTTCTGCTTTTTCTTTTTCTTCCTCCTCCTCCTCTTGTTGTTGTTGTTGTTGTTGTTGTTGTTGTTGTTGTTGTTCTTCTTCTTCTTCTTCTTCTTCTTCTCCTCCTCCTCCTCTTTCTGCCCCCTTCATCCCCATCCTGGCCCCCTCCCTCCTTCTTCTGCTTCTTTTTCTTCCTCCTCCTCTTCTCTTCTTCCTGCCCCCTTTATCCCCATCCTGTCCCCCTCCCCTCCCCTCCTCCTTCTCTTCCTCTTCTCCTCATTCTACCCCCTTCATCCTCATCCTGTCCCCCTCCCCTCCTCCTCCTCTTCTTGTTCTTCCTCCTTCTCCTCTTCTTCCTTCTTCTTGTATTGTGAGTGTTGTGACACTTGATTCTCTGACTATTTTGCCCAATGATAATAAGGCTCTTGTTAGTGTGATGATACAGTGGGCTGGTTAGTTTTCCTGATGTAGCAGATATACATGAGAAGATAGGTTCTCCCAGCTGACCTGAAGACTAGTCTTATCAGTAGCCACCAGCACCAGGGAGTATGGCAGAGATCTCAGTCTACCCTACCATGTACGTGTTTTGTGATATAGCCTTCTTTATAAGGGAAGTGATCTTTGGGATGTGAGGCAAGGCTGTGGCTGGTCATGGTCTTCTAGCCGGAGCAACGCTTCATCTTCCCTTGATGCACTCAGACATTCAACAACATTCCTAAATGATGGAACAAGAGCCCGCATGTGTTTGCATTTGAGATGTATGTCTTTCTTGTGTCTTGGCTTATACAGGGTGATCCCATTCTAGAGCACACCGTAGATGAGATCAAATCTTGAAGCAGCCACTTCTTTTTTGTTATCTTTCAGCATTCAGTCATCACCAGATCAAGTGCAGCCCATATGAAATGATTATTTTTATGTGAAAATAAGTTTCACTTTAATACATTGGCAGTCAGGTGTTCTCTGGTATGCATACGGGAGACATATATCACAAATACGAACACATGTGGACTATTGTTCCCATCACTTGGGACAGTTGTTAAGTGTCTTACTCAAAAGGGCTTTACTCAGTTCAGCAACAAGCAGTGAATATTATTAATGACAGACATGCAACGTGAAGTATGTAGCAGAATGCTTCCCCTGTTTGTAATCACTTTTTAAATCAGACAAATCCTAAAGAAACCCAAGGTCTGGACAGTTATCCTCTCCTAAAACCTAGGGTTGCCTTGTATAAGAAAGGCTTTGCTTACTCTGCTGCTTACTTTTAGAATACCCTTTCTTACCATCTAAAATTCAAACTTTTTTTTTTCATTATCTGCTTGACTTTTGATTATATATCACCTTAAGACTTGTACTATTCTCACAGCTGTCTGACAGTCAGAGTATGTTTACAGTATGTCTGCAATACTATTGTTAATGTGTATTAATTTATGTAGTGATACGACCAAGCCATGTGTACGTGAATGTGATAATACTTGCTTCTCATGTATTTAGTAATTTTATATGTTGTTTAAAGTGTGGTTTTGAGGTCAGATACAATAGTTTCATCATTTTAGATTTTATTCAAGTTTTGTATTTATATAGTATACTTTGCTAAGCTGAATGTTTCGCTATATGGTGAATGTTAAAAGATGAAGGGCAGACAGGCCTGAATGCTCAATTCCATGCCCTTTATACAGAAAGTTTCTTCATTCATCATGAAAGAATTCTTCTTTTCCAAACTGAAATTTAGTTTTACTGGTCTGGGCATCACTGCAGGGTATGATACCACCTAAATGCCACAGGCTCATAGAAAAAATCCTAGATAAGTTTTTTGAGTTTGAATCCAGGATCCATTGATCAGTATGTGGTAGAGCTAGCTAGAAGCCACATGAAGGACTGAATAATTTTGTACATTTTCAGGACAATGGTCTGTGGATGAACCTTCCAACAACCCCATCATAAATGATTTGGGCCTTATATTGAAGGTAAGTTCTCAGTTTCAGATCTTGGCTGATGGTACGCTAGTAGTACAAGGCTGATACTGACAAGTAGATTGTATATACAACAAAACTGGCAGGCAGGAAAGGGATATAACCCAGTGTTGTATGCATATTGTCACCCTACTTATTTAACTTGTATGCTGAAAATATAATGAGGAATGTTAGAGAAGATGTAGACAAAGAATATTACGATGCCATTGCAATTGGAGGTCATGAAATCCCAGAGATTAGATATGCTGATGACACAGTATTACTATCCACAACACAAAAAGGAATGGAAAAACTAATTATGTCAGTCCGTAAGAATAGTGAAGAGCAAAGCCTCTATCTTAATGTGAAGAAAACTAAATTGATGACAACTGACAAAACAAATAAGGCAGCTGAAATATGTATCAATTAGGAAAAATTGGAAGAAGTGGAAAGTTTTGAATATCTTGAATCACTACTAACTAATAATGGAGATACAATGAGGGAAATTAAAAGTAGGACATCTGTCACTCTTCAGAAAGTAAAATAACTAAAGAAGCTATGGAGAGGAACTACAAAAATAAGATTTTTAAGGCCACGCATTTTTCCCATCGCAACACATGCCTGTGAGACCTGGACACTTAACAAAACTGCTGACAAACACATAAATGCCTTTGAATGTAAATGCTACAGAATAGTTCTTCAGATATCATGGACACAAAAAAGAACAAATATATCCATACTACAAGAACTTAATATTGAAGAAGGCTGGCTAGTAAAGAGGATTAAAGAGAGAAAACTTAAATATTTTGGACACATTAAACGTCATGATAATCTAGAAAAGATCGTTTTGGAAGGGTACATAATGGGAAAAAAGAAAGAGAGGAAGACCAAGGTGAAGATGGCTGCAAGACATCGTTGAGGATCTGCAAATGGATGCATCATTGGCAGGCCATCTTGCTCACAACCGAGAGGCCTACAGGAGAGCTGTTAGGGAGGCAAAGTTCCACAAGGGACATGCAAATGACTGACTGACTGACTGTATGATTAGTCTAAAAAAAAAACAGAACACGTGTATGTCTGCAAAGCCTAGTTGTTTCCTGTTTGTGAAATTTATACCTAAACCGTACTCTGAAACTGCCTTTCTGTCTAAAGATTGTTTGTTTATTTGTTATTATTGTTGTCCAGATTTGTTTGTTTATTTGTTATTATTGTTGTCCAGATTTGTTTGTTTATTTGTTATTATTGTTGTCCAGATTTGTTTGTTTATTTGTTATTATTGTTGTCCAGATTTGTTTATTTGTTATTATAGTTGCCCAGATTTGTTTGTTTATTTGTTATTATTGCTGTCCAGATTTGTTTGTTTATTTATTATTATTGTTGTCCAGATTTGTTTGTTTATTTGTTATTATCGTTGTCCAGATTACAACAGGCATTTGCAGGAGGTTTGTTTATTTGTCATTATTGTTGTCCAGATTACAACAGGCATTTGCAGGAGGTTTGTTTGTTTATTTGTTATTATTGTTGTCCAGATTACAACAGGCATTTGCAGGAGGTTTGTTTATTTGTTGTTATTGTTGTCCAGATTACAACAGGCATTTGCAGGAGGTTTGTTTGTTTATTTGTTATTATTGTTGTCCAGATTACAACAGGCATTTGCAGGAGGTTTGTTTGTTTATTTGTTATTATTGTTGTCCAGATTACAACAGGCATTTGCAGGACGCCATGTGTGTGTGCGTGTGTGTGCGCGTGCTTTTTTTGTGTGTACATTTGGTACCTGTGAGGGATTTAGCGTGAGTCGGCAGAGTTTCTGTGTCATGACCTCGTTTCCTTTCTGGATGTCACAACTTCACAGTCTAGGGTTATTAAATGTTGTTTTCTTAGTGATATGAGGTGGCTGAGTGCATAGTGCACTGACCTTTCGTGCCCAGGTGGTTGTTTGTCCTGCCAGTTAGGCCCGTAGTCCGAATCGCTGTCATTCTCTTAGTATTTTTCTTTCCCTCGTGTCTGAAGTGCTTCGTATATTTACATTTTGAGGATAACCATGCAGCACAATGCTTCATCACATTACTGGACACAGACCTCATTGTTTCCTATTTGCACAGTCTTTAATAGAATCCTGCTATGTAACAGAGCATTGGTATCATAACTAGAAATTATATAAGACACTGTATTGTTGTGGGTAATATTGCATCACCATTCTGTGTTGAAGTTCGTCTAACACATATATCATGTGAGATGGAATATATAAGACACTGGCTATAATTCTTGGAGAAATGGCTATAATTCTTGGAAAATGGCTATAATTCTTGGAGAAATGGCTATAATTCTTAGAAAAATGGCTACAATTCTTAGAGAAATGGCTATAATTCTTAGAGAAATGGCTACAATTCTTGGAGAAATGGCTATAATTCTTAGATAAATGGCTACAATTCTTAGAGAAATGGCTGTAATTCTTAGAGAAATAGCTACAATTCTTAGAGAAATGGCTACATTTCCTGGATCAGTAGTCTTTAAATCCTGGAGAAATGGTGACAGTTCCTAGAGAAATGGCTTTTATCCCCAGAACAATGTCTTTAATTTCTGGATAAGTGGCTTTAATTCTTGGTAAGTCTGTGTGGTCACTTAAAATTGTTAACTGATTTAAAGTCTGTGTGGTCACTTAAAATTGTTAACTGATTTAAAGTCTGTGTGGTCACTTAAAATTGTTAACTGATTTAAAGTCTGTGTGGTCACTTAAAATTGTTAACTGATTAAAGTCTGTGTGGTCACTAAAGCTCGGTCTCTGTTCCTCGGCAGTCAAAAGCCAAGCACCACGCCATCTCTGCAAAACTCGACAGGCCGTTTGAGTTCACCGGAAACCCACTCATTGTCCAGTGAGTTGTATGCGACTCTAATTTTTGTACGTTTTTGTAAAGTATACATTTGAAGTGTGCTGTGTCTAAATCAGGCTGTGGGATCTCACAGGAGCTGTGAACATGTCGATGACCTTGAAGATATTGAAGTGTTCTTTGTTGTTGATGAACTTGAAGGTCATTTTATATTGGAATATGTATTGACCATATATTATTATCTTAATAATTTGGCATTTTGTCATATTCTCTAGCATAAATCTACATGTTATCTTCCTTCCTTCCTCGTTTGTTCTTTACATTTTATTTCAGTGAGACATTCTAGTGTTTTTATACAAAAATGAACATTCCCGAGATTTTTTTTTTAAGTGTGAGCTTGTGAATAATGAAAGATTTACTATGCTTTTTTTATGGTATTAAAACAACTTTTCCATATACCTTTTCAACACATACTGTTTCACATATAGATACAGTACATATGTGCATGTATGTTTTAACAGAATATTCTGTTTTAGCAGAAAAAGGACAAAAAAACTACAATACACATCCAGCATTATTAGTTCTATCCATACAGTCCTTATCATGTTTTCTTTTTTTGCGTAAAAACATAAAAATTAAAGTTGATTTTACAGGTCAAGATAATTTATATTCTTTGCAGATATGAAGTTAAGTTCCAGAGCGGCATGGATTGCGGCGGTGCGTACATCAAACTTCTCTCGCAGACGGGTGAACTAAATCTAGTAAGTTTTTTCTCAACACTTGCTGAATCATATCAGTAATTTTCAGCGTGGGCAGTTATGTTGTTTTTGCTGTAATCTGCAATCCGCTTGCCATTTGAGTTATTTTCTGTGTAAGCTTTGTTGCTGAACTCAAAATTTGGATGGAGAGTAAGTGATAAAGAAAGAATCACTAATATTTTGTCTCTCGACATTTAAAAAAAAAAATAGTATTGTGCTTCTAGAATAATTGATGTAATTGTTACCGCAGTGACTGGAACAAAGAACAGTTCTCTCTTGGTGTGTAGGATTTACTGTAGATGCTGGTGCATTTATGTATGTGAGCAGTGTGTAGCTGGACTTTACAGAGCAACAGGCTTTGGCTAACTCTGCAGGGCAGACAAAGAAAGGTAACTCTTACAGGGCAGGCAGACTTAGATCATCTATACAGGGCAGACAGAGAAAGGTAACTCTTGCAGGGCAGGCAGACTTAGATCATCTATACAGGGCAGACAAAGAAAGGTAACTCTTGCAGGGCAGGCAGACTTAGATCATCTATACAGTGCAGGCACACTTAAGTTAACTCTAGAAGAGCAGACAGATTTAGGTCAGTTCTACAGGGCAGACAGATTTAGGTTAGTTCTACAGGGCAGACAAACTTATGTCAGCTCTGCAGGGCAGGCAGATTTCAATCATCTATACAAGGCAGGCACACTAAAGTTAACTCTAGAAGGGCAAACAGATTTAGGCCAGCTCTACAAGGCAGGCAGACTTAGATCATCCATACAGGGCAGGCACACTTAAGTTAACTCTAGAAGGGCAGACAGATTTAGGTCAGCTCTGCAGGGCAGGAAGACTTAGATCATCTATACAGGGCAGGCACACTTAAGTTAACTCTAGAAGGGCAGACAGATTTAGGCCAGCTCTACAAGGCAGGCAGACTTAGATCATCCATACAGGGCAGGCACACTTAAGTTAACTCTAAAAGGGCAGACAGATTTAGGCCAGCTCTACAGGGCAAGCAGATTTAGATCATCCGTACAGGGCAGACACACTTAAGTTAACTCTAGAAGAGCAGACAGATTTAGGTCAGTTCTACAGGGCAGACAAACTTTAGTCAGCTCTACAGGCCAGGCAGACTTAGATCATCCATACAGGGCAGGCACACTTAAGTCAACTCTAGAAGGGCAGACAGACAGGTCACCTCTATGAGACAAACATAGCCCACAAGAGTACATGATAGAACAGATAGAGTTAAACAACACCTGAGTAAAGCTACACAAACATCAAAAAGCATGAAATAAATGAGTGCTCGTGTAAGGGCCAGCTCTAGGAATTAAGATCTTGAATATTTTCATTCTTTAATGCTTAAAAAAAGCTGTGCATATTATGGCAAAGATTTGGAAATTTAGAACATGTTCTGGAAATCAAAGAACTGTAATAGAGTATGGGGATGAAAGCAGATATCAAGATATAAATAGGGTGGTCTGTTTCTGTTTTGACTGTAGGTATTAGAAAAATATATCAATATAATCAGATTCTGTTTCGACTGTAGGTATTAGAAAAGTATATCAACATAATCAGTCTGTTTCTGTTTCGACTGTAGGTATGAGAAAAATATATCAACATAATCAGTCTGTTTCTGTTTTGACTGTAGATATTAGAAAAATATATCAACATAATCAGTCTGTTTCTGTTTTGACTGTAGATATTAGAAAAATATATCAACATAATCAGTCTGTTTCTGTTTTGACTGTAGATATTAGAAAAATATATCAACATAATCAGTCTGTTTCTGTTTTGACTGTAGATATTAGAAAAATATATCAACATAATCAGTCTGTTTCTGTTTCGACTGTAGGTATGAGAAAAATATATCAACATAATCAATCTGTTTCTGTTTTGACTGTAGGTATTAGAAAAGTATATCAACATAATCAGTTGTTTTGACTGTAGGTGTTAGAAAAGTATGTCAATATAATCAGTCTGTTTCTGTTTTGACTGTAGATATTAGAAAAGTATATCCACGTAATCCCCATGTTTCTGTTTTGACTGCAGGTATTAGAAAAGTATATCCACGTAATCCCCATGTTTCTGTTTTGACTGTAGGTATTAGAAAAGTATATCCACATAATCCCCATGTTTCTGTTTTGACTGTAGGTATTAGAAAAGTATATCCACGTAATCCCCATGTTTCTGTTTTGACTGTAGATATTAGAAAAGTATATCCACGTAATCCCCATGTTTCTGTTTTGACTGCAGGTATTAGAAAAGTATATCCACGTAATCCCCATGTTTCTGTTTTGACTGTAGGTATTAGAAAAGTATATCCACATAATCCCCATGTTTCTGTTTTGACTGTAGGTATTAGAAAAGTATATCCACGTAATCCCCATGTTTCTGTTTTGACTGTAGGTACTAGAAAAGTATATCCACGTAATCCCCATGTTTCTGTTTTGACTGTAGGTATTGGAAAAGTATATCCACGTAATCCCCATGTTTCTGTTTTGACTGTAGGTATTAGAAAAGTATATCCACGTAATCCCCATGTTTCTGTTTTGACTGTGGGTATTGGAAAAGTATATCCACGTAATCCCCATGTTTCTGTTTTGACTGTAGGTACTAGAAAAGTATATCCACGTAATCCCCAAGATCTTATTTATCAAGGTGTAGCATGTTTTTGTTCACAGAAAAACTTCACAGACAAGACCCCATATACGATCATGTTTGGACCTGACAAATGTGGCAATGACCACAAGGTAAGCTTGTTTGCCGCCAGTGCCGTTGTAGCTTTGGTCACGCAGGAATCTCGACCTGCCACAAGAAACGTGATCTCTGTTGATAGCAAACGTGAGGAAATTGCCAGAACTGTGTGTGTGGCATAAAAAACGGAACTGCAGAGAAGGCATGGTTGGTCGAGTTGCAAAAGTGGTTAATCATTTTTTGTTAGTTGTAGAGTTTTACTCCAGTCGAAGATGTCACAAACCAGCTGTAAAAGTGGATGCCTTGGTTGCTCTTGGGGTTGGTGAAAGAAAGAATTACATCATCCTCTGATGTACTGACAGGTCATGTAAAATATGGATGTTAACACTGTATCTTCAGCATGTCTCACTGACTCGGAACAGTTCCTAGAAAGTATGTATGATAACACCATATTTCAAGTGTCTTGGTGACTTGGAACAGATCACAGAAAATACGGACGTTAAAACCGTATCTTCATCTTATCTCACTAAATCAGAACAGTTTGTAGAAAGTATATATGATAGCATTATATTTCAAGTGTCTCGGTGACTTGGAACAAATCACAGAAAATATGGACGTTAACACCATGGCTTGAAACTACATCACTGATCTGAGTGTGAGCTCTTCTTTGTTAAATTTACTTACATTTACATTTCAGTGGGTTTTTTTTTTTCTTTTCTGTTTTGATCTGATTTCATCACATCTCTGTTTCACACTTTCTATAAGAGAAATAGAAAGTAGTGTTTCACACTTTCTATAAAAGAAATAAAACTAATGTTTCACACTTTATGCAAAGGAAATAAAACACATTTTACACTGGGAAATAAAACTAGTGAAATTTCACATAATCTGTTTGAAGTGCTTCACGGTTCTGTGACAGCATCAACCTCTTTTATTTTCCTCCTGCAGCTGCACTTCATCTTCCGACGAAAGAATGCAACAACTGGCGAGTTTGAGGTGAGCATTTACAGATCTGTACAAATATAGAAACAGAAAAGAGCATTGATTGAAGTGTGAATCATAGCAAGAAAAAAAAATAAAAGGAGTGTAAAAATGTTACAGGAGAGTGTTGTTTTGCTTGCAGCACAAACGAGCAAGAGACACTGATGAAGACTGTGGCACAGTTGTGACACAACATGAAAACTGGCTTCGGACTGTGAGAAGTGGAAAGAGTTTATTGTTTCCCCACATAATAATGGCAAGGCGTCCTTGGTAGTGATTGCTTCTTGGATGGTTGGTTGAACTAACTGTTTACTTTGTTGCTTCTTGGATGGTTGGTTGAACTAACTGTTTACTTTGTTGCTTCTTGGATGGTTGGTTGAACTAACTGTTTACTTTGTTGCTTCTTGGATGGTTGGTTGAATTAACTGTTTACTTTGTTGCTTCTTGGATGGTTGGTTGAACTAACAGTTTACTTTGTTGCTTCTTGGATGGTTGGTTGAACTAGCTGTTTACTTTGTTGCTTCTTGGATGGTTGGTTGAACTAACTGTTTACTTTGTTGCTTCGTGGATGATTGGTTGAATTAACTATTTACTTTGTTGCTTCTTGGATGGTTGGTTGAACTAATTGTTTACTTTGTTGCTTCTTGGATGGTTGGTTGAACTAACTGTTTACTTTGTTGTTTCTTGGATGGTTGGTTGAACTAACTGTTTACTTTGTTGCTTCTTGGATGGTTGGTTGAACTAACTGTTTACTTTGTTGCTTCTTGGATGATTGGTTGAACTAACAGTTTACTTTGTTGCTTCTTGGATGGTTGGTTGAACTAACTGTTTACTTTGTTGCTTCTTGGATGATCTCTGTTGATAGCAAACGTGAGGAAATTGCCAGAACTGTGTGTGGCATAAAAAACGGAACTGCAGAGAAGGCATGGTTGGTCGAGTTGCAAAAGTGGTTAATCATTTTTTGTTAGTTGTAGAGTTTTACTCCAGTCGAAGATGTCACAAACCAGCTGTAAAAGTGGATGCCTTGGTTGCTCTTGGGGTTGGTGAAAGAAAGAATTACATCATCCTCTGATGTACTGACAGGTCATGTAAAATATGGATGTTAACACTGTATCTTCAGCATGTCTCACTGACTCGGAACAGTTCCTAGAAAGTATGTATGATAACACCATATTTCAAGTGTCTTGGTGACTTGGAACAGATCACAGAAAATACGGACGTTAAAACCGTATCTTCATCTTATCTCACTAAATCAGAACAGTTTGTAGAAAGTATATATGATAGCATTATATTTCAAGTGTCTCGGTGACTTGGAACAAATCACAGAAAATATGGACGTTAACACCATGGCTTGAAACTACATCACTGATCTGAGTGTGAGCTCTTCTTTGTTAAATTTACTTACATTTACATTTCAGTGGGTTTTTTTTTTTCTTTTCTGTTTTGATCTGATTTCATCACATCTCTGTTTCACACTTTCTATAAGAGAAATAGAAAGTAGTGTTTCACACTTTCTATAAAAGAAATAAAACTAATGTTTCACACTTTATGCAAAGGAAATAAAACACATTTTACACTGGGAAATAAAACTAGTGAAATTTCACATAATCTGTTTGAAGTGCTTCACGGTTCTGTGACAGCATCAACCTCTTTTATTTTCCTCCTGCAGCTGCACTTCATCTTCCGACGAAAGAATGCAACAACTGGCGAGTTTGAGGTGAGCATTTACAGATCTGTACAAATATAGAAACAGAAAAGAGCATTGATTGAAGTGTGAATCATAGCAAGAAAAAAAAATAATAGGAGTGTAAAAATGTTACAGGAGAGTGTTGTTTTGCTTGCAGCACAAACGAGCAAGAGACACTGATGAAGACTGTGGCACAGTTGTGACATAACATGAAAACTGGCTTCGGACTGTGAGAAGTGGAAAGAATTTATTGTTTCCCCACGTAATAATGGCAAGGCGTCCTTGGTAGTGATTGCTTCTTGGATGGTTGGTTGAACTAACTGTTTACTTTGTTGTTTCTTGGATGGTTGGTTGAACTAACTGTTTACTTTGTTGCTTCTTGGATGGTTGGTTGAACTAACAGTTTACTTTGTTGCTTCTTGGATGATTGGTTGAACTAACTGTTTACTTTGTTGCTTCTTGGATGGTTGGTTGAACTAACAGTTTACTTTGTTGCTTCTTGGATGGTTGGTTGAACTAGCTGTTTACTTTGTTGCTTCTTGGATGGTTGGTTGAACTAACTGTTTACTTTGTTGCTTCTTGGATGGTTGGTTTAATTAACTGTTTACTTTGTTGCTTCTTGGATGGTTGGTTGAACTGTTTACTTTGTTGCTTCTTGGATGGTTGGTTGAACTAACTGTTTACTTTGTTGCTTCTTGGATGGTTGGTTGAACTAACTGTTTACTTTGTTGCTTCTTGGATGATTGGTTGAACTAACTGTTTACTTTGTTGCTTCTTGGATGATTGGTTGAACTAACTGTTTACTTTGTTGCTTCTTGGATGGTTGGTTGAACTAACTGTTTACTTTGTTGCTTCTTGGATAATTGGTTAAACTAACTGTTTACTTTGTTGCTTCTTGAATAATTGGTTGAACTAACTGTTTACTTTGTTGCCTAACTCTCTTGGTTTAGCAAGGATCTTTGGTTTAGGAAACATCTTTGATTTAGCAAGAATCTTTAAGATCCAGTTTTAGCAAGGATCTTTGATTTTTCAAGCATCTTTGGTTTAGCAAGGATCTTTGATTTAACAAGCATCTGTGGTTTAGCAAGGATCTTTGATTTAACGAGCATCTTTGGTTTAGCAAGGATCTTTGATTTAACAAGCGTCTTTGGTTTAGCGAGTGGCTAAGTGGTTAGTGCACTGGTTTCTTATGGCGAAGGTCGGGGGTTCGAATCTGACCGGAGACACCTCAGTCACCCAGCTGTAGAAATGGGTACCCAACTTCTTCTGGAATTGGGGAAGGAAAGGCGGCCAGGCGTGATAGACCATATCACCCTCTAGTGTGCTGACAGATCAAGGAAAATATGGGCACTAACACCATATCCCTATGTGCCTCTAAGGCATGAGAGGATTACCTTTACACTTTTGGTTTAGCAAGGATCTTTGGTTTAGTAAGCATCTTTGGTTTATCAAGGATCTTTGGTTTAGCAAGGGCATTTGGCTTAGTGCTTGGTTCTAACCGTTACTGCTTGAGTTCCTGCCATTCTGTGACAGATTTTTAACTTATATTGTCAGCACTTTGTGGATGGTTACTACTCTCACTTTGTCAGCACTTTGTGGATGGTTACTACTCTCACTTTGTCAGCACTTTGTGGATGGTTACTACTCTCACTTTGTCAGCACTTTGTGGATGGTTACTACTCTCATTTTGTCAGCACTTTGTGGATGATTGCTACCCTCTTCCTCTATATATATACACACAAACACATTTTTGTAACACTTGGGTAAATATTGCAGGAAATACATGCTGAGAAACCATCAGTCGCCCTGGATGATTACTTCATAGACAGAAAGACTCATCTTTATACTTTGAGTAAGTATAAAGACTTCATCTTTGTATGCTGATTATATTTATGTTTGATAAACAAGGACATACCATCTTGTCCTATGACTGAAGATGTAATTGTGCGTTATCTGTTAGATGAGATTTTGAAGCTGCAGGTAGGTTCGGCAGTTTCCAGATGTTATTTGAAAACGAGTAGATGTAGAAGTGAAGATACTGTTTGATTTGGCAGTCGGTAACACATAACTGACATGAAGGGATCACAGTAGGCACCATGGTGGTGGAGTCTGCTGAAGAAGTATTGCATACCCCCTGTTTTTTAGCTCCAATCGAGGACTGAAAGCATAGCCACTCTAACCCAGTGCTGTGCCTCAACATCTTTAACTTATCAGATTCAACATCTTTAACTTATCAGACTAAACATCTTTAACTTATCAGACTAAACATCTTTAACTTATCAGACTCAACATCTTTAACTTATCAGATTCAACATCTTTAACTTATCAGACTCAACATCTTTAACTTATCAGACTCAACATCTTTAACTTATCAGACTCAACATCTTTAACTTATCAGGCTCAACATCTTTAACTTATCAGACTCAACATCTTTAACTTATCAGACTCAACACCTTTAACTTATCAGGCTCAACACCTTTAACTTATCAGGCTCAACACCTTTAACTTATCAGGCTCAACATCTTTAACTTATCGGACTCAACATCTTTAACACTAAAGAGTGTCAGGTTCACAGTTCCAGAGACATAGAAGAAGAAGAGGAAGTAGATGTCAGCTGTTCGTAAAAGTTGTTTGAAATAGATAGATAGATGGCCGTTTATAGAAGTTATTTGAAACTGTTAGATGTTGATTGTTTGTAGTAGTTATTTAACACAGGTAGGTGTTGGCTGTTTGTAGAAGTTATTTTAAACAGATAGACGTCTGTTGTTCATAGGTGTTATTTGAAACAGATAGATGTTGGATTTTGTAAGCATAATTTTTCTCATGACTAATTCCACCAATAATTAATCAGAATAATGATGGTGATGTGTAAAGATAATATGGCACTTTAAAAAATTATTGCACAAGAATTTTTAGTGAAATGAAAACATTAAAAAAAAAAAAGAAATTACAGCATAATCCAATTTAGAAGTAGTTCTTTTGTAGTGAGCAGACATTCTTTGTGTAACAGTTACAGAGATAACATAAAAATATTTCATTGTCTGAGGTAACAAAAATTTCATTGTCTGAAGTAAATTTAAAAGATTTCATTATCTGAGGTAACATAAAAGATGTCATGGTCTGAAGTAACATAAAAGATTTCATTGTCTGAGGTAACATAAAAGATTTCATGGTCTGAAGTAACATAAAAGATTTCATTGTCTGAGGTAACATAAAAGATTTCATGGTCTGAAGTAACATAAAAGATTTCATTGTCTGAGGTAACATAAAAGATTTCATGGTCTGAAGTAACATAAAAGATTTCATTGTCTGAGGTAACATAAAAGATTTCATGGTTTGAGGTTACATAAAAGATTTCATGTTCTGAAGTAAGATTTCATTGTCTGAAGTAACATCAAAGATTTCATGGTTTAAGATAACATAAAAGATTTCATGGTATGAAGTAACATATCATTGTCTGAAGTAACATCAAAGATATCATGGTTGAGATAACATCAGAGATTTCATGGTTTGAGATAACATAAAAGATTTCATAGTCTGAGGTCTTTGTCATTGCGACAGATACCTGTCAAGTTGTCATTGCATTTCAGTCAAACCAGCTGTAAATATCTGTGCTTGTCTCTTATATTATATAACTGCTACTAAAATTGGAGAATGCCTGCCTGCAAGGTGCAGTGCACTAAGAGACTGGTTTCATGATCATCTTTGTCAGAAAGAATGATGGGCTGAAGCCTACAATACATGTGATTATTTTCCATTGAAAATCACATGAAAGAATGCTAGGAAGTGCTCAAGTGCTTTTTAGGTTACGTAATAGCATATAGTTCAGGCATATTTTTTAAAATCTCAGTTATTTTTTTGTCCTTGTTATTGTTAATTTGATCTTTTTTTTTTTTTTTTTGTAGTTATGTTGATCTTTTTTTATGGTTATTTCATTCCTTGTTACAGTTAATTTCTTGTTTTTTTTTTTTAGTCTTTTAATAGCTATTTTGATCTTTTTTTTTTTTACAGTTATTTTGATCTTTCTTATGTTTTTTTTTTCTAATCTTCCTCAGGGTATATTTCAAACTTGGTTATAGTTATTTCAATCTCTATTATTGTTATTTTGATCTTTGTTTTAGTTACTTTGATTTTTGTTATTATATTTTGATTTTTAAAAATACTTTCATCTCTGTTATAGTTATTTTGATCTCTCTTATTGTTGCTTCGATCTTCGTTATAGTTATTTAGATTTTCATGCGATTGTTTTGATCTTTGTTATAGTTATTTTGATCTCTTTTATGGTTATTTTTTTAAAATCCCTGTTTGTGTCAAATTATTCCCAGTTGTCAGGCCCAACAACACATATGAGATCAGGATTGATAAGGCAGTTGTGGCTAACGGAAGTCTGTATAGCAACTTGAGGTAATGATGAGCGCTGAATTTTTTGATGGATGCTTTGTGTATGAGGGAGGTTAAAAAAAAGTAGCCACAAATCAAGGGATTTAACCACTGATAATATATCTCTCTCTCTGAGCCTTAGGTGCCCAGGGCACATGGGGCTTCCGCAAGGGTTTTCCACAAATGCCTGTCCTTCGCCTTTTTTTTCTGCTCTTGCCCAGGTGAGCCCTCTATTGCTCAACATCCTTTCTGTTGTTCTTCTCAATGTCTCTTTTGGTCTACCCTTACTTCTGTTCCCCTGTGGTGTCCATCTTAGTGCTATTTTTGGTAGTGAGTTGTCAGTCATTCAGAGCACATGTCCCAACCATCGCCAGCATCTTTCCTCAATAGTTGTTGTCAGTGGCTTCATCTGCATTTCTGCCAATAAGATGTTATTTCTTATGGTGTTTGGCCAAAATATTTTTCTAATTCTTCGTAAACATTTAGTCTGGAAAGAATTCAACTTGTTTTCTATGGTTTTGGTGATTTTCCAGCACTCACTTCCATAGAGTAGTACACTTAGAACATTACTCTTAAATATCCTGATTTTCATATTTATGGTTAGTTTTTTTGATTTCCATATAGTCTGCAGCACTGCAAAAGCCTGGTTTGTCCATACTAGAGTTCAATAAAACACTACAGGAAACACTACTGATATTATATGACAATACTTTTTTGATGCACCCTTGAATCTTTTCATGTTTTTTTTTCAGTTGTTATGTCCCATGATTTGCAGTTAATTTTTGACTTGCCTGTTTACACTTTCAATCTACTCTGTTCTTTGTTTATGTTTACAATCTTATGTTCTTTGTTCTTCTCATTCGTCTCCAGTTTATGTATATTATCACATTGTACTCTGTTGATTGTTTGTCAGCACATTGTACTCTGTTATTTGTTTGCCAGCACAATGTGCTGTGTTCTTTGTTTACTAACACAGTGTGCTTTTTTCTTTGTTTGCCAACATGGTGTGCTCTGTGCATTCTTTGCTTGCCTGTACAACCTGGTTGTTCGATGTTTGCCTACACAGTCTGTTCTTTTCTTTTTATAGCCTACACAGCCCATTCTGTTCTTTTTTCACCAACACAGTCCGTTCTGTTCTTTTTTTGCCTACACAGCCTGTTCGTTCTTTTTTACCTACACAGCCTGTTCGTTCTTTTTTGCCTACACAGTCTGTTCTGTTCTTTTTTGCCTACACAGTCCATTCTGTTCTTTTTTGCCTACACAGCCTGTTCTATTCTTTTTTGCCTACACAGTCCATTCTGTTCTTTTTTGCCTACACAGTCCGTTCTGTTCTTTTTTGCCTACATAGCCTGTTCTGTTCTTTTTTGCCTACACAGTCTTTTCTGTTCTTTTTTTTGCCTACACAGTCAGTTCTGTTCTTTTTTTGCCTACGTAGTCTGTTCTGTTTTTTTTTTGCCTACACAGTCTGTTCTATTCTTTTCTTTTTTTGCCTACATAGTCTGTTCTTTTCTTTTTTTTGCCTACACAGTCTGTTCTATTCTTTTTTTTTGCCTACACAGTCTGTTCTGTTCTTTTTTTGCCTACACAGTCTGTTCTGTTTTTTTTTGCCTACACAGTCTGTTCTGTTCTTTTTTTGCCTACACAGTCTGTTCTTGTTCTGTTCTTTTTTTGCCTACACAGTCTGTTCTGTCCTTTTTTTGCCTACATAGTCTGTTCTGTTCTTTTTTTTGCCTACACAGTCTGTTCTGTTCTTTTTTTGCCTACACAGCACACCATTGCACCCTCCAACAGAAGCTGGTGATCCCAGTGACAAGAAACCAGAGGACTGGGACGATAGGGAGAGGTAAGGAAGTGTTTAACTCTTGTATGACTATGGGCCTGACAGAAGTGTGGAAGTATTTAACTCTTGTGTGACTACGGGCCTGACAGAAGTGTAGAAGTGTTTAACTCTTGTGTGACTACTGGCTTGACAGAAGTGTGGAAGTGTTTAACTCTTGTGTGACTACTGGCTTGACAGAAGTGTGGAAGTGTTTAACTCTTGTATGACTATGGGCCTGACAGAAGTGTGGAAGTGTTTAACTCTTGTGTGACTACGGGCCTGACAGAAGTGTGGAAGTGTTTAACTCTTGTGTGACTACGGGCCTGACAAAAGTATGGAACTGTTTAACTCTTTAACTTTCGTGTGACTACTGGGTTGACAGAAGCATGGAAGTGTTTAACTCTCATGTGACTGCTGGCTTGACAGAAATGTGGAAGTGTTTAACTCTTGTGTGACTACTGGCTTGACAGAAGCAAATATTTAACTCTTGTGTGGTTACTGGAATGATAAGATTTATAGTTCATTCTCTAATGTTTGACAAGGTACCATTCTGAATTCTACCATTTTTTCAAAATCTGGAAATATAAATCATCTCAAATTCTGTCTGTGGCCCTTTCTTTCAAGTCATAAGCTTGTTGTGAGACAGCTTTGTGACAACAAAGTTGCCAACTCTGAGAGAGAACACTCCAGTGCTAAAAAGAACAGCCTCTAATATTTCATCCTGAATGGAGATAAACAAAATCTGTTGGAAAAAGTGCATTCTGAATGAAGTTGTTGCAGATGTAAAAATGATGAAATAAATCAGTTTTATGGTATTTAATAGTCTCAGATTTGACTAAAAAACATGTTTTGTTCACAGTGTGAGTTTTTTTGTTTTCCCTTCCCAGAATTCCTGACCCAGATGCACGGAAACCAGATGATTGGTGAGTTGTATGGAAACAAACCAGCATGGATGTTGTTATGATACTTTCATATGTATCCACTAAAAGAGATAAATTTACCAGGATAGTGTTATCCTGATACTGTTGTATGTATCCACTAAAAGAGATAAATTTGCCTGGATAGTGTTATCTTGATACTGTTGTATGTATCCACTAAAAGAGATAAATTTGCCTGGATAGTGTTATCCTGATACTGTTGTATGTATCCACTAAAAGAGATAAATTTGCCTGGAAAACGTTATCCTCGGAATGTCATATGTATCCACAGAAAGGGACATATTTACCAGGATAATGCTATCCTGATTCTATTGTATGCATCCACTGATGCAGACAGAATCACATTAGAGGTATAAAAGTTGCCCAGGGGACTGGGTTTATCCAGCTCTTTTGAAGAACAGAGAAGTAGTCTAAACAAAAACAAGGCTGAGTTTTCTCCTCCACTGTGTGTTACAGAGGTGTATATGATGGCAGTACAATAGATATACACAAGAATAAAAAAAAAGCATGGCAGATTCATTTTTGTCCGCTGTCTTGTTCCTAGCAGAACCTCTGGCTCCTGCATCTGGTTTCGTTGTCCTAACTTTGAGAGTAGGCATTGTTTCATATACAAATGGAGCCTGCAGAAATGGCAGCTTGTTGGGTCCTCCTCCAACCTCTACCACCCCTATTTTAACTAATGGTTCAGTCACTCTGTCTTCTGCCAGCAGGTCAGGGAAAATGTGGACACTAACACCGGATCCCCCTAGTTGCCTCTTTGGCATGATAGGGCCGCATTCATTTTTTATTTTTGGCTCAAGTTCTTCACTGGTGCCAGTTGAAAAGAATGTGAATTCATAGATAGATACATTGAGACATATAGCAGCTGATCATTACTCCATAGGTAGATACATCGAGACATATAGCAACTGATCGTTACCCCATAGATAGATACATCGAGACATATAGCAACTGATCATTATCCCATAGATAGATACATTGAGACATATAGCAACTGATCGTTACCCTATAGATAGATACATCGAGACATAGCAGCTGATCGTTACCCCATAGATAGATACATTGAGGCATATAGCAACTGATCGTTACCCCATAGATAGATACAACGAGACATAGCAACTGATTGTTACCCCATAGATAGATACATCGAGACATATAGCAACTGATCGTTACCCCATAGATAGATACAACGAGACATAGCAACTGATCGTTACCCCATAGATAGATACATTGAGACATATAGCAACTGATCGTTACCCCATAGATAGATACATCGAGACATATAGCAACTGATCGTTACCCCATAGATAGATACATCGAGACATATAGCAACTGATCGTTACCCCATAGATAGATACATCGAGACATATAGCAACTGATCGTTACCCCAGGTTTGTGTATGATTTTTCTTGATCCCTGATCCAGCTTCTCTCAAACCTGATGACTGGTATGTCCTTGTACACTGCCTTGTGGTTAGCTTTAGAGCAGTACTACTGATACCCGCTGCCTTGTGGATAGCTTGGGAGCAGTAATACCGATACCTGCCAAACCCGCTGCCTTGTGGGTAGCTTGGGAGCAGTACTACTGATACCTGCCAAACCCACTGCCTTGTGGGTAGCTTGGGAGCAGTACTACTGATACCTGCCAAACCCGCTGCCTTGTGGATAGCTTGGGAGCAGTACTACTGATACCTGCCAAACCCACTGCCTTGTGGGTAGCTTGGGAGCAGTGCTACTGATACCTGCCAAACCCGCTGCCTTGTGGGTAGCTTGGGAGCAGTACTACCGATACCTGCCAAACCCTCTGCCTTGTGGATAGCTTGGGAGCAGTAATACCGATACCTGCCAAACCCTCTGCCTTGTGGATAGCTTGGGAGCAGTAATACCGATACCTGCCAAACCCTCTGCCTTGTGGATAGCTTGGGAGCAGTAATACTGATACCTGCCAAACCCGCTGCCTTGTGGATAGCTTGGGAGCAGTACTACTGATACCTGCCAAACCCACTGCCTTGTGGGTCGTTTGGGAGTGGTACTACTAGGACCTGTCAAACCCGCTGCCTTGTGGGTGGCCCATGGCTAGGGAGTGGTACTGCCAGCACCCATTAAACTCACAATGTTGTGGGTGGCTTGGGAGTGATACTAATAGGACCCGCCAAACCCACTGCCCTGTGGGTGGCTTGGGAATGATACTGCTAGGACCTGCCAAACCCACTGCCATGTGGGTGGCTTGGAAGGCCAAACCCTTTGCCTTGTGGGTGGCCCATGGCTAGGGAGTGGTACCGCCAGCACCCATTAAACTCGCAACGTTGTGGGTGGCTCATTAGTGGTACTTCCGGCACCCACCAAAACCACTACCTTGTGGGTGGCTAAGAAGCAGTACTACCAAGCACCTGTCAAACCCACTACTTTCTGGGCGACATTTAGGCAGCTGAAAGACTGAAACATCCAGAGGGTGAGACTGTAAGGTGGCTGGTGGTGAGGTTTGTTAGCCCACGTACCCGTTGGGCATATCCTGCAGCTCTGCTAGATTTTCAGACGTGCAGACCTTGTCCATCCCCAATAGATGAATGATTGAGGGTGGCAGTGGGAAGAGGGAGGGGGGCACAGCAACATGGGGGAGTCACTTCCTCCACACCATTTTGGCATATGAAGTAGGGTATGTTCACCTGCCTGCTTCAGGAACATCTTTCGAGAGAATAAATACCATCATTCTTCTCAGCGTACCCACCATTGTTTCTTCTGTACAGATTTAAAGTATTATGCATCACAAGGAAGCTTATCTTGAGTAGTACCAGAAGTGATATGTTACATACTTCACGAGAAGATGATTACACTAGGGGTAAGACTTAGCTACCAGGGTCAAAATGGAGCTGGCCAAGACCCATATCCCATCTACTGTATTTCATGTAGTTGCATAAAGCAGAATGTGGAGTGTATGGAAAGAGAGGGTTTATTAATTATTTACTTATTCATTTTATGTTTTTTCACGCATGTTATGTTCAGTAACAAATGCTGAATATCTGTGACTGAGTGAAAGCTGTGTGATGAAGGGCAGAATGGTAGACAGGCCTGCGTGCCCAAATTCTTAACTCTTCGAAAATAAAGTCTGTTCGTTTGTTTGTTCGTTTGTTCATTCCTCAAGATGGAGGCCTCCTTCGCCCTGGCTAATGAGTATGACTTGACATGGTCTTTGTGGTAGCACATCTTGTTAAGATGCTTTCTTGCTGTGTTCGGAGTCTTTGATAGAAACCCATGGTAACCCACTGACCCATTTTACTTGATGCTGATACTTCAAGATTTATATAACAGTGGCTGTGGATAGCATAAGTTTGCAGTTAGCAGAGACTGAAAAAGAAGAAGCCAAACAGCAAAAAAGACTTTCAGCCAGAGAAATAAAGTGAAATTACAGGCAAAATTTAAAGACAGGTCAAATTCAGTGCAAGAAAAGGTAAAATTCGATGTAAGTAAAGGCAAAATTCAATACACAGAAAGGTACACAGTTTGGTGCAAATAAAGGCAAAATTCAAGACATGGAAAGGTAAAATTTGCTACAAGAAAAGATAAAATTCAGTGCATGAAAAGTAGAAGGTAGTTTTTCTTTTTTCAGGGACTCTAATAAGGATGGTTACTGGAAGCCAGCACTTATTGGTAAGTTGTGAAGGATAATTTCAGAACTTTTAAGGTATGTAAATATTTCAGGTAAGTGAATTTTATGACTGAGTCTGCAATTAGATGGTTATGTACGGTTTTGAACCTGAACTCCCACCAGAGCAGGGTGAGCAGCCCCACATCCCCGTAATACCGATACCTGCCAAACCCTCTGCCTTGTGGATAGCTTGGGAGCAGTAATACCGATACCTGCCAAACCCTCTGCCTTGTGGATAGCTTGGGAGCAGTAATACTGATACCTGCCAAACCCGCTGCCTTGTGGATAGCTTGGGAGCAGTACTACTGATACCTGCCAAACCCACTGCCTTGTGGGTCGTTTGGGAGTGGTACTACTAGGACCTGTCAAACCCGCTGCCTTGTGGGTGGCCCATGGCTAGGGAGTGGTACTGCCAGCACCCATTAAACTCACAATGTTGTGGGTGGCTTGGGAGTGATACTAATAGGACCCGCCAAACCCACTGCCCTGTGGGTGGCTTGGGAATGATACTGCTAGGACCTGCCAAACCCACTGCCATGTGGGTGGCTTGGAAGGCCAAACCCTTTGCCTTGTGGGTGGCCCATGGCTAGGGAGTGGTACCGCCAGCACCCATTAAACTCGCAACGTTGTGGGTGGCTCATTAGTGGTACTTCCGGCACCCACCAAAACCACTACCTTGTGGGTGGCTAAGAAGCAGTACTACCAAGCACCTGTCAAACCCACTACTTTCTGGGCGACATTTAGGCAGCTGAAAGACTGAAACATCCAGAGGGTGAGACTGTAAGGTGGCTGGTGGTGAGGTTTGTTAGCCCACGTACCCGTTGGGCATATCCTGCAGCTCTGCTAGATTTTCAGACGTGCAGACCTTGTCCATCCCCAATAGATGAATGATTGAGGGTGGCAGTGGGAAGAGGGAGGGGGGCACAGCAACATGGGGGAGTCACTTCCTCCACACCATTTTGGCATATGAAGTAGGGTATGTTCACCTGCCTGCTTCAGGAACATCTTTCGAGAGAATAAATACCATCATTCTTCTCAGCGTACCCACCATTGTTTCTTCTGTACAGATTTAAAGTATTATGCATCACAAGGAAGCTTATCTTGAGTAGTACCAGAAGTGATATGTTACATACTTCACGAGAAGATGATTACACTAGGGGTAAGACTTAGCTACCAGGGTCAAAATGGAGCTGGCCAAGACCCATATCCCATCTACTGTATTTCATGTAGTTGCATAAAGCAGAATGTGGAGTGTATGGAAAGAGAGGGTTTATTAATTATTACTTATTCATTTTATGTTTTTTCACGCATGTTATGTTCAGTAACAAATGCTGAATATCTGTGACTGAGTGAAAGCTGTGTGATGAAGGGCAGAATGGTAGACAGGCCTGCGTGCCCAAATTCTTAACTCTTCGAAAATAAAGTCTGTTCGTTTGTTTGTTCGTTCATTCCTCAAGATGGAGGCCTCCTTCGCCCTGGCTAATGAGTATGACTTGACATGGTCTTTGTGGTAGCACATCTTGTTAAGATGCTTTCTTGCTGTGTTCGGAGTCTTTGATAGAAACCCATGGTAACCCACTGACCCATTTTACTTGATGCTGATACTTCAAGATTTATATAACAGTGGCTGTGGATAGCATAAGTTTGCAGTTCAGCAGAGACTGAAAAAGAAGAAGCCAAACAGCAAAAAAGACTTTCAGCCAGAGAAATAAAGTGAAATTACAGGCAAAATTTAAAGACAGGTCAAATTCAGTGCAAGAAAAGGTAAAATTCGATGTAAGTAAAGGCAAAATTCAATACACAGAAAGGTACAGTTTGGTGCAAATAAAGGCAAAATTCAAGACATGGAAAGGTAAAATTTGCTACAAGAAAAGATAAAATTCAGTGCATGAAAGTAGAAGGTAGTTTTTCTTTTTTCAGGGACTCTAATAAGGATGGTTACTGGAAGCCAGCACTTATTGGTAAGTTGTGAAGGATAATTTCAGAACTTTTAAGGTATGTAAATATTTCAGGTAAGTGAATTTTATGACTGAGTCTGCAATTAGATGGTTATGTACGGTTTTGAACCTGAACTCCCACCAGAGCAGGGTGAGCAGCCCCACATCCCCGAAGCCCTGACCCGAGAGAATGTTGGTCTTGCGGGATGTACGGTGTGAGCCGCCGGTGTCAGAGAGCCGTGAAGCCAGAATTACTGTGCTCAAACCATGCACTTCAGTTAACTGTGTCTGATTTGTGTTGCTTTTGGTGTTCTTTCTATCTTCTTCTGTTTCGTTTTCTATCATCCCTGGGGGGTGTGGGCTGGTGTTCTTTACGGGTGATGCAGCGAGGATGTTGAGGCACAGCATCGTGTCAGTTTGAGAGCGGGTTATGGCAGCTGTTTTTTTTTTTTTTTCTCAGTCTCTGAGTGGAGGTAGAAAAGCAAGGGGGTGTGCAGTGCTTCTTTAGCAGGCTCCACCGCCATGGGGACATTAGCGATCTCTACCCCCATTATCCAGGCTGATTGGTACAGTGGAGAGGTGGGACAGGGTCTTGGTCAGCTGTGACTTACCAACCCTGATGCCAGCTGTGGGTGGCTAAGAAGCAGTACTACCAAGCACCTGTCAAACCCACTACTTTCTGGGCGACATTTAGGCAGCTGAAAGACTGAAACATCCAGAGGGTGAGACTGTAAGGTGGCTGGTGGTGAGGTTTGTTAGCCCACGTACCCGTTGGGCATATCCTGCAGCTCTGCTAGATTTTCAGACGTGCAGACCTTGTCCATCCCCAATAGATGAATGATTGAGGGTGGCAGTGGGAAGAGGGAGGGGGGCACAGCAACATGGGGGAGTCACTTCCTCCACACCATTTTGGCATATGAAGTAGGGTATGTTCACCTGCCTGCTTCAGGAACATCTTTCGAGAGAGTAAATACCATCATTCTTCTCAGCGTACCCACCATTGTTTCTTCTGTACAGATTTAAAGTATTATGCATCACAAGGAAGCTTATCTTGAGTAGTACCAGAAGTGATATGTTACATACTTCACGAGAAGATGATTACACTAGGGGTAAGACTTAGCTACCAGGGTCAGAATGGAGCTGGCCAAGACCCATATCCCATCTACTGTATTTCATGTAGTTGCATAAAGCAGAATGTGGAGTGTATGGAAAGAGAGGGTTTATTAATTATTACTTTTTCACGCATGTTATGTTCAGTAACAAATCTGTGACTGAGTGAAAGCTGTGTGATGAAGGGCAGAATGGTAGACAGGCCTGCGTGCCCAGATTCTTAACTCTTCGAAAATAAAGTCTGTTCGTTTGTTTGTTCATTCATTCCTCAAGATGGCGGCCTCCTTCGCCCTGGTCAATGAGTATGACTTGACATGGTCTTTGTGGTAGCACAGCTTGTTAAGATGCTTTCTTGCTGTGTTCGGAGTCTTTGATAGAAACCCATGGTAACCCACTGACCCATTTTACATGATGCTGATACTTCAAGATTTATATAACAGTGGCTGTGGATAGCATAAGTTTGCAGTTAGCGGAGACTGAAAAAGAAGAAGCCAAACAGCAAAAAAAGACTTTCAGCCAGAGAAATAAAGTGAAATTACAGGCAAAATTTAAAGACAGGTCAAATTCAGTGCAAGAAAAGGTAAAATTCGATGTAAGTAAAGGCAAAATTCAATACACAGAAAGGTACACAGTTTGGTGCAAATAAAGGCAAAATTCAAGACATGGAAAGGTAAAATTTGCTACAAGAAAAGATAAAATTCAGTGCATGAAAAGTAGAAGGTAGTTTTTCTTTTTTTCAGGGACTCTAATAAGGATGGTTACTGGAAGCCAGCACTTATTGGTAAGTTGTGAAGGATAATTTCAGAACTTTTAAGGTATGTAAATATTTCAGGTAAGTGAATTTTATGACTGAGTCTGCAATTAGATGGTTATGTACGGTTTTGAACCTGAACTCCCACCAGAGCAGGGTGAGCAGCCCCACATCCCCGAAGCCCTGACCCGAGAGAATGTTGGTCTTGCGGGATGTACGGTGTGAGCCGCCGGCGTCAGAGAGCCGTGAAGCCAGAATTACTGTGCTCAAACCATGCACTTCAGTTAACTGTGTCTGATTTGTGTTGCTTTTGGTGTTCTTTCTATCTTCTTCTGTTTCGTTTTCTATCATCCCTGGGGGGTGTGGGCTGGTGTTCTTTACGGGTGATGCAGCGAGGATGTTGAGGCACAGCATCGTGTCAGTTTGAGAGCGGGTTATGGCAG
This sequence comes from Achatina immaculata, assembly GCA_009760885.1. Taxonomy (NCBI): domain Eukaryota; kingdom Metazoa; phylum Mollusca; class Gastropoda; order Stylommatophora; family Achatinidae; genus Lissachatina; species Lissachatina immaculata. The sequence goes on along the minus strand of CM019700.1, from coordinate 43,220,928 downwards.
CTGTTTTTTTTTTTTCAGTCTCTGAGTGGAGGTAGAAAAGCAAGGGGGTGTGCAGTGCTTCTTTAGCAGGCTCCACCGCCATGGGGACATTAGCGATCTCTACCCCCCCATTATCCAGGCTGATTGGTACAGTGGAGAGGTGGGACAGGGTCTTGGTCAGCTGTGACTTACCAACCCTGATGCCAGCTGTGGGTTGCTGATTGCCAAATAGGACAGTGTCTTCACATACACACATGCAGCCCCCAACATATTTACTGTACTGTATAATGAAGTATTTAAAGTTACTGCAGTAGATCTGTGGAAGCTAAAGTTGGTAGTAAAAGTTGAGGTGGTTTTGTTGAAATCTTACCCTGCTGTTGGACTTATAACATGTATCACATAAAAAGCTATGTAATAAACACATACACCATGCTTTTCACAGTTGCATATAAACGTAACTGTCTGTCAGTTACAATGTACATACTGGTTTCTTAGTGACTGCTGGGGGATACTTCGAGTTTGACAGAGATTGATGGCTTCTTAACTAGTTCAGTTTGACAGGGATTGATGGCTTCTTAACTAGTTCAGTTTGACAGAGATTGATGGCTACTTACCTAGATCAGTTTGACAGGGATTGATGGCTACTTACCTAGATCAGTTTGACAGAGATTGATGGCTTCTTAACTAGTTCAGTTTGACAGAGATTGATGGCTACTTACCTAGATCAGTTTGTCAGAGATTGATGGCTACTTACCTAGATCAGTTTGCCAGGGATTTATGGCTACTTACCTAGATCAATTTGCCAGGGATTGATGGCTACTTACCTAGATCAGTTTGCCAGGGATTGATGGCTACTTACCTAGATCATTTTGCCAGAGATTGATGGCTACTTACCTAGATCAGTTTGCCAGAGATTGATGGCTACTTACCTAGATCAGTTTGCCAGAGATTGATGGCTACTTACCTAGATCAATTTGCCAGAGATTGATGGCTACTTACCTAGATCAGTTTGCCAGAGATCGATGGCTACTTACCTAGATCAGTTTGCCAGAGATTGATAGCTACTTACCTAGATCAGTTTGCCAGAGATTGATGGCTACTTACCTAGATCAGTTTGCCAGAGATCGATGGCTACTTACCTAGATCAGTTTGCCAGAGATTGATGGCTACTTACCTAGATCAGTTTACCAAGGACTGTGCAGATTTTACCATGTGTTTTTTTTTAAATCTCCTACAAAAAAACCCCAGATCTTTTGGATTATTAGGGAGTAGTATTGCCAGCTCTTGCCAAACCCACTGCTGGTGGCTGGATAGGGAGCGGTACTGCCAGCACCTGCCAAACCCACTGCTGGTGGCTGGATAGGGAGCGGTACTGCCAGCACCTGCCAAACCCACTGCTGGTGGCTGGATAGGGAGCGGTACTGCCAGCACCTGCCAAACCCACTGCTGGTGGCTGGATAGGGAGCGGCACTGCCAGCACCTGCCAAACCCACAGCTGGTGACTGGATAGGGAGCGGCACTGCCGGCACCTGCCAAACCCGCAGCTAGTGGCTGGATAGAGAGCGGTACTGCCACCACCTATCAAACCCACAGCTGGTGGCTGGATGCCCACTTACCATGATTCAGTTCTGTCTCCGAGGTGAGAAAGCGACATTCAGAATGCATGCCCTTGTTTGTTCATAATAACAGCAGAAGAAACAGTATCAACAGTGCTGATTGTATTTTAATTTTTCACAAACTATCTAAAACAGTGTTCAGTCAACGAAGTGTTAAGTAACAGAGTACAATAACATATGCCGCTGAATGAAGTCAGTGTTTGTCATCAAATATGGAAAGGAACCATATCTCATTTCAGAAAACCCGAAGTGCAGAAATGCCCCAGGCTGTGGAAAATGGAAACAGCCGTCAATTCCAAACCCCAAATACAAGGGCAAATGGGTGCCACCAATGATTGAAAATCCTGATTACAAGGGAGAGTGGAGACAAACACAGATTGCCAATCCTGTATACTCAGAGAGCAGCAGTCCTTATCAGATGACACCTGTTGTAAGTAAGGGGACCGTTGTAGTTGTAAGTCTTGTTAGTTGTTGGTTTGTACAGCTCTTAAAATTGAGGAGCAGAAAAAGAGAAAAATTTTTGCCTTTGTCATCACAGGAGAAATCCACTGTTGTTATTTTGTGAATCCTTTCAGGGATGAAAGATGTGATATTGTCAGTGGGGCAGATGAAATTTAGCAAGCCGAGCCTCTCGTCTGATTCCTGTACTGCTCCTATAAATTTTTTTTTTGGGGGGGGGGGGGGGGGTGATAGAAGATGCTGTCTGATTTGGCAGTCATCAGCTAGTGTCAGAGTTAGCAAACCGTAGCTGACCAAGACCCTGTCCCACAACTTCAGTGATGGTACCCCCGGTAACAGGCATAGCCTGGTTAACAGCAGGGATTGCCATAGTCCCCATGGCAGTAGATCTGTGGAAGCTAAAGTTGGTAGTAAAAGTTGAGGTGGTTTTGTTGAAATCTTACCCTGCTGTTGGACTTATAACATGTATCACATAAAAAGCTATGTAATAAACACATACACCATGCTTTTCACAGTTGCATATAAACGTAACTGTCTGTCAGTTACAATGTACATACTGGTTTCTTAGTGACTGCTGGGGGATACTTACCTAGATCAGTTTGCCAGAGATTGATGGCTACTTACCTAGATCAGTTTGACAGGGATTGATGGCTACTTACCTAGATCAGTTTGACAGAGATTGATGGCTACTTACCTAGATCAGTTTGACAGGGATTGATGGCTACTTACCTAGATTAGTTTGACATGGATTGATGGCTACTTACCTAGATCAGTTTGCCAGAGATTGATGGCTACTTACCTAGATCAGTTTGACAGGGATTGATGGCTACTTACCTAGATCAGTTTGCCAGAGATTGATGGCTACTTACCTAGATCAGTTTGCCAGAGATTGATGGCTACTTACCTAGATCAGTTTGCCAGAGATTGATGGCTACTTACCTAGATCAGTTTACCAAGGACTGTGCAGATTTTGCCATGTGTTTTTTTTTAATCTCCTACAAAAAACCCCCAGATCTTTTGGATTATTAGGGAGTAGTATTGCCAGCTCTTGCCAAACCCACTGCTGGTGGCTGGATAGGGAGCGGTACTGCCAGCACCTGCCAAACCCACTGCTGGTGGCTGGATAGGGAGTGGTACTGCCACCACCTATCAAACCCACAGCTGGTGGCTGGATAGGGAACGGTACTGCCAGCACCTGCCAAACCCACTGCTGGTGGCTGGATAGGGAGTGGTACTGCCACCACCTATCAAACCCACAGCTGGTGGCTGGATGCCCACTTACCTTGATTCAGTTCTGTCTCCGAGGTGAGAGAGCGACATTCAGAATGCATGCCCTTGTTTGTTCATAATAACAGCAGAAGAAACAGTATCAACAGTGCTGATTGTATTTTAATTTTTCACAAACTATCTAAAACAGTATTCAGTCAATGAAGTGTTAAGTAACAGAATATAATAACATATGCCGCTGAATGAAGTCAGTGTTTGTCAGCAGATATGGAAAAGAACCATATCTCATTTCAGAAAACCCGAAGTGCAGAAACGCCCCAGGCTGTGGAAAATGGAAACAGCCGTCAATTCCAAACCCCAAATACAAGGGCAAATGGGTGCCACCAATGATTGAAAATCCTGATTACAAGGGAGAGTGGAGACAAACACAGATTGCCAATCCTGTATACTCAGAGAGCAGCAGTCCTTATCAGATGACACCTGTTGTAAGTAAGGGGACCGTTGTAGTTGTAAGTCTTGTTAGTTGTTGGTTTGTACAGCTCTTAAAATTGAGGAGCAGAAAAAGAGAAAAATTTTTGCCTTTGTCATCACAGGAGAAATCCACTGTTGTTATTTTGTGAATCCTTTCAGGGATGAAAGATGTGATATTGTCAGTGGGGCAGATGAAATTTAGCAAGCCGAGCCTCTCGTCTGATTCCTGTACTGCTCCTATAAATTTTTTTTTTGGGGGGGGGGGTGATAGAAGATGCTGTCTGATTTGGCAGTCATCAGCTAGTGTCAGAGTTAGCAAACCGTAGCTGACCAAGACCCTGTCCCACAACTTCAGTGATGGTACCCCCGATAACAGGCATAGCCTGGTTAACAGCAGGGATTGCCATAGTCCCCATGGCAGTGGAGTCTGCTAAAGAAGTATTGCATACCCCCTGCTTTTTAGCTGTACTCAGGGACTGAAAACAATAGCCACCGCACCCTGCCTCCAGTCTGACATGATGCTGTGCTTCAACATCCTCACCACTTCGGCTGCAAAGGACCATCAAGGTCACTGTTCCAGAGAGATGAAAAAGACCAGCCATTGGGATTAGGAATTGGTATGTTCTCTGTCCCCCATGTGGTACCTGGGATCTGCAAAGAATAGGACCACTGTACCCTACCACGCATGATTGTAAAAGGCGGCTAAGGAAGGTTCGGCATAGGGCCAGCAACCCTATCCGGTAAAAAACTATCAGACTGCTACAGAAACAGAAGCAAGAGAAAAAACAAATGCAGATGGAAGGAGAAATGCTTATCAGGAAACTAAGCCCATGAAGGTTGTGGATGAAAGCCAGCCACTGGAAGTCCCCAGCCCGAATGCAGACCTCCTGGAACCTAAACACAAGATACAAATAGGCAGCTGGAATGTAAGAACACTTAACCAGACTGGAAAACTAGCACAAACCATCAAGGAAATGCACAGATACAAACTAGACATACTAGGAATACAAGAAGCAAGATGGACAGGACAAGGCAGAAGGAAATTAACAACACAGCACACAGAAGATACAATAATATGGTCAGGTAAAGAAGATCTTCATAAAGGAGGAGTAGCATTGATTATAACAAAAGAAGCATCAAGAGCATTGCTGAAATGGACCCCTATAAATGAGAGATTATTATATGCACGCTTCAACACAAGATTCACGAAGCTGTCTATTATAGTTTGTTATGCACCAACAGAAGCAGCTGAAGAGGATTTAAAAGAAGATTTTTACAACAGCCTCCAAGCCACAGTAGAAACAATGCCTAAGCATGATATGCTACTCATCTTGGGCGACTTCAATGCAAAAGTAGGTGAAGGAAATGAAGATAGAAGAAGAATCATGGGAAGAGAAGGAATCAGAGAAATGAATGAAAATGGAGAAAGACTGTGCAGTTTCTGTGAAGAAAACATGATGACTATCGGAGGGACAATTTTCCAACATAAAAACATCCATAAAGTGACTTGGAGGTCACCAGATAAAACTACAGAAAACCAAATCGATCACATACTAATAAACAACAAGTGGAAACAGTCACTACAAGATGTGCGAGCAAGGAAAGGAGCAGATATAGGAAGTGATCACAACCTTCTGGTAGCAAAAATAAAACTAAAATTAAGGAAAGCCAAAATCGGAGAACACAGAAAGATACGTTTTGATACAAGAAAACTGAAAGACCAGCAGACAAGAAATCAATTCTCAATAGTACTTAAGAACCGCTTCAGTGTCCTACAAGACGAAGCAGAAATGTCCATAATAGAGTTCAATAAAACACTACAGGAAACGGCAAAAGCGATGCTAGGATATCGGAAATGGAGAAAAGAGGAATGGATAAGCAAGACCACATGGGAAAAGATAGAGCAAAGAAAAGAAATCAAGAAAAAATTACTGAGCACCAAATCACAACGGCTTAAAGAACAAGTTTTAAGTAATTATGCACAAAAAGACAAAGAAGTGAAGGAATCATGCCATCAAGATAAACGTCAATACTATGACAACATAGCAGAAGCAGCAGAGAAAGCAGCATATACAAATGACATGAAAACCATATATAAAATCACAAAGCAGATGACAGGTAACTTCAATACAAGATGTGAAAGTGCAGTAAGGACACAAAATGGACAACTGGTCAGTGGAGAAAGAGAAAAAATTGAAAGATGGAGGGAACACTTTAACACCCTACTAAACAGAACACAAGCAACACAAACAATAGGCATACCTGAAGCAAAAACAGAGCAGCTTTAGGGTACAAACAGGAGTGAAACAGGGATGTGTACTATCACCAACATTATTTATCTTGGCACTAGACTGGTTAATGAAGGAGGCAACATCAGACAAACGCAGAGGATTACAATGGACTCTTGACACAGTGCTGGAGGACCTTGACTTTGTGGACGACATATGTCTGTTGTCAAGCAATCACAAAGATATGCAAGATAAAATAAACAAGCTAACTCAGAATGCAAACAACATAGGACTAAAGATCAACGTAGGAAAGACAAAGTTAATGAAGCAAAATGTGAACAACAGAAATGTACTCAGAGTAGATAGCAAGTTAGTGGAGGAGGTCAATGAATTTGTATACCTTGGCAGTAGAGTAGTAGAAAATGGAGACAGCATAGAGGACATCAACAGCAGACTTACTAGAGCAAACCAGGCTTTTGCAATGCTGCAGACTATATGGAAATCTAAAAAAAAAACTAAGCATAAATACGAAAATCAGGATATTTAAGAGTAATGTTCTAAGTGTACTACTCTATGGAAGTGAGTGCTGGAAAATCACCAAAACCATAGAAAACAAGTTGAATTCTTTCCAGACTAAATGTTTACGAAGAATTAGAAAAATATTTTGGCCAAACACCATAAGAAATAACATCTTGTTGGCAGAAATGCAGATGAAGCCACTGACAACAATTATTGAGGAAAGATGCTGGCGATGGATGGGACATGTGCTCCGAATGACTGACAACTCACTACCAAAAATAACACTAAGATGGACACTACAGGGGAGCAGAAGTAAGGGTAGACCAAAAGAGACATGGAGAAGAACAACAGAGAGGATGTTGAGCAATAGAGGGCTCACCTGGGCAAGAGCAGAAAAAAAAGGTGAAGGACAGGCATTTGTGGAAAACCCTTGCGGAAGCCCCATGTGCCCTGGGCACCTAAGGTTCAGAGAGAGAGAGAGAGAGATGTTCTCTGTAGTAGCAGAATTTACCAGTTTTTTTAATCCATCACAGTAAGTTATGAGAACCATTGTAAAACCCAAACGACCATTCCCTCTCTCCAAGTCCAATCTGATGCCAATTTTCAGTGCCCCAGAGTGTAGGTGCCAGCAGTTATCCAGTTTTATTTAAAGATGGACACTGAAGGTGATTTGGTCACATAAAGTCACTGAAAGTGTCAAACAGAAATGATTGTCCTCACAGAAATTTTATTAATACTTCAGAACTTATACAACAGAAAATTTGTGCTCTGTGATTTGTGGTATGTAGATATGTGCTCTGTGATTTGTGCTATGTAGATATATGCACTATGATTTGTGCTATGTAGATATGTGCTGTATGATTTGTGCTATGTAGATATGTGCTCTATGATTTGTGCTATGTAGATATGTGCTCTATGATTTGTGCTATGTAGATCTTATGTTGCTGACTCTAAGGCAAAGGGATGGACCTGAAGTACAAACTCTGCGGCTGTACCGAAAAAAAAGAATGTCTCTCCTTCCCTCAATTTTTCCACTTACCACAGTGTGTTCTAGTTTTATTAGCAGGTAGTAGTGGTAGTATAGTAGTAGTAGTAGGTAACAGTGTGTTCTAGTTTTATTAGCAGGTAGTAGTGGTAGTAGTAGGTAGCAGTGTGTTCTAGTTTTATTAGCAGGTAGTAGTGGTAGTAGTAGGTAACAGTGTGTTCCAGTTTTATTAGCAGGTAGTAGTGGTAGTATAGTAGTAGTAGTAGGTAACAGTGTGTTCCAGTTTTATTAGCAGGTAGTAGTGGTAGTATAGTAGTAGTAGTAGGTAACAGTGTGTTCCAGTTTTAGTAGCAGGTAGAAATGGTAGTATAGTAGTAGTAGGTAACAGTAGTACTGCGGCAGTAGCAGTAGTAGTAGTAGCCATAGTATCATCAGCGGTAGTAGCTACTACTTAACTACTACTACTACTACTACTAGACAGACAAGACAGGTTCTAGTTAACTTTGATTTGACCAAATTTCATATTTTTCAGGAAGCGCTGGGACTTGAACTTTGGTCAATGACGGAGAACATCATCTTCGATAATTTTATCATTGCCGACGATGCCACTGTGGTTGAGGAGTTTACGTCCATCACTTGGGATTTGAAGAACATCCAGGAGCAGAGTGAATTCTCTACAGAAGTAAGAATAAACAAGAGCAGTGATTTCCCCTTCCTGTTATTGTTTTCATTGAAAACTTGACTTGTGTCATAACTCTTTCCTATCTGTTTTTCTTCATAAAGTTCTGGCATTCATTTGTTCTTTTTTTTTTGTGTCCATGATATTTGAAGGACTCTTCTGTAGCATTTACATTCAAAGGCATTTATGTAACAAATATATCCATACTACAAGAACTTAATATTGAAGAAAGCTGGCTAGTAAGGAAGATTAAACAGAGAAAACTTAAATATTTTGGACGCATTAAATGTCATGATAATTTAGAGAAGACCGTCTTGAAAGGATACATAATGGGAAAAAAGAAAAAGAGGAAGACCAAAGTGAAGATGGCTGCAAGACGTCGTAGATAATCTGCAAATGGATGCATCTAGCAGCAGCGCATCATGCTTACAACAGAGAGGCCTACAGGAGAGCTGTTAGGGAGGCAAAGTTCCTCAAGGGACATGCAAATGACTGGCACTTATGTGTTTCTCAGCTGTTTTGTTAAGTGTCCAGGTCTCACATGTGTATGTTGGAATGAGGAAAAAGCATGTCCTTAAAATTTGTTGTAGCTCTGTCTGCCCCTCTCCACAGCTTCTTTAGTTGTTTTAATTCTGAAGAGCAGTGGATTTCCTCTTTTTAATCACCTTCGTAGGATTTTCACGGGGTCTTGATTTCTGAATCCTGCTGGATTAAAGATCCTTCTGGATTAGCAGAGTTCCTACATTAGTAATGGCAAAAAATGGATTATAAAAGCTGTGAGGAGATTGTTACTTAATTAGCACAAAAGAGGTACAAAATATTGAAACTCAAACAAACACAGTGTAGATAATAAAAATGATGCATTTTGTTGTCAGAGCTAGTAGCAGCACAAACAAACAAAGTTCTAAATGAGGCCGGACCAAAGAGAGAAGTTATGGAAAAATTCGGAAGACTCCTTCCTGGAACATTTTAAGACTTCGGCTTGTATGTTTTTGAAGTAGCTATTGGTCATCTGTATCCATATAGTTTATTTTGGACTGGTTGTCATTGGCCGTGTCTGCCTTCTCTGTTGCTCATATATTGGGCACTCCTGCAGTACGCGGTCTGCTGCCATCTTATTGGTGCCACATGTACATTCATCAGTTGATTCTATCTTGAATTTGTTGTACATATGGTGTCTTAGCCTGTTGTGCCGAGTATCAGGGCTAAGAATGATGACTTGTTCTCCTCTGTTTAACTGATAGTAAGCATCATTTCCTTGGTGGTCTGGGTGCTCTCTTCGGAAGATGACAGTCCAGATTTGTAGGGCATGTTTTCAGAAGAGGCAAGCTGGAACACAATGGGGAAAATTAGAGAGGCAAAGGGACAGAGGAAGACAAAGAAACAAGATACTTGACGGACTAAAAGAGTGCCATGGAGCATGGTCCAACACACACCTCTTAAAGAAAGAGCAGAGGATAGATCATTGTGGAAATCAGTGATGACCAAACCCTGTTTGGCATGGACCAGAGAGAGAGAGAGAGAGAGAAAAAGAGAGTTGCTACACATAGCGCCATCTAGTGGACACCCAGTAGAGTACTTGTTGAAAGATTATATGGATTAAAAGACTGATTTTTACCTATAAATGTGCACAGAAAAAAATGTTAAATTCGGCTGCTTTTCAAAGGCATCTGAGAAAAGATAAGAGTGGGTTGTCTTTTACCACATTGATAATACATCACTATTCATGTCTAATATGAAACTGAAGTAGCGGGTGAAAGATGGGAGCATGATCTTTCCATTAATCGAGAATATTTCTTGCTTTGCCTGGCCACTTCACAAGAAGAAAATACCTCGGTTGTTATGAAAACTAACCCTTTGCATAGTATAAAACTAGAACAGTGAAGAAAACAGAAAGAACACTTGAATGCCCATGCACAACGCTGTCAATGTATTATGAGAAGAAATTGAATAGTGAAGTGGTTACTGTACTCATTTCTCATGGCAGAGGTTGGTGGTTTGAACTGAATTTGACCGGAGATGACCCAGTCGTTCATCTATAAAATGGGTACCTGGCTATCTCAGGATGGAAGAAAAGATGGCGACCATATCACCCCCTCTAGTTTGCCGACAGGTCAAGGGAAAAAAATGAGCTCTAATGTGCCCTCTGTAGCATGTTGGGGGCTTACCTTTAACTTTTATCTAAACCAAACCTGATATCAGGCTAAAGAACATTCATAATAAATCATTTTTTATTGGTTATGTCCCCCTTTTTTTTTTTGCTTGTTTTTTTTTTGTGAAAAGATTCGTTCGATATTTTACTGATGTTTTCTATTGTCTATTCTCCACTCCCCACTTACGCACAAAATGGGGTTGCTGACTACGTACTGATGGAAGGGATGGTGGACCGCCATTAGAGATACAACAGCAGAGCAGCCGTGGCTGTGGATTGTCTATGCTGTGATGATGTTCCTGTTTGTTCTGCTGTGTTTTATTTGCTTCTGCCCGTCGCCGGCAGCCAAGAAGGTACCACTTATTTTTCTTTGTTGTAATCTAGTGTCTACTGCGGTAGTGTACTGGTAAGGGCAGAAGCATCTGCCCAACTGCACCGGGAGTGGAATATTTTGAACCAGCTAGTGTCAAGGTTGACATTGCTGGGGGGGTAAGACGCCTGTCCGATGAGGCAATCAGCGACCCATAGCTGACCAAGACCCTGTCCCACTACCTCACTGATGGTACCCCCAGTAACAGGCATAGCCTGGCTAATGGGGCAGGGATCACCATAGTCACATGGTAGTGGAGTCTGCTAAAGAAGCATTGCACACCCCCTGCTTTTTAGCTGTACTCCGGGACTGAAAAAGTAGCTGCTGTAACCCGCTCCCACATCAATATGATGATGTGCCTCAACACCTCTGTGGCATCGGCTGCAAAGAACAACAACTCGCAGTTGCAAGGAGTTTGTACAAGTACAAGTTCACATTGCTGGATGTAGAAATTGAAAAGTTTTTTTACACTGATACTTCAAACCCTTACAGGATGCAAATGCATTATCAAGTAATGAGGCCTAAAAAGTGGATGGAGCTATGTTATCTGCTGCCATGGCAGACTTTTTGTGGGTAAAACGGGAGCCTATGTAACCACCACTTTAAAGGAGGTGCAGGCAGGATCAGAAGCAGGGCAGCTTGTCATTGGGTCATTGTAACAGACTCCCTAAACATGTTTACAGAGAACTGAGATGCATTTGTTCTGCAGAGAGTGGGCCCAGCTTCTAGAGGGCTCCCAGATATCCAGTTTGATGTGGATCTACTGGCCGGGTCATGTGGGAGTCAAAGGCAGTGAGAGAGTGGACAAGTTGGCAGGCACGGCATCAGTCCAAGGTACCGTAAGAAGGGACAAGGAGGAGATTGCAAGAGCCACCTTGGAGAGGCTGTGAGTGAAGGACAACATCGAGTTGAATGACAGCAATCACATCAGGAGGATGATCAAGTGGGGGGGGAGGCGGATGTTTTTCCGAACGAAGTAGTTTAGCACGCATAATCTACAAGCAGCGTGTGACTGGCTCCATCAGCAGGCGCACGCTTCAGTGGGTGTTGGAACAGAAGGCGGAGCACGTATGGGAATGCACTGAGTGTGGGGATGCCAGTCTCAGATTACAGATTCTTGTCTTTATCAAGATATGAACTTTATTCATTTTTTTTTTTTAAACAAAAGGATATTTACAGATATTGCATATTTATGCACCCCATTTTGAAATAAAATTGCATGAAAAAACATAAATAAATGGGAGAGTGGGTGAATATACAGTACTCGACAGTTTGTATTGGAATCAGTGAATCATAGCTGATCAGAATCCTGTTTTACCGCCCAGTGGTGCCCCCTGGAAACAGACAATTGTCCGACCGAGTGAACAGGGAGTGCAATAGATATGAGAATCCAGTCCTAAAAATATGTCAAGAAGAAGTCAACCGTGGTGGACTACAGGCCGCATAACTGTATCACAATGCAGCCAACGTCCTTCGGAGGGCAGATGCTAAAGAAGATAAACTCCACAAAAGCTTTTCCTCGAAGACGAAGCATATCCGCCTCCATGATTTTCGGTTGCATTAAATATTGATGTGGAAATGGTGATTTACAAATTTTCATCGTTTCTCAACCTTTCTTAACACAGTGGTGGTGTTCGAAAGTTTAAAATAAAATATTGTTCTTTCTTTTTAAGTTTTGCTGTTGTTTCATCAGAAAAAGGTTGTGGACGCACAAAAGAAGTTTGATGAACCAACTCCAAATGTCTACGATTCCATTCAAGAAGAGGATGAGGATGGCTACGTAGAAGAAAACGAGAGAGATAAGAGAGCTGATTTTGGATCGGGTATAGGAAGACGCACTGCTACAAAGGCTATCTTACCTGGGAGTCAGGTATGCACCTGTTGTTGCGATCTGTTATGCTTATAATATTTTTTTTAAATGTAACTATCGCACGATACAGGCCTCAAAGGATATGGTGTATTGTGCCCAGATTAGTCACTGACCTGTCATCGCGTGACAGAGTGATGTGGTCAGTTTCACATCTGGTCACTTTCCTTCCTCAGTTCCGGGAACCAAGTACTCACTGCTACATCTAGATGACTGGGGCACTTCCAGGCAAGCTTGAACCACCAGCCTCGGCATTAGAGACGAGCACGTTAACTACTGCGCAACTCAGGCCATGATGCTTATTTACACCTGTGGCATATTCTGTAGCTTTCTTTTATGCAGAAGTTTTCCCAGTCATAAACAATACAGTGTCTTCTGTGGCAGCATAAAGCTGGAGAGGGGGGAGGGAGGGGGGCAGAGGTTATTGGTAGTCCGAGAACCGGCTTCCCAAGAAGACAAAAATGGACCGGGTCTAATACTAGAGTGCTCCAAGCCTATACACGATGCTTGAGTTTTGGGTCAAGGTCATAGTAGTTTATGGGGAAGATGGCCTAGAAAAGTGGAGGGTATCTGCCTGCAGGATGGGCTATGCCAGATTGCACTATATCCATGGCTGTCCGTGGATACATGAAATATAAGATATCACGTGAAGGTCAGTTTTTAAGATAAAAGGGATTTTGTTAAATAAAGTCTGTAGGAAATGAACAATGGATTTATTTGACGGATGAAAAACGGCAGAAACATTCCAGTTTACTTTCTCCTGGCTTCCATGTTGTAACTGTCAGCGGTTTATTTGTGTGTCACTTGAAAATATGTTGTCATCATCTGTGTCAGTCATGTTGTCCGTAATTTGATATTCTGTCCTGTCAGTACTTGACTTATTGGTTACATTCAGCGTATATTGACTTGTCAGTTACATTCAGTGCTTGTTGACTTTTCTTTTACTTTCAGTGCATGTTGACTTGGTTGGTTACATTCAGTGTATGTTGACTTCTCTTTTACTTTCAGTGCATGTTGACTTATCGGTTATATTCAGTGTATTTTAAAGTGTGATTGCTGCAACTCTGTGGGAGTAAAGGGATTCTGTACATCCTCATAATTTGCAAGAATGAGCTGCTGCTGGCGAGATTCTTCAGCTGCTGTGCTTGGGGGTGAAACTCCTCCCGGCCAATGAAGAAAAATGCGATTAGGGTTCCGCTCAGTGCCATCGTGGAAAAGGTGAAGGAAAGGATTAAGTGAAGTAGCGGTAGTCTCGAGGTCAGGACTACTCACATCACGGCACCTGTGCTCCAGAGGTCAGCCATGTCCTGTATACATCCATACTGGGCCAGATTGCCTAAACCGGCTTAACCCAGGGGTTAAACTAAAACACTGCTGGCGAGATTCTTTGGCTGCCGCGCGTGGAGCGAAACTCCTCCCGGCCAATGAAGAAAATGCAAAAATGAGATTAGGGTTGCTAGGCGGCGCCGATGTGAAAGATAATGGAAAGGATAAAGTGAAGTTTTATCGGTATGTCCAGTAGCTCTCACGGCGAGAGCTACTCATACCATGGCGCCTCTGCTCTTAGAGGCCGGCCATGTCTGATATACACCCATCCTGGTGAAATATGCCTAAACCGGCTTAACCTAGGGGTGAAACTTGATGACTATTCATGTCACGGTACCTCTGCTCTAGAGGTCAGTCAAGTCCTAAACACGCCCATACTGGGATAATACACCAGAACCGGGTTAACCCAGGGGTGAAACTTACTAGTGGCGAGGATTCGTCCTCCTGGACAAAAGCTCTGTCCTGGTCACAACTAGGAAGGGTAGCGGCCACGACCACAAAATGCTGAAATCGGAGACACTTGACCAGTGCATTCTAGATAGGCAACCACCTCTCACTTGACAAGGATGTATGCTTATCCTAATCACGCTGAGGTTTTCCGGTGAAAAAGTCCAACGTTGGACTGGATGGGCAACCACCTCTCACTCAGTGGGGATACACGGATATCCCAAAACACGTTGAGGTTTTCTGGTGAGAAAGTCCAACTCTAGGCTGGATGGGCAACCACCTCTCACCTGGCGGGGATATACTGATACCCAAAATGCGGCAAGGTTTTCCAGTGAGAAAGTCCAACTCTAGATTAAACTAGTGCAACGAAAACCATGGTGCACGCAATCCCGCTTCTGTGACCCACCGAGAATACAGGCCCAAACCCTGTGATACTCTGAACCTCTTGAGGTCCTCTCGGGGACCAGAGGAGGACCATGGAACCTATTGAGGACCACATGAGTAAATTCAGTAGGATCACGGGGCGATCTAGGTGGTAGAAGCGAACGAAGAAGAAGAAGAAGAAGAAGCAAGAATGACAAAAATAATTATCTTGTTTATATTTAGTAACTTTGTATTGCTGAATATGCAAGTGAGAGGGTGAGTATGAAAATAATCATCATTTAAAAATGTTTTTTATGCATTAAACCCTCAATTTAATGGTCAAAAGGGGGGGGGGGGAGAAGAAGGGGCATCCATTAATACTTAATGTTCATTAAATTGAATGTAACCTGGGAGACATTTTTCTCCATTTTTTGTATTATTTCTTAATGTGAAAAGAAAAACCTTTAATCATAAATTATGATAAAGAAGAAGTAGTATATCATCTACTCACAGCTTTGGCAGCATAGCTGAGGAATATTATTATTAATTTACTGTGTTAGTATTTGTCTGGTCCACAAAATACAAAATCTATTATGTCTGGGGTTTGATAGATCTGGGGTTTACTGTACTTATTTTGTGCATAGGATAACTGTGCTATATCCTTCCTCCGTGTTTGACCTTAAGTTTACTGTTTGCATTGAATCACACTCTCTAGTTAGGCTATGATGCCTGTTCCTTGGAGTCTGACATATCTGACTTTAGCCTGGCCTATTTTTTTTAGAATCAGGGTTGCCTTGTCGTTTTAGCCTCCATTGACTTGGCCAGGTTGCACTCTATTGCCAGGGACATTGTTGGGAGGTGGAACAAGGTCTTGCTCAGTTACGGTTCACAAGCCCAGTGCAAGCTGCCAGCTGTGAATGGTTGACCATTGTTTCATCTGACAGAGCACTGAGCCCTATTGTACTAAAGAGATGCTGAATGTCACATTAAGATATTAAGATGAAGGTTGAGAGATGAAAAATAGAATGTCAGGTGGGGCATGTGTGTCCGATTCTTCATACTTTGAAGATTAAGTTTTTTTTATTTCCCTGGCAGAATCTCAGTTAACCCAAGATAAGGAAAAGTGAGAGCTGGATTCGGACAGGACGGGATTTGTCGGTGTATCACTTCAGTATAAGATAGGAAATAAGCACTGCCACAAAAAAATGGCAGAGAAGTAACACCACAACATGGTATCGTGGTAGACTGCAGGAGGAATCATCACAACGTGGGATCGAGATACCGGCAAAGAACGGAAGGTTGGAGAGTCGACTGCAAATCTGAAATCTTAAACTGTTCAATATACATTCATCTAGTCACATGGTCTCAGATATCAACCCTCTACAGTGCTTTAAATGTTTGTTTTGTGACACACAAATTATTACCAGAGTATATTTGTATAAGAAAAATTTGTTTTGGGCACAAGTGTATATGTATTGGAGAGAAAAGATGCTAAAAGTGTGTGAAACATTCCTGCTAGTGTGTTTTTCAATGTATTTTTTTAGAGTAATTATGTGTGTCAGCGTGTATGGTATTGAATTTATATGCTTGTCATCAGCATACACATATAACAACACTGGAAAGTAAGAAAGGACGTATACGTTCATGTACTTGGATGCTAATTAACAAAACAGTCACCACAAATCATATGGGACGGTGACAGCTTTGTTGATCGATCAGTGTCCAATGAGAAGGGTGGATGGATTACAAGTTATACGTGGAAAAGATGAAACTGATGCAAGTGTGACAAGATCATTACATCATAACTTTTCTTTCCAGAGGTCTCTACTAGGACCTTAACTACCATTCCGTTACATGCGTTTTTTGTTTTTTTTTATTTTTGTGATAGAAAGATTTTATTGGTACAGAATCAATGCAAGTTCGTGTTCATCATCATCATCATGTGGTTAGTGTCTGTCAAAATGTTTAGTTACCATTTCATGTTTGCCACATGTGTTGGATGATTTGGCTGTCATAAACATTCCAGAAACAACTAAATGACACCTTCAGTTTTTTTGTTTTTTTTTTTTAAGGTTTCATTTACATTAATTGTGGATTTTAATTAATCTGTTATTTTGTGCAGGTTTATGGTAACTTGGGTTTTCTGAACGCTGTTATTTTATTTCATCTTGTTTCTTTTACTTGATTTGTGTTTGCTGTATGTTTTTTTTTTCTTAAATGTCTTTTCATGAGGAAAGAAACAAATAATTACCTTAAACAATTGCCTAAAGCTTTCTAAATACAAAAAAAAAAAAAAAAAAGGTAATCCTGTCATGCCTTAGAGGCACATAGGAATATGGTGTTAGTGGCCATATTTTCCTTGACCTGTCAGCACACTAGAGGGTGATATGGTCAGTATTACGCCTGGCCGCCTTTCCTTCCTCAACTCCAGAAGAAGTCGGGTACTCATTTCTATAGCTGGGTGACTGGAGCGCCTCTGGCTGGATTCGAACCCCCGACCTTCACCATGAGAGACCAGTGCACTAACCACTTCGCCACTCAGACACCTTTCTAAGTACAAAGGAAGTGTAAAAAAGTTCTTGGCCTGACTGAGAAGGGAATGACCTAGAGCCACAAAAATTTACTTGTTGTTCCACATATTCACCCTGAAATTCAACACATTTGGCACATTTCTCAAGTTTCTGCAACCCTTAAAAAAAAAAATGTAGATATCTGGTCATTGAAATACTGCTCAGCTGTTACTATCACCTCCAGATCATTTGAAAATTGTCTCCCTTTCAAACATGTAGTAAGATTGGAAAACCAGGAAATAGTCATCAAAATAACTTCCTTATGCCAAAAAAAAAAAAAAGGCCGTGACCGTTGCCGGTGATTTGTGGGTCTTGAGTTTCTTGGGTCATGGAGAACCCAGGTGCTGCTACTCTGGTGTCTGGTCTTGGATCATTGTGGTGTGACCTGGTTGCTTCATCAACGGTGGTGAGAAGTCATTTCAAAAAGTTATCACTAGATTGCTCAAAATGTTGCACAGTCAGCTTGGAGTAAACCACTTGATTTCATTTCTTTTTAGCATTCAAACATTTTGGCACAGGTTTCTACATATCCATTTCATTTATGCTCATGAATTATAAATCCAGTGCGTTCCCTGGATATTTCTAGCGTCTCTCAGCAGTTATTTTAAACGAAATTTGTTGGTTTGCCAAATCAGGTCATGTGCATGATCAGCAATTACTGGAGTTGACTCTGTCGAAGGCCTTCCAGATCTTGCTTCAGTTTCAGTCTTGAAATCACCACACTGAAAGTTAGCACAGCATTTCTTCACAGTTGAGTATGATGGGCACCTGTCACTCAGTGTTTCTGGTATAATCTCATAGATTTCCTTTGCTGTTTTCTTTTGCTGGAACAGAAACTTCGTGGCTGCCCAGAGTTCCACATTTGAGAAGTCCACACCTTTTGTTGACATAATTCATGTCATTGATGTGAAAAAAAAAAGAAGTAAAATTTTAGCCTTGTGATCTTGCAGATTGGCACTTTGTGTTATAAAATAACACTCTGTCCAGCTACAATGACAAAATTAAGTTTGAATTTTGAGATGTGGTTTGAGCTAATACTTTCTGGCACTTCCTCTTATGTACATTTAGAAGAATGAACCAACTTAAATACAGGGTCCGGCAAGGAAACTTCGTGGTTTTCAATTGGTTATATATTGAAAATGGTCAGGTTTCTCTGCCGGACCCTATGTTAGTCATGCAAATATTCAGTCATTTCAGATTTAAACAGGTAATATAAATTTACTTTTGGAACACTGTAAGAACTTTAAAGCATCTTATATTACACGCTGTTTAACTGTGTAAAAATAAAAGAGGTCGATCACGTGAAACTCTAAAGAGGACATTGTTACAAGAGGCCAGTTCAGTGGGCATAACATCCCTTGATGAGATTGAAAAACTCGCCAAAGATAGGAAATCTTGGTGAACTACCATGTGGGCCCTATGTGACGTTTAGCAGCATGGGAAGGATGTAAGATGTAACTGTGTAACAAACTGTTTGTGAATGATTTAAAAGTTGAGAGAGATAAAGAAATGAAGTTGGATGAAACTTTATGCTCATATCTCCCCTACCAACTCTTTTCCATCTAATGTATAACATTTTCTTCGAAAACAAATTTTTATGTTCAAATTTTATTATCTCAGTCATTCATATTAAAAACGCACATTTCAGTATTAGTAATACATGAGAGAAGCAGCTTATTTTAAGTAAGTTGTCAGTTTATTTGATTATATTTTATAAGTGGATATATATTTTCTGGAGACATAACTGTAAATATATGTTTCCCCAATTGTCGTTACATTTGCTTTATACGTTTAGCCTTTTACACACTTTTACTTTTTTTTAACTTCACGGTCAATGTGCAATAATGGATATTTATTGGATATCTTTAGAACTTTAATGATTACTGTTTTATTTGAATATTTGTCTTCTTCTTGTACATATATCGTGATGGTATAAAGAGAAAAAATTTCATGTATTGGCCATAGCATGAGGAGAACAAAAAGATTTGATATATTGGTCACAGGAGAAAAAAATGATGAAAAAAAGATTTGATATATTGGTCACAGGAGGAAAAAATGATGAAAAAAAGATTTGATATATTGGTCACAGGAGAAAAAAATGATGAAAAAAGATTTGATATATTGGTCACAGGAGAAAAAAATGATGAAAAAAGATTTGATATATTGGTCACAGGAGGAAAAAAAAGATGAAAAAGATTTCATATATTGGTCACAGGACAAGGAGGAAAAAAAATATAATTTATCAGTAACAGCACAAAAAGAATGAAAAAAATTTCACATGTTGGTTGCAGTGCAATAGTTTTAGACCCAAAAAAAAAAAAAAACAATCAGATGAAGCAAAGTCAGCTTATTAAACTATAAATAGATTTTACAGCCAGTACTTTTTTTATTATTATTATTTTTGGTAAAAAAAAGTTTCAAAAGCTTACTTGTACATTTTAAAAAATGGATAAGAAAGAATTTTATAAATACACATTTGGACACTTTTAAAAATACAGAGGAAAAGATTTTTTAAAAAGTATGTTTATGCAATTTTTAAATATGGACATACAAACAATTAAAAAAACTTGCTGTTCATTGAAACTGATATGAAGAAAAATAACATGATGCCTGAATATTATTTGCTAAAATTTTGTTCCTTTTGTGTAGTTTGTTCGTGATCTATGACCATTTGAGAATAATAAATACCACAGATAGAGAGAGATCTTGTTCAGCCATGGAGCACGATGTGTGACCAGTTGAGAATAATAAGTACCACGGATAGGTAGATCTTGTTCAGATACAGAGCTTGATGTGAACGAGAGAATGAGATGAATGTATTACTAGCCTTTGCAAAGTGAGCTAAGTTGGTATTTATTCGATGTGAAATAGACAGGTTTTTTAGACATTTATGCAAAATACAAGTAAGTCTGAAATGATTTAAATGTCATTCTGTGGCCGGATGACGCCGACAGGAGCCTCATGGTTGCAGTCTTGCTATGCATGCAGTTATGTCAAGATTATTGCTGTGTCATAAGTCATGGCATTTATGACAGTTTGACTTTTGTCACTGTTTAATTTGAACTTTTAGAAATTATATATATATATATTATTTTGTGTCAGAATTTATTGACTGTTATAACAATTTAATATGACTTCTGTCAGTTTTTTTTGGTGTGAAAATCTCAACTTTGATATTTCTGGTTTTATGTTATTTTGTTTCAGAATTTAACATTCACGAGTTGAATATGACTATATATATATATACTCGTCACTGTTTGATATGGAAGTCTAAACTCGTACAATATATGGTCAACATTTTCAGTAATGTTATATTGTGACATATTTTCGTTGACTGTCACAATTTTTTTTTCCTACATTCAGCGAGATTTTCCGTTGTTTTGTCAGCAAATGAGCACTGTCTGTATGCACTATTTGTGATTGTGTGCATGCAGTTTTTATCAGAATTTGACAAGCCTGATTGCTGTTGAGGTGTAACTGTATTTTTGTTACATTGTCATTTAATTTGCTTCACATATTAAGCCTTCTTTCTTTTTTTTTGACATATTTTCTCTTTTTAATCTCACAGGCTATATATAGTAACGGAAATATATTGAAGATCTTGAGAATTGTAATGATTATTATTATTTTTGATAATTTGTTGATCTTCTCCTCTTTTAGTCTGTCAGGTCATGAGAAAACTGGCACCCTTTGACCTGTCAGTGAATTTTGTAACCTTTTTTTTTTCCCCCTTTTTTTAAAGCTTCTTTGCCTCTGTCCTGGCTCCACTCCTTGTTAGATTTAAAGATGTAGATCACAAGTGGTGCACTCTTCTAGATTTTAGCTTTGAGTTTATTTGTTTTCATTTCAGAGAATTTAATTTTAGAATGCTCAGTACAAGAGGGTTATTGTTGGGTATTTTTTTTTGGCTGGCTAGTGTTTGTTTTTTCCATATTTTGTAGCTCTGCTTTACATGGTACAGCCTCTTATTTGAGCAGGGAATATCGGTAAACTATGTGCACATGCCTTCATTTCCATGTACCGCAGCAGTGACATTTTCAGACATTATAAAATTAACTTACATTGTTGAAATGGATATACTAGAGAGCAGATGTTTCTTGCTTGGCCACATCATCAACATTTGGTTTGGTAATTAACGGTTTGTAACAATATATATATATGAACTAGGAAAAGGTAGGAACAGCTTTATTAATTAATGAGCACACAGTTGTGACATTTCGGCATGAGCCTTAATCATACAAAAGCACACAGGATAAAGAAACAGAGAGAGAAGATAAAGTATAAATTCACATGGAGAACCGCTACATTCAGGAATATTGGACACTGGAACCACATGGTTTGAACTCACTGTTCAGCTGCATTTAACATTCCTCGTCCACTATCATAATCCCTCTGCACTAAGTCCCACTCCCTTCTTACTTGTAACACACAGTTCAGAACCTCCTCACAGCATCACATTACAACCCCTCTACCCCGGCTACAATCATCTCTCCCGGCTAGATTTTCATTGTGTCACTCTCTCTCCTCTCCATGGTTCCTCCCCTCCTTATTTACGACACATCCTACCACACCACCACAAGTCTCCATGTAAATATTGTCCACACTCCACCATGCACATTTCTGAACACAGCCTCTTACAAGCCACAGCCTCTTACAAGCCACAGCCTCTTACAAGCCACAGCTTCTTACAAGCCACAGCTTCTTACAAGCCACAGCCTCTTACAAGTCGCAGCCTCTTACAAGTCACAGCTTCTTACAAGTTGCAACTAAGTGCTCCATTCATTTTTTTTTATTCTATTTTTTTTTTTCTCCCATTCTTATTTTTTTTTTTCTTACATAGCATTCATGTGAATTTATACTTTATCTCCATTTCTTTGTCCTGTGTGTTTTTGTATGATTAAGGCTCACGCCGAAACATCACAACTGCATGCTCATTAATTAATAAAGCTGTTCCTACTTTTTTCCTAGTTCATACATTTTGTTATCACAGCTTTACTGCAGTGGCCTCATGTATGGTTATATACTTATACAACAATTATTTGTGTATAACAGTATATGGGCTTCAGTCGTTATCTTTATGTAGGGTAATAAGTCCTTAGGAAAAAATAAATCTTAAAAACTTCTTTTAATAATATTCCTTGTGAGCTGAGTTGTAGATAAGCTTCAAGACTTTGTGATTTGACAAAAAGACACAGAACATCACTTCCAGTGATTCATAGAAAATATGCCAGTTTTTCTCACTCTTACCTCTTAAAGCTGGATAACTTTCTCTTAGCTCTTCAGAGTCACTCAAGGTTTGTGTAAACTCTTCAGAGTCACTCAAGGTTTGTGTAAACTCTTCAGAGTCATCCTAGATTTGTGTAAACTCTTCAGAGTCACTCTAGATTTGTGTAAACTCTTCAGATTATCCTAGATTTGTGTAAACTCTTCAGAGTTATCCTAGATTTGTGTAAACTCTTCAGAGTCACCCTAGATTTGTGTAAACTCTTCAGATTATCCTAGATTTGTGTAAACTCTTCAGAGTCATTCTAGATATGTGTAAACTCCTCAGAGTCATCCTAGATTTGTGTAAACTCTTCAGAGTTATCCTAGATTTGTGTAAACTCTTCAGAGTTATCCTAGATTTGTGTAAACTCTTCAGAGTCATTCTAGATATGTGTAAGCTTTTCAGAATCACCAAAGATTTGTGTAAGCTCTTCAGTGTCACTCTAGATTTGTTTAAGCTCTTCAGAGTCACTATAGATTTGTGTAAGCTTTTCAGAATCACCCAAGATTTGTGATCACTCAAGATTTGTGTAAGCTTTTCAAAATCACCCAATTTTTGTGATCACTCAAGATTTGTGTAAGCTTTCCAGAATCACCCAAGATTTGTGTAAGCTCTTCAGAATCACCCAAGATTTGTGATCACTCAAAATTTGTGTAAGCTCTTCAGAATCACCCAAGATTTGTGTAAGCTCTTCAGAATCACCCAAGATTTGTGTAAGCTCTTCAGAGTCACTTTAAATTGCTATAAGTAGATCTTCTAGAAAGAAAAGATCTGCTATCACTCCTGGCTCAGGTGAAGATGAAAACGAAGAAAATAACACGAGAACAAAAACTAACGAAGAAAATAACACAAGAACAAAAACTATCGGTAATGACCTTTAGTGATCTAAAAACAGACTTGTGTGGGATGTTCCAGCATTCTCTGCATAATGACCCTGTTGGACATTTTAAGAACAATTGCTGAACAGCTGATTATATATCTGGGGCAAACTGTAGGCCCCCCCCCCTCCCAGTAATGTGGTATGAAACATTTCAGGTTAAATATTATCTGTGAAATATCTTGACATTTAAAATTTTTCTATTTTTTTGTTTCAGCTCATTCTTGAAAATTGTTCTGCTTTCCAATTTAAGAATTAGGCCGGAAACAACAGCACAACTCAGGGCATCAGAAGTACCCCCCCCCTCCTCCCCAACAGGCAAGCAAGCAAGCATCTTGGCCCTTTATACTTCTGATACCCTAAGTGGGGGAGGGGGGATCATGACTCCAAAAGGTCTGCGAGTTGTTGGTTTATGACTGCCGCACAGGGCTGAATATACTATCAGATATCCACATCTTACTAACATTTCTTACTGTTTATTTGGTGGATTCAGTATTTTTGTGTGTGTTATTAATGCTGCCAAGTCCTGCCTTGTCCTATTTTTCAGCCAGTTGCTGCAGTTAGAATACCAGCCATATATCAGCATAATTTTGGAAAGAATTACTGTGCTAGTGATCGGCTTGTTCCACAGTCTCATATGGAGACACATGAAGTCTGAATTCCACCTGTATGTACCTTCAGCTAGGAACATACATTTTTTGTAAGCATAATTGTGACCTGGGCTGAAATGTTGTTATGTGTTATAATTAAACTGGAAAGTAAAGTTTTAAATCACACAGTTTGTTGTTGTTATTGTTGTTCATTATGGGCTGCTGAAGCTAGCTGTTATCCATGCTCAGAACCTGGATTTACTTATCACACTACAGAACTTCCTCACATCTGAAGCTTGACTGACTTTTAAAACCTAAT
This sequence comes from Achatina immaculata, assembly GCA_009760885.1. Classification (NCBI taxonomy): domain Eukaryota; kingdom Metazoa; phylum Mollusca; class Gastropoda; order Stylommatophora; family Achatinidae; genus Lissachatina; species Lissachatina immaculata. The sequence goes on along the minus strand of CM019700.1, from coordinate 43,196,618 downwards.
CACATCTAACTGGCTATAAAACATAGTCATATCTGAAGCTTTACTGACTCTCAAACTCTGCTCATATCTGAAGCTTTACTGACTCTCAAACTCTGCTCATATCTGAAGCTTTACTGACTCTCAAACTCTGCTCATATCTGAAGCTTTACTGATTCTCAAACTCTGTTCAGATCTTAAGTTTTACTAAGTCTCAAATCCTACTCAAATAAAGTTTAACTGTCTGCAAAACATACTCAGATCTAAAGTTTAACAGCCTCTCAGAATCTACTCATATCTTTTTTATTTGAATATTTGTCTTCTTCTTTTACATATATCGTGATGGTGTAAAGAGAAAAAATTTCATGTATTGGCCATAGCATGAGAACAAAAAGATTTCATATATTGGTCGCAGGAGAAAAAAATGACGAAAAAAGATTTAATATAATGGTCACAGGAGAAAAAATGCTGAAAAAAGATTTAATATATATTGGTCACAGGAGAAAAAAATGCTGAAAAAAGATTTAATATATTGGTCACAGGAGAAAAAAAAGATGAAAAAAGATTTAATATATATTGGTCACAGGAGAAAAAATGATGAAAAAAGATTTGATATATTGGTCACAGGAGAAAAAAAATGATGAAAAAAGATTTAATATATTGGTCACAGGAGAAAAAAAATGATGAAAAAAGATTTGATATATTGGTCACAGGAGAAAAAATGATGAAAAAAAGATTTGATATATTGGTCACAGGAGAAAAAATGATGAAAAAAGATTTGATATATTGGTCACAGGAGAAAAAATGATGAAAAAAGATTTGATATATTGGTCACAGGAGAAAAAATGATGAAAATAAGATTTGATATATTGGTCACAGGACAAGGAGGAAAAAAAAAAATGTAATTTATCTGTAACAGCACAAAAAGAATGAAAAAAATTTCACATGTTGGTTGCAGTGCAACAGTTTTAGACCAAAAAAAAAAAAAAAACACAATCAGATGAAGCAAAGTCAGCTTATTAAACTATAAATAGATTTTACAGCCAGTACTTTTTTTATTATTATTATTTTTGGTAAAAAAAAAAGTTTCAAAAGCTTACTTGTACATTTTAAAAAATGGATAAGAAAGAATTTTATAAACACACATTTGGAAACTTTTTAAAAATACAGAGGAAAAGATTTTTTAAAAAGTATGTTTATGCAATTTTTAAATATGGACATACAAACAGTTAAAAAAAACTTGCCGTTCATTGAAACTGATATGGAGAAAAATAACATGATGCCTGAATATTATTTGCTAAAATTTTGTTCCTTTTGTGTAGTTTTGTTCATGATCTATGACCGTTTGAGAATAATAAATACCACAGATAGAGAGAGATCTTGTTCAGCCATGGAGCACGATGTGTGACCAGTTGAGAATAATAAGTACCACGGATAGGTAGATCTTGTTCAGATACAGAGCTTGATGTGAATGAGAGAATGAGATGAATGTATTACTAGAAAGTGAGCTAAATTGGTATTTATTTGATGTGAAATAGACAGGTTATTTATATTCATATCTGAAGCTTTACTGATTCTCAAACTCTCCTCATATCTGAAGCTTTACTGACTCTCAAACTCTATTCAGATCTTAAGTTTTACCAAGTCTCAAATCCTACTCAAATAAAGTTTAACTGTCTGCAAAACATACTCAGATCTAAAGTTTAACAGCCTCTCAGAATCTACTCATATCTGAAGTCTAATGGCTTTAAAAATCCCACTGGAAGGTGGGAGGACTCCTCCAAGCTTACAAGCAATGCTGGGTGAGATCTCTGTGGGTAGTACTGCTTTTTCTAGTCACGTGACATCTCTGTGGGTGGTACTACTTGTTCTAGTCACGTGAGATCTCTGGGTGGCACTGCATGTTCTAGTCATGTGAAATCTCTGTGGGTGGTACTGCTTGTTCTAGTCACGTGATATCTCTGGGTGGTACTGCTTGTTCTAGTCACGTGAGACCTCTGTGGGTGGCACTGCTTGTTCTAGTCACGTGAGACCTCTGTGGGTGGCACTGCTTGTTCTAGTCATGTGAGATCTCTGTGGGTGGCACTGCTTGTTCTAGTCACGTGAGACCTCTGTGGGTGGTACTGCTTGTTCTAGTCACGTGAGATCTCTGGGTGGTACTGCTTGTTCTAGTCACGTGAGACCTCTGTGGGTGGCACTGCTTGTTCTAGTCACGTGAGACCTCTGTGGGTGGCACTGCTTGTTCTAGTCATGTGAGATCTCTGTGGGTGGCACTACTTGTTCTAGTCACATGAGACCTCTGTGGGTGGTACTGCTTGTTCTAGTCACAAATGGGCAAATATCAGATTAAGGCAGTATCTTAAAACAAAACCAGGACGCAAGAACTGCCTCTGCTGACCTGGGCACATGAGAGAGATGAACTGTTGCTACAGCAACCACACAGATTTTAAACTGAGAAAAAGCCAGAACCACGAATGTTCTATCTTCGGGTAAGAGAGATGAGCGAGAGAAAGATCACAGGTGCAGTACAGTCAATAGCAGTCATATCGCAAGTCAAGGAGATGCAAATCTTAATATGACCAGCAATCATATCTCAAGTCAAGGAGATGCAGACCTTAATACAGACAACAGCTGCGGTGCCTTTTGTCAAGGAGAGACAAACCTTAATACAGTCTACAGCAACAATGCCCCATGTCACGGAGAGGCAAACCTTAATACAGTCAACAGCAGCGATATCTTATGTCATGGAGATAGGCAAACCTTAATACAATCAACAGTACCAATGCCTCATAGAGAGACAAACCTTAATACAATCAACAGTACCAATGCCTCATGGAGAGACAAACCTTAATACAATCAACGGTACCAATGCCTCATGGAGAGACAAACCTTAATACAATCAACGGTACCAATGCCTCATGGAGAGACAAACCTTAATACAGTCAACAGCAGCAATGCCTCATGTCATGGAGAGACAAACCTTAATACAGTCAACAGCAGCAATGCCTCATGTCATGGATAGGCAAACCTTAATACAGTCAATACCAGCACTGTCTCATGTCATGGATAGGCAAACCTTAATACAGTCAACACCAGCACTGTCTCATGTCATGGAGAGACAAACCTTACAGCCAAGTAAGCTTAAAACTTACGGCCAAATAAAAGATCACAAAATGTCGGTGTGAAAGAATCAAGTATTTAGTTATAAATCTCTCAGAACTACGTGGTCAGTTTAGTGATAGCACACAGAGTAACTGTTTCGATTTTCATTTGAAATAAACTTTTGATAGAAACAGATAACTACCTTTTTGTCTGTCTGAACGATAAACCATGGGCTCTAAAGGAACAGAGTAAAGGATAAGTAACATAATGATTTTCTAACGTGCTCATGATGTTTTCAAGCCTGCTATGGTCGCTGACGGCTTCTGTGACTATACAAACAATGGATAATAGATACACGAACAGCAACGCCAGCGCTGCAGTAAGAAATAATGAGCAATAAATTGTATAAATAAAAAAAAAGACCCCAGGGTTCCACTCAGTCTCTACAAATGGGTACAAGAGAATCCCGTAAGGTAAATGCGGCCATGCTGATACTGTCCACGTCGCACTTTCATGTGCTGATGGTATCTACAGAGTCCGGCATAAAGCATGGCTGGATTTTAAAAATGGATAATAAGTTAAGCGGAATACATGTTTGTGGTAAAAAAAAAAGTGAAATGAAACTCATAGAAGTGGGTATTTTTATTATTACTGACAATCATATTTAGGTTTCGAAAATGACGCCGGTTAGATGACCGCCATTATATTTGATACATTCAGCCAGGCGTCTGGAAAATTCCTGCATAACACCATTTAACATGTTCAAATGGATATTTTGAATGCAGTGTCGGATTCGATCTTTTAGGTCTGCAACTGACTGTGGTCGACTAGCATACACCGTGTTCTTGAGATACCCTCACAAAAAGAAGTCTGCGGCCGATAAATCCTGTGACCTTGCCGGCCAATGAATATCCCAAATCTGGAAATAAGACGATTGGGAAATGCTTGTCACAGCATGGCCATGGACTGACGGGTTGTGTGGGCAGTTGCTCCATCTTGTTGAAACCATATTAGTCTCTTATTTCTATTGCTCAACTCTGGAATGAAGTATTCAGTTAGCATCTGCACATAAAGATCACTATTAACAGTAAGAGGATGCCCGTCTTCGTCTTCAAAAAAATATGGGCCAATGACACCGAATGATGCAACCCCACACTGTTACTCGTTCACTGTGGAGCGGCTTCTCATGCAGTAATTGTGGATTTTCAGCTGACCAGTATCTGCAATTCTGCTTGTTCAAAGTTTCTGACAGTTCAAAATCTGCTTCATCAGACATTATAAGGTTAGTGAGCAAATTTGGATTTCCTTCAGTGCGTGCTAGAAAATCGGTAGCAAAGTCAAGTCTGTTAATTTTATCCAGATCATTCAGTTGCTGCACAACTTGCAACTTGTAAGGGTGGAAATGCAGATGTTTGTGAATGATGCGACGTAGCGAGCGATCCGACATACCAAGTGCCAAAGCGTGCCTAACAGCTGATGGCCGAGGGCTACGAAGCAATGCTCGAATTCGTTCAGGTGTCTGTTGAGTTCTTGGACGACCAGCAGACTTGTTATTAAGGCAATTAGCGGTTTCCTTAAATTTTTTGATCCACCTCAAAATTGTTCTCCGATCGAGAAAAATCACGGGGATGTAACTCAAAATGGCGACGAAACCTTCGTTGTACAGTAATAGACGATTCTCCGTTTAAAAAATAAGTTTCAACGGTGAATGTGCGATGTTGTGTTTGCCAAGAAGCCATTGTTAAAAATGACCGTTTGTCCGCTTCATCTCTGACGTCATGTTTTTTTCACACGTATTCAGTTTCTGCGCACTACGTCGGTTAAATCCAGCTAATCCCAATCTCATCCTAATCCCAATCTCAACCTAATCCCAATCTCATCCTAATCCCAATCTCATCCTAATCCTAATCTCATCCTATAATATCCTGACACACACTCTCTCTCTCCCTCTCTCTCTCTCTCTCTCTGTCATTCTCTGAACCATAAATATTCCCTACAAAATCTTCCTAAGTTTCCTGAATCATGAAAAACTATATTCACGCGAATTTACATATTTTTACAAATTTTAGTTTCTAAAACAAACAACTTCCTAAAAACTAAAATCTCTACTACTAAATTTAGTTTGTTGTGTCAACAACAGATAATCCTAAGTTGACACTTTAACTTTTCTCTAACCTAACCTCAGATATCCCGTGCAAATGTACACTACCCATCAAAGTTACGGGACCTGACAAGCTTTCCCCGTGGACAAAAAATCATTGATACAACAAGCGACTGAACGAGGTACCCTTATTTTTAAAGATTATTACTTCCCTTTGACTGATCTAACAGTATACTATCACATTGTGACAAATGAAATTATTTAAGTTCTCAAAGCTTGTTTTGCATACTCCACAGCCAGCATGGGGACTTTTCTGCTGTTTCCAAAAGGCTTTTCAATGCCCTTGCTCTTTGCTTGTCCCTTTATGCCCAGTTGCTTAAATAGATCGTATGCTGATGTTGCTACGAATCCTCCCGCTTTACTTCTGTAGCTTTGTAACAGTATAATATTAGGTAACAGGGTAGGATATGTACTGTCCAAAAAAAAAAGAAAGGGAAACGCATAACTACTGATGGCCCAATTTTAGCCATAACTTTGATATTCTATAGCTTTTTAAATTGAATGAATAAAATTTTCAAATTGCACACAATAACACCTAAGGGTTTAAACACTCACTTGACAGTTTCTTGCATCTGTGTGACGAGAATTTGTTAGTCCCAGGGGTTCTCAAGTTAGTATGGTGTGTGGCCTCCGCTTGCATCGATCAGCGACTGGCATCTCCTGGGCATAGATGCGATCACATGTCTGATGTGCACCTGTGGGATGGGTGCCCACTCTTCCTGGAGTGCCAACCACAGATCATGACGATTGGCTGGAGAAACGTTTCGGCGACAAACACGCCTTCCCAGCTCATCCCATAGGTGCTCGACCGGATTCATGTCTGGAGACAAGGATGGCCAGGAAAGGGCGAGAATGTTGTTGGCAGTCAGGAACTGTGTGGTGAACCGTGCAGAATGGGGTCTGGTGTTGTCCTGTTGAAACATATACCTTTGCGCAGCCAAAAATGGAAGGGCATGGGGTCGAAGAATGTCACTGACGTATCGTTGCGCATTCAAGCCTTCTTCATTCTGGACCAATGGACTCCTTCCGTTGAAATTGATCATACAATATTGACCATACCATTACACCTCCACTACCGTGCGGCGGAACTTCATCAACGCAATCTTGGGCAAAACGTTCTATTGGCCTATGGTAGACCCTTCTCCGCATATCATGGCGGTGCAACAGAAAGGAAGATTAATCACTAAACCAGACACGTCTCCACTGATTGTCAGTTGTCCAGGGCCGATGCTGGTTGGCCCAAGCAACTCGATTTTGGCGATGGCGTCTCGTTAAGACAGGACCTCGGTGAGGTCGTCGTGCCAACAGTCTCAGCTGAGGTGATGAACCAGAATAAAGCGATCATCAGCTGCTGCTGCCACCCTGGGTCGTCCACTACGGTGCCGGTCTTCAGCTGAGCCAGTGGCTTGGAAACGGTGCCAAAGTTAACTGATGGTACTCTGGTGCACGTTTAAATGCCTAGCAAACTGACTTTGACTTTCACCTTCTTGCAGGTGACCAATAGTAATGTTTGCTAAATGTTGCTATAGACGCGCCATAATTGTCTGCTTGAAAATTAATTGAATTTGTTTGTGTAACCTCATCCTTTTATAGGGTTACATTTGCGTGTGAAGTGAGTTGTGCTCACCATAAAAATCACGGCTTTTCCATAAGCGTGAGTTATGGTAAATAAAAAAAAGCGTGATTAGCAAGGGCAGCTACTGCTTCTGACTATACACGAGAATAGCAAAATCCACGCTAAATCATGGACCTGATATCTTGGTGACAATTTTTGGTTTGGTTTGAGATACCCGGGGACAAAAAAATGTCATTAACATATAAAAATAATGCTTATATAAGCTGTGCGTTTCTTTTTTGGACAGTATATAATAAGGTAGTAGTCTCCCCTGCAGAGAGCAAAGTTTGGATATTGTAGGAGTGTGCACAGGGAAAATACGTTGAAAAGCTGCACGCATTTGTGCTTGTAATGAACGGATTGGCAGGAGACACAGGAAGAAGCAGGCTAAGGGGGGAAAAAAACCGGTTAGGACAGGAAAAAGTGAGAAGCCTTCAAAATGTAGATTCACAGAAATTTTCCTTTATAGTTAGTAGTTAGTTGTGCTTTGGTAAAAGTAGTAAGTAGATTTTGTAGTCTGTCCTTGTAGAATGCCCAGTGGTTGTTAGTCTGTCCTTGTAGAATGCCCATTGGTTGTTAGTCTGTCCTTGTAGAATGCCTAGTGGTTGTTAGTCTGTCCTTGTAGAATGCCTAGTGGTTGTTAGTCTGTCCTTGTAGAATGCCTAGTGGTTGTTAGTCTGTCCTTGTAGAATGCCTAGTGGTTGTTAGTCTGTCCTTGTAGAATGCCTAGTGGTTGTTAGTCTGTCCTTGTGGTTGTTAGTCTGTCCTTGTAGAATGCCTAGTGATTGTTAGTCTGTCCTTGTAGAATGCCTGGTGGTTGTTTAGATTTGTCCTCTTCAGGACAGTTCCTCAGATTTTTTTGGTTTTGTTTTGAGTGTAGAATATCCGTAAGAAGCAATGTCCTTCACCGTCTCGCCATGTAAGAGGTCGTCCCATGGCCAAGTCCAGTCGCCCGGACACCATCTCATATTATTGTAAAACTTCATCGAATCTTTTCACATACTCCCATTCTGGCAACACCCACAAACAAATGTGCTTTCATTAATAAGTGTGATTTCTCCTGTAGTGCCTAGAATTAGGTGCTTGTTGATTTATGTTTGTAAAGCAACTGTGAGGTGACATGTTCAGTTGATTCTTCTATACGATTCACAGTCGTGTATGAACTCTACCTTAATAGCTTCTGGGTTATGTAATGTTACACAGAGAATATCAATGTAACGGAAATGAGGCTGCTAGATCAGTCACAGAGACCAAAGTCTTCAGCAAGTCCACAAATTTCAGCCATCAGCATAGAGAAGAAACCAATCAAGAACACATCATTAGAGGTACAATGATTCGCCTCCAGAAAGAACCACAACCAACAATTCTATTTTAGCTTCTGTAGCTACCACTTTATCTAGATTGGCAACCATCTCATCGACCCTCGGCATATGCGTGTAAGTGTGAGTGTGTGTGCGTGCGTGTATTTAGGATGTGGAGTGTTCGAGGTGGGCGGTGCCTGGTTAAACCAGGCCACACCTTCAGTGACAGTTTTGCTCGCTGAGGTATAAATTACTGGATTTCGGTGTGAGAGTTGTGTTAAATTTGCGAATCAGCATCGATGTAACTGTTAGAGGGAAAATTTGCGAATCAGCATTGATGTAACTGTTACGAGGGAGTACCCTAGCAATGATCGTGTTGTTTTGTCATGTACAAAATGTTTATGGATGACAAATGTTTATGCTACGTGTAATACAGTTTGAAACAGTATCACGGCGCCACTGAAGCAGAATGAACGGCGCCATTGAAACAGGATTCCCCTTACAAGGAGACTACTGGTTTGATTGATTCTTCTTGTGGAGTACAATTTCAACTTATAAGTTTCTTCTTGTTGCTGGTGTTCTAAACATCACCTAATTTTCTGTATTATACACTAAGAAAATACAACAAGACACCCAGGCTTTCAACTCCACAAAAGATAGTACAAATACAACAACTTGAACATAACTTGGCAGTCTTCCGACCAAAACAAACTGGTCAACAATGAGAATTTCCACAAAGCCGATTTGTTGTAGTTTATCATCAGACAACACACATTTATTACAGAAATTCACAGCAACAAATGCCCGGCCTGAAATATCTACGCCACATGGGCAAGGAAAACCTTACAATGATTTATTCATACCAAAAACCATACTTACAGGCTTACCAAGGACTGCAGCCACACAGAAAAAAACAAACTAAACTAATTCTGACAACAAGACTCGCTCTACCCCATTCTCGTTCGCCCAACACGTCCATCTAGTTCAACGATCACACAAAAACTGCCTAACGACCGGCTTTTTCACACGGACCTTTTTAACGACTTCTTTGCACACGTACTTTCCTAATGACGTAGTCTACGCAACACAATTATTAGCAATACACAAAAACTCTCTGAACAGAATGGCTATTCTGTTACAGAATATCTCCCCACCCCTAAAGGTAGATATTTGGCCATCAAATATCTCCAACCAAACAAAAAAAAATTGCGAACTTGCACAGAAAACTCTCACAAACTGTGAGCGATAACAATGAATTTAAAGCTGAATATGCAGCTACAAAAAAATTTCATGCACCCACAATTTGTACAAATTAAGTACGTTAAACATTTGTGGTGCAAACATAAATATACATATATTTACAACATTTTTAATACTGAGTTCTGTGAACTACACCATCTATTTCTACTGCCATAGAAATAGGATAGAAGCAAAGGATGAACTCCTTTTTCGAAGAACACTACCCAACTAGTGTCTATTGTGCTTTTCTTTAGAAATCCCTATAGATTTCAAACTATTCAGTAGAAGGAATCGCAGTTAATATGTTGATCACAACACGTTCTATGAACTGCTTCCTGCCATCTAGTTCCAATAGTGGGAACTTTTCCATAAGTGCTTTATGGAGATCTTTCATCGTGAACGTTTCTAAGTCCACGGTATCCATTATCTGCCCTATTGCCACAACGAGCTTACGATCGGAGACGTACAACTGATCAATCTCCGTATCGCAGTCGGCGCTAGGTGAAGTCTCTTCAGGGAAATAATCTTCACTGTGAGGACAGTGTTCCTTCTGAGACTGATGGCAGATATCGGCTCTCTTCCGTTTCTTCCGCCTATGCCGAGGTCGCAAGTCATCCACCGACATAGGAACTGCTGAGGCGGAAGCATCCACCTCCATATAGTGGTCTGAGGGAGGAGCTCTAGGGACCACTCTCTGCTGGGTTTCCTTCATGTACCACGGTGGGAGCCTGGGAACAAAACGAGGAGGCGGCGGAAGAGAAAATCTCTGTCTAATGGGACGTGGCAAGTAAGATCTACAACGATCTTGCTGATACTGCCTCTGAAAGGTCCCACCAGGCAACGATACATTAATGGCGACGTCCTGAACCATAGGACACAATGTATTAGTCGCCCTCTCTACTCTCTCTTTCTGCTGACAGGGACACGGCAAGTCAGTCTGCACAGAGCAATCTACTGCAAGCGGGGGCTCTGCCTGTGAATAGGCCTCCACAACGCTCACTGACTTTACGACATATGTCTCAGATCCTTGTGACTGAGGGACGTCCCCATCAAGAACGTGAACTGGTACTGGTAGAGAAGTGGCACGATCGAAACTTGCCAACGTTGTCTCCCGCACACCTGGATGAAAGAACATCTGAAGGTCCAGGGTGCGGAGGTTAGCAAACCACCTCTGCAACTTGACGTCTGACATCTCCTGTTTGCTGATAAATGCGTCCACCAGGGGTCTATGGTCAGTCTTCACAGCGAAGTGTCTATTCGCCAGAAAATATCTCAACTTCTGCGTGGCGTAATGGACGGCATACGCTTCTCTCTCGAAAGTAGACCACTTAGTCTGCGAGCGCGACAGCTTCTGCGAAAGAAAATATAAGGGCTCTTCAACTGAGAGTCCATCAGAAGAGGAAGCTGTCTGCACCAAACAGGCTCCAACCGCAACATTGGAAGCATCTGTATACAATGTAAGTGGCTTATGCAAGTCAGGATGCGAGAGAAGCGGTACTTTCGCAAGGCGATCCTTCAAAGACTCGAACGCCATTTGACAGACTGGAGACCATTTGAACCGATGACCCTTCTTGGTGAGGTCCACTATGGGAGCCACAATCTCCGAAAAGTGGGGAATGAAACGTCGATAGTAACTGCACGTCCCCAAAAAAGAGCGCACCTCCTTCACATTCAAAGGAGACGGCATGTCGGCAATGGCTCTGACCTTCTCAGGATCAGGAGATATGCCTGACTGGCTGATGACATACCCGAGATACTTTGTCTCAGAGGCCGCAAAGTGACATTTGGATGGTTTGAGCTTGACCTGGTGCTCGCGCAATCGGTCGAATACCGCCTGAAGATCGCGAACATGGTCTTCGATCGTTCCATCAGTGAACACCAGTATATCGTCAATATAGGCTTGTGCAAACTTGCCTAAGCCCTGTAATACTGTGTCCATGAGTGCGACAAAGGTAGATGGTGCCCCTTTTAAACCAAAGCTCATGCAATTAAAACAGAAAGAACCCAGATGACAGCTAAAAGCTGACTTCTGCTGAGCGTCCTTGGACAAGGGAATACACCAAAAGCCACAACGAGCATCCAAAGTGCTGAAAAATTTGGCTTTGCCTATCGTGCTCAGGATGTCCTCAATGCGTGGCAATGGATATGACAATGAACGGGTCACCGCATTGAGTGCACGGTAGTCGCAGCAGAAACGATGGGTACCATCTTTCTTAGTCACCAAGACAACTGGTGATGACCACTCTGAGATCGTGCGAGAAATTATTCCGTCACGCAACCTATTCTCGACGGCCCTCTCTATCACCTCTCTACTCGCCAACGGAGTGCGGTAGGGTTTCCTGGAGATTGGCGGATGATCGCCTGTATCAATCTCCATCTGCACTGTCGAGGTATGCGATATCTCGGAATCAGTCAAGGCAAAGACATCCTTGTTCTGTGTCAACAACCTGGATATTATGTCCTTGTGCACTTCAGGGCACTGAACCTGTCGAACGATAGTCTCAGAACGACTGTCAGGTGTTGTCTCCTCAGTACCAGAAACCTGCTGGATAGAGTCAACTGACTCCGTGAATGGTGTCAATTTTCCTAAAACACATCCACGTCTGAGCTCGATGTGTTTACTAGAATGATTAATTACTGTCAACACGGGATAGCGATTAGTGTGGAGCTCACATACTGAGTCTACCAACTCTATCTCCGGTTGGGACAGTAAGAATGGTGTCTCAATACCCTGAACCATATAAGAATTGCCAGATGGAAAATATGGTTGGGCTTTCAGTTTAAGAGGAATAAGATTGACGGAACGTGGAGAAAGAAGAGAAGAACGCTGGACACGAAGAATAGAAGCAATGTGTGCATCTAACTCTAAAGGAATCTTCTTGTTATGTATGTTTAGTGTATTAGAATTGTAATCGATGACAGCACCAGAACGAGACAAAAAATCACGCCCCAGAATGGCGGAACGGTTCATGTTGCGAACCACATAAAAGCAATGAGAAACAGTGACACCAGCAATAGAAATAGGTAGGTAAACTCTGCCAAGTACTCTCATGGAAGCTGCAGTAACAGTCTGCAGAGTAATTCTAGCGGGCAAGAGCTTAGGAGCAGAACGTAAGGATCTGTATACAGAATCCTTGATAAGACAGACACTAGCTCCTGTGTCTAACAATGCTCTAATTCTAAAAGTATCAACAGAAACAAGGACAGAAGTAGGAGTCGGGGGATTCGCAGCCACCGAGCGTAGTGGTGTCGCATGCGAAAATGAGACAGAGTGTTTGGCAGATCTAGATGGTGTAAAGATACGGTCGGACACATGGGAGCTATTCATGCGCCGACTTGTCAGTTTAAATGTACACGATCCTTCCTTTCACTCTGCTTACAAAATCGGGCTATGTGACCTCTCCTTCCACAGTTATAACAAGATCTAGTTTCTTGTGGTAGTGTACTCGCAGGTTTAGCCTTCCTGGTATTCGATCTCTGGTGGTCTATCCTACCCGCTTCGAAGTGTGAAGACGTCCGTCGAGAGTTCTCCTGATGAGAGACTAACTGTACTCTCTGCGAATCCACACAAGGAGACTCTCTGTGTGTCGTCACCTCACCGGACGGTCGAGAACCTGCAATGAAAGCTTGTCGGGAACTACAACTAAGATTCACCGACTTCATGAGGTCATTTTCTTGTAAGGCTAAGTCCACCGCCTGTGAAAACAGAACAGGTTTATCTCTTAATAATTTTGATTTCAATGCGCGAGAAAGTAGTGCATCTACAAACGACTGCACCATTTGCCTCTGCGCCAGCGGAGTTACCCATTCCGCCTCAGAGTAAGCAACTCTGGCTGCCTCACTGATGCGATCAGCCAGCGCTTGAATGGGCTCTCCAGGAGACTGTCGAGTAGAGGCTAGCGTATGCCAGGCCTCCTGAGGAGTCTGCAGCACCCCATATCGTGCTAATAAAACAGATACGAACTCCTCCCATGTCTCTTGAATCTGGAGTCGCTGTTTGACGAACTCTGCCAGGGAACCTGTGGTGCGTAAATACACCAAGTTCTTCTTACTGGGCACATCAGCATTCCGCATGTCCATAATCTTATTAATCTCATCCAGCCATGGTTTCAGTTTTGCTGGGTCCCCGTCGAACTTTGCTACAGCTGACATGACGTGGGAAAACCTCAAGTCATTGCTGACTTGGGACAGGGTATCTTGTAATAACCCCAGCAAATCTGACGTGGATGGAGCTGAAGCCATTGTGCGTCTATCCGTAGTGCACTCTACTTATTGTTAGTATATACCACTGAAATCAATACAATGCCACCATATACAGTAATGTCAACAATTATTCAAAACAATGGCATATCAATTATTCATTATCATGCACTAATGCCATCCAACTAATAACCATAGAAAAGAAAATCAATTAAATACCATACCACGCACTAACTAACTACACTGAAGTCCTAAGTTAAATGAAAAGCCACAAGAAGTCTATGTACTGTTCCAAATATCACCACTAAAATCAATGTTCAATAAAGTCCCGCTAATAACACTGAATAAGAATGTCCTACAATGCCTATTCCAAATATAAGTGAATCTACAATGTCTGAAATCCTACACCACACATAAAGAGCACAATCCAAACTGTCCATGTATCAATGTCCACTCCTGTCTATCTGCCGAAATTGTGGAAAACAGTTAATTTTGTCAACATGTTACCTCCCCGGTCTGGATGGAGCTGGTTGAGAAGTAAATGTCGCTTGGAACAAACCGCTCTGATTCCTCACCGGATAGTAGTTCAGGTTCAGTCTCACTGGACTTGATTGCAGGCACAGGTAAGCGTCAGTAGCTGCACTGCCTAGGACCCAGGACTAGATGTGACACAAACTTTCTTTTGGGTGGGCCGGACATCATCGCCGTTTTGAATAACTTCTACGATAACTGTCTCTGACACTAACAAAAATACTATTCCCTAACCAAAACTTGAAAACCACTGACGAAACATACTAGCAACACACAACTGTGGGCTAGAAAAAACGTGCATGAACTGTTAAACATGTAAACAAACACACTGGACGTGACAAGTGGCCTGATACGGCACCACTGAAACAGTATCACGGCGCCACTGAAGCAGAATGAACGGCGCCATTGAAACAGGATTCCCCTTACAAGGAGACTACTGGTTTGATTGATTCTTCTTGTGGAGTACAATTTCAACTTATAAGTTTCTTCTTGTTGCTGGTGTTCTAAACATCACCTAATTTTCTGTATTATACACTAAGAAAATACAACAAGACACCCAGGCTTTCAACTCCACAAAAGATAGTACAAATACAACAACTTGAACATAACTTGGCAGTCTTCCGACCAAAACAAACTGGTCAACAATGAGAATTTCCACAAAGCCGATTTGTTGTAGTTTATCATCAGACAACACACATTTATTACAGAAATTCACAGCAACAAATGCCCGGCCTGAAATATCTACGCCACATGGGCAAGGAAAACCTTACAATGATTTATTCATACCAAAAACCATACTTACAGGCTTACCAAGGACTGCAGCCACACAGAAAAAAACAAACTAAACTAATTCTGACAACAAGACTCGCTCTACCCCATTCTCGTTCGCCCAACACGTCCATCTAGTTCAACGATCACACAAAAACTGCCTAACGACCGGCTTTTTCACACGGACCTTTTTAACGACTTCTTTGCACACGTACTTTCCTAATGACGTAGTCTACGCAACACAATTATTAGCAATACACAAAAACTCTCTGAACAGAATGGCTATTCTGTTACAAGTTTAGTCTGCGTCGGTGGAAGGGGCGTAGAAAGTAATTATTATTATTATTATTATTATTATTATGCGTGTAACGTTTTGGCGCCTCATTAACAGAAAGAGAGGCGAAGTATTTGTATATGTAATGCTGTTCTTTTCTCGCTATGTCAGTTGTGAAGACAGCAGTTATTTTAGCTATTTCTTGTCCATTGATTACTAACAGCGGGTGAGAGATGTATATAATGAGCATATAATTCAGTCCCCACCTACGAGTGACTGTGATTGGCTGTATTCCCCCTGTCAGTGAAGCGAGCAAGGTCTTGATTTATAGATACCGGGGTGTCTCCTTTTCTTCTGCGTAGTGTGGCGTGTCTGTGGTGATGGTGAGGGTTGGGCGAGTGCAGGAAGGGACGGCGGGAATTTAAGAGCCGAGTCCCGAATCTGGACGGTTGTGACGGAGAAAGAAATGTTAGCATTCATCAAGGGATTAAAAGAAGAAAAAAAAAACAAGGGGGGGGGGGGCATATGTTGATTAAACGTAATTCATGGTACTGTTGTACGAATAAGTGAATTAAGTGAACTGTACACACCTCACATTATAAATTCACAGCGCCTCCCTCAAGTACAGTTTTGTAAAATAGGAACACATTAATTTATCTCTTTCCTCACTTCTCTCTGTCGTTATCTGACTCCCTCTCTCTCCTCTCTCCACCCCTTTCTCTCCTCCCTCCCTCCCTCCGTCTATCTGAATAAGAGTAATGTGTCTACGTCTCCCTCCTACTGACTAAAGAGCTCGAATGAAGACTGAATATTTTACAGGTTTGTTGTCTCTATTTAAACTATTATTTTCTTGTTATTTCTCCTCTTGCTGCTATTTTACAAATGCTTCGATGTTGAGCCAAGTTTGCAAAATCTGTTGATTAACTACTCGCACAGCAACACAACAAGAACACCAGGCTCTCAATAATACTACAGCAAGAACATCAAGGTCTCCACAATACTACAGCAAGAACACCAAACTCTGTACAATACTATAGTAGAACACCCAGCTCTGCACAATATTACAGAAAAAACAAGAAGCTCTGCACAATACTACAGTAGAACACCAGGCCCTCTACAATATTACAGCAAGAACACCAAGCTCATCACAATATTACAGCAAGAACACCAAGCTCTCCACAATATTACAGAAAGAACACCAAACTCTCCTAAATACTTATGCAGAACACCAAGCTCTCCGCAATATTACAACAAGAACACCAAGCTCTCCGCAATATTACAACAAGAACACCAAGCTCTCCGCAATATTACAACAAGAACACCAAGCTCTCCGCAATATTACAACAAGAACACGAAGCTCTCCACAATATTACAGCAAAAACACCAGGCTCTGCACAATATTACAGAAAAAAAAACACCAAGCTCTCCACACTATTACAGCAAAAACACCAAGCTCCTCACAATATTACAGCAAGAACATCAAGCTCTCCACATTATTACAGAACGAACACCAGGCTCTCCACAATATTACAAAAATAACACCAGGCTCCCCACAATATCACAGCAAGAACACCAAGCTCTCCACAATATTACAGCTAGAACATCAGGCTCTCCACAATATTACAGCTAGAACATCAGGCTCTCCACAATATTACAGCTAGAACATCAAGCTCTCCACAATATTACAGCTAGAACATCAAGCTCTCCACAATATTACAGAACGAATATCAAGCTCTCCACAATATTACAGAACGAACACCATGCTCTCCACAATATTACAGCTAGAACACGAAGCTCTCCACAATATTACAGCTAGAACACGAAGCTCTCCACAATACTACACCAAGAATACGAAGCTCTCCACAATATTACAACAAGAACACGAAGCTCTCCACAATATCACAGCAAGAACACGAAGCTCTCCACAATATTATAGCAAGAACACGAAACTCTCCACAATATTACAGCAAGAACACGAAGCTCTCCACAATATTACACCAAGAACACCAAGCTCTCCACAATATTACAGCAAGAACACGAAGCTCTCCACAATATTACAGCAAGAACACGAAGCTCTCCACAATATTACACCAAGAACACGAAGCTCTCCACAATATCACACCATGAACGTGAAGCTGTCCACAATATTACACCAAGAACACGAAGCTCTCCACAATATTACACCAAGAACACGAAGCTCTCCACAATATTACAGCAAGAACACGAAGCTCCCCATAATATTACAGCTAGAACACGAAGCTCTACACAATATTACAGCAAGAACACGAAGCTCTCCACAATATTACACCAAGAACACGAAGCTCTCCACAATATTACACCAAGAACACGAAGCTCTCCACAATATCACAGCAAGAACACGAAGCTCTCCACAATATTACACCAAGAACACGAAGCTCTCCACAATATTACAGCAAGAACACGAAGCTCCCCATAATATTACAGCTAGAACACGAAGCTCTCCACAATATTACACCAAGAACACCAAGCTCTCCACAATATCACACCAAGAACACGAAGCTCTCCACAATATCACAGCAATAACACGAAGCTCTCCACAATATTACAGCAAAAACACGAAGCTCTCCACAATATTACAGCTAGAACACGAAGCTCTCCACAATATTACAGCAAGAAAACGAAGCTCTCCACAATATTACAGCAAAAACACGAAGCTCTCCACAATATTACAGCAATAACACGAAGCTCTCCACAATATTACAGCAAAAACACGAAGCTCTCCACAATATTACACCAAGAACACCAAGCTCTCCACAATATTACAGCAAGAACACGAAGCTCTCCACAATATTACACCAAGAACACCAAGCTCTCCACAATATCACACCAAGAACACGAAGCTCTCCACAATATCACAGCAATAACACGAAGCTCTCCACAATATTACAGCAAAAACACGAAGCTCTCCACAATATTACAGCTAGAACACGAAGCTCTCCACAATATTACAGAAAGAACACGAAGCTCTCCACAATATCACAGCAAGAACACGAAGCTCTCCACAATATCACAGCAAGAACACGAAGCTCTCCACAATATTACAGCTAGAACACCAAGCTCTCCACAATATTACAGCTAGAACACGAAGCTCTCCACAATATTACAGCTAGAACACGAAGCTCTCCACAATAATACAACAGCTCCACAATACTACAGCAGAACACCAAGTTCTCCACAATAATACAACAAGAACACCAAGCTCTCCACAATAATACAGCAGAACACCAAGTTCTCCACAATACTACAGCAAGAACACCAGGCTCTCTACAATAATACAGCAGAACACCAAGCTCTCCACAATTACAGCAAGAACACCAGCTCTCCACAATAATACAGCAAGAACACCAGGCTCTCCACAATATTACAGCAAGAACACCAAGCTCTCCACAATCTTACAGAACGACACCAAGCTCTCCACTATACTACAGCAGAACACGAAGCTCTCCACAATAATACAGCAAGAACACGAAGCTCTCCACAATACTACAGCAGAACACCAAGCTCTCCACAATACTACAGCAGAACACCAAGCTCTCCACAATACTACAGCAGAACACCAAGCTCTCCACAATACTACAGCAGAACACCAAGCTCTCCACAATACTACAGCAGAACACCAAGTTCTCCACAATACTACAGCAGAACACGAAGCTCTCCACAATACTACAGCAGAACACCAAGCTCTCCACAATACTACAGCAGAACACCAAGCTCTCCACAATGATACAACAGAACAACAAGCTCTCCACATTAATACAGCAGAACAACAAGCTCTCCACAATACTACATCAAGAACACCAAGCTCTCCACAATATTACAGCAGAACACGAAGCTCTCCACAATAATACAGCAGAACACCAAGCTCTCCACAATACTATAGCAGGACACCATTCTCTCTACAATACTACAGCAGGACACCGGGCTTTCCACAATACTACAGCAGGACACCAGGCTCTTCACAATACTACAGCAAGAATACAGCAGAACACCAAGCTCTCCACAATACTATAGCAGGACACCATTCTCTCTACAATACTACAGCAGGACACCGGGCTTTCCACAATACTACAGCAGGACACCAGGCTCTTCACAATACTACAGCAGGACACTAGGCTCTCCACAATACTACAGCAGGACACCATGCTTGGAAGGGAGGGCTAGGAAACAACAGCAGGAAAAATAAATGAGAAGAGAGGCAGAGAAAGATAAAGAGAGAGAGAAGGCAAAAGAAGAAAAAAATCCTGAACAGTCTAACACGATGACAGAATAAAAAGCCACCAAGTGAGCTGATGTAAAATCCCGGGAACAGAGATTTGTGGAGAAACATGACCCCCTGCTTTGCTGGCGCTGCACTGAATGATGGTGACGATGCAGAATGGTAATATCTAGTCGAATTATAAACAGCTGCTCTGGTGTCATATGTTGAGGAAAATAACGAGTAAAGAAAAAAAAAGCGAGCTAAACACCTGCAGGACAACTATTACTTGTCTCACGCTTATCTGGCATGATCAACACGGTGGTCCTTCCATCGGGGCTTGAAATATTTTAAGCTAAAAACCCTCACCACGGCGAGGTGGTACACTTATCTGGCAGCACCACGTGGTGTATGACAAAAAAAAACAAAACAAAAAAACAGATAAATATCTCATTATGTTGCATGTCGGGTCTGCTGAATGTTTCGTTGTGTTCAGATCTCACGAAGGTAAATTTCAACATCAAGCAGGACAAATCTACATTAGTGTGAGTGCTTAAAGGGTGCAAACAGTGAGAGGAGGTCGTGTTTTGGAGAAAAGGAAGAATTACACGTTCAAGAAATCTCCGAAGTGAACATTTTCCAAACAGAGCTACTTTTTCTTGGGAAAGTAGTTCCCCAAGTGGCCTTATCTGCACTTCACAAGAGCGCCGTTCATGCAGTTTTAAAATGCCATAATCTCATATTAATTTTTATCACATTAGGCTTGTTTGTGATATAAAGCCTAAACATCCATTACGTAGAGCCAGCGATGTAAACATTACCTGGAGTTACTCAGTGCCAGGCTATCGCCATCATCATTCCGTGTTGTCTACTATAGGAAGTATGGCTACTAGGGCTCTTCAGCTTTATCTGTCCCTTGTTTTTTCACGGTTCACTGCTAACAAATTACAGAACTGAAACTTAAAGGACGACTAATAAATTAAATACATTTGCTACAACGGCGTAAGCAAGAACATCTTTAGAAATGTTGCGTCAGTCTACCTGGGGCAGTGTTTCTCTGCCGAGCTTCCCTGGAACTTCAGAGATCCACGAGATGTGACTTCGAAAGATCTATGGCCGCCTGTAGTCTCAATTACTCGTACACAGTTGTACGAGTAGACAACTTGCCAAGTAAACAGCTAATATAAACACTCCTGTAATAATATGTTAGTCACAGGACAACCCAGGACATAAACACTCTTGTAATAATATATTATTCACACGACATAAACACTCCTGTAATAATATGTTATTCACAGGACAACCCAGGACATAAACACTCCTGTAATAATATGTTATTCAAAGGACAACCCACGACATAAACACTCCTGTAACAATATGGTATTCACAGGACAACCCACGACATAAACACTCCTGTAATAATGTTTTTCACAGGACAACCCAGGACATAAACACTCCTGTAATAATATGTTATTCACAGGACAACCCAGGACATAAACACTCCTGTAATAATATGTTATTCACAGGACAACCCAGGACATAAACATTCCTGTAATAATATGCTCTTCACAGGACAAACTAGGACATAAACACTCCTATAATAATATGCTCTTCACAGAACAACCCAGGACATAAACACTCACCTGGTACTTGATGATCACTGAGAAAATCATCGCCATCTTAAACATTCACGTATGCTTATTATGTGGAACGTGATGATGATGAGAATGAGTCAAACAGCCCGAGATATGTCCAGTTACATCTCAAAGAATACAGAAACTCGTCATGATGAAAATTCTGAAAAGCTTAGCTAATAAATTATTATGTGAACGGTATGAAAATCCAGAAACTATAACTACCACATAACCTAAAATTACGACTGGCTAACTTACACAAGTTACATTCTAACGCACGCTCATCTCTCAAATCTAACGCGGAACGGGCCAGCTGTAGTAATTTTCTCAGCTCACACGACAAACAAAAGTCTACTTATCCCGTGCAAGATGTTGACTTGCTGACCTGAGTTCATCATGATCTCGAGGGCGAGTACATTTAAATTTTAACAATTTAATTCATGGACAAGTTATTACAAGGTTGTCCACATTTTTACAACAAATGCTGGTACAGATCGGGATTCTACACATAAGAATAATAATAAACAGTGCTTTTAATATTCACCCTTCACGTTACCAACAGCTCTGTTAGAATGTCCTTTGAGTTGGTACAATTTCTATCAGTACAGGAGTGTCATTTGACTTTCTTGATCTCGTTAGGATGGCCAGAGATTGGAAAACAGTTTCAGGGACTCCATCGTTGTAAGCTAGTTAAGAAAGGATGTTCTAAAATTGTTTCTATGTGCAGTCAGAGGAAGAAGACATGTAAATGCTTTCCAAACAATGAAATATGACGCAATGACTTGCTAAATTCTTTAAGAATTTAAAACACACACACAAAAAAAAAACTTCCAGAAATGCAAGATTAACCTAGAAAAGTGCCATTGCAAACTCAATGGAAGGATCATTTGTAAAGTTATTTCAAATCCAAAATGTACTGTTTTATAAATGTTGATTTATTAAAAACTTAATAAAATGTTGTAAGGACAAAATTTTGTCATCATCTTCAGTCCTCTTTACTCCCAGTGGAGCATAAGCCATCAAAAAATGTTCCTCAGACAATCATGTCTTGGGCAAGCTGGAATACCTCAAACCTTGTCTTTCCCGCTTCCTTTAGTTCTTCCTGTCTTGGGCAAGTCGGGATACCCCAAACCTTGTCTTTCCCGCTTCCTTTAGTTCTTCCTGTCTTGGGCAAGTCGGGATACCTCAAACCTTGTCTTGTTTTTTTTTTCTGTTCGCAATATGTGGCCCTGCCATTTCCATTATCGTCAAAAGACCAACATTATTCTAATAAAAAAATGTAATAATATGGTTTGGGACAGGAAAATATCACAAAGAGTATACCCGTTAACTTACATATACTGCATTAAAAGATTACTTTTCGCTGTAGTAATGAATACAATTTGCTATTGTCCAATTCCAAGATTTACAGCGATTTCAGATAGTGTGACACGTCTGTCTTCTTTAATGATGTCGTCAACTCTTTCTACGTTGCGTTCAGTGGAGGCAGTTCGAGGGCGACAGCTGCGAGGCATATCTTGGATGCTCGTGTTTCCATCTTTGAAATGTTTCACCCACCTCCTAACACTGCTAGCACCCATACACACTTCTCTATAAGCAAGTTAAAGTCTTTGGTGAATTTCAGCAGCGGGGATTTCCTCTTTAACGAGGAACTCAGTAACAGCACGTTGACGAAACGAACCTTCAGCACCCACCATTTTGTTTATGCTCCGCGTGGTCACGTGACACATGATAGTGACGTCATGTGACCTCTACATAAAGTTCAAAGGTTGCAGATAAAGTGATACATTTATATTTTCTCTATCTATAAATTCTGATTTTTTAAAAAAACATTTTCCTAACGACTTTCTGTATGACCCTCGTATTAGGCCTCCGTGCTTAGCACCTTCTTAAATGGGTCTAAAATGTGCACAGTACATTCGAGATATGATAAAAGTCTTATCATTTTCCTCCTTCGCTACATTCGCAAAATAGTGCACATTAAGTAGGAAGACAAAGTAACCAACTCTGAAGCTGTGAAGTGTGCTAAGTTTCCGCCCAGAACAACAAGACACAGAAACAGAAGATTAAGATGGCTGAAGAATATAAGAAGAATAGACAATAAAAATGTCGTTAAGATGTTGACGAAAACGATCTCCTAAGCGTAAACCGGTTTCCTCTCACGTTGTTACATGAAGTACACAGGGGAGACCGGTTTATGCTTAGGAGATCGATTTCGTCAACATCCTAACGTCATTTCTAAGAGGGCTTGGACACCTGTGGCTAAACATTTTTGCCTTAGCAACCACAGGGGAAAGCAGGAGATTTCTGTTAGTGCCATCCGCTCTTGTTCTGTTGATGTACGATCTCGGAGGGTCCTAGAATAGCGCCTCATTTTCCAGGCAGGCTGTCTCCACCCAGCTGGAATTAACAATATCTTCAGCTTCCTTTAACTTATTTAGTTTCCCACTTTTTTCTGCGATTTATTCTCCACTTGTTTCTTTCTCCTAGCTTCCCACCGCCACCTTCTCTTCATTTCTGGCGGCTTATAGGTGTTTATTGCTCCTCCGGGTATGGTTCTATTCACCAGTTTTATTATCTCCCTGCTTCCTTCGCCCCAATACTATTAGTGTCCCACAGGTGTTTATGGCACTCTCTGGTCGTTCCTAGTTCTTGTTTCATTATCTATCCGCTTCCCCCTTCTCCGCCCCGCCCTTATTTCCTGTTGGCTTCTTCTGCTTTCCTTTGTTAAACCCCTGTGGTCTTTATGCCTCGTGAATGGGACATGCATTCTTTTGTTGTTTCCTACTCGGGAGGACGCTACTAAGATAAGTTATATGTCGTTTTGTTTGTATGTGTAATCCTCGGAAAAGGCTCACGCCGAAATATTGGATGTTGTGTGTTTTTAATTTATACATTCTCATCTTACTCTCATACTTTCTATTCGCTTTTTTTTCTTATTTTACTCACTCCCTCTGCCGCTTTGTAAAACTACACCATGCACCTCTATTTACTATATAAACTAAACTGGCTACATGCCATCAGTAAAGACAGTGCTGAATACATATTCAAGAACATCCACATCTCATGGTGTTGCATATTTCATTGGTCTATTTATTTTTATTATTATTCTGCGTTCACTTTCATATGGCCAGCTACCTAGACAAGCAGATAGCCTGCTTGAATCCGCTGAATATGTCCTTCCATCTGTTGGTTTCTTGACTTGTTCTACAGTGGAATACTGACTTACTTTTGCCAAGTAACGTCTAGACTCTGAATATAGCAGGGCGTGTCCTGTATGTGACGAGCAATACTATTCACTTGACAAAGGTACTTTTGATATCTCCCTCTCGGCAGCCCCTCCTAAAGTAGACTGAACTATTTCTTTACAAGCAGGTAAAATCAAAGTTTATGCTGCTCTATGTGGCTGCATTTTCCTAGAAACTGTTTCTGATGCTTCTTAGCTCGCTAGGTGTGCTTTTCTGCAGTCGTTATTTTCTCATTACCTTGGATTTCTTTAAGTGAGAAGAGAGCAAACCACTGAAATAGGCTTTTATCTTTATGTATTATAAGACGAAACATTGTCTTCAAGTGTCGCTTTAGCTTGCTGGGAACCATACTTTCATTGCTTTCTCTCTCTCTCTCTCTCTCTCTCTCTCTCTCTCTCTCTCTCACACACACACACACACACACACACACAGAGGGGGGGGGGAGTTTTATCATTTTCAGATGAGTACGTAAATCCTTGACTGAAACGAGAAGCTTGATGTCTGCGCACGCCACCAGAAGATAATATGTGAAGGAACCTTGTCAGTGACATTCGATCCGGGCGAATTACTTGTAGTATTTCAGGAAAGATGTTCTTCTTTTGGCTGCTTAATCGTTATTGTTTAACTACAAACTTATCCATGGCACTTGCACTTAATCAGGACTCTGGAACCTGTGGATGAGGCACGCTTAAATGGAGCGGTGTACGACTTTTGCCGAAGCGTCATCGTCCACGTGATTGGTAGTCGGTTTAGAGGGGATCTTATATATAGATATGGAAACATAGGAGGGGATAACAGAGTTAGATAAGGCAATGGCCGGGCGATGTCTTGTTCGTTGTGCCTATGATGTATTATTGATAATCTTCCCATACACACTCATGTGGTGTAATTTATGTAGTTGTGCAGTAGCTGGATGTAGGTTCTTGTAGTTGCGTATCGATACGGAAATTCTGTGCATGATTTCCGTGTGATTTATCAGTATATTGGATGGGCAACAAGTTGATTAGTTATTATGCCTTTATGTAGATGTAGCAACGCAGTTATATAGAGGTGTGTCATGATAGCTGTAGCTGCGTGGAATAAGTGCCCTTGCACATTAGATCCGTAGTGTAGGCTACGTGTAGGGCCAAGAGAGCCGGGGACCACAGGTCCATCAGGTTTTCAGTAATGCGACATGAGAAGTCAATTATCATATGATACCGTGCTTGATTAATGACACATGTCTTGATGCCATAAAAATGTCAATGTCAGTATTGTGTGGCCAACAGTGAGATTAAAATGCTGCGTCCTTAATTTCTGACTTGGTGATTTGTGCTGCATGTCTTTGTATTGTATATTGCTTAATTGAATGCTCAAGATTTATGCAAAATTGACATACAAGATACCAAGGAGGGGAGAGCTTGGGTTGGCTGTCATGATAGGGGTGCTAGGCTGGCCTCGAGGAAGGTAATACATTGCCAAGGGAATGTTTGTCTGTAACAGCTGGATAAAATATTACACCCCCCTCTCCCACTAGTTATAAAATGTAAACTATGCAGCAACGAGGTTTACATTTGTCTGACAGTGCACAGAGGAATGGGATCAATGAAGCCTGTGTTGCCTCACCAGTCCCAAGCTGTGTGGTAAAGGCTATCAAGTCGATTGAGTAAAAAATATATCAACCTGCAAATCGAGACAGAGCCGTTATATTTTGTCCTCGAGTCTTGTCCTAATCGAGTCTTGTCCTAGTCGAATCTTTAAAGTGAGTCCGAGTGGAGGGAAGTGATTCTACAACTCTGGTGTTTTGACAATTATTATGAAACTCTGTTTAAAATGTTTTTAGTTCTGCAGAAAGTAATACTTCCTATTCTATCACGTTATATTGAGACAACAACTTCCCCTATGACTGAGATCACAGAATTAATATCTTAGAATATAATGTTAAGTATCACGTTTACATGAAAGCACTTATCTGCCATAGTCATACACCCAGTCATTTGTTACTCTAAGAAAGGCATCTTAGACATGACTAAGCATTTGGTCAACGACTCTGCTTTTTAGCATGATGATGATGATGATGATGATGGGAGTGGTAGTGGTGGTAGTCTTAATAATAGCATGCTTATTCTCACTTTCTGGAATGAACACATAAAATGACTGATGGTAGACTGCTCAGTAAGCTCCATCCTGATGATTAGTGCATCAGTCCATATCTTCCTTGGCAGGCTCTTGTAGCACAACCTGTTTAAAAGGAATAGACATTTTTAGTAAATATAATTGTCTCTTGATATGTTGCACTGTCAACAAATAATAAATTAAACTGTATGCTTTATAACACATACATGTCTTTGAATGTAAATGCTATGGAAGACTTCTTCAAATATCATGGACAAAAAAAAAGAACAAATATATCCATACTACAAGAACTTAATATTGAAGAAGGCTGGCTAGTAAAAAGGATTAAAGAGATAAAGATTAAATATTTTGGACACATTAAGCGTCATGATAATCTAGAGAAGACCGTCTTGGAAGGGTACATAATGGGAAAAAAAAGAGGAAGACCAAGGCGAAGATGGCTGCAAGACATCGCTGATGACCTGCAAATGGACGCATCAGCAGCAGGCCATCTTGCTCACATCCGAGAGGCCTACAGGAGTGCTGTTAGGGAGGCAAAGTTCTGCAAGGGACATGCAAATGAATGGATGAATGGATGCTCTATCAACAACAGCTCGGGTGGACATTGGCACGGTTGAATGTGGTGGCTCTGACAACTGGGTCGTTATTCCCGCTCAAGATCCGTCAGATAAACTACCTGGAAAAGGAATCTGTGAGAGATGTGAGATTTTCTAAGCCATGCGGAGGAGTTCCTAGAGTTTTTCTGCGTGTTTCTTGTCTGGATAAGTGATAAGACAAAGAACCTGAGATACAGAACTGAACTCAAGTTTGTTAATAAAGAAGGATTCCGTGTCACTTGCATAACACGGTGGGACACAAAAATATATGACTTGAAAATAAATACCGCATGCCATCGGAGTTCATCGACTGTATAGAAACGGCGTCCTTTCGCCATCAATTTTATTTTGGTGACCAAGCGAAATCACAGGTGGCTAGGTCAGGCGAATAGGGAGGATGTGGAACGACGCCATTTTGGTGTCTTGGAAAAACTGCCTCGTCTTGAGGAAGGTGTGAGCAGGAACATTGTCATGACGCATCAGCCATTTGGAGCTGTGCCACATTTACGTTATTTTTCGTCGCATATCCTCTCTCATGCGCCTCCAAACATCGCAGTAAAAATCAGAATTCTCCCGCACTACAGGAAGTAAAAAAAAAATTCTCAGTGAACGATGCAGCTGATGTCGAGGAAAACGATCAGCATTTCTTTCTTTATTTTTGTGTGTGTGTGTGTTAGTCTGCAAACCTGTGGGGCCCTCGCTGGTCTTAGTGATTGTGAGTTCTTCCATTACGACGACTGATTCTTTGTCAATGGATCACAGTTGTATGCTGAAGTTTCATTTCTGTTGATGATCTTTAAGATAGAAATAGGCGCAGGTCAAAACGACACTGTTTTTACCAAGTGTAAGTAGTTGGGGTATACACTTGGCCGTGACGTTCTGAATGTTCAGGTTTTTCTCTGTGAAGAGGGTTGGTGGATTATTTAGCAACGGTTTTTCTCTGTGAAGAGGGTTGGTTGATTATTTAGCAACGGTTGTTCTCTGTAAAGAGGGTTGGTGGATTATTTAGAGACGATTTTTCTCCGTGAAGGGGGTTGGTGGATTACTTATCGACGGTTTTTCTCCGTGAAGAGGGTTGGTGGATTACTTAGCGACGGTTTTTCTCTGTGAAGAGGGTTGGTGGATTACTTAGCGACGGTTTTTCTCTGTGAAGAGGGTTGGTGGATTACTTAGCGACGGTTTTTCTCTGTGAAGAGGGTTGGTGGATTACTTAGGGACGATTTTTCTCTGTGAAAAGGATTGGTGGATTACTTAGCAACGGTTTTTCTCTATGAAGAGGGTTGGTGGATTATTTAGCAACGGTTTTTCTCTGTAAAGAGGGTTGGTTGATTATTTATCGACGGTTTTTCTCTCTGAAGAGGGTTGGTGGATTATTTAGCAATGGTTTTTCTCTGTAAAGAGGGTTGGTTGATTATTTATCGACGGTTTTTCTCTCTAAAGAGGGTTGGTTGATTATTTAGCAACGGCTTTTCTCTGTAAAGAGGGTTGGTTGATTATTTATCGACTGGTTCTCTGTGAAGAGGGTTGGTTGATTATTTAGCAACGGTTTTTCTCTGTAAAGAGGGTTGGTGGATTATTTATCAATGGTTTTTTACTTTGAAGAGGGTTGGTGGATTATTTAGCAATGGTTTTTTACTTTGAAGAGGGTTGGTGGATTATTTAGCAATGGTTTTTCACTTTGAAAAGGGTTGGTTGATTATTTAGCAATGGTTTGTCTCTGTGAAGAGGGTTGGTGGATTATTTAGCAATGGTTTTTCTCTGTGAAGAGGGTTGGTGGATTACTTAGCTATGGTTTTTCTCTGTGAAAAGGGTTGGTGGATTATTTAGCAATGGTTTTTCTCTGTGAAGAGGGTTGGTGGAATATTTAGCAATGGTTTTTCTCTGTGAAGAGGGTTGGTGGATTACTTAACAATGGTTTTTCACTTTGAAGAGGGTTGGTGGATTATTTAGCAATGGTTTTTCTCTGTGAAGATGGTAGGTATATTATTTATTGACGGTTCTTATTGAGTTAATCAAGAATTTTCCAAATGTTCGTCCCTTTTTGCTGATGATTGATTGCCCTGACCGCCTGCCAACTTGAAATGATTGTGCCCATCAAAAACCAGTTTCAGCCTGAAGAAGCGCTGGTAGAGGCTAGTTCTCTATTATTATGATTTTATTACTCTGTGCTGTGCAGAACAGCGTCGGCCATCATGGTTCTCTATATTGATAGGTCCTCGGTATATTTAGTTCAGATGTTTTTCTTTTTCCATGCCGTTTGGTCAGTTCACTAAGTTGTTTGCCTCTTAGCTTTCATTTCTTCCTCATTCCCTTGAGTTTTTAAGTCATTACTAATGTCTCTGTCTTTTTATAACATATCTAAGCTCTCTAACTTCTGTCTTCTCATGACATGTCTAAGCTCTCTAACTTGTCTTCTCATGACATGTCCAAGTTCTCTTACTTCTGTCTTCTCAGGACATATCTAAGATCTCTAACGTCTGTCTTCTCATGAAATGTCCCAGCTAATTTATGTCTTCTCATGAAATGTCCAAGCTCTCTAACTTCTGTCTTCTCATGAAATGTCCAAGAAATTTTGGCAGTCTTATTCTTAAATTCACTTTCTGAAACTTCTTTGAGGACCTCTTCTTTTGTTTTTCTGTCTGTCCAGGGTATTTGTTGCATCTTTCTTCAAAATCACATCTCCGTTGTTTCCAGCTTCTTTGCTATCTTTCTACTGATTGTCAAAGTTTTATAACCAAATGGCAATCCTGGCCCCTTTATAGCAATGTAATACTCTTTTCCTCACTTTTAGTGAAATTTTCTTATTTGTTAGTATCTTCTCTACATTATAAAAAGCTGCCTTTGTTTTACTTATTTGTGAGATTGTACACTTACATTCAGGTGTTACTGTTGTTCCGAAGTGACTGAATTTAATTACTTATGTCAATGTCTCTCTGTTTGAAAGGATGTTGCACTTTGGTATGTCTATTTCTTTCGATATTACAAATGTTTCTGTCTGTTGGCTGTTGAGCCTTGATTCTCTTTTATTGCTCTTTTTTAATGATCTTATTCACAAGTTTCTGCTTTTATGCTTACAATACAGTCAACAGCATCGATGCCTCAGGTCAAGGAGATGCAAACCTTAATACAGTCAACAGCATCGATGCCTCAAGTGAAGGAGATGCAAAACTTTAATACAGTAAACAGCACCGATGCAAGTCAAGGACATGCAAACCTTAATACAGTCGACAGCATTGATGCCTCAAGTCAAGGAGATGCAAACCTTAATACAGTAAACAGCAGCGATGGCTCAAGTCAAGGAGATGCAAACCTTAATACAGTCAACAGCATCAATGCCTCAAGTCAAGGAGATGCTAACCTTAATACAGTCAACAGCAGCGATGCCTCATGTCAAGGAGATGCTAACCTTAATACAGTCAACAGCAGCGATGCCTCATGTCAAGGAGATGCTAACCTTAATACAGTCAACAGCAGCGATGCCTCATGTCAAGGAGATGCTAACCTTAATACAGTCAACAGCAGCGATGCCTCATGTCAAGGAGGTGCAAACCTTAATACAGTCAACAGCATCAATGCCTCAAGTCAAGGAGATGCAAACCTTAATACAGTCAACAGCAGCGATGGCTCAAGTCAAGGAGATGCAAACCTTAATACAGTCAACAGCAGCGATGGCTCAAGTCAAGGAGATGCAAACCTTAATACAGTCAACAGCATTGATGCCTCAAGTCAAGGAGATGCAAACCTTAATACAGTCAACAGCATCGATGCCTCACGTCAAGGAGATGCAAACCTTAATACAGTCAACACCAGCAATGCCCCGTGTCAAGGACAGTCAACACCAGCGATGCCTCGTGTCAAGGACATGCAAACCTTAATACAGTCAACCGCAGCGATACTTTGTGTCAAGGAGATGCTAACCTTAATACAGTCAACAGCAGCGATGCTTTGTGTCAAGGAGATGCAAACCTTAATACAGTCAACAGCAGCGATAACTGAAGTCAAGGAGATGCAAACCTTAATACAGTCAACAGCAGCGATAACTGAAGTCAAGGAGATGCAAACCTTAATACAGTCAAAAGCAGCGATGTCTCATGTCAAGGACATGCAAACCTTAATACAGTCAAAAGCAGTGATGCCTTGTGTCAAGATCTTCGTCTTGGTCTTCCTTTCTTTCTTTTTCCCATCATGTACCCTTCCAAGACTGTCTTCTCTACATTCTTATGACGTTTAATGTGTCCAAAATATTTAAGTTCTCTCTCTTTAATCCTCTTTACTAGCCAGCCTTCTTCAATATTAAGTTCTTCTAGTATGGATATATTTGGTTTTTTTTTGTGTCCATGATATTTGAAGAACTCTTCTGTAGCATTTACATTCATATTATGTGTCTGTTTTTACTGATAATTCAGGAATACGAGGCAGCTGAGAAAGACTTGTACATTTCACTATCTGGCACAAAGGAAAAAAACCATCCTCATTCTCCATGAGAGATTCACATGTAAGTCCCGCATTGTGATATATGTCACTGTATGCAAAAGATACAGAATAACTTACACTGGTGAAACTGGCCTCAGATTAGGGGATCGCATGCAAAAACATCTGTACGATATCACCCAGCATGTTTCAAAACCAGTCCCGAATCATTTCAATAGCCCCAACCAAATCTGAGTTTCTGGTAACAGTCATCAAATAGTGTCACGCAGATGACACAAGTCACCTAATGCTTTAGAACCGCTACATTCAGGAATATGGAACTCTGGAATCACATGGTTTGAACTCAATCAGCTACATCTAATATTCTCCTCTTCCACAATCACAATCCCTCCCCACTGTTCCACTCCCTTCTCACTTGTTACACATAGCTTAGAACCTCTTCACAGCATCACATTACAACCCCTCTACCCCAGACATAATCACATATTTCACCTTCTCCCAGCTAGATTACCAATGTATCACTCTCTCTCCCCTCCATGGTTTCCCCATCCACCACCCTCAGTTACGACCCATCTACCACACATCCCGTCTCCATTTAAATACTCTCTACACTCCACCATGCGCATTTCTGACGCACAGCGTCGGACAAGCCACAGCTACTTACAAGTTACAGTTAAGTGCTCTATTCATTTTATTTTATTTTTTTTTTTAACATAACATTCATGTGAATTTATATTTTATCTCCTCTCTCTATTTCTTTGTCCTGTACGTTTTTGTATGATTAAGGCTTAAGCTGTGTACACAATTGTGTACTCATTAAGTAATAAAGCTGTTCCTACTTTTTCCCTGGTTTATACATTAAGGGAAAAAAAAAAAAAAGGAGTGAAAACTCATAAACCCAGCGATCAGAAAAGTCAAAGTCAAAAGTACCTCGAGCTTACACCGTTCATTTTGAGCACACATTAATCACAGAAGTTTCATTCTTTCTCGCTTTATTTGCAAGTGTTACATAAAGAAAGACTAATGCACAGAATGAAAGGCACTGCCTGTAGGGTTAATGACTTATCAATATGATGCAAACTTAACATGAATACATTCTAACCACATTCAGGTATATAAAGTACAAAACATGTACTGTGTCTTTTTCTTTTTTAAATAACATTTCACCGTGTAAAAAAAAAAATTCTGATAACTATAAATAAAATCATATATTTAATGTTTAAAAAAACAGCTTGTGCTGAAATATATATATATATATATATATATATATATATATATATATTTCAGACAACTAAACCAAATATTAAAAACTAAAAAGAAAAAAAAATGATAAAAAATCAAGCTGAGATACACCTTTAGATAGCCAGATACTAAAATAACATTTTTTTTTTCCATGGGCTAAAATTAACACTGCAGATGAACGCATATAAAAAAAAAGTTTTTAAAATAACAAACCATGCTAAACTCCACCATCACATAAACCAAGTGTACAAAAAAGAAAATAACATTCCATCATGCTAATATATACTAAATATATTTATATATATATACATATAGTTGTTAAAGCCAATATTAACATTTCATATCAGCTTAGGCATTGTCGGGTCTGGATTAAACAGAAAAACAAGCAAAAACAAACTTCATCACAAAAAAAATTTTAAAAAGATCATCAACATCTTCCATACATCAGCTGAACGTGCTGGTACTGGCCATCACTGAGCGCCAGTCATTCGAAACTTCTCCATTGTCCAAAGAAAAAAATATACATATAATCCATCTGAATCTATCTTCAATTTTATATATAACAATATTAACTTGCACAAAATGGATAAAACCAAAAAAAAAAAAAAAAGACATAATTATAATTGATACATTTCATAACAATATAACAGTTTTTGGTTTCGTTTTTGTTTGGGACCAGCCCAGATTCTAGTTATGTTAATGTGGCTAATACTGACTACAGGGATCATGGTCGGCTCAAAAGGGTTAAACTAACCTATGACTTTTTACTACATATAAATTCAAGGTTAGCTGCTAACATTAAGGAAATAAATGTACAGTTAAGTAACTGGTCCTTTGGATAAATGCTTAGCAAGACTAACGTTAACATTCTCTGGGACTCCATCTGAAACTGTGAGATGAAGGGTTTGTACCAATTAATATAAAGGCTGGGGTTTGTACCCCATTAAACACAGCAAAGATTCTGTGCTCCATTTAACACAGCAAAACTATGGGTTTGTGCCCCAATTAACACAGCAAAACTATGGGTTTGTGCCCCAATTAACACAGTAAAACTATGGGTTTGTGCCCCATTTAACACAGCAAAACTATGGGTTTGTGCCCCATTTAATGCAGCAAAACTATGGGTTTGTGCCCCATTTAATGCAGCAAAACTATGGGTTTGTGCCCCATTTAATGCAGCAAAACTATGGGTTTGTGCCCCATTTAATGCAGCAAAACTATGGGTTTGTGCCCCATTTAACACAGCAAAACTATGGGTTTGTGCCCCATTTAATGCAGCAAAACTATGGGTTTGTGCCCCATTTAATGCAGCAAAACTATGGGTTTGTGCCCCATTTAACACAGCAAAACTATGGGTTTGTGCCCCATTTAATGCAGCAAAACTATGGGTTTGTGCCCCATTTAATGCAGCAAAACTATGGGTTTGTGCCCCATTTAATGCAGCAAAACTATGGGTTTGTGCCCCATTTAACACAAAAAACTATGGGTTTGTGCCCCATTTAACACAAAAAACTATGGGTTTGTGCCCCATTTAATGCAGCAAAACTATGGGTTTGTGCCCCATTTAATGCAGCAAAACTATGGGTTTGTGCCCCATTTAACACAAAAAACTATGGGTTTGTGCCCCATTTTAACACAAAAAACTATGGGTTTGTGCCCTGTTTAACAAAGCAAGACTATTGTTTTGTGCCTTGTTTAACAAAGCAAGACTAGGAGCCAGGTACCTATTTTTACAGCCTGGGTGACTTAAGCATCTCCAGATGGAGATGGATTCATACCCCACAACCTCTGCCATGAGACACATATACACTAAATACTCTGCCACTCAAACTGTATGAAAAAATCTAATAATCCTTATACGCACATACTAATTAAATTTCTCATACACAATAGTGATCCCTGTATTTGGGTACTATTATATTAAGAAATAACGGGGAAAGATCAAAGATACAGAGGTAGACAGAGAGAAAGGATGTCTGACACTCTGGCATTCTGCCATGAGAAATGCTCTGTGACAAGCCTGTTGAAATGTTCAAGGGATTGAGGGTTATGGAAGGACATGATGTCTTATGCTTGTTGGAAGGGACCTTGAGAGAGAGAGAGAGAGAGAGAGAGAGAGTGAGAGAGAGAGAGAGAAAAGATACCAAGAAATATCTTTCACAGATTATTTCTGTATATGAGTACAAATATAAATAATTTTTCTCACTAATAATCCCTTACGTCTGATTCAAACCTTGTATTTTGTACGATAAAGTGAAACAGAAAGATAACTGTATATTTTTTTTTTAAAACTGTCAAAAAATAATCTGTTAACAAGATCAAAATATTAACATTCTAGCAAATAAGAATGGATGGATTACAGCAGGTACACTAGAACTGATAAAACAACATAAAGAAATGAAGACGCAATGGAAAGTGACAAACAACAACAAAGAGAAATATAAAACTTTAACAAAAGAAGTACGAAGAAACATAAGAAAAGACAAAAAACAATACATACAAGATTGTTGTGAAAGAATAGAAGAACATCAGAAGTGTGGAAGAGATAGTGAAATGTTTAAAGAAATGAAGACATTGACGAGAAATTTCACACCTAAGCTAAATGTAATTTGTGACGAGATGGGGAATACCTTGATAGAGACAGAGGAAATTCTAGAAAGATGGAAGGAATATTGCAAAGGAATGTATGAAACAACCGACTGTGGAAACAGAAATCAACAGTGTGAATTATTATTGGAGGAGAAAGAACCCGAACTGACAATAGAAGAAGTTTTATGGGCAATAAAAAATCTGAAAAATGGTAAATCACCAGGATGTGATGAGATAACAGCTGAATTTATTAAAGCAGGAGGAAAGGAATGTGCAACAATCTATCATGCACTGTGCAAAAAGATATGGCACTCAGGTATTTGGCCAAAAGAATGGAAAAGAACTGTATTCATACCACTGCCAAAAAAGGGTAACCTGAAATTATGCACAAACTACAGAACTGTTGCCCTGATTAATCATGCCAGTAAAATTCTGTTAAAAATCATAATGGGTAGACTTCGACAGAAAACAGAAGAAGTCAATATGGTCCAAGATGGTTTCAGGCAAGGAAGAGGATCAAGAGATCATATATTCAATCTAAGATTAATAATAGAGAAATGCAGAGAGTTTAATGTGAATCTATATTTATCCTTTATAGACTACTCAAAGGCATTTGACTGTGTACAACACCAGAAACTTTGGGAAATAATGGAAAAAATGGAATTTCCAACACATCTGATACAATTAACATCACTACTGTATCTAGACCAACAAGCAGCAGTAAGAATAAATGGTGAAACAACAACTTGGTTTGACATAAAACAAGGGGTCCGTCAGGGGTGCATATTGTCACCCTACTTATTTAACTTGTATACTGAAAATATAATGAGGAATGTTAGAGAAGATGTAGACAAAGAATATTACGATGCCATAACAATTGGAGGTTATGAAATACCAGAGATTAGATATGCTGATGACACAGTGTTATTATCCACAACACAAAAAGGAATGGAAAAACTAATTATGTCAGTCCGTAAGAACAGTGAAGAGCAGAACCTCTATCTTAATGCAAAGAAAACTAAATTGATGACAACTGACAAAACAAACAAGGCAGCTGAAATATATATCAATGAGGAAAAATTGGAAGAAGTGGAGAGTTTTGAATATCTTGGATCATTGCTAACTAATAATGGAGATATAATGAGGGAAATTAAAAGGAGGACATCTATTGCTCTTCAGAAAGTAAAACAAATAAAGAATCTGTGGAGATGAGCAGACAGAACTACAAAAATAAGATTTTTAAGGTCATGCATCTTTCCCATCGCAACATATGCCTGTGAGACGTGGACACTTAACAAAACAGCTGAGAAACATATAAATGCCTTTGAATGTAAATGCTACAGAAGAGTTCTTCAAATATCGTGGACACAAAAAAGAACAAATATATCCATACTACAAGAGCTTAATATTGAAGAAGGCTGGCTAGTAAAGAGGATTAAAGAGAGAAAACTTAAATATTTTGGACACATTAAATGTCATGATAATTTAGAGAAGACCATATTGGAAGGATACATAATGGGAAAAAGAAAAAGAGGAAGACCAAAACGAAGATGGCTGCAAAACATTGTTGACGATCTGCAAATGGACGCAGCAGCAGCAGGCCATCTTGCTCACAACCGAGAGGCCTACAGGAGTGCTGTTTGGGAGGCAAAGTTCCGCAAGGGACATGCAAATGAATGAATGAATGAATAGAATGAGCAAATATGTGACCAAATGTAACAATGTAATCAAATACAATTAGTTGATATGGCTTCTCAGTAAGAGTATATCTGGCCAGCAGAACTAAGATCGCAAGAAAAATATTAGTTACAGAAAGGGAGCTGGCAAGATTTAATAAAAAAAAAAAAACAATAAAAATTGACATTTCTTTTAATTTTGTAACAACTTTGTAACAACTTGAGCATAAATGTCATATTGATTTTACTCTCACATGATATCCTACTCTCTCTTTTGCAGTAACAATTGTGCTTTATATGTAATCCCAGTGTGCTTCACTCTGCAGGCAGATACTATCTGCTTTCCTCAACAAAGGTGTATCAGGTCCCCATATGCACAGCTGACTTAATTGTATAGCAGATGCAGCAAGTCTTCAACCCCTAATCTTCAGGCACGAAAACGATGTGGTGACAGAATGCACATGCTCGTTTCCTCAGCAAAATATGCTAGTGAAGGCACCTTGGAGACGATTTAAAGGGAGTAACAAGATTTTTAAAAAAACAAACTGCACTACTCTGTATCATCTAAAAGAACGAAACAGATGAACATGCTCGGTATAAAATAATCATAAAATCTTTAATTCGGCAATAATTTCAAGTATCGCAAAACCTATTACCGCAGTTTCTCAAGTCATTGAACAGGCAACTGAGTTCATTTACTGGCCACAGATTGGACCAAAGACATAGACTACTACAGCAGCAGTAAACTAAATTATACGAGTACAAAAAAACATTAATTAACCCTATGGCACACTTGTCTGGCCCAGCAGATGAAAAATGAACTGATTTCTAAAAATAGCAAATGGACTCTCCTAAACTATATTGATGCATGTACAAAACAAATAAAATCTAAAAACAAAAGAACACTAACAGCAAAATGTGTTACGCAAAATACATTGAGAGTGCAACAGCAAAGGTTGCAAAGGTGAAAGTCTGAAGAAAATATACAGAGGAGGTCTGAGACATCTGAATGCAGACACACTTTGTTCCACTGGCTATAAAATTTTATTAAAATAACACAAGCTCACTGAAATATATTACAGATATGTGCATACAAGCTTTATCATTATTTATGTACAGTCACCTCTTATAAATGATAATAATTTTAAAAATTACTCTCATCTTTTCAACTCCAATTTTTATTAGAAAGGTGGTTTGTTTTCAGAACAACATTATCATTAATTATATACTGTGTAAAGGTAAAATTCCCGTTTCCACACCATTAAGGCATATTGGGAATACAGTGTTAGGCCTGTCTTTCCAAAACCTTCAGCACATAAAGTGTGGTGTGGTCAGTATCACGCCTGCCAGTATTTACCTTCTTAGATTTCTTTGGCACCCATTTTCAGAGGCTGGGTTAATCCAGGACCATTTTGGTGTGGGGGTATACAGTATACCAATTTTTAAAATTCAGATTAATTATCAGTTGCACATGGCAATCGGAAAACAAAGAAAATACAAAACAATAATTACTAAATGAAACAAAAGAGAGACTTAAAGTTATAAACATAATGGAATCTACAGCAGGTCTCAATTATTGTAAAAAAAGAAATGCATAGGAAAAGGTTATAGAAAATGGTACAAAGGGTTTCCATAAATTATAACAGAAAGAAGATTTAGATCAAAAGGCAGGCAGTAAAGTATGTAGGATTATTACTCAGAAAACTGTGGGCTACTGATTACAGTAGCATGAGAAAATGTCTAGCCATAAGAAGACAATATATGTTTCATGGTCAAGTGGTTAGAGCATTGTCCCATCGTGGCTGTTGGTCATAATGGTGACCTAGATTCAGTTCTTTTCAGTCTCTAATGTTTGTGACTTTTCAGAGACTACAGATGGTAAAGCTTTTGGCATGTGGATAAATATGTCCAAACTGCTGTTCATGTATATTTGCTGTATGTGCACAGATTCAGCATTTTAAAATAGAATGTACAAAGCTTACCTCACAAGGCACCTCTGGTCCAACTTTTCACAAATAAATAGCCATTTCTCAGTTTTTCACCTATTCATTTAATCAGAAAAAAGTTCTACGAGAAAAAAAAAAAAAAAACTAGTACAATAAAAGAATCCTCTGCACTTATTAAAATCAGGGAGTTGGCTACACACCATCTTCATGATTCTGTTCAAGACATCAGTCTGTTAATTATAGCATGTAACATGGACGGTAAATGTCTCCAACATGTACTGCTCACAAACAAAATCCAGTGTTTGAAATGTGATAGAACCGCAGGTTACGACACTCTGACATGAAAACTTAGCACAGCAACGCTTTCAAGAATCCAGCTCATTCTCGTCCGTTAACCAAACCACAGCTCTCCTATTTTACTGCGCGGAGGTAGTCGATTTCTGAACTGCTCACAAAAAGGACAGCCCGAATGTATCTGTAAGATGAGTTCAACCGCGCTCGAATTTTTGTGCGTGAAAAAATATTCCACGATGCTTCCCAGCTTGACACCATATTCTGCCAGTCTTTGCAAGAAGATGTCCGAGACCCTCTCTTGTCCATGGATTCCGCGTCTGTCCCAGGAGAAAAGAAACAAAGAGAAAACACTTACAATTCACCGTTACCTTAATTTTGACATTTTTTTCCCCTATATTGTCAGAATTATGTCCAGTTCTTTATTTCTTTTTGTCAGATTAACAATTACGAAGGGCATTCAGAAAGTAATGCACCACATAATTTTTTTCAGCTAATAATGAAGATAGAAGCATGAAATTTTGCACACTTTAAATATGGCATATGCCGATTGTGTAAATCAAAGTGCACTGCAACCGGCCAAAGAATATGGCTGTCCTAACCGTTGAAATGGAGTGTGTTAGCAACTTGCGGCATAAGCAGTGAATTGTGATAGAATTTCTCACTGCAGAGAAGGAAACTGTTGTGAACATTCACAAGCGTCTATGTGATGTGTATGGAAGTTTTGCAGTCGACGGGAGTACAGTCAGTCGACGGGAGTACAGTCAATCGCTGGGTTCAGAGAATCAAAGAATCAATAAGTGGAGATAAGGAGTTGCATGACTGGCCGCGCTGTGTATGTCCTGCAACAGCCAACAAGGCAGAAATGCTGAAATGCGCTGAGGGCATTATTCTTACTTATTGAGTATCATTACTCAACAAATTGTCTTAAAGGTGTCAGTCAGCAATGGTAGTGCAAATGCAGTAATAAAAGCTCTCAGACTTTCTAAGGTTTGCGCAAGATGGGTTTCTCGAAGTCTCATAAATGAACATCAATTGCAAAGGAAAGCAATTTCTTCTGAATTGTTAAAGTGTTTCAGTGCTGAGGGAGAGAACTTTTTTGGCTAAGATCGTAACAGGTGATGAAACCCAGGCACATCATTTTGAACCTGAGACAAAAAGACAGCTAATGGAGTGGCATCATCTGCAGTCACTATGCAGAAAGAAATTCAAGAAAACTCTTTCAGCTGGAAAGGTCATGATCACTGTCTTTTGGGACACTGAAGGTGTGATTCTTGTGCATGTTATGACAAGAGGAGAGACAATCAATTTGCAAGCTTACATTAAACACTGAAAAAACTCGATCAAAGTTTTCGCAGAGTTCAGCCGCAGAAGAATCCAGCAGACCTGCTTCTCCTTCACGACAATGCACGTCCTCACACAAGTCTGGCAACATGGGAAGCAATCACCAAATTGGGTTGGACTGTATTACTCCATCCACCCTATAGTTCTGATTTGGCACTCTCTGATTTCCATCTGTTTGGTCCACTTAAAGATGCACTCCGAGGGGTAAGATTTGAAGATGATGAAGGTGTGATTCATGTAGTGAAGAAATGGCTACATAATCAAGAGAAAATCTGGTACGGGCTAGGAGTACATGCACCTGTTTCTTGCTGGCGTAAAGCCATACAAGTTGACAGGGGTTATGTTGAATAATACTGATGTTAACATGACATATCCATGTATACTGTGTATAAATTTCATGCTTTCTGAATAAACAGCTCCTAAGAAAAATGATGTGCTGCATTACTTTTTGAACACCCCTTGTATAAAGAGATGTACTGAACATTCATATGTTTCGGTATCTGCCCAAATATTAAAATTGTGTAAAAGAACTAAAGAATCTGTGGAGAGGAGCAGACAGAACTACAAAAATAAGATTTTTAAGAGCATGCATCTTCCCCATTCAACATATGTCTGTGAGACCTGGGCACTTAACAAAACAGCTGAGAAACTCATAAATGCCTTTGAATGTAAACGCTACAGAAGAGTTCTTCAAATATCATGGACACAAAAAAGAACAAATATATCCATACTACAAGAACTTAATACTGAAGAAGGCTGGCTAGTAAAGAGGATTAAAGAGAGAAAACTTAAGTATTTTGGACACATTAAACATTATGATAATCTAGAGAAGACCATCTTGGAAGGGTACATAATGAGAAAAAGAAAGAGAGGAAGACCAAGGCAAAGACGGCTGCAAGACATCGTTGATGATCTGCAAATGGATGCATCAGCAGCAGGCCAACCTGCTCACAAACGAGAGGCCTACAGGAGTGCTGTTTGGGAGGCAAAGTTCCACAAGGGACATGCAAATGAATGAATGAATGACTTGGTACAACTCCAATATTACTTGAATCCAAACACAGGAATGATGATGACTGTGTTACAGCAACACCCGCTGCTCCTAGTAAATCTGATGTGCTTGGCAAACAAGGTAGGGCCATGGAGCCCGCTGAGAAGCACTCTCCAGGCTTCCAAGTAAGCCTCTGTAATCCGCCTCAAATGTGACACAGTGTTTGTTTCAACATCCTCACATCATTGGCTGCTAAGAACACTGTTTGCGGTCACACAGAGATAAAACAATGACAAACACAAACTCATAGGTTCACATACATCACTCAGAATAAGTGATAAGTGATAATAAATTAAAATTTATCTATTTACTTTTTTTTAAAAATAAGCACGAAGGGGGAGAAAGCACTGTCTGATTTAATAGTCAGCAACACACAGCAGGCATCCTTGTGTCAGGGCTGGTGAACCACAGCTGGTCAAGCTAATGCACACAGCAGGCATCCTTGTGAAGCACAGCTGGTCAAGCTAATGCACACAGCAGGCATCCTTGTGTCAGGGCTGGTGAAGCACAGCTGGTCAAGCTAATGTTTTTATGTGGAGCATGTCTGTTGTTCCATTTGTATCCCCAGTAACAGACCAAGCCTGGTTAACAGGGCAAAAGATTGTCTCCATGGCAGCGGAGTCTGCTAAAGAACTACTGGCCCCGCCTGCTTTCTGTGTGCTCCAGTTAGGGACTGGAAAAGAAAAGCCGCTGTGGCCCCTTCTTCACTCAAGATATGCCGTGCTGCAATAACTTCACAGCATCAGGGAGAAGGAGCAACAAGAACAAATAAGCATGATGGCTGGATGCTCTAGCTTTACTAAACCATTGTTGTTGTTCGCATGTCATCTTTGATGATGACCACAGCTCCATCTAGGTCTAAATAGGGTGAAGTGTGAGGTGTCTCCGTGCGTGACCAACTAGCCCTATACGAGCTTTGAAAGTTTTTCCACATATTGAACATGCAAGTCCAGATCCAGTTGCGGGTGCCTGTGCAGCCTTGGCTTTTCGCATTGCACGTTTGTGCTGGGCACTTTCAATTCTTGAGGGCTCTGCTCTCTGGGCACCCAGAATATTAACAGCCCTCCGTGATGGGTGGATGGGTGGACTTGTGCTTTGGGACTCCCAAGAGTTTGTGTCTATCCCAAAGGCCTTGGGTGAGGTTTGAACGTATCCATGTATTGCTTTTTTTGCCTTCCTTCTTTTCGTTTTCCATTCAGAAGTTCCACATATAGGAGTTGTTTGGGCAGTCGAGTGTTACTCATTCTGACCACATGCCCTGTCCAATGGATTTGCACCTTTTGAAGCAGTGTGTAGATTCTTGAGATTTCAGCTCTTGTGAGGACTTCAGTATCAGGAATCAGTTGCTGCCATTTGATGTTTAGTATTTTCCTGAGACAGCCTAGGTGGAAATGATTTAGTTGTCTTTCATGCCTACTGCAGACTGTCCATGTCTTGGCTGCATACATTAGTGCAGTCAGAACGACAGCTTTATAGACCTTTAACTTGCTGGTACCGCTGAGTCCTCTTCTTTCCCATACATTTTTTTGTAACCTCCCAAATCCTGCGCTGGCTTTAGCTATTCTGTTGCTGATTTCAACATTAAGACTGACTGCCCTAGAAAGGGTACTGCCAACATAAGTGAAATTTTCTACGGATTTTAGCTTTTGTCCCTTTATCACAATTTCCGGGTCAGTATATTCTTTGTTGGAGGCGAGCTGATATACGACTTCTGTTTTCCCGATGTTTATTGTAAGGCTAAAGTTGTCACATGCCGCCGAGAAGTTATCAGTAATAGTTTGCATGTTAGACGTTGAATTAGCATTTAGTGCACAATCACTGGGAAACAGAAAGTCTTTGATTTTCACATTCTTAACTTTTGAGGCAGCTTTTAATCGCCTTAAACTGAAGAGCTTTCCATCTGTTCTATACTTTAACAAAATACAATTTTCATTTCAGCTTCCGGAAGCGTCCATGATATAGTGTAATATACAAAGAACAAATACAGATCTGATTTACAATTGTAGAAGTGAAGAATTATCTACATAAATAAAATATACTGGATATCAGATGTGATGAAACTAAGCATAATCAAGAACAGAAATTAAAAACCAATGTAGTCTAATGGGGATAAATTTTATATGCACCAA
Source organism: Achatina immaculata (assembly GCA_009760885.1). Lineage (NCBI taxonomy): Eukaryota > Metazoa > Mollusca > Gastropoda > Stylommatophora > Achatinidae > Lissachatina > Lissachatina immaculata. Next base: position 43,152,925 of record CM019700.1, on the reverse strand, counting down.
CAGAGATAAATGGAGATAAACTTTACAACATAAATGAATAGAGATAAACTTCATCTACAACAGTGGGGAAGATCGGAGACAAACTTTATCAACAAAAGAGGGATGTATGGAGATAAAATTTTATCCACAACAAGAAGGAATGAATAAGATAAAAACTGACATGCAACAACAGAGATGAATGCAGATAAACTTTACAACAATAGGAATGAATGGAGATAAATTTTATCTGCATAAGCTGGGAAGAATGGAGATAAACTTTATCTGCAACAACTGGGATGAATGGAGATAAAACTTTATCCACAACAAGAACGGATGAATAAAGATAAAAAGTGACAATGCAGCAACTGAGATGAAAGGAAAAGTTAGTCTTGTGGGGTGGGGACAGCTGTGTGTCCCAGCATTAGTTCTATAAAAACACCTTATTTTACTGGCCAACTTTCTCTATCAAGCCAGACCTAATTCTAAATTTAATCCTTTTTTTTTTACGTAACTCTGTCTTTTAGTTATCTTCACTCTGCTTCCTGGTTCATTACCTATTTTTCAATATTAGCCCTTCTGCATTAACCAATTTCGGGGTGCCTAGTCTCTTATCTTGGCAAGCTAACAAGCAAGCCCAATGTGATGTTTAGCAGCATGGGAAGGATGTAAGAAGTCTCCATGCCTCTGCTTCACTTCCCCACCTAAATCTTCTCGTCTGTTCCATTAACATAATTATTTTGACAATCTCCTTTCCATGATCGAGTGCTTCCCTCACTCTTCTTTTTTGTACCCCGATACAGCTAGGTAGGTTCTGTTACGTACCTTCATACAGCGAGGATCTCCATCAAGTAAGCAATTTTTTTTTTTTGTGCACTTTTTTGTTGTATTCTTTTTTGTTGCCCCTGACAAAGATATATTTGTTGGCCCTGACAAAGATATATTTGTTGCCCCTGACAAAGATATATTTGTTGCCCCTGACAAAGATATACTTGTTGCCCCTGACAAAGATATATTTGTTGCCCCTGACAAAGATATATTTGTTGCCCCTGACAAAGATATACTTGTTGCCCCTGACAAAGATATATTGTTGCCCCTGACAAAGATATATTTGTTGCCCCTGACAAAGATATACTTGTTGCCCCTGACAAAGATATACTTGTTGCCCCTGACAAAGATATATTTGTTGCCCCTGACAAAGATATATTTGTTGCCCCTGACAAAGATATACTTGTTACCCCCTGACAAAGATATATTTGTTACCCCTGACAAAGATATATTTGTTGCCCCTGACAAAGATATAGTTGTTGCCCCTGACAAAGATATACTTGTTGCCCCTGACAAAGATATACTTGTTGCCCCTGACAAAGATATATTTGTTGCCCCTGACAAAGATATATTTGTTGCCCCTGACAAAGATATAATTTGTTGCCCCTGACAAAGATATACTTGTTGCCCCTGACAAAGATATATTTGTTGCCCCTGACAAAGATATACTTGTTGCCCCTGACAAAGATATACTTGTTGCCCCTGACAAAGATATATTTGTTGCCCCTGACAAAGATATATTTGTTGCCCCTGACAAAGACATATTTGTTGCCCCTGACAAAGATATACTTGTTGCCCCTGACAAAGATATATTGTTGCCCCTGACAAAGATATACTTGTTGCCCCTGACAAAGATATATTTGTTGCCCCTGACAAAGATATATTTGTTGCCCCTGACAAAGATATACTTGTTGCCCCTGACAAAGATATATTTGTTGCCCCTGACAAAGATATATTTCTTGCCCCTGACAAAGATATATTTGTTGCCCCTGACAAAGATATATTTGTTGCTGTCTTTTTTGTTGCCTCTGACAAATATATATTTGTGGGCTCTGACAAAGATATATTTGTTGCCCCTGACAAAGATATACTTTTTGCTGTCTTTTTTGTTGCCTCTGACAAAGATATATTTGTTGCCCCTGACAAAGATATATTTGTTGCTGTCTTTTTTGTTGCCTCTGACAAAGATATATTTGTTGCCCCTGACAAAGATATACTTGTTGCTGTCTTTTTTGTTGCCCCTGACAAAGATATATTGTTGCCCCCAACAAAGATATACTTGTTGCCCCTGACAAAGATAAATTTGTTGCCCCTGACAAAGATATACTTGTTGCCCCTGACAAAGATATACTTGTTGCCCCTGACAAAGATATATTGTGAAAATATTGGGTTCTTTTTCCTTCCTCTTATTTGTATGTTTCTCTTGTTCTCTCCCACTGTCATTTCTCCCTTCTTCTTCCCTCATTCCATCTTTTCCAAAAAACTCAACCATACACTTTTGCCCAATTCCAAACATATTCAAAGAGCTTTGGTCAACAAGAGCTTTGGTTGTTGCAACGCACCAAAAACATGCTTATAAAAATCACATCAGCTTACTCAATACACCTGATCTCATCTCGAGACCGAAATCCTAACTCTTGCATGTGGAGTTCCATATACCCAACCAGTGCCTGCTCTCGACTTCGACCTGGGAGAACTTCCATGGCAGCTCCAAGACTCCTCCAGTATGAGATGCTCTGTATCTTACATAAGCCTGCTGTAGCACTGCACATACTAGGATCTGATGAATCAACAATTTTATAACATTAACTCAAAAGCCATCTTCCTTTTTTCAGTCTAAGCAGTTATTTCAATTATATTCATATTTTCTAAATTCCTTGTCTGAAATAAATATTTCAAGCGAAATTTTTTCATCTTCAATTTGCACAATCATTTCGATGATATTTACCAACTTTCTTGTCTGAAATAATGTTCTTTAATTTCTAGTGACAACTGTCAATTTTCTAACTAAGCAATCATTTCAATGACATTTTCTTTCTTGCCCGAAAATAATGTTCTTAAATTTAAGAACACAATTTTTAAAGTTTCAAAAGTTTTCGCTAAACATTCAATTTATGATTAATAATGCATGTTTTTGATATATCACACCGTACGAAGATGCCACAGCAGAAACAATGTGATAACACACAGGCTTTACTGATTCTGTTACTATCTCCTAGACAGGACTGCTCTTTGTATTTTAAGCCGCGATGATGCCGAGTGAAGACATAAAAGCTCACCAAGCAGTGGATCATTGCGGCTTGCCTGGGGGAGCCAAAAAAGAATTTTAAAAAAAACTTCCTGGCCAACTCCACCACCTTACTCTCAGGACAAGCTCTAACACATTAGACATTTTGAAGGAACACATCAATCTAAAACTGGAAGCAGCCAGGCCAGGCTGAATAGGGTTGTGATCAAACTCTCATTCGTAAGCCCTGACACGAAGAAGAAAATATTAAAATGTCATAAACTACAAGCTAACTGTGTCTGTTGCCAAGGTTCATCAAATGCCTTATTTTATGATAATTTGATGATGTTTGTCAAGTGTTTTCTTGTTTTATAGTCTTCTGTTGAGGTATGTCAGATGCCCTCTTGTTTTAGTTTTTTTGATGAGGTTTGTCAGACAGATGCCCTCTTGTTTCATAGTTTTCTGAAGCAGTTTGTCAGATGTCTTCTTGTTTCATAGTATTTTGATGTGGTTTGTCAGGGATCTTCTTGTTTTCTGGTTCTCTTTTTTTTTTATTATGCATTTCAGGCACTACATTGTTTTATAGTCTGCTGATGAAGGTTGTCAGGTTTTTTGACTGCTCTCTTGCTTTATAGTCTTCTAATAAGGTTTGAACCAACAAGACCTGCAAAATCTCTTGGATAAAGTCGCCAAAGAAAGTGAACAGAAAGGCCTTACTTTGAACATAAAAAAGACAGAGACTATGGTTATATCTAAGAAACAGAATCCACCAGCATGCAGTATAAAATTAAATGGAACTATTCTAAAGCAGGTGCAGAAATTCAAATACCTTGGAGCAGTAATAACTTCAGATGGGAAATGCAGAACAGAAATTAGGAACAGAATAGGCCAAGCAAAGGCTGCATTTCAGAGAATGAGAAACATATTAGCTAACACATCTTTATCAATGAATGTTAGAAAACGAGTCCTAAAATGCTATATTGAACCTATCTTGTTATATGGAAGTGAATCATGGACAATAGGCAGGTCTGCACAAAAATCATTGGAAGAAGCAGAAATGTGGTTTATTAGAAGAATGTTGCAAATCCCCTGGACAGCAAAAATAACTAATGAAGAATGTATGAGAAGAGCTGGAGAGACAAAAAAACCTTGTCAAAAAGATAAGAGAGAGACAATGTACTTTCATAGGACATGCAATGAGAAGAGGGGACATTGAAAATATTATAACAACAGGAAAAATAGAAGGAAGAAGATCAAGAGGAAGACCAAGAGAAATGATACTGGACAGTCTGACGGGATGGTGTGAGAGGAGATCACCAACTGAACTGAAGGATCGTGTACTCTGGAGAAGCATAATAGCCAATGCCAGTCGGCACGGCACATGATGATGATGATGAATAAGGTTTGTCAATTGCCTTCTTGTTTTATAGTCTTCTAATAAGGTCTGTCAAGTGCTTTCTTGTTTTATAGTCTTCTAATAAGGTTTGTCAATTGCCTTCTTGTTTTATAGTCTTCTAATAAGGTTTGTCAAGTTAATTTTTGTTTTATAGTCCTCTAATAAGGTTTGTCAAGTGACTTTTTTGTTTTATTGTCAAGTTAATTTTTGTTTTACAGTCTTCTAATAAAGTTTGTCAAGTGACTTTTTGTTTTATTGTCTTCTAATAAGGTTTGTCAAGTGACTTTTTGTTTTATTGTCTTCTAATAAGGTTTGTCAAGTGACTTGTTGTTTTATTGTCTTCTAATAAGGTTTGTCAAGTGACTTTTTGTTTTATTGTCTTCTAATAAGGTTTGTCAAGTGACTTTTTGTTTTATAGTCTTCTAAAAGGTTTGTCAAGTGACTTTTTGTTTTATTGTCTTCTAATAAGGTTTGTCAAGTGACTTTTTGTTTTACTGTCTGTTGCCAAGGACTGTCATGTGTCTTCCTGCTTTATGGTCTTGTACTGAGACTTTTCAAGAGTTTATTAATTGTGTTTGTGTTTTATAATCTGTTGTTGAAATATGACTGACATTAAACAGAGGACAGATGACAGAGGAGACATGGACTTCTGAAGAGTGTTGAGAAACTGCTGAAGGGGAGGCTACTACTATCTGAAATTAATAATACTCTGCTCCTTACCTACAAACACTTGATCTCTCTTCCAGTTTCCGAGGATGTGAACTTCTCCAGTGTTTTCTTCCTCTTCTTCACATGAGGGCTTTATTATCAGGCTCTTGAAATCCGCTAGTGACGGTAACATAAATTTAAAAAATAAAAACAAAAAAAAGTGAAGTAACAATAAAAGACCATAAGAGCACATAAATAATCATGGCAACTCTAGTTTAACCATTCAGAACAATGAACAAGAAACTAGTTTTTACTGCTAGTAAAATAAGAACAAGAGACAAGCCCCTCAACTGTTAGTAAAATAAGAACAAGAGACAAGCCCCTCAACTGCTAGTAAAATAAGAACAAGAGACAAGCCCCTCAATTGCTAGTAAAATAAGAACAAGAGACAAGCCCCTCAACTGCTAGTAAAATAAGAACAAGAGACAAGCCCCTCAACTGCTAGTAAAATAAGAACAAGAGACAAGCCCCTCAACTGCTAGTAAAATAAGAACAAGAGACAAGCCCCTCAACTACTAGTAAAACAAGAACAAGAAACAAGCCCCTCAATTGCTAGTAAAATAAGAACAAGAATTTCATTTGTGAATTGTCAAATGTTGCATATATTCAACACTCCTTCCAATGAAGATGAAAAAAATGAGGGAAAAAAAATGGAAAAGAAAATTGAGCAACTCAGGCGTACAAATGAGAAGTAAAGGCAGTCAGGTGTGACACTGACCACATCACTCACTTTAGTCCGCTCTCAGGTTAAAGGAAATATGGACACTAACACCATATCTCCATCATGTTAAAATAGCAGGGCAGGACCACATTATTTTTACTCTTTCTTTTAATGTCTATCACATTCGTCCTGTGGCACTTGCATGCATGGACATGTGAAGTGTTAATGTCTATCACATTCGTCCTGTGGCACTTGCATGCATGGACATGTGAAGTGTTAATGTCTATCACATTCGTCCTGTGGCACTTGCATGCATGGACATGTGAAGTGTTAATGTCTTCACACTTCCAGGCCACTATGACATTTCAAGTACGGATGGCAGCACCTGACCTGGCTGCCTTTACTTCTCTATGGAAACCCCGGGTCTCCATTTTTTTAAGGTTGAGCTGTGCCAGTACTGGTTGGTCTGAAAAAAAAAAAAAAATTCCACCTGAGTGGGTAATTGAACCAAGGGACCTTTTGACTGGCAGGTGAGGGCATTAACCACCACGCCAACACAGCATCTAAGAGGTGCCTCTTTTCTTTTCATGTGCTATTCAGTTAATCCATTCAAATATTTTTCATACAATTATGATGGTGTCTAAGCTACAAATTTTCTGGCATGGATTTCTCGCCGGAAACATAGCATTAAGGGGGCTAAAGCCAAAGAAAAAGCCCTCCCAAGCTTGTCACTTAACTGCCCAACCTTGTACTCCTGGCTCATCTTTTCGTCCATTGTTGAAGCCTCAAAAGCAATTGCTAATACGGCTCTATATGGCTCTGTAAAATTCTTTTTCTTTTTGCTGTGAATATCTTATCTGAATTGCTAGAAACATGATATATGCCTAGCAAAAATGTGAGACTTACCTTCTATATCCATAGGTTGTTCCAAGGCATACATCATTTCAGTCAGATTACTGTCTTTATCTAGACAGCAAACAAAATATAACAAAAAAAAAAAAAAACCAAATAAATAACTCAGTCCTAGAATTTTAAAGAGATTTTTCTAACTGCTCTGGAAAACCAGATGTAGAACAACAAATGGCTTCTCAGATTACAAGGAAGGAGCAAAGATGGCTACGTCAGAGTGATGGCACAGTTATCTGGACCACCAACCCAGGTCTGACCAAAACCTTGTCCCGCCTCTCCTTCGGTGCTTCTGCTAACAGGCTCGGTCTGGCTCAATGCAGCCCCCATGTGTGGTGGAGCCTACTGAGCTAGGATTTTTTCAGACCAGTCACCATAAACGACTCCTAATTCTTGTGATTTAGCATCACCATGCTTCGGCTGCCAAGAAAGTCCCGCCTGCAGTTTCCGGGAGACAAAAGAAGTGGGGTCCAACCTAGTTCTTTTGCACTCCAGTCTAACTAGCTGTAAAAATGTATGACTGACACTTGTGTGACAGAAAGTGTCTCAGAGGACACTGACCACAAGTGCTTCTTGGAGCATTCTCAGGCAGTTCTCAGGTGGTCCACCTCCGGATTATCAAACTGGTACCAAGTACCATCTACTGAATAAAAAGAATTACGAGTTCCTGGTGCAGCGACAAAAATAACTATTACAACCAAAAGGAAATGAAAAATGAAGCCACTTTTATTTAATATAAAAGCCATATTTAATAAACTGGGGTTTTTTTAATCACTAAAAAAGCCGAATTTAATAAATTCTTCAATACAACTTGTAAAAATATTTTATAAATTATTTTTTGTACAAAAAAAAAAAATTTAACTCTTAACCTTTGGTGGGCTGTCTACATTGCTTTTCAAAAAAAAAATTTAAATAACTACAGTTTAATAGGAATTCATAATTTTAATATTCCATAAATGCTATATAGTGCTTCATTTTTAGGTTAAACATGACAGCAGTGATTACTTTTATTATTAAAAATCTCAGCATTTTACTGGCTTTGTTTGGCTGGCTAAGAGTTAAAAATTTGTTTCTTAATTTAAAAAAAAAACATTTAATAAATTTTCTTTTTCTATTAAAAAAAATTTGTATTTAAATATTTATGTTAAATTTAAATATTAAAAAAATATTCTTTATGCTGGTTGGGTCACGTAGAAAGATTAGATGAAAACAGACAAATGAAAATGATGTGTGTACAAGAGATGAAGGAAACAAGACCAAGAGGCAGACCAAGGGAGATGGAGAGACAAGACAGAGGTAGATACACAGGAAATTGATGTCACCAACTGGACAGAGTAGGTTAGGAATAGAGAGGAATGGAGGTGAACTTTACCTACAGCAATAAGCCTTAATGGCTAGGAAAGCTGAGAAAGAGAAGATAAATTTGTAAAAAAAAATGAATAAATTGTCTCTCTGTCAAATAATATAGTTTCCTCACATCCTCTTATCAACTAATGCCACTACTGCTACAGTGAAAACAAAACAGAAAAAAAAACAAAACAAAACAAAACAAAACTTACCACTTTTAAGAAAGTCCATACTTTTACTGTCTAAAGATTTTAACGTTGGCCAATCATAATTTAATAATGGTGTACCTTGGACAGAAAATAGCAACTTATTATATATTAAATATATTGTGAAAGACAAACTGAAGTTCATGCCTTGTAAGTGTTTTATATATTTCATATCACTAAATCTACTGAACAACAGCTAAGGCCACACAAACAATTTTTGCAATCAAACAACATGGCTGACATGTTTAACTGGAAAATGACTGCATGCTGGGGTTTTTTTTTAGCATTTACTTCTTCTTCTCATGCTCAGTTTCCCCCTTTTTTTCTTCTTCTTCTCTGAGCAGCTGCTGAATTCAGCAGCTTTCTGAGCCACTGAGGCTCACTGCTGCGGACGTGTCTCCATCTCTCTCTGTTCTTGATCTTTTCTTGTCTAATGTCAATTCCAATAGTGCATATGTCTTCTCCTAGGCTGTTTCACCATCATTGTCTAGGTCTATCTGTTGTTTATACCCTTTCATCACTTGTGTATAGGCCATCTTTGTTTGCCTATCCTCCTCCATTCTTTCTCTGCAAGTCATCTCAGACTGCTCTAGCATTTTACACCAATTTAAAATGATGAACTCTAGAACAAAACTATAGGACTGCTGCTTTTTTAAAAAGCTGTTTATTTGTCCAGCAACATTATATGAGATATAGCAACCACGACGGAAAAAAGACAATGAAAGAAACATTACCTAAATCAGTGGAGTTCCCAGAATGGACACTACAGCTCCCCTGGAGGCATTGGGAATAATGGGTGGGGAAGAGAAAGGGAGGGTGGCGAAGGAAAAGGGAGCAGCAGACGTATCAGAATCAAATTAGTGAAAAAAAAATGGGGGGGGGGGGGGGCAAAAGGGTGGCTGCCTGAAAAATTTGGGGGAAACTGCTGATCTAAATGAACTGAAGCTGCAAATAAAGTAGATTTTACAGAAGATTTTCTATTTTTAGCAACAGGTAAGGGACATAACAATTAAAAATACTCCAATAAAGAACACACAAGGCTTTGTTAACAAACATGTATCAAGCAGAATAACAAATCTGTAACGTAATCAGTACCTTCGCACATGCCTGTCATATGTTTAGTATCCTCATGTGACTTATTCTGTGGATGCTCAGTATGTGGTGTCTCATTACCAGTCTGAGGTCTGGCAACAACTTTGTGAGAAGACATAAAATATTTGTAAATTAAATTTGCTAGTTAAAAAAAAAACAAAAAACATTGAAGCAGACATTTTTCTGTGAAGACTTTTGGAAAGCAATACTCTAAAATCAGCAGTAATAGTCAAGGAGGACATTCAATGAATGACACTCAACAATAACATCAATAACAATCAACAATACCTGCCAATGACAACAGTCAATGATAATAGTCAACAATAATACTCAGTAATAAGTCAATAATAAGTCAATGATAACAATCAATGATAACAGCCAATAATAACAGTCAACAATAAAGGTTAGATAACAGAAGTCCCACTCTAACATCAATTTCTTCTTATCTTATATCCTTCCCGTGCCGTTAAACGTCACATAGGGCTCACAAAGTAGTTTGCCAATTTTTCCTGTCTTCGGCGAGTCTTTCAACCTCATCAAGGGATCTTATGCCTGCTAATTTGGTCTCTCTTAACAATGTTCTCTTCAGAGTTTCATGCAGTCTGCCTCTTTTTCTTTGGCCTGTTGTGTTCCACTTGATAGCTTGTTTTGGGATTCTCTGATCATTTCTTCTCATCAAGTGACCAACATATGTCCATTTCCTTCTCCTGATCACCCATGAGACTGGTTGTTCAGTCATCTGTCTTATCTCTGCATTGTTCGATTTCTAAATACTGCTAAAATACATAGAACAATTCCACAAAACCTACAGCACCACTTAAAATACATAGAAAATTTCCACAAAACCACTTAAAATACACAGAACAGTTCCACAAAACCACTTAAAATACATAGAACAGTTCCACAAAACCATGTAAAATACATAGAACAATTCCACAAAACCTACAACACCACTTAAAATACATAAAGCAGTTCCACAAAACCACTTAAAATATGTAGAAAAGTTCCATAAAACCTACAACACCACTTAAAATGCATAGAACAGTTCCACAAAGCCACTAAAATACACAGAACAATTCCACAAAACCTACAAAACCACTTAAAATACAATAAATCCCACTTAATATCACATCCTTTTATGTCAAACCCACATACTGTCACAGAAATTTGTATCCCCGGCCAACTCCCATAAGTAATTAGTGGACTTTACTTCGGTTGATCCCACCCTGCTTATTGGCACAAATTGGTTAATGTCATGGTATTTTTGCACCCGGAGGAGCTAAAGATTCCACTTTGTATCACAGACTGGGCGAGTACAAGCTATAAACATCTCACAAAGCGTTATCAGCTTCGCGATTCATCAAAGAAGGGGCCAGCCATTTGATCACTGAGTACGTGCCGCATCAACCTTTTGGACATGCGGGCATGGAAACTCAGATGGTGTGAATGAAAGGCTAACCACAGCCACCCTTTCGTGATTAAAATCTGGCTTCTTTCATTATTGTCTTCATTATCAAGACATGGGCAGTGTTAAGTTAGCAACGTGAGTTGATAGGTGGTCAGTCGAGTAGTGTGCTGTGAATCATTTGTTTTCGAGTAGTGTAATTCAAGTAGTGTACTGTGAATTGTTTATCCAGGAACTTCTCTCTGGTTCACGTTGTGACAGATAATGGCTACTAAAAGCAAACGTGATGATCTTGATTTGAGCACTAAAATGGATATTATGAAGCAAGTTGATGAAAAAGTTACAAGAAAGGACATAGCAGATAAATTTGAAACTGATGTTTCAGTTGTATCGAAACTTGTTAAAAACCGAAACAAAATTGAATGAGACTCTCACTCATCTTTAGTTAGGTCAAACTGTAAACGAAGGCGTGTAAGTTCTTACACAGATACTGAGTGTGCTCTGCTGAAATGGTTCAAGTAGACACATTCTGCACAGCTGCTTGTGTGCAGTCTTATGTTGGCAGAAATTGCAGAATGCTTTGCGGAAGAAATGGACATGCCTGACTGGAAGTATCTGAATGGCTTTCTTGAGTGCTTTAAAAAATGCCACAGTATAACATTTAAGGTCACTTCAGGTGAAGCGGCCCAAGTTAACACTGATGTCGTTAATGACTGGATTTCGCACTTGCCAAAAATTTTGGATGCGTACAGCCCAGACGACATTTTTAACATGGATGGAACAGGCATATTTTTATAAACTGCTACCGAACAGAACTTTGTGCTTTCGTGATTAGAAATGTCATGGTGGCAAATGAACTGAAGATCGCTTAATAGCTGTCATGTGCTGTAACATGTCTAACATGTCTGATTAATAGACCAGTTATCACTACATGATGCAAAATCACGCATTTTTTTTTTACTACTACTGCTGACAAGTCAGATGCTGCTTGATTTTAGTGTTATCTATACTGTAAGACTAAGACTTATTGCATTTTGTGATTGGTACATTTTGTATCCGATGACGACAGCTCTGGCTGTTTGTTATGTGCTTAATGTAGAAAATGTGCGGCGGGGGCACCCACACGCACATAGGCCCAGCTAAAAGCCCTTATAATGGACCCCGCTTAATGTCAACTTCGCTTAATGTCACTATATTTTGACGGTCCCGACGATGTGACATTAAGCGGGTTCGAGTGTACACAGAACAATTCCACAAAACCACTTAAAATACACAGAACAGTTCCACAAAACTGCTTAAAATACACAGAACAGTTCAACAAAACCACTTGTTCAAAACATAGAAGTGAGGCTGGTAAGGTTTCAAGACCATACCATACACCACATACCTTCTGTTGGTCCAAGGTTCACGTCTTGTTCAGGTTCCTTAGGATCATCTGCAATAAAACAATCTTGATAAGTACACCACATTCACATCAAACTGAAAAATATCAGCAACACAACTCCTTTGATAATAACACCTACATTCTTTTCAAACATATTTCAAATATTCACAGAAATGAATATAGATGCAAATGTGAAATGTTTCACGGTGTGTTAGAAAGTGTATTTCATAATTTACAAGTTTTGGTCAAATTTTATCTCTAATTCATGCCAATCTTTTTTTTTTCTTTTCATTTTGATTCATGCTTGCCCTATTTCATCTACAGAATAGGACCTGACACAGACTATAACATGCACAGTAGGACTTGACATAGACTGTAACATGGAGAGTGGGACTGGCATAGACTATAACATGGAAAGTGGGACTGGCACAGACTATAACATGGAAAGTGGGACTGGCATAGACTATAACATGGAAAGTGGGACTGGCATAGACTATAACATGGAGAGTGGGACTGGCATAGACTATAACATGGAGAGTGGGACTGATATAGACTATAACATGGAGAGTGTGACTGACATAGACTGTAACATGGAAAGTAGGACCTGACATAGACTATAACATGGAAAGTAGGACCTGACATAGACTGTATCACGGAGAGAAGGACCTGACATAGGCTGTAACATGGAAAGTAGGACCTGACATCATCATCATCATCATGTGCCGTGCCGACTGGCGTTGGCTATTATGCTTCTCCAGAGTATCCGATCCTTCATGCAGGCCATCAGCTCAGTTGGTGATCACTCTCACACCATCCCGTCAGACTGTCCAGTATCATTTCTCTTGGTCTTCCTCTTGATCTTCTTCCTTCTATTTTTCCTGTTGTTATAATATTTTCAATGCCCCCTCTTCTCACTGCATGTCCTATGAAAGTACATTGTCTCTCTCTTATCTTTTTGACAAGGTTTTTTGTCTCTCCAGCTCTTCTCATACATTCTTCATTAGTTATTTTTGTTGTCCAGGGGATTCGCAACATTCTTCTAATTTCTGCTGCTTCCAATGATTTTTGTGCAGACTTGCCTATTGTCCATGATTCACTTCCATATAACAAGATAGGTTCAATATAGCATTTTAGGACTCGTTTTCTAACATTCATTGATAAGGATGTGTTGGTTAATATGTTTCTCATTCTCTGAAATGCAGTCTTTGCTTGGCCTATTCTGTTCCTAATTTCTGTTCTGTATTTCCCATCTGAAGTTATTACTGCTCCAAGGTATTTGAATTTCTGCACCTGCTTTAGAATAGTTCCGTTTAATTTAATACTGCATGCTGGTGGATTCTGTTTCTTAGATATAACCATAGTCTCTGTCTTTTTGATGTTCAAAGTAAGGCCTTTCTGTTCACTTTCTTTGGCGACTTTATCCAAGAGATTTTGCAGGTCTTGTTGGTTCTCAGCTATCAGTACTGTGTCGTCAGCATACCGAAGGTTGTTAACATTGTATCCTCCAATTTTTATGCCTGGTTCTGTGATGATTGTTCTTAGAATATTCTCGCTATACAGAGAAAAAAGGTCTGGAGACAGTACACATCCTTGCCGCACCCCTTGTTTTATAGGTTGATATTTTCCAATTCTATTTTCAACTCGAACTGCTGCTTCTTGCTGCCAGTATAGATGTTTTACAATCCTCAGGTCTTTGCCGTCTATATTGATGTCTTCAAGCATTTTAATAATTTCATTATGTTTCACCTTGTCAAATGCCTGACACAGACTATAAAAAAGAGAGTAGGACCTGACATAGACTATAACATGGAGAATAGGACCTGACATAGACTATAACATAGAGAGTAGGAACTGACATAGACATTAACATGGAAAGTAGGACCTGACATAGACTATAACATGGAGAGTAGGACCTGACATAAACTATAACATGGAAAGTAAGACCTGACATAGACTATAACATGGAGAGTAGGACCTGACATAGACTATAACATAGAGAGTAGGACCTGACACAGACTATAACATAGAGAGTGGGACCTGACATAGATTATAACAGAGAGTAGAACCTGACATAGACTATAACATAGAGAGTAGGACCTGACATAGACTATAACATAGAGAGTAGGACCTGACATAGACATTAACATGGAGAGTAGGACCAGACAGATGGCAACATGGACCAATGGGGCTAGTTTTTACATAAATATCCTCATTTCCCTGAATTCACTGCCACCTCTTGTGAAGAGTGAGCTCCGGTGAATATTCTTTGTTTTCTGAAATTACACTTTTAAGGATCGTTCTGAAAATATGAAGAAGACACTATGCAAAATCAATGCTATGTTTGTACTGAAATTTCATCATAATAAATTTAGCTGTTCCTCCTCAGAGTATGTCTGAGTGGCAAAGTGGTTAGTGCACTAATCTCTCATGATAAAGGTCGGGGTTCAAATCTGGCTGGAGGCGCCCCAGTCACCCAGCTGTAGAAATGGGTACCCGACTTCTTCTGGAGTTGGGGAAGGAAAGGCGGCCAGGCGTGATACTGATCATATCACCCTCTAGTGTGCTGACAGGTCAAGGAAAATATGGCCGGTGACACCATGACTCTATGTGTCTCTATTGCATGAGTAGATTACCTTTATTTTTCGTCCTCAGAAGACAAGTACAATGACTGAGTACAGTGTGGATTGCTAGATTTCTAGAAATACAAAACATTTTTGACGTTTTAACAAAGAGAGAGAAAACTAGTAACAGAATGGCCATGATAAAAACTGGCAAATAAAATAATAAATAAAGTAAAGCTGAATTTCAAAAAATGAAAACAAATGGGTTAATATTTGCGAGCACTGGTAGAAGTTATAACTAAGTATAAATAAAACCGATGTAATATTGTTTCCTTACTTTGTTCCGGTGAAGATTTTAACAAATGCTGCTGCTCCGATTTGGGACCTGTCAAAACAGTCATGTGATTGAAAAAAAAAAATGAGCAGGACAAGCTGGCCACAAGCAAACTATCATGGAAGCAAACATGTTTGCTAACCTCCTTAGTGTTATGTTTCTTGTTAAAAAAAAAACAAACAAAAATGCTGAAAATGTTGCTTAGATGCCAGGTTGTTTTTAAGTAACTGCTTTATTCATTTATATTCTTTATATTCATTCATTCATTCATGTGCATGTCCTTTGTGGAACGCTGCCTCCCTAACAGCACTCCTGTAGGCCTCTCGGTTATGAGCAAGATGGCCTGCTGCTGATGCATCCATTTGCAGATCATCAACAATGCCTTGCAGCCATCTTCGCCTTGATCTTCCTCTTTTTCTTTTTTCCCATTATGTACCCTTTCAAGACGGTCTTCTCTAGATTATCATGACGTTTAATGTGTTCAAAATATTTAAGTTTTCTCTGTTTAATCCTATTTACTAGCCAGCCCTCTTCAATATTAAGTTCTTGTAGTATGGATATATTTGTTCTTTTTTGTGTCCATGATATATTCTTTATAATAATATTCATTTATTGCATTCTAACTATACTCAGAACTTGTCAATAACATTACTTCAGGAATTCCTAATAATTATTTTTAGAAGCTTGACCTCATTTCATTCACTACATGGCAGCACAGTACTACCCTGAACAATATTTGGGCTTAACACTAATACGGGGTCAAAACCAGGTTAGCCCATAAAAAAAAAACGTATGGGGCTAACAATTTTAGCATGGAAAACCTTGGCATATATAAATGTAACTGTAAAAACAGGTCCCAGCTCTGTTGATGGTCTTGGGGAGCAACTTCACTACACCCGGGGCATGTCCATACATGTTCGGCCTTTGACATCAGGCATGTCTTTTAGTGTTTTCAGAGAAATGATTCCAAAGTTGTGCTGGTTGTCTGTTGCATGTGATCTGGCCCACATAACAAACGGAGCTAACACCAAGGAGGCTAACAAAGATCTGCCATACACAAGAGAGACCTAATCCACATAAGCGAGCTTTGCCTTATGCCCTACACAACAGAGCTCCACACTATACAGTTGGTTTTTGAGGTGGTTTTTTTTTTTTGTTTTTTGTTGTTGCTACCCTGAATTGTGAGAAAGGGGAACACAGATGCAACAAGTCTGCAGTGATGTGACTGCTTCTCATTTCTCCAAACTTAGACTCTGAAGTTCCTTGCTCCAATGTTGACCGTTCTTCTCCCTATACCTACAGACTTGTAGCAGATGCCATGGTGAACAACTTGACACTCAGGACAGGAGAAGAGCCTCTAAAATTGCCTGTTGTTTTAATTCTTGGAGAGGATTCAAGAAGCAGGCTTAACCACCACAAGAAACATATTGATCCCTACCGTACTGTCTCGACCAAAGTAACACAAGCCTTTGTCTATGTTACAGTATTTGTCTATGTTACAGTATTTGTCAGAATATGCTGTCAATGTCACAGTCTACGTCTGCTCCTGCTATGTCCGTGTCAGTCTATATCTAGTCTTGCTCTGTCCATGTTACAGTTTATGTCTGGCCTCACCCTGTCCATGTTATAGTCTATGTCTGACCTTGCCCTGTCCATGTTAGTCTATGTCTAGTCTCGCCCTGACCATGTTAGTCATATCTGGTCCTGCTCTGCCTATGCTACAGTCTATGGTCCTGCTGTCCATGTTACAGTCAATATCTTGTCCTTCTCCATCCATGCTACAGTCATCATTCTCTTACCTATGAAAATTACGCTCAATTTTTTACTTGCATACTTTGCCTCTTCTGATGGCTGATGTTGATCGTGGTCCACATTACAGGTATCTGGAAAAACCAGAAAACAGATACAGCCAGTAATGAAAACATGCAGTGCAACATATTTCTAAATATGCAAAATTCTACGTTATTTTGACTGTCTGATAGACTGTTGCCTGGATCATGTCATTGAGTGGGGGTTGCTGGGCGTAGACTGTTTTAATTCATCGCCAAGGTGCAACTTACTGGGAGATGAAGTGAGAAGAGTCCAAATGATATATCATGAAACACTGGCCAGGTTTTTCTCAGAATACAGCAAAAATTAAAATCATGTTTTTATTTCTTCTGTATGCGTATGTATATCAAGGTCTGACAATTAAGTAATGAGACTAATTCCATAAAAAATAAAATAAACAACAGTTGAAGATATAACCTGTATTTTATTCAAAGTAAGCCCCTTGTGCATTCATACAGCGAGTCGCACAATCTAACAAACAATGGAATGACCTCTGCAGTTCTATTGGTATGGCCCTTAAAATCGATGTTACAGCCCTTTAGATGTCATCAGTATTGTCAAGAAAGCATCTTTTCAATGGTAACTTTAATTTTGGGAATAGAAAATAATTGAAGGGAGACAAATCTGGAGAATAGGGTGAATGATTGAGAACACACACTTGTTTTTGGGCCAAAAATTCCTGTACAGCTACCGCCCTGTGAGCCGGTGCATTATCATGAAGAAGGAAAAAACTGCCAGCTGTTGAATACTCGGGTCGGACTCAGATAATCCTTTTCAATAGGCATTTCAAAATATTTAAATAAACTTTGGCAGTGACAGTCTGTCCCTCTGGGATAAATTCTTTGTGAATAATTCCTTTGCTGTAGGACCTGACCTAAACACCAACAATCTGAAGCACACCAACACTGTCTTCACTTTTGATTTTTGAAGACGAAATTTTGTGCCTTCTGGTGATGATGATGACTTCCACTGAGCACTTTGGCGTTTTGTTGTGGGATCTTAGCAGAAAATCCATGTTTCGTCCTTTGCAACAATCAAATTTAAGAAATGTTTATTTCTGCGACACGTTTTGATGATGTCTTTTGCGTACTCAACACGCTGATGTTTTTGGTCATCAGACAACGAATGTGGTAGAAACTGGCAAACAACGTTCTTCTTGACCAAATTTTCCACTAAAATTTTATGAATGGTCTCTCAGTTAACACCAAATTCATCTGCCATCATCCTCACAGTCAAACAACAATCTTTTTGTATCCGTTCTCTGACTTTTGCAATGAGTTCCTCATTATGAACAGAAATTGGACGTCCATGTCTAGTTGCATTTGTAATTGTTTCCACACCACTTATGAATCATGAATACCACCTGAATATCTGTGCACAAGATAAAAAATTATCCCCATAAACTTGTCGCATCAATTCAACTGTCTCAATGGCACTTTTTCTGAGTTTTAAACAGAATTTAATGTTAGCTTTTTGCTCCATGCTGATTATGTGACAACGCACTTCTAACTTCTTCTTCTCATATCCTTCTCATGCCGTTAAACGTCACATAGGCTCGCAAGGTAGTTCACTAATTTATCCCGTTTTTGGCATTCTTTTCAACCTCATTAACAGATTTTATGACTATTAACATCAGGGATGCCAACTGCGAGGAGCTCAATCGTCAGCCCTAAACATCTAAGTAGGTCAACAAAATGGTGGCTTGTTTGTTGTCTGCTTATCGCCTGGTGATGAAAAGTTGCCAGATCATAAATGAAGGTTGCCTCTTTGGATTCCATGCTTTGCTTCATAGATGGCATTTTTGTTTTGGCTATAACAAAATCAGTCTCATTACTTAATCGTCGGACCTTGTATAAGGGTACTCCTCACTTCCTGACAAGAAGGTTCCATTCCAGTGGCCCCATCAGAAAGCAAAATGTACATAAAGTGAACTTTATAGGACTGAATATACAGTACTTTACTATTAAAAGACAAGTATGTTTTGAAACATAAAAATAAACTAGGTGACCTTATAATTTTTACACACTGCTTTTAAAATAATTGGTTTTACATGAAATAAGGACTGTATACTCTAAAAATATTTGTAAATTTTAATCTTCTTCTTCTTCTTCGTTCACTTCTACCACCAAAAACCGCACTGTGAACCTACTGAATTCACGCCTGTGGTCCTCGTTAGGTCCCGTGGTCCCCTGTGTGGTCCAAAATAGACCACACGAAATCCACGAAAGGACCACAAGAGATTCAGAGTGTACAGTGCTTTAGCCTATTGTATTCTTTAAATTTTAATCAAAAGTCACCGGACTAATAACTAATCAGAAGAAACAATTTATCATAAAGCAGAACATCAGAAAGGGAGGATTATTTGTGTGTGTATGTATGTATATAATGTATATATAAATATGCAGGTGTGTGTGTAAATATATGTATATATATGTGTGTGTGCATGTGTGTGAGTATATATGTGTATATATATTCATGTGTGTATACATGTGGTGTCATATATAAACATATATTCATGTGGTGTCATATATATATATATATACATACATTCATGCATGCATATATATGTGTGTGTGTATATATATATATATATATATATACACGCGCATGAGTACACACACACACACAACACACACACACAGACAGAGAGAGGGAGAAGGAAAAACAACTGATGAAGTGTGATTTGAGAGAAACGAAGAAGAACAGAAAGAGATTCACTTACGAGGTTTTGCCCCCCATTTCTTTCTCCAAAGTAAAATGCCCACAGCAATTAATGCTATGACAAAAACAGCTCCGAGTGACAAGGATACTATCAAAATAGTGTTACTGTCTGGAAAAAAAATTAGCACATTCTAAAATCACCGTCTGCTTGGATTAAAAGAAAAAAAAAAACAATTTGAGGTTTTTAAACCAAACCTCATTATACTTTTTAACCCTTGTGCTTGTCTCTCACACGGAGGCTGGTAATTCAAATTCAGTCACTGATGTATGTCCAAGTCACCCAGGTATAGAAATGGGTGTATGGCTCCTTCTGGAGTTGAGAAAGGACAGCAGTCAAATGTGGTGCTGGCTGCCTTCTGTCAGGTCAACAAAAATATGGGCATGAACACCATTTACAGTTTTTGGGTTTTTTTTTTTTTTAAACCTTTAATGCATTAGAACAGTTCAGTTATCTTCTTTTTGTTCTCTCAACTTGCCTATTCAAACCACTGGACAATGAACTGGCTGTGACTGACACATGACTTTCTAAAGTGATATCTAGTAACCTGTGTAGCAGAAAACTACCCATCACACTGTATACGCTGTCAGTACACAAAGAGTTAAACATGCATGTAGGATACGTCCAAATTGAAACAGGTGAAAAAACATTTTTAAAAATAAATGCAATTTAATTTCTCAACTTCTGATGCTAAATAAAGTTTACAAAACATGATTTCATACATTCTTCTTCTTCTTCTTCTCCTTCTATTGTGCTCACTTTTGAAAAGGGTTGCAATACATAATACATGAACTGATATCAAGCCTGACAGAATTATCTTTTCCTGCATAAAATTTAACAATCAAAATATTTTTCAAATAAGCTATTTCACCAGGGCTATGATACCAAAACAGGTCTGTCTAATAAATATTTAAGCCTGGACAGAAAAGGGTTATGTGGTAATATATTACATTTGGCACAAGGGTCTGGGGCAGACCACTGGGCTGTGACGTTATCCACTGGACCCTTCAGCTCACATTTGATTTCCTTTCTCACACTGTCATCGCTGCAAGTGTAGCTGCACTTCGAGTAGACATATTTGTTACAATCATGCAGTGTCCCATGTTCAATATCAGCACACTCTGTAAATATTTAAAATAACAGCATGTCCAAAATTGAAAAACATGTGGCATAATTACAGTGAATTACAGTAAAAAAATATGGAGGAAATGGATCGGATATGTGATCCAAAAAGACCCCAACGTCGTTTGCTAAAACATCCATCTACTGGACACCTTAAGAGAAGGAAGGGAAAGCCAAGGAAGAACGGTTAAAGCCAAGATGGGCAGGCTTGTAGCACAGATAGGGTGGGTACCATACAAAGACTGGCCGAACACTGTGAGAAGTGGAGAGAAATGAATGTGTTACTGCCTTACAAGAAACATAAAGGTCCGGGGTTAGAGTCCGACCAGTCACTCGGCTGCTGACGTGTGTACCCAGCTTCCTCTAGAGCTGGGGAAGGAAAGGAAAAGAGGTCAGGCGAGATGCTGACCACAGCACCCTCTAATGTGCCGACAGGTCAAGGAAAATATGGCACTAACATCATATCCCCTAGATGGCTTAATGGCATAATATGGGCTACCCCCTTCCCCTTCTTTTTTTTTTCTTACAAGAAACTCATAGCTTCCTTGGTGGTGGCTGCTTCACCAAACAGTGCCCCAGGACACAAATGGACTCCACTGTTACTTAGATGTTAAACAGACAAACATTACTGGGGACAAAACCCACTAAAAGTTCAGGTATAAAAACTAGCAGTCAAATAAATATATATTCACTACGTACAAAGCCCAGACACAAACACATAATGTACAAAGCCTGCTAAAAATACAACAAAGGTCTAAATACTGGCACTGAAACAAATGCATTTCTCTCTCAAGGTAACTGCAGACAGGCACAAGCTATCATGTCCCTGCATAACCCTTGATCCCTTGTGCATCTCAACAGGCTTGCCAGAATGCCAAACCATCAAACATCCTATCTCTCTGTCTACCTCTGCCTCTTCTACCTTTAATCTTCCCTGTTGCTCTAGCCAGCCTGCCTCTCCTCCAAACATGGCCCACAAATCTGGATTGTCATTTTTCTGATCTATGATGTAATTTTCCTTGTTTCTTGTGGCTCTTTCAGAACTTTCTTGCTTGATTTTCTCACTGCTCATGGTACCTTCAGCATTCTTCATAAGAACCACATTTCAGCTGATTCCAGCCTTCTCTGTATCCTGATCATCCAGACTTTGCATCCATAGAACAAATGTACACTAAGTACAAAATCCACTAACAGTACAACAAAGGTTTAAACAAACATATACTCACGAAGTACAAAGCCCATTTCAGAACCATATGCCAGATAAGGGTAAGTCTTTACCCCATCAGTTGAAATGTGCCGCATTCCTTTATTTCTTTTGAAGCACTCTATCTCAAAGTTGGTATTCCTGGGGACAGATTGAAAAGGAGTGACATAAAAAAAACTCAGAGAAATTGCATTTAGTGAATTCTGAATATGATCAGCTTTCAATGCACAATGAGCACTTACCTAAAAAAAAAAAAAAGGTAGTACCAATCCAACACAAAAATAAAGAACTTTAACCCCTTGTTTCCATTTTTAAAAAAAATTTTTAAAAAGCTAGACTTACAGTATATGCAATTCAAGCATTATTTACAAAGTCTGTTCTGTTTGAATTTTTTTTTTTTTAACTTCTGATTATTACAATTTATGGCAAGTAATTCATTATACAAGATGATCTGTAAACTTGATAAATTAGTGCTTTCCTGTATAGAATTATTACAAAGCTTAGGATATTCAACTCAAATGTAATACCCATTCTTATGTACGCATGTGAAAGGTTGTAAACAATCAAGGAAATAAAGAGCAAAACTGGAAGCATTCAAAAACAAATGTCTAAGAAAAATACTCTGTATACAGCAGAATGAATTCAAGACTAAAGCAGGGATAAGAGAAATGAGCATGCAGGAAACAATCTCAGCAGTGATCAAAATGGTGGGCATATGTGGACTACAGGATGAAAAGAAACAGAGAACCACAAAGCATGGGAAACATCAGGAAAGAAAAAAAAGAGAGAAAAAGTGGCCAACCTTGAGAAACCCCAAAGAGAACACAGACAAGAGAGACTAAGATGACTGACGAGATTGAGAATCTCACTGAGAAAAGAAACTAATGGTGAGACACACTGTAAGTCATATGTGACATATGATGGCACAGGAAAGATGTAATTTATAATTAATTTAAAAAAATGTGTGAAACAAACCAGTTAAAAAAAAAACCCTGACATAAGATAGGCAAGGGAAGAGAAAACCATGAACAAAATAGTAATTCTTCATATCTTCTGTTCATGGTTTCATGGACAAAATAGTACTCCTTCATATTTTCTGTTCATGGTTTCATGAACAAAACAGTAATCATTCATATCTTCTGTTCCTGGTTTTATGGACAAAATAGTAATCCTTCATATCTTCTGTTCCTGGTTTCATGGACAAAATAGTAATCCTTCATATCTTCTGTTCACGGTTTCATGGACAAAATAGTAATCCTTCATATCTTCTGTTCATGGTTTCATGGACAAAATAGTAATAAACATGGTCTTCAAAGTGATGTTCAGTTTGTGATATTTTGCAACTCTTCATACACCTTCATTTCTGCTGCTTCTAGTTTTGTTTAAACTGTGTGCTTTACACTCCATGCAATAAGGGAGCACTGTTTTCTCATCTGTCTCAATCTCTTTTAACCACAAGGAACTTATTCATGCAAAACTGTGCTTGTTTATCCTATTCTTAATTTAAGTTTGAAGTGGTGTAACTGATGAACTGATATCAGACCAAAGGTCATGGCCTACTGCCAGTGCTGCAGAGTGTGTGCAGGGTATCGAGATCTTCCTTCACAGGAAGAGATGAGATATGAATGAAGTGCACTTTAACTTATTTCCGTTTGTACTCCAGCCACCAACCATTACTGTCGTTTTTACATCTTACATCCTTCCCATGCCGTTAAACATCACACAGGGCTCACATGGTAGTTTTCCAAGTTTTCCTGTTTTCAGTGAGCTTTTAAACCTTATCAAGGGATTTTATGGCTTCTCTTGATTGGCCTCTCTTAACAATGTCTTCTTTAGAGTTTCAAGTGGTCGACCTCTTTTTCTTCGGCTTGTTGTGTTCCACTTATTAGCTTGTTTTGGGATTTTCTGACTGTTTCTTCTCATCACATGACCAACATATGTCCATCTCCTTTTTCTGATAACCCATTAGACAGGTTGTTGTTCACTCATCTGCCTTGTCTCTGCATTGTTCTTGAATTTGTTCCACTTTACACTGAATATTTTTCTTCCTTTCTTTGATCAGTAGAAATTTCAAAGAAATGTTCTTTTTAAGTAACTGCTGTGTTCATTTATATTCTTTATATTCATTCATTCATTCATTTGCATGTCCCTTGCGGAACTTTGCCTCTCTAACAGCACCTATAGGCCTGCCGGTTGTGAGCAAGATGGCCTGCTGCTGATGCATCCATTTGCAGATCATCAACGATGTCTTGCAGCCATCTTCGCCTTGGTCTTCCTCTCTTTCTTTTTCCCATTATGTACCCTTTCAAGACGGTCTTCTCTAGATTATCATGACGTTTAATGTGTCCAAAATATTTAAGTTTTCTCTCTTTAATCCTCTTTACTTGCCAGCCTTCTTCAAACTTAGGTTCTTGTAGTATGGATATATTTTTTCTTTTTTGTGTCCTTGATATATACTTTATATAATATTCATTTATTGCATTCTAACTACATAAATACTCGGAACTTGTCAACTGCTTTCCTTTCCATCTATCAACATTGTCGATGCCATCTGTATTGATTACGGACATATTATACAGCACATTCATTCATTCATTTGCATGTCCCTTGCGGAACTTTGCCTCCCAAACAGCGCTCCTGTAGGCCTCTCGGTTGTGAGCAAGATGGCCTGCTGCTGCTGCTGCGTCCATTTGGAGATTGTCAACGATTTCTTGCAGCCATCTTCGTTTTGGTCTTCCTCTTTTTATTTTTCCCATTATGTATCCTTCCAATACGGTCTTCTCTAAATTATCATGACGTTTAATGTGTCCAAAATATTTAAGTTTTCTCTCTTTAATCCTCTTTACTAGCCAGCCTTCTTCAATATTAAGCTCTTGTAGTATAGATATATTTGTTCTTTTTTGTGTCCACGATATTTGGAGAACTCTTCTGTAGCATTTACATTCAAAGGCATTTATACAGCACAAGAAGGAAGAAATTAAATATATTTTTAAAAAAAAAAAACATTCTTACTTTGAGATTTCTTCATTTGTGCCAAACTGGCAATAGTAGCTCATCAGATGATGAACATCCCAGTGGTAGATCCTGAAGAGAAAAAAAAATGTTTTTCAGAACATTAGCTCCGCAAGGTTTATATGACACATTCCGCCTTAGCTCTGCATGTTTTATATGACACATTTTGCCTTAGCTCTGCATGTTTTATATGACACAGTCTGCCTTAGCTCTGCATGTTTTATATGACACAGTCTGCCTTAGCTCTGCATGTTTTATATGACACATTCTGCCTTAGCTCTGCATGTTTTATATGACACATTCTGCCTTAGCTCTGCATGTTTTATATGACACATTTTGCCTTAGCTCTGCATGTTTTATATGACACATTTTGCCTTAGCTCTGCATGTTTTATATGACACATTTTGCCTTAGCTCTGCATGTTTTATATGACACAGTCTGCCTTAGCTCTGCATGTTTTATATGACACATTTTGCCTTATAAGGAGGTACTGTTACAAAAGCTAAAGAGCCAGTAAAGACATCACTAATCTCTCATGGCAAAGGTTGGTGATTTGAATCCAGCTGGGGTTGCCTTGGTTATCTAGCTATAGAAATGGGTACCCAGCTTCTTCTGGAACTGGAAAAGGAAAGGCAGCCAGGCATTACACCTACTACATCACACATAACAGGTCAGGGAAACTATGAATACAAACATCATATCCCTTAGGTGTCTCTATGACATAACAGGGGTTATCTCATCTATCTTACCTTATAAAGATATACATTTATGAAGAAACTTACATCTTACATCCTTCCCATGCCGTTAAATGTCTCATAGGACTCGCATGGTAGTTCACCAATTTCTCCTGTTTTCAGTGAGCTTTTCAACCTCATCAAGGGATTTTATGCCTACTAATCTGGTCTCTCTTAACAATGTCCTCTTTAGAGTTTCACGTGGTTGACCTCTTTTTCTTCAGCCTGTTGTGTTCCACGTGATAGCTTGTTTTGGGATTCATGAAGAAACTGGCTGACAGAAAAATTGAGAAGCTAGTATCAGAAGCATTTTTGTGTAGAGTCTACATCAGTAGAAATGCAAATTCTTACGAAAAAGTCAGAGTTGCAAGTTTTGAGTTGGTACTGAAGGCTTGGTGTACTGACTTCACAGCTCTCATTGTGATAGATGATATCAGATGTTAAATGAAGTTTCTGAGCTTCACCTTAATCTTCTATAACATTTATCATGTGTCACAGTTAATTTTATCACAGTCTGCTCACCTAAGTAGACACAGTAACAATAAGCCATGTCCGTTTTGAAAAGTTCGGTCTCTCTTTTGATCTTCGGTATCATCCATTTTAACTTTCATTTCTTTCCTCAGACAACATGGCCTGTCCAGAGACACTTTTCTTGTGGCACAGTCCCCTAAGCAGTAAGTGTCCTATTGGAATTGCACGCCACAGGATATGATGTGTTAGTGCCTTCACATTTCTAAGTCACTACAACATTTGAGGTAGGGAAGCCAGCACATGTCTTTGCAGTTCCAAGAAAGCCCCCCGACACTCATTTCTTGAGGCTGGGGTTGACCCTTCTACTGGTCCATCTGAGAAAAATTCCACCTGAATTCAAAATCGAACCAGGGACCTACTGATCAGCAGGCAATGACAGTCCCTTAATAGCTCTGAGTGCCTGTCACAGAGACTTACTTAACGGCATGACATCCAGTGAATGAACTGACGAATATTTCTGGTTTTTTAGACCTGTCTCTCTCTCTCTCTCTCTTTGAACCTCAAGTGCCCAGGGTACATGGGGTTTCTGCAATGCCTGTCCTTTGCCTTTTTTTCTGCTCTTGCCCAGGTGAGCCCTTTTTTTAGACCTAAAAGAAGTATTATTTTAACCTGTTATCATCATATCAGTACACCCATGTGGTTACTGGGGCCCAGATCTGGGGAGAAAAGAACAGGACCAGCACTGCCTTCTACATAGGTCATTAACAGGCAACTAAGGAGGTTGGGGGTAGACCAATGACCTGTTCCCTGTAAAAAACTGGAGTGTTACAGAAACATGGAGAGGAAAACCAGGAAACTTTGTCTTGGAAAAGGAAGGGACTCTGATAACAGAGCACATGATGTTGTGCAGTCAAAGCTGAAAGGAAGCTGCAGAACAGACATCCCTACTAAGTACCAGGACACCTTTTACCATTGCATGTTAGAATGTTAGAACACTGTATGAAAGTGGAAAGGCTGCCATGATAGTGAGAGAAATGAATAGATATAATATAAAGATACTGGGGCTGAGCAAAACACTGGACAGAAACAGGTAAGCTTACACTAGCAATAAGGGAGACAACCCTGTTTTCAGGTCACTAAAACCCAGATCCCACACACTCAGAGGACATGGCCCTAATGCTATCCAGAGAGTCCCAGAGAGCATTAATGACCTGGGAGGCAGTTAGCTCAAGGATAATTACAGCCTGCTTCTCAACAAAGAAGGATATTAAGTTGAATATCATTCGCGCATACGGGCCAACAAATGATGCAGAAGAGGTAGTAAAGGATGAATTGTACAACACATTGCAGAAAATCCTAGCCCAACAAGGCAACAAACATGTAACAGTTCAAATGGAGAATATCAATGCAAAGATAGATAAGATCAGCACAGGTTATGAGAAAGTAATGGGTCAAAATGGATTAGGAATAATGAACGAAAATGGAGAAAGGGTAGCGGATCTATGCATGCTCAACAACCTTGTCATTGGAGGAAGTATATTTCCACATAAAACTATACACAAAGCCACATGGGTATCACCAGATCATGTCAATGAGAACCAGACAGACCAGATTTGCATCAGTAGAAGCTTTTGCAGAAAACTGCAAGATGTCAGAGTGAAACGAGGTGTAGATGTAGCATCTAACCACCACCTACTGATAGCTAAAATGAGAATGAAACTGAAGAAGCACCACAAAACAAACACGGAAAAGATACAATATGATACTGTTGGAAGACCCAGAAGTTACAAAGAACTTTAAACCGAAACTGAGCACCAGATTTCTGGTTCTGCAGGAGTTATATGAAGAAGACAACCAGATGTGAACACTGTGTGGAATAGTGCTAAAGAAACGTGGAGCAAATCATGTGAAGAGACAGCGGGATTTAAGAAACCTCAGCACAAAGAGTGGATTACATTGGAAACACTGGAGAAGATAGACAGAAGGACAAAAATGAAAGCAAAAATAAATGACAGTAAAACAAGAGCAGAAAAGGCCTCATCTCAGAAAGAATACAATTTGGCCCATAAAGTGGTGAGGAAAAGCGTAAAGAAAAACAGCCATGTCTATTTTGATAATATGATGGGACATGCAGAAGAGGCAGCTGGTAAATACAATATGAGAGCCCTGTATGAAATCACCAAGAAGATGGCAAATATACCATGTAGGATAGAAAAGCCCATCAAAAACAAGGAAGGTAAGGTAGTACGTCAGATGCAAAAATGGGTGGAGTACTTCAGCGGAATCCTAAATATGCCAGCACCAACAGAAACAGAGGAGATACCAGCAGCAGAGAATGCTCTAGACATCAATGTAGAACCACCCAGCAAAGCCAAAATTGAACTCGTTATCTCAGAGTTGAAGAGAAATAAGGCACCGGATCCAGATGGAATTATAGCAGAAGTGCTCGTGGCAAACAAAGAAATAAACAACAGAAATACCACCCTTACTATTTAACAGGATTTGGGAAGAAGAGAAGGTCCCAGAGGACTGGAAGGAGTACCATCTTATAAAACTCCCCAAGAAAGGATATCTATTAGAATGTAAGAACTATAGAGGCATCTCCCTGCTCTCAATACCCAGCAAGGTCTTCAGCAGGATTTTGCTAAACAGAATTAAAACATCAGTAGATAGTAAACTAAGAGAAGAACAAGCAGGTTTCAGGCAAGGAAGATCCTGTACTGACCACACTGCTACAATGTGAATAATAGTAGAACAGTCAATGGAGCGGAATTCTTCACTGTTAGTTACATTCATTGATTATGAGAAGGCATTTGGTAGTTTAGATCGTAGAATGCTATGGAAACTACTGGAACACTATGGTATCCCAGCCAAGATAACAAATCTTATAAAGACCATATATATCTTGTAGAATCAGGCATGGAGGAACTCTCACAGAAAGTGTAAACAGGTGTGCGGCAGGGATGTTTGCTATCAACAGTCCTATTTCTTCTAGCAATTGACTGGATCATGAAAACTACTGCACAAGGGAAAAGAAATGGGATAAAATGGACATTGTGGAACCAACTGGAAGATTTTGATTTCAAAATGATGTGGCACTTCTGGCACACAGCCATACACAAATGCAAGAGAAACTTCAGATCTTAAGCAAGAATTCAGCTAAACTGAGACTATATTAACAGACAAAAACAAAGATAATGAAAAGTAACACCGCTAGCAATAGCCTCGTGGTAACTGAGGGAGTGCCAATTGAGGAAGTAGAGTATTTCACATATTTAGGCAGCATAGTGGATAAATACAGGGGAACAGAAAAGGATGTTAAAACTACAGTAACAAAGGCCAGGACGGCATTTATCCAACATAACAAAATATGGTCATCTAAGAACATCAAAACAAGAATCAAACTTAGGCTTTTCAATACAAACATAAAGATTGTCCTGTTATATGATTCAGAGACGTGAGTTATGACCAAGACAATACAGCAGAGGATACAAACATTCATGAACTACAGCTTGGGGAGGATTTTAAACATTAAATGGCAGGACAAGATCAGGAACAAGGAAGTCTGGGAAAGGGCAGGACAAGAACCTATGAACCTACAAATCATGTCTAGGAAGTGGAGATGGATTGGCCACACTCTGAGGAAACCCGACCCCAGCATAGCAAGACAAGTACTGACATGGAATCCTCAAGGAAACAGAAAACGAGGAAGACCTAGACTTACTTGGAGAAGAGAAATTATGACAGTGCTCAGAGACAAGGGGTGCATATGGAAGGAAGCAGAGAATAATTCCAAGAACAGGGATGACTGGAGAGCCTTTATCCGTGGCCTATGCTCTCAAGGGAGTGAAAGATGATGATGATGATGATGATGATATCAGTACCCAGGGTCTCCGACAGGAAATGTGTAAGCCCTTGCAAAACCATTTCTCCTTTCTCTTCTCCCCCACCCCCAACACTATTGATAAGACATTCTGTTTTCATCCACTATCGCTCCCCCCTCTTCAGAACTGGGAAAAGCCCTCTAGGTCTTCACTTACAATAGCTGAAGCCCTCTGGACCCTAGAATAACACACCCGCTTCACCCCCAGCTCAATGGGCATACAGGTACCTAAGAACATATGATGATGATGATGATGAAGTTTCACATTGCAGCAATTCCGCTGTTACGAGCACTGACTTTGAACAATCAGGATAAACATGATATTCATTTTCCACAAAGTCACATGCTGACAAATATTACTGTAATCTCGAGACGAAAGCTGATAAGAATCAAACATGAAGGTACCCACTGTCGACAAATATGTAAATCATTGTCACCTGAAATGTAGAACTTTTTGTACTCTGTGACCAATGACAGCTATTTCCGGTAAGGGCATACAAATTGACATACACAGTGTCAGATGGAGCATACTGCCAGGAAGCTTGATCCATGTGCTGTGACATCATGACATGCCAGAAAAATTTTTAAGTTGACATTTATGTTCTGCTCAGGGAGATGGGCTCCCCTGGGTTAAATTCTGTCCTCAAACCGCAACTGGCCCAGCAAAGCCAGCAATGGATCTCTTTACTGCTCACAGAAAACACAGGAAGAATAGACGGGCTAATATAAATGGAAAACGACTTAGAAACATTAAACTTCAAAGAGACGGAAAGGCGATTCTTAAAGTATGTACTATCAACATGCGGCATAAATGATAAAAAAGAGGAATTGGTGGAAGGAATGAAAAGGAGAAAAATAAAGATAAAGGGAGTTGCAGACACCAAACTCAGAGATAAAGGCTGTAAAAAAAATACATCACAATTATGTATTCCTACACTCCCGAGTGAGAGAGCAAGAAAGAGCAAAACAGGGTGTCGGAATGATCATAGAACCGAACACCGCTGGCAAAATCTTAGAAACAAAATATACATCAGAAAGAATTATAACTGTTCAAATAAAAGAAAACGAGGAGACCACAACCTATATCCAGATATATGCTCCTTGTAATGCACCAGACATTTTAACAACCTCCATGATACACTAAATAACATAAGTAAAGAGGAAACTGTTATAATCATGGGGGACTTCAATGCAAGACTTGGAACTAGTAAAACTGATGTAGCAGTCCACATGGGTGCCTTCAGTGACCAGCAGTGCATTAGAAATGAAAATGGAAGAAGACTGCTAGAACTGTGCAGCCAGCATGATCTCTTTATCACAAACACATTCTTTAAACACAGAAAATCCCAAATATATACCTGGTACAAATGGAATGATTTAACATGCAGAAGCTACAGTGATTTCATACTAGCAAGGATCAACAAGAAAAGGTCAGTCATTGGTGCAAGAGCAATACTCAACCTGAGATCAAGGACAGACCACAAAGCTGTAGTAGTAGCCATCAGAGAACACAGGAAAAGCCATAACAGAACTCACAAGAAGAAAAGTGAAACAATAAAGCTAAGTAAGCTCAAGGAAGAGAATGTGGAAGAAGAATATGAAAAGAAAATAGGAGAATTATTCACAAACTTACCAAAAGAAAGAAAATCAGTAGAAGAGGAATGGGCCTTGTTCAAAACCAGCTTTTTTGCGAGCAGCAAAGGAAATATATGGTACTATGAAAAAAGGAGGTAGAGAAATGAAAATGATAAAATGGTGGAATGATGAGGTGAAAGAGGCTGTACAGAAAAGAAAAATAAAGACTGGATGAGAAGTAAAGAGGATCTAGACTACAATGAATATTAAATTGCTAGAAGCCACTCTAAGCGGGTAATAAAAAGTAAAATCATGGCAGGAATACAGTGAAGTATTAGACAACAATGACAAAGAAGCTACGAAAATCTTTTATAAAAAGATCAGGGCAATGAGAAAGCGAGCAGAGCACGTCAACTCAACAGAGATTGTGAACGATGTTAATGGTGATCCAATAAGTGAACTAGAGAGGGCAGTACAGAGATGAAGACAGTACTTCAACAAGTTACTAAATGTACCATCTGAGGCAAGCCAAACTCATGATAACAACACAGTTGGCCTCATAGAACTGGAATCAGACATACTACAAGCTAAATTCAGAGAAGCCATCAAAAAGGCCCCAATGAACAAAGCCCCAGGATGTGATGGAATACCCAATGAGTTAATCAAATGTTTGAAAAAGGTTGGAATAGCTTGGCTTCACAGGCTATAACTTGGTGTGGGAAAAGCAAGAAACACCACAGAACTGGAGAAACACTGTAATTATTCCAACATGGAAGAAAAAATGGCAGTAAAAGGGACTGCAACCAATATGGAGGCATCTGCTAAGCCACACTGGAAAAATGTTCTGCAGGATCCTAGAGAACAGACCTCGACCAGTGATTGAACCACAGTTAAATGAAACTAGATGGGATTTAGAAAAAATAGAAGCTATACAGATGCCATGACAACTAACAGAAAAATCAGTTGAACACAACCAGATACTGCACATAGTTTACATCGCTCAAGAAAACGCATTTGATAGCATAGACAGATATAAACTGTGGGAAATCTTACAACATTATGGAGTTATTACACATCTGATCAACCTATGCAAAAACCTATACGAAAACAGTCAGTGTACAGAAATGCAGAACACTGAATCATTCATCATAAAATCTGGAGTGAGGCAAGGCTGTGTACTATCTCCCTTACTTTTCATAACATACATTGACAACATCTGCAAAGAAGCTAACACACATAGTAAAAACTCCACGACAAAGCTACCCAGCAGCCCAGCCCCAGAAAGAATGCCGATAAACCCACAACACGATAATGTCGATAAATCCACAACACGATAATGTCGATAAACCCACAACACGATAATGTCGATAAACCCACAACACGATAATGTCGATAAACCCACAACACCTTCCAAAAGACACACCTAATAGGAGGACCATAAACAAATTCCTTTTTGCTGACGATCAAGCACTTATAGCCAAATCAGAAAAAGACCTACAGCAGAACATGGATAATTTAGCAAGTGCATGTAAAAGCCACAACATGAAGATCAGTGCTGAAAAAACAGAAGTCATGACCATAGCGAGAGAAGAAATCTGAACAAAGATTTTCCTAGACAACCAGCCCTTGAAACAAGTGAAACATTTCAAATACCTAGGTTCATTCATTCATTAGCATGTCCCATGTGGAACTTTGCCTCCCTAACAGCACTCCTGTAGGCCTCTCGGTTGTGAGCAAGATGGCCTGCTGCTGATGCATCCATTTGCAGATCATCAACGATGTCTTGCAGCCATCTTCGCATTGGTCTTCCTCTCTTTCTTTTTCCCATTATGTACCCTTCCAAGATGCTTTTCTCTAGATTATCATGACATTTAATGTGTCCAAAATATTTAAGTTTTCTCTTTTTAATCCTCTTTACCAGCCAGCCTTCTTCAATATTAAGTTCTTGTAGTATGGATATATTTGGTCTTTTCTGTGTCCATTATATTTGAAGAACTCTTCTGTAGCATTTACATTCAAAGCCATTTATGTGTTTGTCAGCTGTTTTGTTAAGTGTCCAGGTCTCACAGGCATATGTTGCAATGGGAAAAATGCATGCCCTTAAAAATCTTATTTCTGTAGTTCTGTCTGTTCCTCTCCACAGATTTTTTAGTTGTTTTACTTTCTGAAGAGCTATAGATGTCTTCGTTTTAATTTCCTTCATTGCATCTCCATTATTAGTTAGCAGTGATCCAAGATATTCAAAACTCTCCACTTCTTCCAGTTTTTCCTCATTGATACATATATCAGCTGCCTTGTTTGTTTTGTCAGTTGTCATCAATTTAGTCTTCTTCACATTAATACCTAGGTAGCATATTATTATCCTAGACAACCAGCCCTTGAAACAAGTGAAACATTTCAAATGCCCAGGCAGCATAATATCATCCTCAGGGACAACTGACGCTGAGATTGAGAACACATGCAATAAAGCAATCAGGCCATTCTGATGGCTTCTCTGATTTCAGCTTGTAGTATGACTGGTTCCAGTTCTATGGGGTCACACTGTGTTGTTATCATGGGTTTGGGTTGCCTCAGATGGTACATTTAGTAACTTGTTGAAGTACTGTCTTCACCGCTGTACTTACTGAAAAACAAATAATTCACAACTGAAACAAAAAGGGCACTGTACAAAGTCCAACAATTAAGTAATGAGACTAATTACATAAAAAATAAAATAAACAACAGTTGAAGATATAACCTGTATTTTATTCAAAGTAAGCCCCTTGTGCATTCATACAGTGAGTGGCACGATCTAACAAACTCTGGAACAACCTCTGCAGTACTTCTGTTGGTATGGATCTTAAACTCAGTGTTACAGCCCTTTGGATGTCATCAGTATCGTCAAAGAAGCGTCCTTTCAATGGTAACTTTAATTTTAGGAATAGAAAATAATCGCAGGGAGACAAATCTGAAGAATAGGGTGGATGGTTGAGAACACACACTTGTTTTTGAGTCAAAAATTCCTGTACAACTACTGCCCAGTGAGCCACTGCATTATCATGAAGAAGGAAAAAACTGACAGCTGTTGAATACTCGGGTTGGACTCGGAGAATCCTTTTCAATAGGCATTTCAAAATATTTAAATAACTTTGGCAGTGACAGTCTGTCCCTCTGGAATAAATTCTTTGTGAATAACTCCTTTGCTGTCATAGAATCACACCAACATTGTCTTCACTTTCGACTTTTGAAGACAAAATTTTTTGCCTTTTGGTGATGATGATTGACTTCCACTGAGCACTTTGACGTTTAGCTGTGGGATCATAGTGAATGATCCATGTTGCATCCTCTGCAACAATCAAAGTTAAGAAATGTTTATTTCTGTGACACATTTTGATGATGTCTTTTGTGTACTCAACACGCTGTTGTTTTTGGTTATCAGACAATGCATGTGGTACAAACTGGCAAGCAACTTTCTGCATGCCCAAATCTTCCACTAAAATTTTACAAATGGTCTCTCGGTTAACACCAGATTCATTTGCCATCATCCTCACAGTCAAACAATGATTTTCTTGTATCTGTTCTCTGACTTTTACAATGAGTTCCTCATTACGAACAGAAATTGGGCGTCCATGTCTAGTTGCATTTGTAATCATTTCCACACCACCTTTGAATCGTGAATAATACCTGAATATCTGTGCACGAGATAAACAATTACCCCCATAAACTTGTCGCATCAATTCAACTGTCTCAATGGAACTTTTTCTGAGTTTTAAACAGAATTTAATGTTAGCTTTTTGCTCCATGCTGATTACGTGACAATGCACCTCTAACTAGGTCAACAAAATGGTGGCTTGTTTGTCATCTGCTTACTACGCGGCAAAGAAAAGTTGCCAGATCAAAGATGATGGTTGCTTCTTTGGATTCCATGCTTTGCTTCATAGATGGCATTTTTGTCTTGGCCATAATAAAATCAGTCTCATTTTTAATTGTTGGACCTTGTACAATATAATCTTCCTCCCAATTCTATGCTATCAATGTCAAACATGGGCACTAACAGCCAAGAACAACAGAAAAATCATCACAACAGAAATTAGATGTTTAGGAGAATGCTAAATGTGACAAGAAGAGACCAGATAAGAAATGACACCATCAGGGCAAAGGTTGGAGTAACACCAGCATTACACTATATCCAGAAACAGCAGGTCAGATGATTTGGCCAAGTTACACGGTTACCACCAGATAGTATATCACAGAAAACATTCACACTAAAACTTGTAGGTAACAGAGGAAGGACTCTGTTACCTACAAAAGTGATGGGGAGAGGAAATTACAGCAGCATTAAATATCCCATTATATGAAGCAAATTGTTGAGCCCTATCAAGGCGTCTATTTGGTCCCCCCCCCCCTCTTTTCAACACTGAAAGGTATATGAGGTAGAGACAAGACAAGATAAGGGCAATGATGATCATGAGATGATGATCATGCAGACAGTACTAGCTAGGTACTGGCTTAACTAAAGACTTGATTTGGACTTAGACTTGCGCCTCGCTGTGCATTCCCAACCACGGCGAACCCTTCCCCCACCTGCCGGACACTTCGGCCTTTCATTGGAAGAATTACGAAGAAGTGGGACCATCTCCAATCTACCTGTCACTGATAACTGCACCATCACTATAAAACAGCTCATATTTTTTTTCTGCGTATACTATAAAGTATCTGATGAGAAAGCCCTTGTTTTCTAGCACAGGACATCCGACAATTTGCGCACTTATCGGTCATGACACATGGGGGCTTTCCAGTATGACGAAAGAGCTAAAAGTTCATGTTGACGGACACCATCACTATTTTCCTCAATTAATATAGTACTCTATTCGGTGCTAGACGACAGAAGAAATACTTACAAGGTCTGGTTGTCTTTACTTTCAGAGTAAACTCCAAAGATTAAACAAAAAGTGAACAGTACGAATATCTCCATTCTACGGAATGCTCAAAACGCTGTTCTTAAGATCCTGGTTCGTGGCTTCCTGGTTCCAAGTTTAGATCAGGAGTCTGCAAACTTTTATCAGAGAAGTAACAGATTAAGGTGTTTTGTGCAGATTAACTCTTCTAAAAGTGTGTGTGGGGGCGTCATCATCATCATGTGCCGTGCCGACTGGCGTTGGCTATTATGCTTCTCCAGAGTACGCGATCCTTCATGCAGGCCATCAGCTCAGTTGGTGATCTCCTCTCACACCATCCCATCAGACTGTCCAGTATCATTTCTCTTGGTCTTCCTCTTGATCTTCTTCCTTCTATTTTTCCTGTTATAATATTTTCAATGCCCCCTCTTCTCATTGCATGTCCTATGAAAGTACATTGTCTCTCTCTTATCTTTTTGACAAGGTTTTTTGTCTCTCCAGCTCTTCTCCTACATTCTTCATTAGTTATTTTTGCTGTCCAGGGATTCGCAACATTCTTCTAATAAACCACATTTCTGCTTCTTCCAATGATTTTTGTGCAGACTTGCTTATTGTCCATGATTCACTTCCATATAACAAGATAGGTTCAATATAGCATTTTAGGACTCGTTTTCTAACATTCATTGATAAGGATGTGTTGGTTAATATGTTTCTCATTCTCTGAAATGCAGTCTTTGTTTGGCCTATTCTGTTCCTAATTTCTGTTCTGCATTTCCCATCTGAAGTTATTACTGCTCCAAGGTATTTGAATTTCTGCACCTGCTTTAGAATAGTTCTGTTTAATTGAATACTGCATGCTGGTGGATTCTGTTTCTTAGATATAACCATAGTCTCTGTCTTTTTGATGTTCAAAGTAAGGCTTTTCTGTTCACTTTCTTTGGCGACTTTATCCAAGAGATTTTGCAGGTCTTGTTGGTTCTCAGCTATCAGTACTGTGTCGTCAGCATACCGAAGGTTGTTAATATTGTATCCTCCAATTTTTATGCCTGGTTCTGTGATGATTGTTCTTAGAATATTCTCGCTATACAGAGAAAAAAGGTCTGGAGATAGTACACATCCTTGTCGCACCCCTTGTTTTATAGGTTGATATTTTCCAATTCTATTTTCAACTCGAAATGCTGCTTCTTGCTGCCAGTATAGATGTTTTACAATCCTCAGGTCTTTGCCGTCTATATTGATGTCTTCAAGCATTTTAATAATTTCATTATGTTTCACCTTGTCAAATGCCTTGGTGTAATCAATGAAGCATAAGTAGAGATCTTTCTGTACTTCTAAAGCTCTTTCTGTTAGTGTTCGTAAAGCATAAATGGCATTGTGTGTTCCCTTTCCTTCAACAAATCCAAACTGTTCATCTGCTATTTCCATTTTATCTTTTTCCTTGTTCTTCTCATAATTATTCTCAGAAGTAGCTTCGTTATGTGACATGAGAGGCTGATAGTCCGGTGGTCGTCACATTCCTTTGCACCTGGTTTCTTTGGTAGTGCTATAAACGTGGATTTAATCAGGTCACTGGGAATATAACCACTGTTGTAAATGTCATTCAGTAACTTGGTTATTATTTTTATTCCTGTCTCCTCTAGTGCCTCTATTTCTTCTATTGTTATATTATCAGGCCCAGTTGCTTTTCCTTTCTTCGTGTGTTTCATGGCATCTATGATTTCATCTTGAAGTATTGGTGGTCCCTCACAGTTTTCAGTATCTGGTGTTAATTCTGGTCTTTCTCCTCCATATAGCTCACCGATATACTCTGTCCACCTGTCTACAATGTCTTCTTTTCCCATTAACATTTTACCTTCTTTCGATTTCAGGCATCCTGTGGTATATTTTGTTTTCCTGCCTGTGAGTTCATTAATTCGTTTGTGCATGTTTTTGCTGTCTTTAATATGAGAGTCCTCTATCTGTCTGCACTGCTCATTTAACCACACTTCTTTTGCTTCTCTGCATTTGCGTCTTATTTATTTATCTTGTTATATTTTTTCTCGTTATTTTTACTCCTCCTCCTCTTGTCCATCAGTCCTAAGATGTCGTCTGTCATCCATTTATTTTTAGGGGCTTCTTTTTTTGGTGGTATTATCTCCTTAACAGTTTGGTGGATAGAATCTCTTAACATTTCCCATTGTTCATCTATACTATTTATCTTTGCTATTGCATTGTATCTATTTGTTATAATAACTTTGTATTGTTCTCTCAGTTCTTGGTCATTTTTAAGAAGTTCTGTATTCAGTTTGATGTTTCTCACTTTTCTGTCTGCTTTCTTTAGTTTTATTCTAACTTTTCCACAGAGTGGATCATGGTCACTATTGCAGTCAGCTCCTGGCATGGTTTTTGTTGTCAGTAATGCATTGCGGAATCGTTTGTTGATTAATATGTAGTCTATCTGGTTAAAAGTCTTTTTGTCTGGACTGCACCACGTTGCCAGTCTTCGAGGATGTTGTTTAAACCAGGTGTTTCCTACAACCATGATGTGTATTCTTGCCCATTCAATTAATTTATAACCTCTGTCATTCCTCTCCCCCAGTCCATAGTCACCAACGATGTCTGAAGTTCTTCCTTTACCAACTTTGGCATTAAAATCTCCCATGACTATGGTAACTTCATGTGACTTTGTGTGTTTTAGTGCTGTCTCTGTGTCATTATAAAATAGCTGTACATCTTCTTCGGAGCTTTCAGATGTTGGAGGGTACACTTGTATAACATTTATGTTTATTGGGTGTCCTTTCAGTTGGGCTAGCAGGACTCGGTCCGAGATGTTCAAATATCCTACAATTGTCCTTGCCGTTTGTTCATCAAATATAATTCCTACTCCTCGTTCATGTTTCTCACTTCCTGAATATATTATTGTATATTTATCTGAGTTTATCTTCCCTGCACCTGTCCATCTAACTTCACTCATTCCTAACATGTTGATCTTCATCCTTTCCATTTCCATCTTTACATTTTCTAATTTTCCAGCCTGGAATAAAGTTCTAACATTCCATGTTGCTATTTTGAACTCGTTAGTTTTGCCACCAGTAGCTTGATGACGATCTGGCCTCACCTGTGGCTCGTAAGCTGCCCTACCGGACGAGGCTGTTCAAGAGGAACATCCATTAACGTCGTTCATGATGAATCAATTATTCTGTTTAAGCATAACTGTGCTTGGGAATTACAACAGTGGTTTCCCGTTGCCTTCTGTCGGTTTGTGTACGGACTCTCCGCTAGCCTTTGGACTCTCTGTCCTACCCGCAAGGCAGCGGGAGCGAGAGGTTTTAAGGCGCCTCTGACCCGCCTGGTATTCCCTTCACTGAGCACCTGAGGCACTTTATAGGAGTAGTAGAGCCACCTACTACCCCACCTCGCTCTCTGAGTCTACCGTGTGGGGGCGTGGGGGAATAAATATAACGGTGAAATGATTATGAAAAACATCCAAACAAACAGATGAACATTTATTATATAGTATTTATCTTGTCTTTTTTAGATTTCTTTGATGCTCCACCCCTTCTTACTTGTCAAACTTCCTCACAGCATCACTTTGCAACCTCTTCCCCAATAATCTATTTCAGCTTCTCCTGGCTAGGTCAACAATGTATCACTCTCTCTCCCCTCCCTGGTTCCCCATCCACCACCCCCAGTTACAACCCACCGACCACATATCACAGGTCTCCATTTAAACAATCTCCACGTTCTACTAAATCCATTCCTGATACACACCGACGGACAAGCCACATCTTACAATTTACAGCTAAGTACTCTATAGAAGGGATAGATATTGAAGAAGTCGATCAATTTGCATACCTTGGCAGCTACATAGACCAGGATGGTGACACTAGAAAGGAAGTTAGGATCAGAATTGCAAAAGCAGCATCAATCTTCAAGAATCTTGAGAACATATGGAATTCAAAAGTTATAAGCACAAAAACCAAGTTAAGACTATTCAATTCAAATGTAATATCCATACTCATTTATGCATGAGAAAGCTGGAAAACAACTAAAGAAATAGAAAAGAAATTAGACTCTTTTGAAAACAAATGCCTAAGGAAAATACTCGGCATCAAGTGGAATGAATTCAAGAACAATGCAGAGATAAGACAGATGACTGAACAACCAGTCTCAC
This sequence comes from Achatina immaculata, assembly GCA_009760885.1. Lineage (NCBI taxonomy): Eukaryota > Metazoa > Mollusca > Gastropoda > Stylommatophora > Achatinidae > Lissachatina > Lissachatina immaculata. The sequence continues at coordinate 43,112,314 of CM019700.1, read as the reverse complement.
GGGTGATCAGGAAAAGGAGATGGACATATGTTGGTCACTTGATGAGAAGAAATGATCAGAGAATCCCAAAACAAGCTATCAAATGGAACACAACAGGCCGAAGAAAAAGGGGCAGACCGCGCGAAACTCTGAAGAGGACATTATTAAGAGAGGCCAAGTTAACAGGCTTAAAATCCTTTGATGAGGTTGAAAGACTCGCCGAAAAGAGGAAAGTGTTTTGTCTTTACCTATCTCCACGTTTATTCCGACATGTCAGAAAGTCAAGGTGCAAGTGCATTTCCACTGCCTCCTATGCAATATGTAAATAACTACACGGATGATAATATAAAAAGGGGAAAGGCGCCACTGCCACCACCACCCGTACAGGTAAGCGAAACGCCAAATATGTGATTCGATGTATAGATCAGTTCCACAATAAAATCCAAATATATTGGTCAATGTCCAGTTTTCTACCGAAACCGCACATATACAGTCTCTGCATGGCATGTACCTAAGTATCTCATCGCAGTGGAACACATCCTCCGAAACTGCGCTAAGCGCGAAACACTTTAGACGTGTCCAAGGAAACAAGAACCCAGGCTCAACAGTTTCATACAAGAACTGCAAAAAAAAAAGTCCAGTTTATCCAAGTGATATAACTATGATTATAATTGTTTACACAGAAAAAAATAGCTTGTAAAACAGTTCAAATCCTTTCATCTTTTAAGTCTTCAATTTGAATATTCACTATGTTCCTCAGTCATTTGCATGTCCTTTGTGGAACTTTGCCTCCCTAACAGCACTCCTGTAGGCCTCTCATTTGTAAGCAAGATGCCCTGCTGCTGATGCGTCTTTTTGCAGATTATCACAATGTCTTGCACCCATTTTCACCTTGGTCTTTCTCTTTTTTTTTCCATTATGTACCCTTCCAAGACTGTATTCTCTAAATTATCTTGACATTTAATGTGTCCATAATATTTAAGTTTTCTCTGTTTTCTCTTTACTAGCCAGCCTTCTTCAATATTAAGTTCTTGTAGTATGGAGATATATTTGTTCTTTTTTTTTTGTGTCCATGATATTTGAAGAACTCTTCTGTAGCATTTACATCCAAAGGCATTTATGTGTTTCTCAGCTGTTTTGTTAAGTTTCCAGGTCTCATGGGCATATGTTGCGATGGGAAAGGGGCTTGCCCTTAAAAATCTTATTTTTGTGGTTCTGTCTGTTCCTCTCCGCAGCTTCTTTAGTTGTTTTACTTTTATGAAGAGCCATAGTTGTTAGAAAGATGATATAAGGGCTCAGATGTACTTGAATGTCTGTAATAAAATTATGTTTATGCTGTCATACATTTCTTTGTTTATTCATTCAGGAAAAACAAGTCATTTATAAAGGAGTAATTTTAATGAGAATATTAATTGTTATTCACCACACTGCCAGTACATTTGATGTGCCTCAGTCACTCTGTAAACATACAATATCCAGACCTACTAAGCAAGATATCATGTATAACATGGTAGATAGAGGTGTATGGTGCAGTTTTACATGGCAGCAGAAGGAGTGAGTAAGTGAGAAAAAAGAAATAAAAAATATGAAAATACTCTTTTTATTTGTTTTTTTCTCACTTACTCCTGCTGCCTTGTAAAACTGCACCATACACCTTTATTATTTGAACCAGTCTTACTACAGTCGCCATCCCTTTTATCTGCCATGTATAATATGAAATCATTGCGAGACCTGCAGTCTTAGAGTTAAAATTCCTAGACCTTTGAATGATTCAAATTCAAGACCCTTTGCTCATCAGATAAAAGCCCTAACCGCTGAGCAACCTGGCACCCCCTTAGACCTTAATTGTTTTCTCTGTAATCACATAATATTCTTACATATTATTTTCTTACTGCCAGCAGGATTCATCCTTCTTACTCTCTGCAGGATTCATAACTAATTTTCTTACTCTCTGCAGGATTCTTATACCATGTTTGGTGCTCATTTCCCCACTGATGATGCAATAATTCGGCCACTGGAAGCATCAGGATGCCGCAGATTATATCCTCACAATTATGATCATAAGAGAGAACTGAAGAAGCTCAACCATTCTATTTTAGTAAGTTTATTTAACCTTTTCTTTTTTTTTTAAATACCTGGCTGAGAATTGAAGCGCATTAGCAAGGACCTCATGTCAAAAAGATTATGTTATTTGCTTCCTTTAGTGTGAGATGTTATTCAACATCATCTCATGCTGTCAACCCACGGAAGGTTGGCTGCAGTGAATCTCCAGTCTGATCTGTTTCTTCCTTTCGTAGTGCACTTGGCCAAGCTAGTTCCTGTTCATAAGAATCTTCCTCATTCTGCTGAAGGGTTTTTTTTTTTTTGGTCATGTCATTCCTACTTTTCTGTTAACTTCCATTTCACATTTTCCATCCTCTGTTATCATGTGTCCCAAATACCTAAAGTTTTTCACTTGTTCAAGCAATTTTCCATTTATTTTTTTTTTATATTTACGGCTGGCTGTATTTCTTCTCTGCTGATTACCATAACATTTGTCTTTCTGATCTTCATTTCCAGTCTGGGCCTTTGATTTTTGTTCATTCAGGTCACTAGTTTCTGTAGGTCTGTTTTATTCTCTGAGATGTTGTTATGTTGTATTTTTTGTTACAAAAAAACGTGGCCCAGCAGTGCCATGGAGACACTTAGGGGGATATGGTGCTAGTGCCCTTATTTTCCTTGATCTGTCAACACATGACATGGTTCTTCTGGCCACCTTTCCTAGCTTCAGAAGGAAACATGAATTCATTTCTACAGATGACTGATTGGGGTGCCTCAGCCAGGTATGGGCGGTCAACCTTTCAAGCAAGCCCATTAACCGTTATGCCAAGGTTCAAAGCCAGCGGGTGAAAAATTAAAGGAAGTTAAAAAAAAAAAAAAGAAAAACTAATTGTTGTAGCTTAATCCTCATTAAAGTTTTGAGTGACAGTTCATGTTTTTTGTTGTTTTTTTTCCCCCATGAAACAGGTGAATTTTCTCGACTTACTCGATGTCTTGATCCGAGCCCCAGAGTCTCCAAAACGGACAGAAAAACTAGAAGATATTAATCTTCTGTTCATTAATATGCACCACCTCATTAATGAATTCAGGTTTGTTTCTTATATATTTTCTATTTTGTCACAAACAGCCAGTGAGCAGTGCATGTACTGTAATTTATCTCAATGTTTACACAGCTAAACCTGATACAGTCAGCGGCAGTGGAATGGCTAGCTGCTCATGATGTGGTTAATGGTGTCATTGTCATGGATTCACAGAGTATGCTTTGTAAGATTGAGAAGAAACTGGTTCGAAAAGAATGGGTTCATCTGTTAAGCCAGTCAACTGTGACAAGCCTAATGTGGCTTTATTTTTTAAGGCACGCAGGAGCACATGGCAATGATGTGGCAGATAGACTTGTTGTACAGGGTAAAATAAATGGCAGACTGATAATGGACAAGGGGGACATTGCTAAAGCTGTATTGGACAGACTGCGGGAAAATGAAGAGTGGGAATGGAAGAACAATGCAGATCTGAAGAGACTGCTGGAGCTAGGACAAATTAAAGGTGCTGGCAGGAAATCCAAACTGTATGGCAGAAAACGCATCGTAAAGAACCAACATATGACAGGAACTATGAGCAGACATACTCTTGGACCGATGCTGTGGCATGCGACGGAGCATATATATGGGGTTGTCGCAAATGCAGTGAAGCCGGAGTTTAAACTTTGAACTTTGAACCTGATACAGTCACATTTGATTTTCATATTTGTAAAATAAATATTCAGAAGGCTCCAGGCAACACTTATAATCTTATTTTTTAAGTCAAAAGTCAATAGTTTGACTATTTAAAGTTGACCATTTAAAGGTGAACAGATAGTGATGTGGCTGTTCATGTCAAGGCAGTTATTTGTCGCCCATAAACTGAGGTTTTCTTCCTCTCCTTCATTATTTTTATATTTTCCATAATGTGAGACAAGCAGTGACAACAGCTCGTTATTATGAATCACATATTTCATTCAACTTGGTATATGTATAATATGTTACATTCAACTCAGCTTTTTGTATCACATGTTACATTCAGCTCAGATTTTTGTATCACATGTTACAGGAGAATATGTGTAATAATTTTTGTCTCTGTTTAATCAAATACATCAGTTTTGTGTTTTCGTTTCCTCTGTGTTTAAGTATCAGGTCATGCTAAATCTGGAGTAAGACAAAAGTCTGGAGCCAGGGTAATGTCTATGATTTGCTTCAGCTCTCTGCAGTAGCCTAGAGCTTCTTTCTCAATTCCAGTCCATTTCATTACACCTGGCATCTCGAATCCACACAAGCAGGTCCGACAATTAAGTAATGAGACTAATTACATAAAAAATAAAATAAACAACAGTTGAAGATATAACCTGTATTTTATTCAAAGTAAGCCCCTTGTGCATTCATACAGTGAGTGGCACGATCTAACAAACATTGGAACAACCTCTACAGTACTTCTGTTGGTATGGCCCTTAAACTCAATGTTACTGCCCTTTGGATGTCATCAGTATCGTCAAAGAAGTGTCCTTTCAGTGGTAACTTTAATTTTAGGAATAGAAAATAATTGCAGGAAGACAAATCTGGGGAATAGAGTGGATGGTTGAGAACACACACTTTTTTTGGGGGGGCCAAAAATTCCTGTACAACTACGCCCGGTGAGCTGGTGCATCATCATAAAGAAGGAAAAAACTGCCAGCTGTTGAATACTTGGGTTAGACTCTGAGAATCCTTTTCAATAGACATTGCAAAATACTTAAATAAACTTTGGCAGTGACAGTCTGTCCCTTTGGAATAAATTGTCTTCACTTTTGAAGACAAATTTTTTTGCCCTTTGGTGATGATGATAATTTCCACTGAGCACTTTGGCATTTAGTTGTGGAATCATAGCGGAAGATCCATGTTGCATCCTCTGCAACGATCAAATTTAAGAAATGTTTATTTCTGCGACATGTTTTGATGATGTCTTTTGCGTACTCAACCCGCTGATGTTTTTGGTCATCAGACAACGAATGTGGTAGAAACTGGAAAGCAACTTTTTTAATGCCCAAATCTTCCACTAAAATGTTACGAATGGTCTCTCGGTTAACACCAAATTCATCTGCCATAATCCTCACAGTCAAACAACGATCTCCTTGTATCCATTCTCTGAATTTTGCAACGAGTTCCTCATTACGAACAGAAATTAGGCATCCATGTCTAGTTGCATTTGTAATCATTTCCACAGCACTTTTGAATCATGAATACCTGAATATCTGTGCACGAGATAAACAATTATCCCCATAAACTTGTCGCATCAATTCAACTTCTCAATGGCACTTTTTCCGAGTTTTAAACAGAATTTAATGTTAGCTCTTTGCTCAATGCTGATTACATAACAATGCACCTCTAACTAGGTCAACAAAATGGCGGCTTGTTTGTCGTCAGCTTATCAGGCGGCGATGAAAGTTGCCAGATCATAGATGAAGGTTGCTTCTTTGGATTCCATAGACGGCATTTTTGTCTTGGCCATAACAAAATTGATCTCATTACTTAATTGTCAGACCTTGTATAACAGTGATATTCTGGATGAGCAGATGGAAGTCTGTGAAGCCAAACTGAGCTCTAGGGCGGTGTCCTATGAGGCAAGAGAGCAACAGCCCAGAATAGTTTTAGAACCCCTGGTATGGAATATTATCTTGAGTTTTGCTGCTTTTTCCACGTGGGTGTTTGTTTGTATGTGATGTTTCTATCAGTTCTGTATAATGCGCTGTCCATATCTTTGGGCTTTTTTAAGTTTTTGTCATCTTTCTCATCTCGAGTAAAGCTGTTATTAAATTAGTAGAGATAATTTGTTGTATCTTCACTGACCAGGCCTCACCAAGCGCGAGAGACATTGAGAGTAATGCTGGAGTTACAACGAACAAAGAGAACAGAAATTGCGCACAAATTCCAGGAGCATTTTGACAAGGTAAGCTGTTAATATTTTACCCAGGTCGTCTAGATCTGTGGGTGAGGAGCCTGATAAGAAGATGAAAATCTCAGGTAAAAGATAGATGTTAAAAATATTAGTCCTTTTTTTTTTTTAACTGCTTATAACAAGCTGTTGGAAGCTTGGTTTGTGTAAAGGATAATGCTTGGTTTGTGTAAAGGTTAATGCTTGGTTTGTGTAAAGGTTAATGCTTGGTTTGTGTAAAGGTTAATGTGCCATAATTTGTTAGTTGATTGTGGCTTGTGGCTGAAGTCAAGCGGTGCAGAAAACATGTGATTTCAGAATCCAGCATCATCACATTCAGGACACTCCCATATATGCTCTGCCACATACACCAACATCCATCAAAGAGTCTGTCTACACATAGTTCCCATCAGATGTTGGTTGTTTAGTGAAGATTTTATTCCAGCACCCGTGCTCTGTACCAGCTTCATCAATCTCTGTATATGCACATTGTCCATCCACTCCCTTTCCTCATCCTCCCACAGTCTAACATGGCCTTCACAATGCCCTCCATTCTCAGCCTGCCATGTATTTTGGACTGTCCAGCCAGTCTATCAGTCAATCTGTCCAGCCATTCCATCAGCCAGTCTATCAGCCATTTCATTTCCATGCACACCCGCATGCCTTGGACAGAAGATCCACATTAATCCCCTCACATGTGAGTGCCTCAGCAGGTATACCCATTCTCTTGTAAGAAAATTCTTCACATTCTTCATCTGCATGCTCATTGAGTCCATAACAACACCTTGAGACACTTCCTGAACTACCGGCCACCTGATTGCCACCGATACCATGTAAAAAAAAAAATACCACAGCAGTTTAGAAGGGCAGTATAATATAAACATGGGCACTAACACCATATCCCTATGTGCCTCTAAGCCATGACAGGTTTACCTTTACCTTTTTTTTTTTTAGCACAGAAAGATAAATTAGGTGTAATTTACTGGCCTAAACAACTGCACCATCTAGCATTGACCAAAATAAATGAACTGTCCATCACCATAATTCAAAAATCACATTGTCTAGCATTGGTCCCAGTAAATGCACTTTATAGCAAATTTCAAAATAACTACACTATCCAGCACTGGATCACATAACCACCATTTATCACTGGACTAAATAACTCCACCATTTATCACTGGACCAAATAACTCCACCATTTATCACTGGACCAAATAACTCCACCATCCAGCACTGGACCAGATAACTCCACCATTTATCACTGGACCAAATAACTCCACCATTTATCACTGGACCAAATAACTCCATCATCCAGCACTGGACCAAATAACTCCACCATCCAGTACTGGACCAAATAACTCCACCATCCAGCACTGGACCAAATAACTCCACCATTTATCACTGGACCAAATAACTCCACCATTTATCACTGGACCAAAAAACTCCACCATCCAGCACTGTACCAAGTAATTCCACCATCCAGCACTGGACCAAATAACTCCACTATTAATCACTGGACCAAATGACTCCACCATTTCACTGGACCAAATAACTCCACCATCCAGCACTGGACCAGATAACTCCACCATTTATCACTGGACCAAATAACTCCACCATTTATCACTGGACCAAATAACTCCATCATCCAGCACTGGACCAAATAACTCCACCATCCAGTACTGGACCAAATAACTCCACCATCCAGCACTGGACCAAATAACTCCACCATTTATCACTGGACCAAATAACTCCACCATTTATCACTGGACCAAAAAACTCCACCATCCAGCACTGTACCAAGTAATTCCACCATCCAGCACTGGACCAAATAACTCCACTATTAATCACTGGACCAAATGACTCCACCATTTATCACTGGACCAAAAAACTCCACCATCCAGCACTGTACCAAATAATTCCACCATCCAGCACTGTACCAAATAACTCCACCATTTATCACAGGACCAAATAACTCCACCATCCAGCACTGGACCAGATAACTCCACTATTTATCACTGGACCAAATAACTTCACCATCTAGCATTTTAGCCAGATAACTGCAGTGTCGGGCGCAGTATTTATTACACCTGTCATAGAAATGTGTATTTGTTCCACATTGTTTTCACATCAGATATTTTTATGATCCCAGGTGCTAGATCTGATCCAGTCAGCAGTTAATGCAATACCAGACGATGTCAGCGTGGACTCGACACTTCTTACAGATGGAGACTCGCTGGGGCAGACTGTGGATATAAAGTTCGAGCCCATGGATTTGGAGGCCTGTGACAGTTTGGACACTATGATGTGTAAAATTGTGGATGAAATGACATAAAAACTGTGGGTAAAATGAAGTGACATAAAATTGCAGATGTTGTGATTTACAGTTGTGTATGAAATGATGTAAGGCTGTGGATGAAGTGACAAAGGTGTGGATAAAGTAACTTGACATTTGTGAATTAAATGACACAGAATTATGGATGAGAGTTGTGGATGAACTAACAGTTGTGAATTAAATGACACAAAATTGTGGATGAAGTAACAAAGTTGTGGATGAATTAACAGTTGTGGATTAAATGACACAAAATTGTGAATGAAATAAACCACTAAAGAAGATAAGCTCTACAGTTCCATACATGAATTACAAAAAAAAAACGGTGAAATTTATCCAAGAGACAGGACTGCAGATATAGGCAGACAATGTGTAAGAAGAAGAAATGAATGAAGTGACAAACATATGTGGATTGTATGACATAAAGTTGATTAAATGGCTTAAAATTGTGGATAAAGTGATTTACATTGGTGGATGAAATGACAAGGTTGATGAAATGACATAAAATTGTGGAGTGACTTACAGTTGTGGATGAAATGACATAAAGTTGATGAAATGAAATAAAATTGTGGATGTAGTGACTTACAGTTGTGGATGAAATGACATAAAGTTGATGAAATGATATAACATTGTGGATGGGGAGTGACTTACAGTTGTGGATGAAATGACATATAGTTGATAAAATGACATAAAATTGTGGAGTGACTTACAGTTGTGGATGAAATGACATAAAGTTGATGAAATGATATAATGTTGTGGATGAAGTGATATAAAGTTGATGAAATGACATAAAATTGTGGATGGAGTGACTTACAGTTGTGGATGAAATGATATAAAGTTGATAAAATAACATAAAATTGTGGAGTGACTTACAGTTATGGATGAAATGACATAAAATTGTGGATGGAGTGACTTACAGTTGTGGATGAAATGACATAAAGTTGATGAAATGAAATAAAATTGTGGATGGAGTGACTTACAGTTGTGGATGAAATGACATAAAGTTGATGAAATAACATTGTGGATGGAGTGACTTACAGTTGTGGATGAAATGACATAAAGTTGATGAAATGATATAATGTTGTGGATAAAGTGACTTACAGTTGTGGATGAAATGACATAAAGTTGATGAAATGACATAATGTTGTGGATGGAGTGACTTACAGTTGTGGATGAAATGACATAAAGTTGATGAAATGACATAAAATTGTGGATGGAATGACTTACAGTTGTGGATGAAATGACATAAAGTTGATGAAATGACATAAATTGTGGATGGAATGACTTACAGTTGTGGATGAAATGACATAAAGTTGATGAAATGACATAAAATTGTGGATGGAATGACTTACAGTTGTGGATGAAATGACATAAAGTTGATGAAATGACATAAAATTGTGGATGGAGTGACTTACAGTTGTGGATGAAATGACACAACAGTTAAAACAGAGGGCAGGAAGAAATTTCAAAATGTCTTACAAGTGTTGGACAAAATTGAAAGAGAGTGCCAGTTTTGCTTTATGTACAAGTTTTATGAATAATTTGTGTTAACAACAGTGATATTATTTGTGTACTGTATCAATGTTTAAATAACATTGAATGTGGTAGACAAAGAGATGAAGGACATAATGTCAGACATTTGGAGGAGGGGGGAGGGCATAAAGACACATAGCTAACATGCCAGCATCGGGGTTGGTGAACCATAGCTGACCAAGACCCTGTCCACGTCTCCGTTGGTACCCCCAGAAACAGGCCTAGCCTGGCTAATGGGGCAGGGAACACTGTGGTCCCTACAGCAGTGGAGTCTGCTAAAGAAGTATTGCATGCCCCGTGCTTTTTTAGATCCACTCAGGGACAGAAAAAAACTAGCCGCCATAACTCCCGCCCACGCCAGCACGATTCTCTGATTCAGCACCTTCACCACATTGGCTGCAAAGAACACCAGTTCACATTTCCTTGGAGATTAAAGAAGTCAGACATGACTGCCTGCAAAATTCTTCACCCTGTTAAAAATAAAGTTCATTTTTTTCATGGCGCTTTTTTTTGTTTGTTTGTTGTATGTTCAATAAATGTTGACTGTCTCTATGAGGTTTGTTAAATAACTTTCATTCATTCATTGTGTGCCAAGCCAGATAATGCTGATGATCATGCTTCTCCATCTTGTGCGGTCCTTGGTGTTTCCAGTCAGTTCAGTTGCCTTTTCTTTTTTCTTTCTGCTTGGTCAGTCTGTTGAGATATTTTTCTCTTGGTCTCCCTCTCCTCCATTTTCTTCCGTCCAGTCATTACCCAAGTTCTGTAGCTTCCGTCTTCTCAAAACGTATCCATGATGTTTGTACTGTCTTTTTTTTCTTATAATTTTAACTAGTTTTTGTTTGTTCTGAAACTTCATTTGTCTGTCTGTCCAAGGTATTTGTTACATCTTTCATATTGCAGACTTTCATAGTAGCTTTATTTTTTCAATTTATTTTTATAAACCTTTCTTCATAGATTATTTTAATCATGCACAGGATTAGACTGTTCTTTTTTTTAATCATGCACAGGATTAGACTATTCTGTCTTTTTTTTAATCATGCACAGGATTAGACTATTCTGACTGTGAAGTTTTGTTCATTGACATTTTGTTTTTTCTTCAGTCATTTTTTTTTTCTTTGCCTTTCCAGTTTGTTTTTTTTTAATCCCCCTTTTAATTTTTCAAACAGATTGAAGGTCACAGCATCTGCGATTAATCATTGATACTTTCTCTCCTTTATTTTTTTTTTTTTGGCTGTGGTATTGCATATAAACATATAAATTATTGGAAACACCAAGGACCACACAAGATTGTAAACGCTTATTGGCATGGCACATAATAAACATGACTGTGCATATTTAAGACAGGGAATTATTTTGTTTGGTTCAGATTATATAAAGTGGACACTGGGCACTGAGTGGAAGGGGGGGGGGGAGTCATCATTAATGTCAGGAAAGGATAACTCAGAAAAGAGGCAGAGGAAGGTCAAGAGAGATGATAATGGGCAGTCTGAAATGATACCGGATAAAATGCAGTGCTGATGGATGATGGGAGATTGAGATTGAGAAGAATCTTGATCCTCAGTGGCACATGATGATGGCAAATGATGATCACCATGTGGAAAAATGGATGAAATCTTGTAAAGTCAGAAATCAGAGAGGTCAACGATCATATATTTGTTGTAAGAATTTTATTTTTTTTTTCAAATTCTTGGGCTCGACAGCCCTCGTCTGTGTGACCTTCTTTTGGTACATACCTAAGACTGATGACAGCATCAAATGAGAAAACATTGTCTAGAATTCTTGATAAATACAGACGTGACTGAAACAAAAAGGGAATATGAAGAAAGAAAATAACATGCTCAGAATGTGAAACATGAGCTGAATCAGTGGTTCCCATATTTTTTCAGGCTGCCACCCCGTCGCATTCTAAGTCATGTTCCTATGTGACCCTTACACGCACACACTTTAAGTGATTATAATGCTCTTTGCCCGCTCCTTTCTTCTTAGTGCCACCTGGATCTTTCCAATGCCCCCCCAGGTTATAGTACCTTCCACTTTGGGAACCACCTGAGACTCTGGTTAGGCTATTCCATTCAAAGAATAGCCAGACTTCTTAGAAGCAATATTCCAAACTTCACTGTTTGTATTGTACAACTAACAGAAAAAAACTGAAACACAGACTTCGTTCAGCTTGTGCCTTCAATCAAAACTTTCCAGTTCAGAGGTGATGTTTTGTCAATTCAGAGGTGATGTTTTGGCAGTTCAGAGGTGATGTTTTGTCAGTTCAGAGGTGAAGGTTTGTCAGTTCAGCGGTGATGTTTTTATGTGAGGTTTTCTCTTTGCCTAGTACAGAAGGCATGTATGTGAAACATTAACAGTTTTATTTGCATTTCAACGGCACATTTATATATAAAGCTGGGGATAAGGACAATATAAATTTTGGGAGGTGATAATTATGATGACTGGTCTGTACATATCTGATACCATATTATACAAAATAAGTCATCACACAGTACACATAAAAAAATCTGGCAAAATCTATGCCAGATAATAAAATATTTCTTTTGCCTTTGATACCTGGCAATTAAAAAAAAAAAAATGACAGAGAGAAAAATGTCTAACGAACTGAACGGGTGCCACAACTGGGGAAAAAATGCAACAAATTTAATTATCAGTACTGAAGGATGTGTGATCAAAAGTGTCTACTGGTGTGGTATCTAAGGAATGAATGACCTAGGTATTATACTGATGTGTATCACATACCTACCCCACACACACAGAAACTCATTCCCCCCCTCCCCCGCTAGCTGCACAGGTCTTCACGGTTCCAGCTGAAATTAATTTGTGATCTCATTTGATTGGCTGATTTCCCCCCCCCCCCCCCCCCCCCCCCAGTGAAGTTATGAAAACTCAAACTCGCTGACTTTTATGTCATACAATAAAATGGCAAAGGCCATGGTATTTCTTCAGACTGAAGTTCTGGCCAAAGATCCCATACTGGGCTCGCATGGTCCCATACTGGGCTTGCATCGATATATTACAAAGCAATTCATCCCTTTTAAATATATTTAAAATTCATGCATCCTTTCAGTTGTGAACACAAATAATAATTATACAACAGAATGTTGAACAGATATAGAGCTAAGTCTGTTATACGAGCAGTCTCAACTAATCTATCATACATCTTACATCCTTCCCATGCTATATCACTAACTCTGCAGTTCACTGTTTTTCTGTTTTTCAGGGAGTTTTTTTAACCTCATCAAGCTACTCTACTGAAGGTTTAAAAATGAAAGTATTCGTGTAAAGAACATAGTATAAAGACTTTTGCAGTTGAGAATACAAATTAGAGAGCTGAAACTGGAAAAAACTGGCAGAGATTTCAGTGCAAATTTGATTAACCTATAAAAACTGTAGACAAACGAACGAACAACCAATTTCTAAAAGGTGAACCCCTCAGATATTGGAGAAATTAAAAAATAGTAAGAGGGCAGTGTATGGCAGAATAGCACTGGCATAAGGGGAGAAGAGTTCTAACTCCCTAAGATGGAGAGGTTACTAATACTTTAGAACTTTCAGTAATGTTCACGAGTCTTGTTTGTGGTCAAACTGACTTGGTAGACTGAACTGGTACAGTACGGAAAGTCTGATTATCACATGAAAGGCAGAGAGAAGTTTCAAGGTTTTAACATCATACGATAGCAGGTGGTAAAATGAGTGAAGTATCACGTGATTTTACAGCGGAGCCAGGAAATATAAAAACAGAGGAGGCTCAGAGAAAAGAGGAGCTCTGAAAAAAAAAAAGACTCGGGAGCAGAGTTAGAGTTTCCCAGTCATACCTGAGAGGTAGGACCTCAATTGTGTTATAGTTGTTGTAAGAATAGGACCATGATTCATTGTTGGTTGTCCTTGTGGACATAGCGGTTTAGGATGTAGGTTGAAGGGTTTTTGTTGAGATGTTGATTTCCATAGCCTAGATAAGCAAGTATTAGGACATTAGTCTGTAAGTATGTCTTGAGTCTTATTTTGTCCTATGGCAGGAATTACTCCCTTGCCCGGACACTTGGCTTTATTTATTTTGTTGAGTTGTCTGTTTTCCTTGATTTATTAATTTCACATTACGTCATCCACATACAGTTCTCATATTAAAGTTCTGATTGTTTCTTGAAACTGTAAAACTGGAGACTGTTGTGATACATGTACATTTCTTGTATCATACTTAAGAATGACAGGATGGTTATCATTGGTCTTGTGGTCAAGAATTAAATATATGTGTGTTCAGACAGTCTTCATAGTTTCAGCTAAAGAATGGAATATTTGAAATGATTTTGAAATGATTTTGGCCCAGTGATAAATGGCATGGTTTTTGTTGAAAATCTTGGTGTGCTGTTACCTTGCGTTTGGCCTAGTAACCATTTGTTGGATTCCAACTCATGGAATAGTTAACTTGAGTAGTAAGAGAAAATTACACTCTTCCAGTAAACACACATAGCTGGCCAATCTAACGTGTTCTTGCTTAGGCATTCTGCCTTCAATGGCATCACTAACTTATTTCAATGGCTTTCAATTTGTCAAGAAATAGACAAATAAAATACTTGTATAGTATTGTGTCAGGCTATATTCTACTTTAACTGGCCTCACGATCCCTAATTCTACTTTAAGTGAGCAGAACCCTGTCTGTCCATCACTTATATCTTTCAGTCATTCATTTAGCTTTCCGAACCATTGCAGCTCATTGCTGCAGACAAGACTTGTCTCCATTCCTCTCTGTTCATAGTTTCTCCTTCCTGTTGTCCACTTCGAGGGCTCGTAGGTCTTCTTCCAGGTTGTCATGCTACTGTTGTCTTGGTCTGACTCTTTGTCTGTTTCCGTTTATCACTTCTGTAGAAGCTCTTTTTGTCTTGTCTATTCTAGTCCATCCTCTCCAAGTGTCCGAGCCATCTCAGTCTGTTGGGTTTCATAATGGTAGTTATAAGTGGAGATTGGAATACTGTGCATATTTATTATTTGTAATTTTCCAATCTTGTGACATAGGATCGGTCCAAAAATTCTTCTCAAGATTCTGTTTTCAAAGATATGTAGCTGTCCTTCATCTTGTTTTGTAGTGCTCCATGTTTCTGAGCCACACAAGACAGCTGATCTAATTTGATCACATATCACTTCCTATTTTTTAACTAACAAACCTGTCTTCTGTATATTCATATATATGTATCGTCATTTCTTTTAATGCATAGTTTTACCTCTGTATAAAATTTGAAAAAAAAATCTGACTTGTTCATAATTTTTAAATGTCACGTGTACATCCACATAACGTTAATCCAGCTAGTGCTAACTTTGTTATACAGAATAGCATTTTAATATATCAAATGACTGAAGCACAGATGAGGGTGTTGGAGATTCCGTACAATTATCAGGCCTGGCCAAAACTATCCTACTTCCCCATGATACTCCTCCCTTTCTTAACAGATGTTCTCCACTGTGGTGGAGCCGGTTAAGAAGCCAGCTTCTTCGATCTACTCCATGTCACTGTGACCTGCTCTCTCTGCCTCACACACTTATCTGCCCTTCAAGATTTAAACCATGGCTTTAGCCGCGAGAGAAGGAAAGTACACATTAACTAAAAATATCACAATAACTGTCTGGAAGATCATACAACATCAATATTTCCTTTGCTACAGATAACTTAGGACTGAACAACTTGCAAGGAAAATGATAGTCAAACATTCTTGCAAGACAAGATTTTTTTCTCCATTACAAATCAATCCAAGCTTGCATTAAGCTTGTGCCAGTTTTTTGTTTTTTTTACACCATGAACATGATACAAAACGAAAAAAATATAAGTATCACATGAATCTAAATGTCTGCAGGCGGAACTGTGATGAGACCAGTTGTCCTGAATACATCAATACCTTTGTGCAGCACACATACTCGAGCATAGCCCAGTCGTACCAGCTCATTGGCAAACTGAAAATAAGAATTCAAGCAATTAAAGGAACTGGCATCGTACGAGAACTCCCACTTAATTATAGCACTTTACTTTACATTTTTTTTATGTGTCCATGAATACATACAAGAATGGGTTCAAAGCTGCCACGGTTGTTAGCTACATTATCTCGGCATTTCAGACATGTCTATGGGTACCTTGATCTCTTCTTCTACAACACTTTCAATGTACGACTGAAAACACAGCTGGTTGACCATAATTCTGTTATGTTAGAGAAAAATGTAACTATGCTAACAAGTTGTAGTTTTTTTTTTTGTTTCATTTACTTTCCTAAACGAAATTTTGTCTTTAAGACCATTCAAGATAGTTCCAAGGTGGAACATGTTGAGAGGAGCATGTTCTATCTGGTATATCTATCAGGTAGAGAATGGAGGGAGATTACTCATGAATAATAAACAGCAACTGGTCCTGCTGCTTCATACAGAGGCCATCATGTGATAAAAAGGCATGTTAGAGGTTCTGGGCCATATGGTACATGCAGACAATACGATGATGAATATCTGTAGGTGACAATATTTTGGAAGAAAGAAGCGATCAAACCCCATACCCTCCCATTTCAAAATCCATATTTAAAGCTTTTCATGACTTTCTTAGACGATATATGGTATTCCTTATTTTGGTATGCTCAGTCACATGTAGAATTTAACACTGTCTGAACACAACTCACATTGGCTGCATTGCGTCCTCTGTTTCCAACAACAACAATGACTTGATTCCTGCGATTGTTCAGAGCTTGCACGGCTGGACAAGGATTGAGGTCACCTTCTGGGGAAAAAGCTGTCTGGAATGGAATGTTGATGCTTCCCTGAAGTGTGCCTCTTCGAAAACTGAGACAAAGGAGTCAAGGAGCTTCAAGCTGGAATGAGTATGTTATAAAAGCTAACAATTATTTACTGAAACAAATATCGCTCTGTTGGACCCTTCCATGAAGCGAAGATGCAGTATTCAAGTTTAATGAAACAGTGATCAGCAACCCACAGTTAACTGACTGCATCAGTTGGCGAACCACAGCTGACCAACTCCCTATTTTACCCTTCACCCTGCCATCACATGTTACAAGGTACAACATATTAAAGTTAACAAAAACTAACTAGGTAAAAAAAAACATTTGCAGAATGGCTTTGGCCAGAAAAGTTTCCACAACTGTTGGTTCAATCCCTTAACCTGGCATATATCTCATTTATTTTCAGTCTGTAATCCAATCCACATTTTCCAGTACTGGATTGTTCGGTGACAGAATCATCCACCAACTAAGCAGGAAGTTACGTGCTGGAATCTCAGCAAGCATATGGGATATTTTCACAAGTCTTTACCTCCCTTACTGGTTTCATATCATCTACAAATCTCTACAGCTATGAGAAAACTGCCTGCCCCAGAAAAGAGAGGATTTATGCCTGCAAGAGCAGGCACACTACAGAAAACAGCATATATTGATGTCAATGTATTAAATGGAGGTCATGTTGTGAATATAGTCCTATTTACAAGATGATAACTGAATTGCCAGCAGATAAACACATGCAGAAAATGTTCGTGTTTGTTAATTAACTCTGGAAATACAGTCATGTCATCTTGAAAGATAGAGTTAAAAACTGTGCTATGCAGCTTTCAGGGCCTTTTGGCTAAGCTCAAAATGTAGTTCTGCGCTCTGCAGAATGTACACTTTGTTATTTTGGAACAAACGAGGTGCTTGAGGCCTGCCCTGCACACTGAATGCCAGAGGTAAGGTCCATGTCTCGTTACGGGTGAACCCAGTTTGCAGTACCACCGGGTCACGGCCTGCTGTTTTCGTTGTCTTAAAAAAAAAATTTCAGGGCCAATATCATGTCCCACCTCTCCCATGATGCTCCCAGTAACTGGCTAACAGAGGCATGGACTGCTATAGACCCCATGGTGGTGGAGTCTGCTAAAGAAGTACTATACTTGCTGCTTGTTGGCTCCACTAATGATCCGAAAAAAAAAACCAACTGTCGCAACCTGCTCCTCATTCAGCATGATGCTATGCTTCAACACCTTCACTGCACTGGCTGAAAAGAACATCCTATTGAGCAGAATAAGGATACAAAACAAGAACAAGAAGACAGTACTGAAATAAGCCATCAGCAGTTTACAGAAACAGTTTGCTATCAATGAGCTCGGCAACTTCTCTTTTAGCTAATTTTACCAACATTTTGCTTTAAAAAAAAAAAGTATAAAACAAGAATCTGATGGACAAAATTAAAAACATGTTTTGTTCAAGTCTGTGAAAAGTATCATCATCATCATCATGTGCCCTCTCTCTAGGAAGACTGCTGCAATGATGCTCTGATTTGCTGTCTTTTATTTTACAGCGCACCCAACAAGGTTGAATCTACTGTAATTTATACAGACTCCATAATGTAAAGGAGAGTTATATTTGGCAATGTTTGCTTACAAATAACACTCATGATGAAATGCACAAACAAACAAAAAAAACTCGTTAACGTGAAGAGGTCAAGGATACTCATCGTACAATCGAACATCTATTATGAGGATCATGGGCTTGCTGTTCTGCCTCTTCTTGGTGGGGCTGCGAGAGTAAGCTGCCCCTGCCAGTTCTCCAAGCTCAATTAAATCTTCTGCTGAAATCCTTGGGCACTTCTCTCCTTTTAGTTCCTCTATAGGGATCGGCTCCATAGACTAAATTATGTGGATTGGATCAAAATGAGAAATTACATAAACGCAGAAAACAAATCCATGATATCTAATCCCTCTACTGAATCGATTCCTTTGAATTCCTGTTAAAGAATGGACCAAGATTTTTGAAAATGTAATAAATCTCCAGTGGTGAACCCATGCTGCCAAAGTGGCATATGCATTTTTTGAGCACTCAAAGACCAAAACAAATCACATTTAATAAAACACTGCAAAATTTCATGTGGTATGCGAGGGAAGTTTTTTTGTTTTTTTTTAAGAAAATTTAGCATGTACCCTCAACAAACAAACAAAATTCGCCACCCTTGGCACAAATAGGCTTAAGATAAAAGTTCTCAGAGCTGCATTTGCAATGATATAAGTTTGTCCTGACTACATAAACAAAAACTTTCCCTTTGGTCCTCTATTCAAACTTATATGTGTGCTCTATTCAAACTTATATGTGTGCTCTATTCAAACGTTATGTGTGAAGACGCTGTCTGTTTTGGCAATCAGCAACCCACAGCCTGACCAAGGCCTTGTTCTACCTCTCCACTGGTACCCCCAGTAGCAGGCTTAGCCTGGCTAACAGGGCAGGGATCACCACAATCCCTTGTGGTGCAGTCTGCTAAAGAAGAACTGCACCCCCCTGCTTTTTAGCTGTACTCAGGGACCGAAAAAAAAATAGCCTCCATAACCCTATCCCAAGCTGACACGATGTTGTGCCTCACCATCTTCAGAGCACTGGCTGCAGAGAACACCAGCTCGCAGTTCCAGGGAGACAGAAGACGAGACTGTTCAAGGAAATACACATTTACATTCACATACAAAACAAGACAGTCACTGCACGTTACGCAAATCCCACAAGTTTCGAATAACAGCTGACAGTGACCTGTCTTTCTACCATCTCCCCAGCCCTTATGTTTGATCCAGATATCTTCTTCTTCTTCTTCGTTCGCTTCTACCACCAAAACCGCACTGTGATCCTACTGAATTTACGCCTGTGGTCCTCGTTAGGTCCCGTGGTCTCCTGTGTGGTCCCCGAAAGGACCACACGAGATCCACGAGAGGACCACATGGGGTTCAGAGTATCACAGGGCTTTAGACTGTATTCTTGGTGGGTCTCAGAAGCGGGATTGCGTGACACCGTGGTTTTCATTGCACCAGTTTAGTCTAGGGTTGGACTTTCTCACCGGAAGACCTCGACGTGTTTAGGATATCAGTGCATCCCCGCTGGGTGAGAGGCGGTAGCCCACCCAGGCCAGAGTTGGACCTTCTCACCGGAAAACCTCGACGTGTTTTGAGATACCCGTGTATCACCGCCGGGTGAGAGGTGGTTGCCCATCCAGTCCAGAGTCGGACTTTCTCACCGGAAAACCTCAGCGTGATTAGGATACGCAAACATCCCCGCCGGTGAGAGGTGGTTGCCTATCTAGACTTCCCTGGTCCAGTGTCTCTGACTTCAGCATTTTGCGGTCGTGGCCGCTACCCTTCCTAGTTGTGACCAGGATGGAGCTTTTGTCCAGGAGGACGGATCCTCGCCACTAGTGACTTCCACCCCTGGGTTGAGCCGGTTTAGGCATATTATCCCAGTATGGGCGTGTTTGGGACGTGACCGACCTCTAGAGCAGAGGTACTGTGACATGCATAGCCTTCAAGATTCACCCCTGGTGTGAGCCAGTTTAGGCAAAATTCACCAGTATGGGTGTATATCAGGCGTGACCGACCTCTAGAGCGGAGGTGACATGACATGTCTAGCCATCAAGTTCCACCCCTGGTGTGTGCCGGTTTAGGCATATTTCACCAGTGTAGGTGTATTTCGGACGTGGCCGGCCTCTAGAGCAGAGGTGCCGTGGTATGTATAGCTCTCGTAGCGATACTACTGGACATACCGATTAAACTTCACTTTATCCTTTCCACCACCTTTCCCATCGGCACCGCACAGCAACCTTTATTTCTTTTCCGCTTCGCTCCACGCGCGGCATTTGAAGAGTCTCGCCAGCAGTGTCTTAACCTCTGGGACAAGCCGGTTCATGCATTTCACCCGATATGACTGCACTCAGGACGTGGCCGACCTCCAGACCAGAGGTGCCGTGATTTGACTGTTTGCTTCGCTTTATCCTTTCTACCACCTTTTCCGCAGTGATGCTGCGCGGCAACCTCATCTGCACCTTTCTTCATTGGCCGGGAGGAGCACCGCTCCACGCACGGCAACTGAAGGATCTCGCCAACAGCACTGATCCAGATATAAAAATGGGTACATGACACACTGATGTTGAGAAAAAAAAATTGTTAGCAATGACAGAGAATATTTCTGTGTAAAACCCGGCACACTGGATCACATCAGAAGTTGGTGAATGAAAGGACAATCAGAAAAACCAAGCTCAGCACCATAAATAAAATTCTCCAGAATCAAGAGCATGAGAATGGGAAAAAAAAGTAGAAAAAAAAAATAATAAAATCTCACAATTACAGTCTTTCATGTCAATCCTATGATGACTTTTTTTTCACAAATCCTACAATCACATTTCATGAAATATCATACAATCACAACTTTTATGCAAATCCTGCAGTCACTGCCTCCCATGCAAATCAGTCACCCACTGTCTTTCTCATAAACTGAGCCCAGGTTCCATCAATGTGATCAATTCATACCAAGTCAGTCTGTGGCAGGTCATGGTAGTCTATGCTGTAGTATGACAAGTTTGGTCTCTCATCTGACACTCTGGGCTTTATTGGCCTGGCATGCTGTCTGTAGGTGGCGCTCTTCGGCGTAGTACAGAAAATCTTTATAGAATCTTGGACGCATCGCTCGATATCAATCTCTGGTGACAAAAATCAAAATTCTGGGAATGAGACAGTGACTGAGATAAAACTTACACTAAAAAAATCAATCATGCATGACAGACAAAACTAAAAATAAATGTTAAAACCAGAACTCTTGTACCCATCTTGCACTCTTTTCTTCACAACTGAAAATTTAACTGACCCACCTCAAAGCACAAACAGTAGAACAAAACAAAAGAATTTGACTTACAGAGTATTATTCTGCATTTTACACTGCCTGATTTTCATGTTCCGTAAGTTAAAAAAGGAATAAAATAGCTATCACACAATGGCCGTCTTACCAGGCATGTCAGAAAACAGCAATATACACTCATTGAAGCCGAAGGACAAAAGTCTGTCCCGCAACTGCTGCAGAATTGAGACTCCAATGCAAAGTGGGAAAGATGAATTGCCTAGTAACAGGGTATCCCACAGATGTACAATTTTGTGTAGTGGGAAAACATCTTGAGGAGACAAAAGATGAAAATGTATTCATTAATTTCACATTTAAAAAAAAAAATTTCTAATTCATTTTCTATGACTTTCACACACAGACTTCATGTTTTCATTGGACCTCCAATTTATCTGTGTGAGCAGAGCAGTGATTTCCTGCCAAAGATTCTTGGCCCAGTTCTAGCCAGTCATGTTTCAGTCATCTCAGCTGTAGAAACAGGTACCTGGTTCCTGGCGCTGAGGAACAAAAGATGGATAGCTAGGTATAATAATGATCACCCTCCAGTATGATGACAAGTCAAGAACATCACCCTCCAGGGTGGTGGCAAGTCAAGTACGACGCCCTCCGGCATGGCAGCGAGTCAAGAATGTTGCCCTCTAGTGTGACGGCAAGTCAAGAACATAGCCCTCCCTCCAGCATGATAGCAAGTCAAGACATCACACTCCAGTGTGACAGCAAGTCAAGAACACTGCATCATCCCCCCTAGTGTGATGGCAAGTCAAGAATGCTGCCCTTTCTCCAGCAAGACAAGTCAAGAACACTGCCCTCCAGCATGACAATAAGTCAAGAATGTCACCCTCCCTTCAGAATGATGACAAGTACACCTTCTTCCAATGTGACGACAAGTGGAGTGCACCCTCCCTCCAGCATGAAGACAAGTCGAGTACACCCTCCCTCCAGCATTAAAAGTCAAGTACACCCTCCCTCCAGCATGACAATAAGTCAAGTACACCCTCCCTCCAGTGTGACAACAAAGAAGAACATCGCCCTCTAGTGTGATGACAAGTTAAGAACATCACCCGCCTGTGTGAAAACAAATCAACCAAAAAATATTAACACTAACATGTTTGTAGGCCTCAAAGCAGCCAGTTAAAAGTACCAAAGTTTTAGGGATAATATTTTAGCTAACATAAAACATAAACACTGCAGAAGGAAAGCTCTATACATAGAATATTCTTAAACAGGGTCAATTTTTCACTCTTCTTTGGGGAAATGGTTTGAAGTAGCACAGTCAAAAGTGAACTGTATTCTCTTGTGAGTGTTGCAGATTGGAGATCTGTTACTGGTAGCTCACTCTGATTTTTAAAAAATGGATGCCTCAAATATGTATGTGAGTGAAAACTATGAAAATGGAGAACATCTACCCACAGGGTGAAGCATACTGAACTGCACATATGCCTGTCAGCGCATTAAAGGAAGCCAAGAGATCACATACAAATCACACTCATGAGTATCTGAATCCAGCCAAATCCACAACGGGCAGAGAAAAAAAAAAATATTCTGTATGCACAGTATCAGTCGAACTGCGAAAAGTTGTGGAAAAAAAAAAACAAAAACCGAGCAATCACATAAATCATTTCAACATGTCCTGACTCCATTTTAGATACACGTTTGTGGTTATGACTCACATATACTTACGTGCATACATTGTGAGGAACCAGGGGATAGCATACAACTGAAAAATTGAGGAGTACATTTGTAATCATCATCATCATCATTAATAAAACCTATTCCTATGTTAAATACTTAATTTAAAGACTTCCAATTTTAAAGTCAGTGTTTCAAATTGTAAATATAAAGAAGACACAATACGGACACTGTGAAATAAATTTTTCTTCTTCTGACTCCTTGAAAACCATGAGCTGGTGTTCTTTGCAACTGATGCAATAAAGATGTTGAGGCACAACATCATGTCAGATTAAGTGTGGGTTACAGCTGTAATATTTCTAGTTTCTGAATGGAGCTATAAAAGCAGAGAGTGTGCAAACTTCTTTAGCAGACTCCACTGTCATGGAGACTATGGCAATCCATACCCCATTTGCCAGTCTTACATCTTCCATCCTTCCTGTGCCGCTAAATGTCACATAGGGCCTGCATGGTAGATCGCCAAGATTTCCTGTCTTCAGTGAGTTCTTCAATCTCATCAAGGGATGTTATGCCCACTAAAGTGGCCTCTCTTAACAATGTCCTCTTTAGAGTTTCACGTGGTCGATCTCTTTTATTATTATATTTTATATTATATTTTTATATTAGCCAGTCTAGACTAGTTATTTTGGGGGTACCAAAGAAAAGTTGGGACAAAGTATTAGTTGACTATGACTGCCAACCCTGATGTTAGGACAAAGTATTAGTTGACTATGACTGCCAACCCTGATGTTAGGACAAAGTATTAGTTGACTATGACTGCCAACCCTGATGTTAGGACAAAGTATTAGTTGAGTATGACTGCCAACCCTGATGTTGGGACAAAGTATTAGTTGGCTATGACTGCCAACCCTGATGCTAGCACGTCAGCTACAGGTCAATTCAGACAATGTCTTCATATCCTACGAAATAAATTAGTAGAAAACTAAAAGACTATTCAGTAATACACCTAATAAAAGAACAATTTGCACATTTTATTTGAAAGGCTTTAGTCTGCACTGGATTCTCTTTTTTTTTAAAATCTATAAACTACAATTTCACTTACTAGAATTGCCTTTGCTCTGTCTTCACCAAACATAACATAGTTGATTCAGTGCAACATCCATGCCACATTCAAATAATTTTCTTCAAACAAAGCTACTTCACTCAGTCCAAACTTAACAATTAAAAAAAAAAAAAAAGTAAGGTAAAATCAATAAAAAGAATCTACCCTGCAACATTTCAGCTTCTGCCTTCCTCAGGCAACAACAAAAGTGAAGAACAAGAATGAGAAAATGTAGAATATGAGTAACAGAAAACTCATGTACATAATGATCATCAGGCGGCAAGAACAAGGTAACTGAATTCCATCCCTTCGTCAAGATATAAAAAAAAAACACACACACACACACATATATATTCTTTCCACCTCTCTTTCTTCCATTCGTTATTTATTGAGTATTACACATAATCTGATTGATTGATTGAGTGATATTCTTAATGGGCCAACATTGCCTCATAGGGCGGAAATCATATCTTTCCATGTCTCACGACTTGCCGCTGCCTGTAATTATATTTACACATAATTTACTGCTCAGTAATTCAGTAACACAAAAACTTTTTTTTTCTTGAACTCGTAAACACAAAGAGAAGAAAAAGCTGAAATGAAGTCTCCGCTAAAATAACATAAAACCAGATAATAAAATAAAAGTGACTCTGTGGTCTGCAACTACAAACCACCATTTTTAGGTGTCAGCTGTTTGTGCAAATAAACACAAAACAATTTCATTCAGCAATGGTCCATCACTCAAAAATTCTTGTTCTAAATTCTTGTATCATGCTTTAAGTGTCTTGTAAATGTCAGATATAACTGCCACTTACATCTGGTATGAAACCAATCCCGTCTAGATGGTTACTGAGTTCAGGGTCATGGAATGCGATGAGGTGAGAGAATACTGCCAGGTATTCTGAATTTAGACAAAACATTCAGTATTAACTGGCATGTGACATATCATGTGTTTTCTATATCAGTTATAGCTCACACAATAAATCATGTGTTTTCTGAATCAGGTAAAGCACACATAATAAATCATGTGTTTTCTGAATCAGTTATAGTTCATATAATAAATCATGTGTTTTCTGAATCAGTTATAGCTCATATAATAAATCATGTATTTTCTATATCAGTTATAGCTCATATAATAAATGTTTCCTGAATCAGTTATAGCTCATATAATAAATCATGTGTTTTCTGAATCAGTTATAGCTCATGTAATAAATCATATGTTTTCTGAATCAGTTAAAGCACACATAATAAATCATGTGTTTTCTGAATCAGTTAGGTTCTAAGGACTGCAAACGCGCCACAAACAGCCTCTGGCAGTCAAGTCCAGCTCCTGGCCTTCCTGTGGCAGAACTGTTTTAAACTGACAGAAGAAGGGGCGAGGGCGAATATCTGGTGCCTGAAAACCAGTTACTTAGGGTAGATGAGTGTCACGTTTGGTAGCTCATCTGCCGCTGTTGGCGAGATCTTCAGCTGCCGTGCGTGGAGCGGTGCTCTTCCCGGCCAATGAAGAAATTTGCAGATGAGGTTGCCGCGCAGCATCACTGCGGAAAAGGTGGTTGAAAGAATAAAGCGAAGCAAACAGTCAAATCACGGCACCTCTGGTCTGGAGGTCAGCCACGTCCTGAGTGCAGTCATATCGGGTGAAATGCATGAACCAGCTTGTCCCAGAGGTTAAGTCACTGCTGGCTTAACTTTTCAAATGCCGCGCGTGGAGTGAAGCTCCTCCCGGTTAAGGAAGTAAATGCGGAAATAAAGGTTGCTGTGCGGCGCCGATGGGAAAAGGTGGTGGAAAGTGAAGTTTAACCTGGTATGTCCAGTAGTATCGCTACGAGAGCTATACCACGGCACCTCTGCTCTAGAGGCCGCCTACGTCCGAAATACACCTACACTGGTGAAATATGCCTAAACCGGCACACACCAGGGGTCGAACTCGATGGCTAGACATGTCATGCCACCTCCGCTCTAGAGGTCGGTAACGCCTGATAAACACCCATACTGGTGAATTTTGCCTAAACCGGCTCATACCAGGAGTGAATCTTGAAGGCTATGAATGTCACAGTACCTCTGCCCTAGAGGTCCGTCCCGTCCCAAACACGCCCATAATGGGATAATGCCTAAACCGGCTCAACCCAGGGGTAGAAGTCACTAGTGGCGAGGATTCATCCTCCTGGACAAAAGCTCCATCCTGGGCACAACTAGGAAGGGTAGCGGCCACAACTGCAAAATGCTGAAGTCGGAGACACTGGACCAGGGAAGTCTAGATAGGCAACCACCTCTCACCCGGCGGGGATGTCTGCGTATCCTAATCACGCTGAGGTTTTCCGGTGAGAAAGTCCAACCCTGGACTGGATGGGCGACCACCTCTCACCCGGCGGTGATACACGGGTATCTCAAAACACGTCGAGGTTTTCCGGTGAGAAAGTCCAACTCTGACCTGGGTGGGCTAACGCCTCTCACCCAGCGGGGATGCTCTGATATTCCAAACACGTCGAGGTCTTCCGGTGAGAAAGTCCAACCCTAGACCAAACTGGTGCAATGAAAACCACGGTGTCACGCAATCCCGCTTCTGAGACCCACCAAGAATACAGGCTAAAGCACTGTGACACTCTGAACCCCTTGTGGTCCTTTCGTGGAACTCGTGTGGTCTATTTTGGACCACACAGGGGACCACGGGACCTAACGAGGACCACATGCGTGAATTCAGTAGGTTCACAGTGCGGTTTTTGGTGGTAGAAGTGAACGAAGAAGAAGAAGAAGATGAATCAGTTAAAGCATACATGTGCAATCATGTGTTTTCTGAAAGTGTATCAGTCATGGAACTAGTCTGAAAACAGCTTTCTCAGTGACCTGTGGTAGAATAAATACAGTATTATTACATGCCCATTCCTTTACTGAAACCAAACTATGACAGACTAAGAGGTTGCTCAAACAATGGACCTTTTTTTTTTCGGGGGTAGGGGGGGTAGGGGGGGGGGGGGGTTTCTAAAAGATCTTAACACACATCCTGTCAAAATGGATGGCTAAGAAAATGCCTCTGTTGGTATTACAGGGCTCCTTGTTTTCTTCTCATTCTTTCCATAAAGCTTTTCTGGTGAGTTTCTGGCAAGTCTTCTACTATATAACACCTTCTGCCCATGCCTTGTTCAATATACCTGTCAGCCATTTTATGCCTATCTCCCCACATGCCTTTACTGCTTCTCCTGGCTGCATATCAATTCCTGCAGGCTATTTGTGCCTTTCTTCCATTTCCTTTGGGGCTCCGATCAGGGCTCCATCAGCCAGCTTTCCATAACTGTCATGTCTCTTTGCCACAGAAGATGTCTCTGAAAGCAGGTGTAGGTGCCTCTTGTAGAAGCTGTTGACCATTGTTTTGCTAGCAACTTCATTCATGGCTGACTCTACCAAAGACTGAATGGCATAATCAGTCACCAGGACAAACAAACCAGGTCTGTGTTTGCAAAGTCAGTGCTTTTTTTTTTCCCCTTCAATTTTTGGCCATTGTTGCCTTAAATGATGCAGTAACCCTACATATATTTGCTCTCTATAAAGAGTTTTTGCACAGGACAGAGAAAAATCTATCAAGGCTGTCATACCAACATTCTTGTATTAGTTTATCTATTAAGGCTGTCATACCAGCATTCTTGTATCAGTTTATCTATTAAGGCTGCCGGACCAACATTCTTGTATCAGTTTATCTATCAAGGCTGCCATACCAACATTCTTGTATCAGTTTATCTATCAAGGCTGCCACACCAACATTCTTATATCAGTTTATCTATCAAGGCTGCCATACCAACATTCTTGTATCAGTTTATCTATCAAGGCTGCCATACCAACATTCTTGTATCAGTTTATCTATCAAGGCTGCCTTACCAGCATTCTTGTATCAGTATGAGTTTATTTCATAGCCTCCTTCCCTAACATGATTTGCATATATTGTTTGCCTGAGTATATGATGAAGCATCTCCGAGTCTGTTACCGTGTTTTGTTTTGGTACTTAAGATCCAATATTGTGTGGAGAAGAAAACTGTTATCGAAAACATCTGGATACATGGCACAAGGACAACCAGGGAAAAGGTGGATAGATGGGGTGAAAGACACACTGTGGAAACATAACACAACAGCTACCTAGGCCTCTCACCTTACTCTGATGTGTGAACCTCCCTGCAATGATAATGGCATAAGAAGAGAGATAAGAAAGAAAAAGAACATAGTTCTCCATGTTTACACACAGTAAAATGGCTGCTTCAACTGCCGTTAAAGATTTTTCACATTATTCTTACCCTGAATTACAGGTGAGTTGTCCCTCAGGAAAAACTTGTGCAAATATTTGGGAATAAATGCAGACAAACAGGCAAATGCTAGAGCTTCATTATTGAAAGACAGCGCCAGGAAAGGTGCACAAAGTGAGTCCAAACCCTGCCAGTAAACATACTGTTGGTTGCTGATGACCCAGGCTTTAAGAATGCGTTTAAATTTGACATGTGCTGCGGGTGATGACAGAAGTTCATGATATTGATGGCAACGAGGAATATCAATATATTAGGAAATACAAAAAATGGAAACCGTTCTTTCTTTCTGCATTAACAAACTATAACCTCGGATGGAGTTTTAGTTACAGGACTGACTTTTCATGAATATATATATATATATATACTTTCCTTTAACATACTGGGTGCCATGTTGCATAGTGGTTAGTGCACTTGGATGCGATCAGAAGGTCCCTGGTTTGATTTCACACTCTGGCAGAATT
Source organism: Achatina immaculata (assembly GCA_009760885.1). Lineage (NCBI taxonomy): Eukaryota > Metazoa > Mollusca > Gastropoda > Stylommatophora > Achatinidae > Lissachatina > Lissachatina immaculata. The sequence continues at coordinate 43,083,359 of CM019700.1, read as the reverse complement.
TTTCAGACCAACCAGCACTGGTGTCAACCCAACCTCAAAAAAAAAAAAAATAATGGGTACCTGGGGTTTCCCTAGTAAAACCAAGGCATCAAGGACAGGTGATGGCATCCCTACCTCAAATTCTCTAGTGGCCTAGAAGTGTAAGGCACTAAGTAGCATCCCAATGTTACAGGACACAGATTTTTTTTTATTAAACATAGTGACAACTGCACTGATGATGTGCTCAGGTGTGTCCCACCTAGCAGGTACAAAATCTCTTTCCTGGAAGACAGGCCACCTGACCTCACTAGCCAGGGGATCAGAGAAAGATAGCTATCATTATGGAATCCAGTGTCTCTTAAAACAAAATTTCAGTTACCCAGGAGGATTTGAATTTGGACCTTTTCTGTGAGCATCCTAATCACCAAGAAAACAATAAAACTATAATCCACACACAAACAGAATCTCCTCCTTGTATTTTCTTTTGATATTTACCATCAAAAGGGCACTGGTTGTGTTGTTATTGCGCACCTAGCAAGGCCTGACATATTCAACTTCAATGTATTTTTTAGGACTGGGTTTGCCTTCCTATCTGTGACCCTTGGTCAAACAACCACCTGTCTCCAGGGGCACCGCTGGAGGGCAGAACAGAGTCCTGGTTGACCAGGGTTCACCAACCCTGATGTAAGCAGTCAGCTGTGGGTCACTGACCACGGACTCATTTTCACGAGGTACCGTATTTTCAGCCTCATTTGTTTATTTGACTTTCACAGTCAAAATATGGTTTGGTTTAGAACCCTCTGGCACCTCTTGCTACTCTGCCAGCTTTCCAGATATATGGACCGGTCCCTTGAAGCTATCTGGCAGAATCGGAAGGGTGTGTGGTGTGTTAGTGCTGCAGAGGAAGATATAAACAAACATAAATATGTTGAGAGGGGGGGGGCACCTTGAAAAGGCTACCTACTCGTAACATACCTGTCTGTCAGTTGTTGTTGGTGTCTCTTTATCGATAGAGTTGTAAATACCTTCAATATCACCCTGAAAGAAATGCCACAGCTTTGATAACAAACATCACGATCTACGCCAGAGATACATATGTGACATCTAGCGCAGATATTTAGTTGCAACATACAAAGGAACAAAAGACATAAAAGTTATTATGAAATATAAAATGTTACTGTGCTCTTTCACGATTCAGTTGAACCAAAACCTACTATGTACATATATAGTAGCTGATAAAAACTTTTTTTGCTGATAACTGATATTCAAATATTTAACATATATCAGTAACTGGTAATATCTCATCCTCAAAATGATACATAAACCTATCGGTTGTTTATACTATCTCAACCTCAAAATGATATAACAACCTATAACATATATTAGCAGTTGATACTATCTCAACCTCTAGATGATATATAAACCTAAAACATGTATTGGTAGTTTTAACTACCTCAACTTCAAAATGATATAAAGACCTATAACAAAGATCAGTAGCTGATACTATCTCATCCTCAAAAAGATACATAAACCAACATACATCAGTACTGACATTATCTCAATCTCAAAATGATAAAATAAACCAATAACATACATCAGTATGATACATAAACCTATAACATATATTAGCAGATGATACTATCTCAACATACATCAGGATGATACATAAACCTATAACATATATTAGCAGATGATACTATCTCAACCTCTAAAGGATACATAAACCTATAATACATATCAGTAGCAGATTCTACCTCAACTTCCAACAGTGCAGCCCACACATATGCCCTGACAAGCGGGGGGATATCTATCCTGGCTTCTCTCCAGATGTATTGTCTCTTAAATGGATAAGCTGTCAGAAGTCTTTCATAGAGGATAATTCTGTGAAACTGCGAACAATAAAGGCAAAAAAATCAGAAACTCATCTCTTAACATTTCATCATCGACAATTTATGTCCCTTGATGAAGTCAACGCACTGTATATAAACATTATATTTCAATACTCGTGATGTTTACATTAATTATGATGTAATGTCAAGATAACTCTGAACCTGATACTCGATGTCCTTTTCTCTGATAACCAGCGGAAGCGTGGCAGAACTGGTCATCTCACCATTGTTTGGCGATGCTGGCACCTGCTGTGTATCTCCAGACTTTGACCTATAATAAAGAAATGGAAATTGGCAGTCATTAAAAGCCACGTATATTCCACACTCCTCTATGCTGTGGAAGCACAGATACTAAATAAGAAAAAAAAAAGTCCTTGAAAAGTGGGTAGACAGAAGAACAGGGCAAGCTCCAAGGACAAGAGAAAATAAAGAAAGAAGTAGGATTTGTTGCTGTTCATCCTACTGGAGTCCAAAGTCTGATTCTCATTAATATTTTTTATCGCTTTCTTTCCTTTCCATCATGTCTGAGCATATAGTCTGAGTTTACCTGAATTTCCGCTACCTCATTTCCCTAAACACACGACTTTTATCCTGCTTCTGGCCATGTAAATGATTTTTTAAAAAATAAATAAATAAATAAAATAACTGAAGTCATGTTTTTGTCCTGTAGTTATTATTTCATAAATTTAAACTGCCACTAATGCTAAAAATAGGTGTCACATCACTTCCCAGTAAAACATGGTGACTGAATTGTTTGCTTACAAAAATGTCTGTGTGTCTTGGATGTTGCTCAGCTGAACTTGAGCTAATCTTGTTTTAACCTGAAAGTTCTTAACTATCACTTTTACACTGGTAGTAAGTGGATACAGTGATGTTCTGGCTTCCCTCACTGCAGATTTAACTCTTCCCGTGCCAGAGGAAGAAACGTGGACGTTCAGATGGGTGCTGGGATAAAAGCGCGGATCCTGATCTGTATAGGGGGTATAGTTGTAAAATGAATGGAAAACAGTATTTACATGTACTTCCGTGTACTTATTATGTTTCAAAGTATAACTAAATGTGAAAATTTCATAAATGCAGAGTTTTTTAGGAAAAAAGAAGTAATGTGATGTTTTTAGACAATGATTGTGCCCGCCTCACCATCGGCTAGGTCTAGATCTGCACTACTTACCATCTGAGATGTCTAGATCTACTTGTCGATCTCGTACGTATTGTGATTCTGCGTTGCATTCTCACTAAATTAATGTCTGAAATAACATCCTACCTACTTCTCCAGTCGTCTAATATGTCTAAATCTACTTAGGATATATTCAAGAGCAGTGGAGTGGTCACAGGCCATGTCCATACTCCTATCTACATCATCAAAAATTGAAAATTTTCTATGTTTCTCTTCCTTTTTCTCGCTCGTAACTAAGGACTCTTCCACTATTTTGAAAAGTGTCACTGGAAACAAGGACAAAATATGTATAATCTAAATGTTACACCGGTTGTTTTATTGAAACAAACCAAGAGTCAGATTTTCAACCATGGCACGAAACGGGAGAGCCGGAAGTGTCAAAAATCTGACCAATGGCTCTGTAAGAGTTAAGAATCAGACTTCTTAACAAGTTCTGCCACCATGGAAAACAAGTTGATCTCTACTCCACACTGGCCCAGACATAGCATCAAAACAGTTTGTTATCACAAGCACCACAAAAAAAATATAAGCAAGTGACTTGGCAAATTTTGGTCCACCAATTCTAGCAACTACCCAAATCACCTTAGCTTCAATAAGGTGACCATAATGCCAATATCTTGTTCTGTCTCTTTGGAACTGCAGGCAGGATGTTCTATGCAGTCGATGCAGTGAAGATGTTGAAGGACAAGCACTGTGCCAGATAGGTAGTGCCAGTATCAGTATCATCATCATCATCATCAACTGTACTCCCAATGGTGCATAAGACATAAAGGCTCCCCAGCCAATCTTGCTCCCCAGCCAGCCTTGCTCCCCAGCCAGCCTTGCTCCCCAGCCAACCGTGCTCCCCAGTCAATCTTGCTCCCCAGACAATCTTGCTCTCCAGCCTTGCTCCCCAGCCAATCTTGCTCTCCAGCCTTGCTCCCCAGCCAATCTTGCTCCCCAGCCAATCTTGTCTTGAGCAAGTCAGGATACCTCAAACCATGTCTTAGTTCTTCCTCTACTGTTACAGCTTTCACCCCTGCTCATCATTGGTGGTATCACTACCTCAGTCCCTCACCGCTCTCCCAAGACTTGACATGCTGTCAATGTTGTTGATGTTCCTGTAGCACCTCTTTTTTTTTTTTAATTTGGTAGGTGGCTGCCCCAACATCAAAACCCCCAAGCTGGAGGACCAAGGTGTCTCTTTTCATCCATCTCCTCTCTGCTGACCTGCTCAGCATGGATGACCCTTCCGTTAGCTATGCTACCACCAGTATAGCTCTTTGTATCATCATGGCATGCAAACTCTCCCACCATAAGATGGAGACATCAATCAGGGGAGGCTGCCAGTATGCAGGCATTAAAAATTTTAAGGTAAATGTACTAGTAATGTCACATATACTTTCTTAGGGGTGTCAGGACAAGTTAGAGAAGCCAAAATATAAGAAAGACAGAATGTGAAGAAGATGAAACTGGAACACAGTGAGACAATAAAATCATAGAGAGACATTCAGAATGAGAGGCTTCATTGTCTTGAAATCAACAACTTGCTACTTACTCATCTTCTAGAAACAGGTAGTAAGCTGTAGCCGGAATCTCCCTCAGCCGCTACAGACAGAAAGAAACTGGCAGCAATAAGAACAGTGAAAAGCAACATCACATTTCCATTAACATTATTCAAATACGTTGAAAACATCCAGTTATACATACAATGCTACAGTGATGAAGAACTGTAACATTCGTTCATTCATTTGCCTGACACCTTGTACTTTGCCTCCCTAACAGCCCTCTTGAAGGCCTCTTGGTCGTAAGCAAGATGCCCTACTGCTGAAGCATCCATCTGCAAATCATCAACAATGTCTCGTTGCCTCTTTGCCGTGGTCTTCCTCTCTTTCTTTTCCCCATTATGCACCCTTCCAAAACTGTCTTCTCCAAACTCTTATATGTCCAACATTAAAGTTTTCTCTGTTAAATCCTCTTTACTAGCCAACCTTCTTCTATAATAAGTTCTTGTAGTATGGATATATTTGTTCCTCTTTGTGTCCATGATATTTGGAGGACTCTTCTATAGCATTTACATTCAGAGGCATTTATGTACTGTAACAGATGCAGGAAATGATCTTATACATGAAAACAAAAGGACAAAAACATGAAATTTGCTTATTTGTTAAGTACTGAATTAGCAGACATCAGTGACATGCTTCTCCATTTTGCATGGTCATTATTTCAAATCAGACTGGTTACCTTTTATTTCAAATCAGACTGACTACCTTTCCCTTCTGGTACAATATGGTCAGCCTGTGGAGATATTTTTCCCCTTGGCCTTATGCAATTAATTGTTTTCTGAATAGTCCCGAAAATTTTGTTTAGTGGATAGTCATTTATAATGTATGTAGTTACTTCTGTACTGAGTGAATGTTTAAGAGCGAAACGTAAATGTTATATTTTATTTTATGTCTCTCAGATTCAATGTTAGTTATGTTTGTTATATGAACAGCATATTTGTAGAATGTCTGGAATAGAGTGAAAGATGTATGATAAAGGGCAGAATGTCAGACTGGCCTGCGTGCCCAATTCTTAACCCTTTTGAAATAAAGATCAATCAATCAATCTCTTCTTTTTTTCCTGAGATTTCCAGTGATTGTCAGGTTCTCAAACTTCTACCTTTCATAACATGAAAAAAGAATTCAAGGTCACAGTGTTCTGAGTATACATTAAGAAAAACTATTTTAAAAACATGAAATTTTTTTTCCCAATAATAATTGATTTTCACACCAGCAACAGCTGAGCCATGGAGAGATACAAACAAACAGGAAAATGCTTACGAATCTCAGCTGCTCCTGTGAAAGGGAGATCACTGTGTTATTTAAGAGCTCGGCATAATCTCGATCCTGCCCAAACACTTCCCCATCAATGATGCCATAACTGGATAACAAAAATGAAATACGTAGCCAATTAAAACTTTGTGCCACTGAACCTGATAATGAAGCTCTAAATCTGGCATGATAAGCAGAGTGTTTCCCCAGTTTTTTGGGCTAGCACCCACTTGCCTCCAAGACTTCATCCCTAACTCCCTCTCAACATATTTTTTGCTTTGTTGACTCTGAAGTCATGGGTTGTTCCCTTTTACCCTCAATATAATAGTGCTATGATCTGTCTGAGGCAATGAGTAAGCCATTTCTTATTTTTATTTCTGCTGTAATTGTAGACACTTCTTGCCTGTTTCAAGACAGCAGCTTTTTATTACTTCTAATCTGATGCTGTCAATTACAATGCACTTTGAGGTTCGGGGGATTAATGGCCACCTACTCAGACCACTTACCACACAGTGTGTTTTTTAACTTTGCCCCAACAGAAAACAACCTCTGGCCCTTACCAGGATTTGAACCCACTTCTCACAGTTAAGTACCCGATGCTCAAAGTTCATATCTGTGTCACCCTCATCACTAATTTGTTGGTGGAAAATTATTTATAATTTTTCTTAGGCACCTGTTAAACTATGCAATGAGAAAAGGACGGCACATGAATGGACTCACCAGGGAAGCAGATGTATAGGAGGCCTGGTCTTGGACATGCCCGCCTTACGTAACACAGAGTCCAGGTCACCTCCTGCCAGTCGCCACAGGTAATACACTTCCTGCATGGACCTCTGTGACAGGTGATCATCGCTGAATTCTTTATAGAAATAAAATCAGCTCATGATTATTTTGTTGTCTGGTCTTCTTCTTCTTCTTCTTCTTCATTAAAGGTCATTAGTTGTGTTCTGTCCTATTCTGAAGTTAGACTTATAACTGTCCTTTTTGCCAAACATCTGTCTATAGCTTAGCATATATTTAAGATTATGTTTGCCTCCTGATCCCTATTCACTTGTGTGAACTACTGTCTGGGAACCAGTGGGAGACAGAATAGGGTCTTGGTCAGCTGTGGTTAACTAACTTTGATAAAAGCAGACAGTTATGATCTGCTGGGTCAAGAACAAAAGGACAAGATACAACACTATGAGAACTGAGCTCATGGCTTTTTTTCCCACACAATCTGCATATGGATTATACAATGATTTGCAAATATAGTAACAGACATTAAGAACAGAAAGTAACAGACAATAAGAACAGAAAGTAACAGACATTAAGAACAGAAAGTAACAGACATTAAGAACAAAAAGTAAAAAAAGAAGTGTTTTTTTTCAGTTTGGTTGATGAAGATGATATAGTGATGATGATGATCATAACAACAATAACAATGATGATGACAACAACAGCAATGATAATGATGACGACAACAGCAATGATAATGATGACAACAACAACAATGATAATGATGACAACAACAATGATAATGATGACAACAACAACAATGAAGACAACAACAATGATAATGATGACAACAACAACAACAACAATGATAATGATGACAACAACAACAACAACAATGATAATGATGACAACAACAACAATGATAATGATGACAATAACAACAACAATGATAATGATGACAACAACAATGATAATGATGACAACAACAATGACAATGATGACAACAACAACAATGATAATGATGACAACAACAATGATAATGATGACAACAACAACAATGATAATGATGACAACAACAACAATGATAATGATGACAACAACAATGATAATGGTGACAACAACAACAATGATAATGATGACAACAACAACAATGATGACAACAACAACAATGATGATGACAACAACAACAACAATGATAATGATGACAACAACAACAACAATGATGATGATGCCATAGTCATAAAAAACAAAAACTGTGTCACAAAAATGGAACTGTGTCAATAAAGAATAATTCTATCACCCAAGAACTTTTATCAAAACAAAACTGTGTCACCAAAACAGAACTGTGCTATCCTAGAAGAAATTCTGTCATCCAAAACTTGTGATATTAAAAAAGAAATTGTGCCATTACAGCAGAACTGCATTCAGAAACAATTTAACTAATTTTTCAGAACATAAAACAAGAATAAACAAATAAGCTCAATTTTCTGAACATAAAACAAAAATAAACAATGAACACTTTCCATGCCGCAGAAAGAAACGCGGACATTCAGTTGGATGCTGAAATAAAACCACGGATCTTGATATGTTTAGAGGGTATAGTTGTAAAATGGAATGGAAAACAGTATTTACATGTACTTCCGTATACTTATTGTTTCAAAATATAACTAAATGTATGAAAATTTCATAAATGCAGAGTTTTTTAGGAAAAAAGAAGTAATGTGATGTTTTTAGACAATGATTGTGCCCACCTCACCATCAGCTAGGTCTAGATCTACACTATTTACCATCTGAGATGTCTAGATCTACTTGTCGATCTCGTATTGTGATTCTATGTTGTATTCTCGCTAAATTAATGTCTGAAATAACCTCCTAACAACATCTCCAGTCGTCTAATATGTCTAGATCTACTTGGGATATATTCAAGAGCAGTGGGGTGGTCACAGGCCATGTCCATACTCCTATCTACATCATCAAAAATTGAAAATCTTCCATGTTTCTCTTCCTTTTTCTCGCTCGGCATTGTTCGTAACTAAGCACTCTTTCACCATTTTGAAAAGTGTCACCAGAAACGCAGACGAAATATGTACAATCTAAATGTTACACCGGTTGTTTTAATAAAACAAACCAAGAGTCGCTATATCGACTGCTGGCACACACCGGGAAACCGGAAGGGTCGATATAGTGACCCAAGGCACGGAAAGTGTTAAGCTCAATTTTCTGAACATAAAACAAGAACAAACAATTAAACTCATTTTTCCAAACATAAAATGACAATACTATCGTGAATCTCACCATTTGCAATTGTCTCCTCATAAACAGGAAGTTCAAGGTCTGCACATCTAAGCTCTGTTGTGCACAGTCGGAACTCCTTCTTAGGCTCCACCTAGAGCACCAGAAGAATAATTAAAGAATTATAGGCAAAAGAATCTTCTTACATCTTACATCCTTCCCATGCCGTTAAATGTCACACAGAGCTCGCATGGTGCTTCGCCAAGTTTTCCTGTCTTCAGCAAGCTTTTCAACCTCATCAAGGGATTTTATGCCTACTAATTCAGCCTCTCTTAACAATGTCCTCTGCAGAGTTTCACATGGTCAACCTTTTATTACTTCTAGTTACTATTAATTGTATGCAGAAGAACAGGACTGTATTAAAGTTATGAAGAGTTCATGATGGAGAGGGAAATGTAAGCAGCACGGCTGAAAGTGAACTAGTTTTCAATCCAGAGAGATTGTAAATCCAACACATGCTCCTACCACTCTGCTGTTGCACCAAATATTGTGAAACTGAGTACATGACAAATAGTGTTGGGGAAACAAAACAAAAAAAACGCCTCCAGGAGCACGAAATATATCCTTGCAGAGTGAGACAATTGGACTACACTTTTACACCTTGGAGTCACCATACACAGGAAAAAAAACAGCACCTCAGAGAATAGGTCATTTTCATGAATGTGGGAACACATGAGTGAAAGAAAATGTTTACTGTTAATCCATATCTTCTTCTTCTTCGAGCAGCTGTTGAATTCAGCAGCTTTCCCCAGCCATTAAGGCTCACTGCTGCAGGCAAGACACGTCTCCATTCCTCTCTGTTCTTGATCTTTTCTTGTCAATTGTCGATTCCAAGAGCACGTATATCTTCTTCTACATAGTCTTGCCATCACTGTCTATGTCTTCTTCTTGGTCTATTCCCTTTCATCACTTCTGTATATGCCATCTTTATTTATCTATTGTTCTCCATCCTCTCCAAACGCCCGAGCCACCTCAGTCTGTTGTTTCTCATAACGGCTGTTATAAGCGGAGATAAACAATACATATATTTCTTTGTTACTTTTATATCTTCCATTGTTGTGTTATAGGGTCTCTTACCAGTCCATAAACTCTCCTCAAGATTCTACTCTCAAATGTTTGTACTTGGTTTCCACCTTTTTTAGTCGTACTCCATGTTTCTACTGTTAATACATGCTGAAAGCATTTTTCTAATCTTCTCACATGTGACCTTCTGTCAGGGCCCTCAAGTCAGGGAGTGCCAACGTAGAACTGGAAAGTTTAAAGACTTCAAGAACCTCAATAACATTTTAAATATTGTTGGAAGAAGAAAGAAAAACCAGTTAAATAGAATCTATTTTAAATATAACTAAAGTGCAAAATATTTGATCTTGTCCTCTCGAATACAAATATCATAACTCAGGAGAGAAACTGTACGTGTTTCTGCTCTTCAAATAGGACTGGTACATAGCATGAGGAAAAAGCACCAACTTACGGCGGACATTCTCTCTCTGTGAAAAAATGGATGCTGCTTGAGTTCTTCTGACTTGGCCCTGGACATGTGGATAAAAACATTGAGGTGAGGACCAAAAAAATTGACATGTGGATAAAAACATTGAGGTGAGGATAAAAAAATTGACATGTGGATAAAAACATTGAGGTGAGGACCAAAAAAATTGACATGTGCATAAAAACATTGAGGTGAGGACAAAAAAATTGACATGTGGATAAAAACATTGAGGTGAGGATTAAAATCTTGACATGTGGATAAAAACACTGATGTATGGCCAAAACTACTGACATGTGGATAAAAATACTGACATATGAATAAAAATATTGACATATGGATAAAAATATTGACAAGTGCATTAAAAAGTGACATGTGAAGACAGCTCTATTAGCTTTAGGTGAATAACAATATACTGTAAAACTATTTCTCAAGTGAGTGAGTGAATGGGGGAGGGAGTGAGGGAGAGAGTGGGGGGGGGTGGTTTTCAAACTTCTCTGATGATCTGAGGAGCTGTGCTTTCATTTTGCATTATATAACAAATTGTTTGCTTTTTATAATAAGCAGTAAGATTTAAAAAATAAACAAGAAGATTTAAATGAATGGACAGACAAGACGTGGAGATTTATGTAGTGAATAAGACAAGACATGGAGACTTTAGTAATGGACAGAGAAAAAACAGGACAAGAAAACTTACCGCTTCGATGACAACACATTCAGACACAACCTAAGCACATCAAGTATCTCCTTCGACACACCCTAGACACAAAACACAAGTTAATGAAAAGCAAAACTGTAACACAAAATGCAAACAAGGTAATGACAAGCAAACTGTAACACAAACCAACAATGACCAAACTTCATTGGTTAACTATGGAAAACCAGGCTACAAAAAAAATTAGTAAGTACGGAAACATAAACACAAGTTAAAATTTTGCTGTCCACATCCTAAACATAAGTTATGTTTAATTATGCAAATCTCTAAACATAAGTTATATTTAGCTGTATGAATCTCTAAACATAAGCCATTTTTAATTACCAAATCCTAAACATAAGCTGTATCTAATTATGCAAATCCTAAACATAAGCTATATTTAGTTATGTAAATCTCTAAGCTATAAGATAAGGTAAATTTAGTTCTGTATATTCCTAAAGATAAGCTATATTTAGTTATGCAAATCCTAAATGTAAGCTATAATTGGTTATACAGTTTATAAACAGGCATCTTTTGTTATCAAATCGTAACATAAGCCATCGTTAATTACGTAAACCCTAAACACAAACTACACTTAAGATAACAAACACTGACCCAAACTACTGCATCCCTGATTAAAGGACAAAAAAGAAAGCATAACTATACAGATATGTTTAACAAATTTGATCTGACATTAAAAAAACCAACAAAAAAAAACACAAACCTTTAGTTTTTCCACAACTTTACGATCCTGACTTATGTGATCCAGAGGTGACATATCTAAATTTTGCACGAAATGAAAAAATAAAAAGCTTAACCTGAACGTGGTTGTGAAATAAAAAAAACAAAACAAAACTATTCTTTAAATAAAAGAGTCGTATATTAAAATACGAGTTTCTATAAAAAATTAAAGGAAAGGGGAGATGACGGAGAACTCAAGCTGAATAAGACGGCAATCAACGACCCACAGCTGACTGCTTGCATCATGGTTTGGCGAACCATAGCTGACCAAGACCCCAGTCTATCCTCTAGTGGTGTCCCTCAAAACAGACAATAGTCTGACCCAGCGAACTGGGATCCTAACAGGAAGGCAAACTCAGTCATTCAAATACATCAACCTGAAGTCAGACTATGTTAGGCCAGAAAGCTGCAAAATGTGACACAAAAAGCAAAAAAAAATCAATATACATTTGAACCAGTTTTATCCTTTTTTTTTTTTAACAATTCATATTTTCACAAATATACAATATTACACAGATCCCTCCCTTACCTGTCTGAACAAGTTCTACATTAACTTCTATAATTGTCATAAATGCACACTGATCACTCCCTTACCTGTCTGAACCAGTTCTACATTACCTTCTATAATTGTCATAAATGCACACTGATCATTCCCTTACCTGTTTGAATCAGTTCTGCAATCTTCCCAAATGTTTCCTGCACTCCAAGTCCAGACCACATCTCCTTGCCCTGGGGATGTTTGATAATGATGATCACATAAGAGAGCATACAAGCTGACCTTCTTTTATCAGTTCGAAATACAGGACACTCAAATCAAGGGGGAGGGGGGGGTGAGGCTGAGGGCGGCTAACAGTGAGGTGTCAAATTATAAAGTTTAACCCAAACTTTTAATCCACCTGTCCATTCATCCATTCATCCATTCAAGTCCTTGGTGTGGTGTCAAATTATAAAGTTTAACCCAAACTTTTAATCCACCTGTCCATTCATCCATTCAAGTCCTTGGTGTGGTGTCAAATTACAAAGTTTAACCCAAACTTTTAATCCACCTGTCCATTCATCCATTCATCCATTCAAGTCCTTGGTGTGGTGTCAAATTACAAAGTTTAACCCAAACTTTTAATCCACCTGTCCATTCATCCATTCAAGTCCTTGGTGTGGTGTCAAATTACAAAGTTTAACCCAAACTTTTAATCCACCTGTCCATTCATCCATTCAAGTCCTTGGTGTGGTGTCAAATTACAAAGTTTAACCCAAACTTTTAATCCGCTTGTCCATTCATCCATTCAGGTTCTTGGTGTGGTGTCAAATTATAAAGTTTAACCCAAACTTTTAATCCGCTTGTCCATTCATCCATTCAAGTTCTTCGTGTGGTGTCAGATTATAAAGTTTAACCCAAACTTTTAATCCGCTTGTCCATTCATCCATTCAAGTTCTTGGTGTGGTGTCAAATTATAAAGTTTAACCCAAACTTTTAATCCGCTTGTCCATTCATCCATTCAAGTCCTTGGTGTGGTGTCAAATTATAAAGTTTAACCCAAACTTTTAATCCGCTTGTCCATTCATCCATTCAAGTTCTTGGTGTGGTGTCAAATTATAAAGTTTAACCCAAACTTTTAATCCGGCTGTCCATTCATCCATTCAAGTTCTTGGTGTGGTGTCAAATTATAAAGTTTAACCCAAACTTTTAATCCGCCTGTCCATTCATCCATTCAAGTTCTTGGTGTGGTGTCAAATTATAAAGTTTAACCCAAACTTTTAATCCGTCTGTCCATTCATCCATTCAAGTCCTTGGTGTGGTGTCAAACTATAAAGTTTAACCCAAACTTTTAATCCGTCTGTCCATTCATCCATTCAAGTCCTTGGTGTGGTGTCAGATTATAAAGTTTAACCCAAACTTTTAATCCGTCTGTCCATTCATCCATTCAGGTTCTTGGTGTGGTGTCAAATTATAAAGTTTAATCCAAACTTTTAATCCACCTGTCCATTCATCCATTCCGGTTCTTGGTGTGGTGTCAAATTATAAAGTTTAACCCAAACTTTTAATCCACCCGTCCATTCATCCATTCAAGTTCTTGGTGTGGTGTCAAATTATAAAGTTTAACACAAACTTTTAATCCGCCTGTCCATTCATCCATTCAAGTCCTTGGTGTGGTGTCAAATTATAAAGTTTAACCCAAACTTTTAATCCACCTGTCCATTCATCCATTCAGGTTCTTGGTGTGGTGTCAAATTATAAAGTTTAACCCAAACTTTTAATCCGCCTGTCCATTCATCCATTCAAGTCCTTGGTGTGGTGTCAAATTATAAAGTTTAACCCATCCACCCACCCATCCATCCACCCATCCATCCACCCACCCACCCATCCATCCATGTCCCTGATTGGCAATCAGCTAACCAATCACTGCCCAGTATGCCCTGTGGTGTCTTACAGTGCATCAACACATTCTCTCCACCTCTCACAGTCTGTGGCCAGCTTTTGTATGGTGCCCCAGCCACGCTGCATGCTGCTCATTTCTTCTCCTACAGTTCTCCATCTTTTAGCCTTTGGTCACCCTATCTTTCTTTTTCTCCTTGGGTGTCCACAGCATCGCTGTTTAAGCAATGTTGCTAGAGTCTCTTCAGAGCACATGACCAATCCATTTCCAGTGGGTTTTTTTTTTTTGTTTTTTGCTATTATGAGATGGATACCTTCTAGTTCACATTTTAATCAATAAGCCAAGTCTATTACTTTACTTAGAAATGTGCCAGTCAGGCCTACAACTCAGTTCATATCAACTGAAGCTGTGCTGACAAGTGCTGGCAACCCAACTTTTTCATTAAGTTCAGTTCTTATTATTTCTAATTAAATTTCTTGCTTTTCTGGTTCTGTACCAACTGGTCAGTATGTGGAGATTTTTTTTTCTCTTCCATTCCGTCTCTTTCATTTTTTCCTTCGAGTTTTTATATAATATAAGGGTCCCTAACTTCTGACTTCTCATGTCTGAATAATTTTAATTATCTTTCCTTGTGGTTTTAACTTTCAGTGTTGTGGAACTTTTCAGAAAATATCTTTGTTCATTTGTCTTGGTCAAAAGCTCACATAAAAAACTTGCTTTTTTTTTTTTTTCTAACTCCACCATGCCTTGTCCTCAGCCTGTGCTTAAAAAAAGATGAACTGTTCTGGGCTACTGCGAACATTGCACCACAGGATCTAGCAAAAAAAAAAAACTGAGAATCTGTCAAAAAACAACTATAGTAGGGATTCTAAACCTTCCTGTGATTACAGACCCCCAAAAGGAATGCCCTATATGTCCCTTTACCCCTATACCAAACTGTCAAAACCACCATCATCATCACTAATCCTATTAAGTACCAGCAAAGGTAATATCCCCATTTCCAAGCCATCAAAGCATGCTGGGAAATGGTGTTGGGCTCATATTTCCAAGACCTTCGGCACATGAAAGTGTGATGTGGTCAGTATCACACCTGGCAACATTTACCATCCCTGATTTCTCTGGTACCCGTTTTTAGAGGCTGGGTGGAGCCTGGGGCCTTTTTGGTGTTCATTCATTCATTCATTTGCATGTCCCTTGCGGAACTTTGCCTCCCAAACAGCACTCCTGTAGGCCTCTCGGTTGTGAGCAAGATGGCCTGCTGCCGTTGCATCCATTTCCAGATCGTCAACGATGTCTTGCAGCCATCTTCGTCTTGGTCTTCCTCTTTTTCTTTTTCCCATTATGTATCCTTCCAATACGGTCTTCTCTAAATTATCATGACGTTTAATGTGTCCAAAATATTTCAGTTTTCTCTCTTTAATCCTCTTCACTAGCCAGCCTTCTTCAATATTAAGCTCTTGTAGTATAGATATATTTGTTCTTTTTTGTGTCCACGATATTTGGAGAACTCTTTTTGGTGTAGTGGTACCAAAAAAAAAATCCCCACTGCTAGGACACGAATCTGGTACCACGGATTAGTGGACTGATCACTAACCACTCAGCCAACCAAGCCACCAATTACCTATCAATACATCTTCACATGTCAATAACATGGTTTTTCTTGACATATGGAGAATTTGGAACAGAACAGCCGAAAAAAATTATAATTTAAAAAAACAAAAAAAAACTGTTCCAAGATCCGGTTCCATCACATGGTTTCCATACATCCAAGGGGTACAGATGCCCCTGGTTGAAAACCTCTGAATTACAGAATTTTTCAGTTAAAACTAAGAAACAGTTCATATATAATGCTCTATCACACCAGTGGTAAGTCCATTGGTGTCTGCAGTTACTAAGGAATGATGTCTTCTACAGTTCTCATGTTGGAGAGATTCCCTTCTATGAAAATCCATATAAAACTAAGCACCACCTGATCAGCACCATGAAAACCACTCTATCCTCCACTATGATCAGACACATACAATATGTCATACGGATAAACTAAATGAACAACAATTACAGATAACTGCTACATAACACTGGACTGAAGCGGAAAAGTCCGCAAGCCAACCAGATCTTTTACAATAACATTTTTTAAAAAAGGAACAAGAACTTACCAACAAAAGCTCCAGCAAAATGATGCCAAATGCCCAAACATCGGCCTTAGGTCCGGAGATGGGCTGCACACACTGGCCAGTTTCATCATCAACCTTGACAGGACCAGAACAAAACACTTCTGGAGGGGTGTAGCGAGGCAGGCTGAAAGATGGCAATGATAATCAGCCGCACCAAGCTTTTCTAATGTTTTAAACTTCTCGTTTTGTACCGCAGACCCCCATAAGGTCTGGTGACAAGTCAGAACATGTGCTTATATGTCATATAAGAGACATGCTCCAGGGAAAGGTTTGGAAATAATTCAAGCAAATGAAAACATTGCATTCTTATTTTAGGCTTAGCCTTCCATTCAGTTAATTTCCTAAAAGACAAGAAATGGTTGTTTTCCTGGCAAAATTTTTAGAGTTACGGGCAGCTCATTGATTAAATATCCACCCACTGAACAAAGAGGTATGTGTTCAAACCCTATTAGATATCAAAACTTCTCTGCTCAAACTTGGAGTGGCCCATCCTCAAACCCATGTTAACTTCATCTTGTTGTTGCTGTTCTTCTTCTTCTTCTTACTGTGCTTGCTCACTGAAGCTGTCAGCAGAATGTTCTTAGCAATCAGCATGTGAAGGCACTGCAGACCTGGAGTTAGGTACGGTAAAGGTTTCCATGCCATTAAAGGCATACTGATGATACGGTGTTAGACCCATATTTCCAAGATCATCCATACGTGAAAGTATCATGCCTGGCCACATTTACCTTTCCAGATTTCTCTGGTATGAATGAATAATCTTTATTTTTCAAGGGTAAAGAATTGGGCACGCAGGCCCGTCTTACATTCTTCCCACACACTTGATTTAGTACAAAAATACAAATTAAATTAGTAAAAACATATCAAAAGAGTGTAAGATTTAACTACTACATTCAAGGTAAAAGAGAAGAAGTAATTAACCTAATAAAATAGCACTCACGCACACATACACCCGCAGACATATACATAAATAAAAATACATTGTAAATACAGATCTTCTAACATATTTTTTGTTAAACAAACATTAAAATAATTTCTAACAATATCTAACAAGTTGCTTTTCTAACTATGTCACTGAAGTACCTGATGGTTTACGAGCCATGTGTTGAGAGAGTGATGGCTATTTTATGGAGGCATATAATTACAAGCAAGTAAATAATGAAACAGGTTTGAGTTAAAGGATGAAGTATTACCAATGGATTTTAAATTGTAGGGGAGGGTGTTCCAGAGCTGTACTGCAGAGTATGCAAGGCTTTTCTTGTACATATCAATTCTGGGTTTAGGAAGAAGATAGTTTTTTAAACGCTGGCTATGTTTAGTGTTATACGTAAACAGTGACCACAAGTAAGGCGGAGCATTGTGCAACAGAATTCTGTGAACAAACTTAACTTTGTTAAAAATGATTCTATTTTTGAGGGGTAGAATTTTGAGTTGTTTATGTTGATCTACAGTCTGTACTGGGTGTTTGTCACAAATAAGATTTAATGCTCGCTTGTGAAGTGAGTGGAGCCTTTTTGTGTTTGAGACTGAGTATCCATCCCAGATTGTGGAACAGTAATCTAAGTGTGTTTGTATGTGTGATATGTAGTATATTTTTCTTGTGTTTTTGTCGACAAAGTGTTTAATCTTGGCTAATTGGTAAACTTTCTGTGAAATCAAATTTGTTAGGTTATGTACGTGAGAATTCCAAGTTAAATGCTGATCAATGATGAGTCCTAGGGTTTTATGTTCATGAACATTTTCTATTGACTTAGTCCCAGCACAAAGCTGTAGTGAAGTTTTAGTTGCATTTTGCAGTTTCTGTCTTGTAGTGATGAGCATGGATTTTGTTTTGTTGGTGTTTATCAACATACCATTTTTATTACTCCATTTAATCAAACTGTTTATATCATTTTGGAGCGTTGTCTGTAGGTTATTGATGTCATATTCACTATTGTAAACAGTACAGTCGTCAGCGAAAAGATCACATGAAGAGTGCTTTAAATGTAGTGGTAGGTCGTTAACATAGATAGCAAAGAGAAGAGGACCAAGAATGGAGCCTTGAGGAATACCAGTATCAACCACAGATGAGCCAGATATTTTGTTTCTAAAGCAAACTACTTGTTTTCTACCTGAGAGAAAAGATGTAATACATTTTGTTAGGTCAGGATGTAATCTATAGCCTTCCAGCTTTTTTGCAAGAATTTCATGATCAATCATATCGAAGGCTTTCTTAAAATCAACAAAGACAGCACCACACAATTTGTCATCATTTATATTAGACAGCCAGCTTTCTGTCATTTTAGTTAATGCTGTGTGGCAGGAGTAATTTGGTCTAAAACCTGACTGACTGTCTATTAGTAGACTGTTTTCTTGCATGTGGAGCAGAGTTAACTTTTGTATATGTTTTTCAAGAGGTTTAGATAGTGATGACAGAATGGATATGGGTCTATAGTTTGAGAGGTCACTAGTCTGTCCAGATTTAAAAAGAGGAAAAACTTTGGCGAGTTTAAAAGTGTCAGGGAAATATTTTTTGTCAATACACAAGTTGTATAAGTATGTTAGTGTGTCTGTGATAACTGGTGCAGCGTAGCGTGGTACCTACTTTTAGAGGCTGGTGGACAATGGGGCATTTTTGGTATAATGGTACCAGAAAAAATCCCCACTGCTGGGATATGAAACCGGCTAGCATGGTGGTTAGAGCACTCGTCTAGCAACCATATAGTCAAGGGTTCGAATCCCCAGCTGAGCAGGATTCTTTTCCGACCAATACGACCCTGAGGTCAACCCAGCCTTGTAAAATGGGTACCAGAGAAAATCTGGGAAGGAATGGCAGCGAGGAAAGGAACTGGCCACCCTCTCATAAGCTGATGGCCCAGCATAATGAAGTCTCTAATGCTTCATCCCCTACGGCATTTGCTATGGGACTATCTTTACCTTTTTTTACCTTACCACCAGATTAGCAGACCAGGCGTCTAACCACTCAGCCAATTCAGGCTATCCAGACCTCGGGTGGACCCAAAAATTAAGTTTCTCGGCAGGTTACACTACCATGGGAATCATGGTGAGTTCGGCCCCAGTAGCCAGATTGAGCCTGTTATTAGGAGCACCAAGAATGGCAGCATCTTGTCTAGTCACTGATTTGCTGATCCGAATAACTGTACCATCACCCTAGCACAGTCACTTTTTCTCCCCGCTAACTTCATGGCAACTGAGATCAGATATCACCTTCTGACAACAGAGTGCCTATCTGCAAGGAATAGGATGAAGACACTGTCTCTTTTAGCAGTCGGTATACCATAGCTGACATATCAGGGTTGGTGAATCATAGCTGACTTAGACCCTGTTCAGTCTCTTCATTTGTACCCCTAGTAACAGGCCTAGCCTGGATAATAGGGCATAGACTGTCAACTGTCACAGTCCCCATGGTGGTGGAGTCTGCTGAAGAAGTACTGCAACCCCCCCCCGCTTTTCTAGCTGCACACAGGGACTGAAAAAAATTGTTGTCATAACCCGCTCCCAAGCCAACATCACGCTGTGTCTCAACATTAGCTGCAAAGAACACCACCCTGCAGTGAGACTGGAGGAGGAGGAGGAGGAGACCTACAAGGACAGGCATGTTAGCTTTCAACAAACACAACAGCTATAAGTGAACTGAGGGAAACCATACATTCCATGAACAAATGAATCACACAGACGAAACTGACAAAACTCACTATCATTCACAAGCCCCTAAAATAAACCTGGCAATCAGAAGTACCACATTCATGAAAGTGACTACAGTCTAGTTCACATACCCAATAGGAAATGAGACGTCAGCTCCATAATCTGTTATGTAATAGAGGCCGTACTCTGAGAGCTTGATCATTCCCTGCGAAACAGAAAATCAAAGCTTTATCACTAAGACTCTAAAACCACCTCTGGGAAGGCCTGTGAACTAAAACTGGTCAAGACCTCAAAACCATCTTTGGGGGGGGGGGGGGGGGCTGTGAACCAAAACTCATAGTGATGGTCCCAGGCTCTTGTGAAAGCCTGCTCAACAATGTAAAAATAAAATGGCCCTGTGATGTCAAAGAGGCATACCAGGGGCTGATATAGTGCCAATATTTCCTTTGATCCGTTGGCACACAATGGAGTGATATGGTAAGCATTATGTCTGGCTGCCTTTCCTTCCCCAGCTCTGGAATAAGCCAGGTATACACTTCTATAGCTGGGTGACTGGGCCACCTGCAGCCAGAATTAAACCTCTGATCTCACTGTGAGAGATGGGTGCACTAACCACTATATTATTCAGGCTGTTAACATTACACCACAGTACTCATCATGTTAGCAATGGCTGTTAACATTACTCCACAGCATTCATCATGTTAGCAGCAGCTGTTAACATTACTCCGCAGTATTCGTCATGTTAGCAGTGGCTGTTAACATTACTCCACAGTATTCATCATATTAGCACTAGCTGTTAACATTACTCCACAGTA
Source organism: Achatina immaculata (assembly GCA_009760885.1). NCBI lineage: Eukaryota > Metazoa > Mollusca > Gastropoda > Stylommatophora > Achatinidae > Lissachatina > Lissachatina immaculata. Next base: position 43,062,583 of record CM019700.1, on the reverse strand, counting down.
TTCGTCATGTATGGATGCATCAGTAGCAGGCCATCTTGCTCACAACCGAGAGGCCTACAGGAGTGCCGTTAGGGAGGCAAAGTTCCGCAAGGGACATGCAAATGAAGGAATGAATTCGTCATGTTAGCACTGGCTGTTAACATTATTCCACAGTATTCATCATGTTAGCAGTGGCTGTTAACATTACTCCACAGTATTCATCATGTTAGCAGTGGCTATCTAAGAGCTTCTAGCACAAAGTTTCAAGGAACCTCTCAACAAAACCAGCAAATGACCATGTGTTCATATTTCATCCTTACATATCTTCTTCTTCACTCAGCCACCTAGACAAGTAGATGGGTTCCTCCCATGAATCCCATTGGCAGCAGGAGATCTTCATGATCTCCACATATACATGCAACTTCACCAATGAACTAGTCATACCTGTTTGTCCAGGAGGATGTTGTCAATGCTAAGATTGCGGTGCACAATTTTGTTTTCATGTAAAAAGGTCAGACCTTCCAAAATCTGAAAACCTATCTGGGCTATCCGACTCTCTCTAAACACAAGAAGGAAAGAAGAAAAAAAAAAAGAATACTACTTATATGCTAATGCTTCTTCAATGTGTAAATGATATATTACAAGAACATAAAAAGTACATGACCCCCAAATATTGGAATGAATTGTAATGGTAAATGTAGGCTACAATGGAGACACCTAAGGGACAATGTTCCCTCTAAGCTGTGTGGCAGCATGGTCATGCACATTGTCGTATCTTGACAAAATGCTCACACACTGAACCCAAGTCAAAACTGGCTGATTCTCCTCCATGCAAACTAAGCACCATCAGCCTACTCTCCCAATTATTCTCCAACAGATTTTGCAAGGTTATTGTTTACTTACTAAGTGTTTGATAATATTCACTGGTCAATGCAATCAATGACTTCCAAAAGTTTTGGTTTTTCTCTTGAAGCAAACAGGGTAAGAAATAAAGAATTCACACAAAAAAGTCACTTTCTGCTGATATTTGTAAAGTGTGTTTAATTTTACATTAAAAAAACTATAAAGTACCAAATTTTCAATGAATAATTAGTGTATAAGTATATAAAACTAAATATATAACTATACATGAACCCACTGCAGTAAAGCTGTAAAAACAAAATGTTAAAACTAAGAAAAAAAATAAGAACAGCTTTATTAATTAGTGAGCACACATTTGTCACATTGCGCTTTGCAGCTTAATCATGCAAAAACCCGCAGGACAAAGGAATAGGGAAAGAATACAACATAAATTCACATGAATGCTGTACAACAAATATGACAGAAAAAAATATAATAAATGGAGCACCTAGCTATGAAATCTAAGAGTGCATGTGGTAGAGTGTTGAGAATGTTTAACTGGAGATTTGCGATGTGACAGGTATGTAGTAAAGAAAGGGTAGGGACCATAGAAAGGAGAAAGAGTGATACAGTGGTGATCTAGCTGAGAGAAGGAATGGCTGAACAGGTGAACGCAGTTGAGGTAGAGTGTTTGCTGTCTAATGCGGTGAGAAGGTTCTGAAATTCAGGCAACCTGTGATATGACAGCTCTGAACAAGTGCCCTAATTAAGCTGACTGAAAACATTAAAAGTTGAGATTTGTGGAAGGGCATGATTGCCCACATCACCTGTCTAATGATGATGATGAAAATGATCAAGAAAATCCTTACGTAAATCCAGATCCATTCTTCATTGCTTCTCGTAAGTTTGTGCAATGATGCTCAGAGACTACAATCATGCATTCTGAAATAAATTCATGACTACAATCATACATGTTCATAATAAAAACAAAATAATAATATACACAAAAATAAACAGACACAAAAATAAACAATCACAAAATAATAAAAGGCACAATCACATAATAATAAACAATCATAAAATAATAAACAATCACAGAATAACAATACACAGAATAATAAGCAATCGCAGAATAATACATGATCATAGAATAATAATAATATGCAAAATAATAAATAATCACAGAATAATAAATAATCACAGAATAATAATTATATGCAGAAAAATAAATAATCACACAATAGTAAACAACCACAGAATAATAATTATACACAATAATAAACAATGACATAATAATAATAATAATACTCAAAATAATAAACAGTCATAGAATAATAATATGCAGAACAATAAACAATCACAGGATAACAAACAACCACAGAATAATAAACAATCATAGAATCACAGAATAACAAACAATCACAGAATGGCAACATACAGAATAATAAACAATCACAGAAAAATAATATAAAGAACATTAAACAATCACAGAATAATAAACAATCACAGAATAATAATATACAGAATAATAAACAATCACAGAATGATACTATACAAAATAATAAACAATCACAGAAAAATAATAAAAAAAATATTAAACAATCACAGAATAATAAACAATCATGGAATGACACAAAAAATCTAAGAATAACAATAATATACAGAATAATAATCACAGAATAATAGTATAAAGAATATTAAACAATCACAGAATAATAAACAATCACAGAAAACAATATACACAAAAATGAACAATCACAGAGTAATAAACAAACAGATAAAAGAGAAACTGGAAGCAACAAAGAAGTACTCCTGGAGGATGATTCACCACATACCCTGGACTGTCACAAAAAATGTACAAATAATTAGTGTATAAGTAATTAAAACTATAACAATACACGAAGCCACTGAAGTAAAGCTATGATAACAGAATGTATAAACTGGGAAAAAAATAGAAACAGCTTCATTACTTAACAAGCACACAGTTGTGACATTTCGGTGTGAACCTTAATCATACAAAAAACACACAGGACAAAGAGACAGAGAGAAGACAAAATATAAATTCACATGAATGCTATGTTCAAAAATAGGAATGAAAGCGAAAAAAAAAAATGAATGGAGCACTTAGCTGGGACTTGTAAGAGGCTGTGGCTTGTAAGAGGCTGTGTTCAGATTTGAGCATGGTGGAGTGTAGAGAGTGTTTAAATGGAGACTTGTGATGTGTGATTGGTGGGTTGTAAATAAGGAAGGGGGAACCATGGAAAGGGGAGAGAGTGATACAATGGCAATCTAGCTGGGAGAGGGTGGAATAGGTGATTATAGCTGAGGTAGAGGGGTTGTAATCTGATGCTTTGAATTCTGGGCAGTCCAAGAGATGGTAGTTTTTGATTGCTATCACGTAGTGGACATTTGTCCGCTTCACTGGGGTTTATCTGATGTAAGTATGCATTCAGGAATATGTGCCTTGTTCTTGTTGGAAGATGATGGTTTGTTCTTGCTTATTTAACATGTTTATGGCATCCTTCGTAACCGGGGCAGTCATGTACTGGAAGACCACTCTGCCTATGTTTCCCATTGCCCATTCATTCAGCCATTCCTCCTTTTCTTACTTCTTATCGTTTGTTTTACTGTTTGTAATGAGATGGATTGTTAGGCTGGTTCCTTGTCGTACCCTTTTGCGCTGGTGTGTATCTGCCTTCTCATCTCCTTGAATGTTGAGAGTTATAAGAAGAAAGTTATAACATGAGTGTTATAACAAGTTATAATCTTCTAACATAGAACAAGCCATAGAAAGCTAAGATATCATCTTTACCACAAACTGAAAACTGTCCCAGCATGCCTTTTTGCCCGCAGTGAATAGACATAACAGGACAACATATCCTCCAGAGATGACAAGTTACACAACCTGCTCAGAAAAGGACATGACCAGACCTTAACTCCCTCCAAAACAACCTGTACGATGATGTTAAAAACCAGAGATGAAATGCTGTGTGTGAGAGAGATTGGCATCAGTGTCTAAGAGCAGACACTGAAGAAAAAGAAGAGTACTAACATGAATGAGTACAGACTGAAGAGCACTAACATGAATGAGTACAGATTGAAGAGCACTAACATGAATGAGTACAGACTGAAGAGCACTAACATGAATGAGTACAGACTGAAAGTCCACAACACAAGATCACTGAAAAAATCTTTTTGCAATCTTCTTCTTTGAACTGTTTCAGATGTTGACTTATATACTTTTGAAATAGCTGGTTGTCACCTGGAAGACATGGATATGCTCATACAGCTTGTTTTGAACCAGTGTGGTTGTTGACCATATGTGTCTTCTCTGTTGTTCATTTACTGGGCACTCCTGCAGCATGTTACTGGTACTACATGCATTTTCATCATCTGATCCTATCTTGAAATTTGTTGTACAGATGGTATCTTAGCCCTGAAGTTCACAATGATTATATATATATATATATTCTATAAACCCCCGTGTGGTACCCGGGATCTGTAAAGAATAGGACCACTGTACCCTACCACGCATGATCATAAAAGGCGACTAAGGAGGGTTCAGCATAGGGCCAGCAACCCTATCTGGTAAAAAAAACTATCAGACTGCTACAGAAACGGAAGCAAGGGAAAAAATAAATGCAGGTGGAAGGAGAAATGCTTATCAGGAAACTGAGCCCATGAAGGTTGTGGATGAAAGCCAGCCACTGGAAGTCCCCAGCCCGACTGCAGACCTCCTGGAACCTAAACACAAGATGCAAATAGGCAGCTGGAATGTAAGAACACTAAACCAGATTGGAAAACTAGCACAAACCATCAAGGAAATGCACAGATACAAACTAGACATACTAGGAATACAAGAAGCAAGATGGACAGGACAAGGCAGAAGGAAATTAACAACACAGCACACAGAAGATACAATAATAAGGTCAGGTAAAGAAGATCTTCATGAAGGAGGAGTAGCATTGATTATAACAAAAGAAGCATCAAGAGCATTGCTGAAATGGACCCCAATAAATGAGAGATTATTATATGCACGGTTCAATTCAAGATTCACGAAGCTGTCTATTATAGTTTGTTATGCACCAACAGAAGCAGCTGAAGAGGAATTAAAAGAAGATTTTTACAACAGCCTCCAAGCAACAGTAGAAACAATACCCAAGCATGATATGCTACTCATCTTGGGCGACTTCAATGCAAAAGTAGGTGAAGGAAATGAAGATAGAAGAAGAATCATGGGAAGAGAAGGAATCGGAGAAATAAATGAAAATGGAGAAAGACTGTGCAGTTTCTGTGAAGAAAACATGATGACCATTGGAGGGACAATTTTCCAACACAAAAACATCCATAAGGTGACTTGGAGGTCACCAGATAAAACCACAGAAAACCAAATCGATCACATACTAATAAATAACAAGTGGAAACGGTCACTACAAGATGTGCGAGCACAAAAAGACACAGAAGTGAAGGAATCATGCCGTCAAGATAAACATCAATATTATGACAACTTAGCAGAAACAGCAGAGAAAGCAGCATATACAAATGACATGAAAACCATATATAAAATCACAAAGCAGATGACAGGTAACTTCAACACAAGATGTGAAAGTGCAGTAAGAACACAAAATGGACAACTGGTCAGTGGAGAAAGAGAAAAAATTGAAAGATGGAGGGAACACTTTAACACCCTACTAAACAGAACACAAGCAGCACAAACAATAAACATACCTGAAGCAAAAACGGAACTAAACTTCAATACAGGACCAATAACAATAAATGAAGTAAAGGAGGCGATAAAGAAGCTAAAATCAGACAGGGCACCAGGTGAAGATGAAGTGACTGCTGAGATGTTGAAAGCAGAAGAAACAGAAACACCAAAACAACTTTGCCGGAAATTACAACAAATTTGGGATCTAGAAAAAGCCCAGAGGAGTGGAAAACTGGGCTTATAGTAAAACTACCAAAGAAGAGTGACCTCAGAGATTGCGGGAACTGGAGAGGCATTACCCTACTGCCACTCACCAATAAAGTATTTTGCAGAATAATCATCAACAGAATTGTACCAACACTTGAGGAAAAACTTCGGAAAGAGCAGGCAGGATTTAGGAAAGGAAGAGCATGCATAGACCACATATTTGTACTTAGACAAATATTAGAACAGGCAAATGAGTGGCATAGCACAACATATGCATTATTCATAGATTCTGAGAAAGCCTTTGACAGTGTCAACAGAGATGCACTGTGGAAAATCCTAAGATGGCATGGCCTCCCCCATAAAATAGTTAATGTAATCAAAGCCCTATACGAGGGTTTTCAGTGCAAAGTTATCTGTGGAGAACATACCTCCAGCAGCTTTAGGGTACAAACAGGAGTGAAACAGGGATGTGTACTATCACCAACATTATTTATCTTGGCAGTAGACTGGTTAATGAAGGAGGCAACATCAGACAAACGCAGAGGATTACAACGGACCCTTGACACAGTGCTGGAGGACCTTGACTTTGCGGACGACATTTGTCTATTACCAAGCAGTCACAAAGATATGGAAGAGAAAATAAACAAGCTAACTCAGAATGCAAATAACATAGGACTAAAGATCAACGTAGGAAAGACAAAGTTAATGAAACAAAATGTGAACAACAGAAATGTACTCAGAGTAGATAACAAGTTAGTGGAGGAGGTCAACGAATTTGTATACCTTGGCAGCAGGGTAGTAGAAAATGGAGACAGCACAGAGGACATCAACAGCAGACTTACTAGAGCAAACCAGGCTTTTGCAATGCTGCAGACTATATGGAAATCAAAAAAACTAAGCATAAATATGAAAATCAGGATATTTAAGAGTAATGTTCTAAGTGTACTACTCTATGGAAGTGAATGCTGGAAAATCACCAAAACCATAGAAAACAAGTTAAATTCTTTCCAGACTAAATGTTTACGAAGAATTAGAAAAATATTTTGGCCAAACACCATAAGAAATAACATCTTATTAGCAGAAATGCAGATGAAACCACTGACAACAATTATTGAGGAAAGACGCTGGCGATGGTTGGGACATGTGCTCCGAATGACTGACAACTCACTACCAAAAATAGCACTAAGATGGACACCACAGGGGAACAGAAGTAAGGGTAGACCAAAAGAGACATGGTGAAGAACAACAGAAAGGATGTTGAGCAATAGAGGGCTCACCTGGGCAAGAGCAGAAAAAAAGGCGAAGGACAGGCATTTGTGGAAAACCCTTGCGGAAGCCCCATGTGCCCTGGGCACTTAAGGTTCAGAGAGAGAGAGATATTCTATAAAGTGCCTGTTTTCAAGAATTGCTGAAACCACTTTAGACTTGGGACATTTTTTTAACACTACACTGTGAAATTCCCATGTGCCATGGTTATAATGAATTCTGTTTCTACAAATCAAACATTAACTGCAATTTCTACAACTGTTACAGAAACAATCCATTAAATCTATTAAGGAAAGTGGAACAAAAAGCTGTTAGAAGGTAACGGCAAGAAATAATTAATAAATCCCACATCAAACACATCACATGGATATACTGTCCAGGTCATGCCAGAGTCGACGGAAAACAACAAAGTCAACCAGCTAGTAGCAAGGGCCAAACTAGAGGACCTCATCAAAATGGACAGATTGGACCTGCACAAATGCATCAAGCAACACCTCGATGAGCAAATGAATGGCAACTTCCTCCAAAGTATCTATTACATACAACTCACTGTGCTACATGTAGCCACAGGCGGTGGTTGCAAATCCCCGCTAAATGTTAGATCTCGGGCAACACACAGTCAACACAACATTGGAGTCACCTTCCTAAAAACACTGAAGGAAATCTTGATATCAAAGGCCGAACAAGTATGGGCATGCCCCGAGTGTAATGAAGCCGCTCCCCAGAACCACCAACTCAGCTAGGCCCCTTTTTAACATTTACAGTTACAAAAACAATCATTATGTCAATTTTATAGTATTCTAGAAGGTGCTGACGGAGTTATTTTCCTTCTTATTTTGTTAGATAGAAATCCACTCGGAGACCACAACACAGTGTATCAAACAGCGATGATACAGAAATGAGACTGAACAGAAAGTCATACCATGTTTTGTCTTGCTGATATCAAGATACTGGCACAACCTTGGATGTGATAAAGTTGTTAAATACTGAAAACGCCCAAGGATTTTCACTGAATTTGGGGTCAATGGAAGGCCATTTGGTCCACATTTGTCATTCGGATGTGTTGCTGCATAGAATGTTCTAACACCAAAATCAGCTGTTCCTAAAATCGGCATTCTGAGTAAGGCTTCTGAGTTTGACCTAGAAAATACACAGAGAAATGAACAGTCATTTTGCTAGTAAATTTAAATGCGGCAAACAATTCTTATTTTACAGTGATAGGCCAGTTTTTAACTCTCCACTTTATAACATTTTTGCATATTATTTTGTGAAAAGTCATCTACAAATATATAATTTATACTTACATCTATGGATACTATAGTATATTGTGGAGTATATGTACTTGTATTCACACATATGAGTATGAGATACTGTGAGGAATATGTCCTTCCTTTCCTGTTTTAAGTGAAATACCAAACTTCTCAGCAGGGCTCACCACGTGAACATTTAAACTCCTAACCTTTTCATTAGATACCGTGAAATACTGAATACAGCCTATCTACAGGTACACCCACCAAGAATTACTGCAGCGGAGTGGTTCTCAAACTTTTTTAGGACTGTCACCCGCCTGCCTACCAGACCATGCCCATTTTACATCTCACATCCTTCCCATGCCGTTAAACGTCAAATATGGCTCACATTGTAGTTCATCACGTTTTTCTATTTTCGATGAGCTTTTCAACTTCATCAAGGTATCTTATGCCCAGTAATTTAGCCTCTCTCAACAGCTTCCTCTTCAGAGTTTCACATGGTCAACCTCTTTTTCTTTGTCCTGTCGTGTTCTATTTGACAGTTTATTCTGGGACTATCCTCAAAAACTACTTTTACTGAACTGGTTCTGATACTCCTGCCACTCCCTTTTCTCCTGTCTACCCTGGATCCTCTCACCACCTGGTGCAGGAACCACAAATGTAGCAAGTGTTAACTTTCCTAACTCCCACCACCTGGTGCAGGAACCACAAATGTAGCAAGTGTTAACTTCCCTAACTCCCACCACCTGGTGCAGGAACCACAAATGTAGCAAGTGTTAACTTCCCTAACTCCCACAACCTGGTGCATGAACCACAACTGTAGTAAGTGTTAACTTCCCTAACTCCCCCCACCTGGTGCAGGAACCACAAATGTAGCAAATGTTAACTTCCCTAACTCCCACCATCTGGCAGAGGAGCCACAACTGTAGTGAGTGTTAACTTCCCTAATGTGTCCCTTGCCTGTTATGTGTGTGTGTATATATATACACACATATATATATACACATATATATACATGTATATACATACATATATATACATATATACATACATATATATACATATATATACATATACATATACATATTTATGGTGACTTAACCAAGTACTGGTATGCCATCATCATATGACAAGATGCTTGCTTGCTTCAATGGGGTTAGGATTCAATACTCAGTGGTATTTTGCAATATTTGTTTGTTTTATGCCTTTGTGCTTAGTCTACAATTTTTAAAGTCAATCCTACCTGCTTTACTCTTACTGAATGGTTGGGTTTGAATGAAATTTGAGAAATGATGGGCAGAATGTCAGACATGCTGGCATGCCCATTTCTTCATCCTTTGAAACTAATGTCCTCATAATAAACAATAACAGAATAACAACAGAATAACAATATACACAAAAATAAACAATCACAAAATAATAAACATTTTACTTCACGTAAGTCTCGATCACTAAAATGTACTCTTTCCTAATCTCTAACTCCAAGTTTCCACGGCTGGCATTCAGTTATTACTCTAACACATTCGAGCCCTGTCTTCAGGGCTAGCAAACAACAGCTACTCAGAACATCCACGTTCTTCTTCTTCTTCTTTGGTGTTCCAAGTTCTCGGTCATGCTAAATCAGAAGCCCGGTTGCTACGATGAAGTTCACAGTCTTCTCCAGGCTCTCCTGGTAGGCCCATAGCTTCTGCGTTAGGTCCAAGCCCTGTGGCCATGTCTGACAGCTTCCATATGATGCACCTGGTAAAATACTGGCCAAATGAGTTGTTTTGGATATGAACGTCAATAAACATTTATACAGAGTGACACCAGGCATGCATCACAACAGATGAAAAGAAGAAACTATGCAAATGCATCATCTAGAGTACCCTGCTCTATATAATCACTGGAAATATCAATACTGACAGACCCTGTTTCTTAAGTCAACTTGAAGAAAGTAAAAATTACACCCCCATCCCAAATGATCCATCTGCTATGGTCTTATAGTTTCTTAAACAAGAAGGAGATCACACGGCCAAGGCTGAGTATCACTGCATCGAGTATGTTATGTGGCTGTGTGTCTTTCATTTTTTTGGCCTCCCTATTCATGTCACCTCTAAGTGTACTACTCTATGGAAGGGAATGCTGGAAAATCACCAAAACCATAGAAAACATGCTGAATTCTTTCCAGATTAAACGTTTATGAAGAATTAGAAGAATATTTTGGACAAAAACTGTAAGAAATAACATATTGCTGGCAGAAATGCAGATGAAGCCACTAACAGCAATTATTGAGGAAAGACGCTGGCAATCGTTGGGACATGTGCTCCAAATGACTGACAACACACTACCAAAAATAGCACTAAGATTGACACCACATGGGAACAGAAGTAAGGGTAGACCAAAAGAGACATGGAGAAGAACGACGGTGAGGATGTTGAGCAACAGAGGGATCACCTGGGCAAGAGCAAAAAAAAAAAAAAGGACAGGTGTTTGTGGAAAACCCTTGCCTGGGGCCCATGTCCCCCTGGGCACTTAAGGTTCAGAGAGAGAGAGAGAGAGATTCGGGTCACCTCCCTCTCCCAAAATTCCTCCAAAGTTCTCGCCATTATCTTTCGCTAATTTGACACCGACAAATAATAACCCACTCCTGGTAATGCTCTAGTCAATGATAACAGTGCCGCTATGCATGGCGACGCCCACTACATCTAATACTACACTCACTTTGCCTTCATTAAATTTCTACCGATAATAACAAAAATGCAGAAAATCTTCTGACGTATGAAGTAAAACGGAGGCTGAACTTCGGAGATCTTACTTACGTTAGCCAAACTCTGTCACATTGGAAACCTTTTCATTGTCTTTTCTCAAACAAATCAAAGGCTTTACTACTGCATCTTCATCAGTCTAAATGCCACACAGTATTTGAAATAAGCAGTTAGCAATTTTCTTCAAGATATCAGTATAGTATCCGTAGCTATAAAAATACAAAAAACAGTCTAAATTACAATTAATATATTTTCTCTATAGTTAAGATTATTATAATAATATGGTTTTTAAAAAGTATGAGGCTATTACCTATTAATGATCGGATATTTTATTGCATGTTTTGGAATTTAAACAAATATCTAAGGTAAGGAACTCTCGCAAAAAACTTCATGTGTTGCAAACGATTGCCTCGTTCCTGTTTCCATGCGGGTGGTCATTTTGTGATGACACGTTATATACAACAGGATCTTCTGTTTTCTTGAAGGTAGATCAACTTTTCACATTTCTACATGCTTTAACCTACCAGGCATGTGCCCAAGTTTTCAGATTTTCATTATTCAATCTTGTAGTTTTGCATTTTTTACAAATTTTTTTAAAGAGTCAACTGTCATCTGGATACATCCATAGGTACTCAGCTATCTCGTTCAGGGTATCTCCAACTGATGATACCCGCTTGTTGCTGCTTCTAGAGCTATTCGGGCTTCGGAGCTTTGAGCTCCGGCTAGAGCTCTTCATGAATCATTCATTTTTCGCCACCCCAAGTTTCACCTCCAACTCCTTCATTCTGGACAACGACACTGATTCATAGTTGTCAGAAGTCTTTTATTCGACCAGGTTCTCGTATAGCATGGATGATGTGGAGCTTATCGTGTTGAAAGATGAGTGGATTGTTGTGGCTTGACTGAAGATCCACAGTAGATCTAAGAAATTAGTTTCTCCAGCAGACTTCACCACGACAAACCCTGCCCTGTTAGCCAAACTGAGCCTATTACTAAGGGCATCCTGAGGAGGGATAGAGACTTGGCCACCACTAGTCCTCCCATTCTAATAACAGCACATACTCACCTTTTCTCTCTTTATAATGTGTTTCACTCCAGTCTTGTATTGTATATGATTGGCGTCATTCAACCTGATGTTGTCCTCCATATGCAGCTTATCCAAGTAGAAATGGATGCTTTTCCGAAATAAGTGGCTTAGCGCATTACCCACAACCAGTGTGTGACTGGCTCCATCAGCAGGTGTGCATTTTAGTGGGTGTTAGAATGGAAGGCAGAGCACATATGGGAATGCCTGGAGTGTGGGGATGCCAGTTTCTGATTACAGTTAGAGTTTTTACTTTGTGTTTTCAGTTTTCTCCTCATATTTGCCTTCTTCTTGTACACCCTACAGCTGCCCTATTTCCCCCCTTTTTTTTACTTTTTTGCTGTAGTGATCAGACATGCATAGTGTGAAATGAGAAGTAGATTACGGTGGTTACCTAAGGTGGACTTATGAAACAGTCAATGGTTTGGGCATATTACACAACTTATATACCACAAACTATACCACAGAAAATAAACAGTATGAGCTTCTGTTTTGTAGAAATATTCTTCTTGTTCTTCAGCTTTCCAAGCCATTAATGCTCATTGCTGCAGATAAAATTCGCCTCAATTCCTTCCCTATTCCTAATCTTATCTCTTTGGTTGGTGACACCAATTTCTTTTATATCCTCATCTGTGTTGTCTTTTCATCTCCGTCTTGGTCTAATACATAATTTTCATTTGTCTGTTCTCTTCCATTCTTTCTACATGGCCCAGCCAGCATAGTCTGTTCAGTTTCAAGACATTTATAATTCATTGGGATTTAAATAAGCTGTTCATTTCAGTGTTCTTTCTAGCTCTCCATTTTTTTTACGTTCCAAGGTCGTAATTCATTTTTATCTGTCAAATTTTGAGGTTACATCTTTTTTTACGGAGATGGGGTCATTGGCCCCATGCTCCAACCCCCACCAAGTTTCATCTGACCCCTACCCACACAGACCTTCCCAGCTTGGTTTGACCTGCCAGGAGTAAACCTTCCGCTGGTATAGCTCTGGGGGTGGTCAGGGTAGGTAAGCTGTCACGCCACGATAAGGCACCAGCACCATGTGACAGTATAGAAAGGGAAAATCATGTTTTGCTCTTAAACAATTGTTATAATAAAAAAATTCTGTCCCACAACATCAGACTAATGTATAAGACACAGATTAGACCAGTGGTACTACATGGGTCTGAAACATGTACAACTAAACAAGATGAAAACCAAATATAGACATTTGAGAACAGAATCCTGACAAGAATCTATGGACCAGTAAGAAACCTCATAACACACTAGTGGAAGATAAGAAGTAAGAAAGAAATCTACACATTGTTTAATTCTCTGCTTATAGCAGCCATTACAAAAAGCAACAGACTGGGGTGACTCGGGCATTTAGAGAGAATGGAGGAGGATAGACAAACAAAGATGGCCTATATAGAAGTAATGAAGGGGATAGAACAAGGGTGGACTGAGACAGTGATGGCAAGACAACCTGGGAAAAGATATACACGCTCTTGGGGTCAGCATTTGGCAAGAGGTAACCTGAAAGACAAAATACATGCTCTTGGAGTCAGCATTTGGCAAGAGGTAACCTGGAAGAAGATATACACGCTCTTGGAGTCAGCATTTGGCAAGAGGTAACCTGGAAGAAGATATACACGCTCTTGGAGTCAGCATTTGGCAAGAGGTAACCTGGAAGAAGATATACACGCTCTTGGGGTCAGCATTTGGCAAGAGGTAACCTGGAAGAAGATATACAAGCTCTTGGAGTCAGCATTTGGCAAGAGGTAACCTGGAAGAAGATATACATGCTCTTGGAGTCAGCATTTGGGAAGAGGTAACCTGGGAGAAGATATACAAGCTCTTGGAGTCAGCATTTGGCAAGAGGTAACCTGGGAGAAGATATACAAGCTCTTGAAGTCAGCATTTGAGAAGAGGTAACCTGGAAGAAGATATACAAGCTCTTGGAGTCAGTATTTGGCAAGAGGTAACCTGGGAGAAGATATACAAGCTCTTGGAGTCAGCATTTGGCAAGAGGTAACCTGGAAGAAGATATACACGCTCTTGGAGTCAGCATTTGGCAAGAGGTAACCTGGGAGAAGATATACGCACTCTTGGAGTCAGTATTTGGCAAGAGATAACCTGGGAGAAGATATACATGCTCTTGGAGTCAGTATTTGGCAAGAGGTAACCTGGAAGAAGATATACGCGCTCTTGGAGTCAGTATTTGGCAAGAGATAACCTGGGAGAAGATATACATGCTCTTGGAGTCAGTATTTGGCAAGAGGTAACCTGGAAGAAGATATACGCGCTCTTGGAGTCAGTATTTGGCAAGAGGTAACCTGGGAGAAGATATACGCGCTCTTGGAGTCAGTATTTGGCAAGAGGTAACCTGGGAGAAGATATACACACTCTTGAAAGGTAGTATTGACTGTGTCTATTATGGCACTAACTAAGGTAGTATTTGTATACTACCGGTACAAGTTTTTCCCCACACGCTGTACTGTACTGTGCTAGTATGTGTGTGTGTTACACCTAACTGACCTGAAATAATGAGTTGAATATGTATTCTTCATTCACTGTATTACATAACGTCACTATTTGCTGAGCAGATTTACTTGACTGCTGCACAAGTGACACAACAGACGTTACATTGATATACACCATGCAGCTACGAAAACACAGGACAAACAGCCACTATAATCTGTACACGAACATGACCAGCTTACATAAGTACAACTCATCACAGCGCCACAGTTGGGACACTTAACATAGGTTCACAAGATTTCCAGCAGTTACAAAAGAGATAAACAAAGTTTAATGATGAACCCCCATTTGCAAGTGTTGTAAATGAACGTGGACTGAAAAAACTGATGAGCAGTTACAATGAATAAGGAAAAACTGTCTGGGCAATTAACATCGCCATGGCACAGACACACTCAGACATCATGGAAAACATCCTAACTTCATGTATGCCATGGGACAGACACACTCAGACAACATTGAAAACATCCTAACTTCATGTGTGCCATGGGACAGACACACTCAGACAAAATGGAAAATATTGTATACCAAAAAACTGCAGCTTGAGCTTTCAATCTAGAACCACAAACATTGTCCAGAAGGGGACAATCATATCACAAGTTCTACATGACAATCTCTGTCCTGAAAAGGACAAAACAACTATAACATGTTGCTCTAAAAAAGGACAAAATAACTACAACTGCTACATTCTAGATTCAACAACAATTTTGTCCTCAAAAGGACAGCCAAACACAAAAACTTACATTATGAAACAAGGAATCCCTAGCAGACCTTCCAGAAACAAACTAACACATCTTCTCACTTCAGTATCTAGAACAGAACTGAACTTTTCATGCATCCTGCCACTCAGATCCATGTGACTGAGCTCTGCAATCGGAACACAGAGATAACTTTTCCTGTGCTTGCTTAAACAAGTGAATTGTGGTTACAGCTGTTTGGCCACACAACAGGGTTGCTAACCTACCATCTGTAAACATTCTATTATACTTGGAAATCAGCAATTGACAAGAAAAAAATAAGAACAGAGGAACTGAGACCTATCTTTTCTGCAGTAATGAGCATCAGTGGCTCAGAAAGCTGCTAAATTCAGCATCTGCTCAAAGAGGAAATAGAAGAAGAAGAAGAAGAAAAAGTGGGGAAACTGAGTATGACAACTGAGAGTGAGAGCTGAAGTATTAAAGACCATCTGGCCATGGAAATGAAAAGAAGAAGTCAGGAAGTAAATGGGAAAGGATCTCTTCTTTGCCTTTAATATTAGTTTTGCCATCCTGAAGGTTGAAGATGTTTCAAGGCTGAGGTGCCCATCTTCAACATGTGGTTTGTGTATAACTAAGATAAAGTAAAAATCTGATCAGTCTGCAGGAGAATCTGTATATATTTTCATTTGGTAGTTCTCATGTCATATCAGTTTGGGAGAAAATTTTTTTTTTTCATTCGGTAGCTCTCATGTCATATCAAGTTTGTGAGAGAATCAGTTTTCATTCAGTATCTCACATCATATTCAGGCCTGGGCTAGGAAAAATAAGGATAATTTTGTTTACATCTCTCTCTCTGAACCTTAAGTGCCCAGGGCACATGGGGCTTCCGCAAGGGTTTTCCACAAATGCCTGTCCTTCGCCTTTTTTTTCTGCTCTTGTCCAGGTGAGCCCTCTATTGCTCAACATCCTTTCTGTTGTTCTTCTCCATGTCTCTTTTGGTCTACCCTTACTTCTGTTCCCCTGTGGTGTCCATCTTAGTGCTATTTTTGGTAGTGAGTTGTCAGTCATTCGGAACACATGTCCCAACCATCGCTAGCGTCTTTCCTCAATAATTGTTGTCAGTGGTTTCAACTGCATTTCTGCTAATAAGATGTTATTTCTTATGGTGTTTGGCCAAAATATTTTTCTAATTCTACGTAAACATTTAGTCTGGAAAGAATTCAACTTGTTTTCTATGTTTTTGGTGATTTTCCAGCATTCACTTCCATAGAGTAGTACACTTAGAGCATTACTCTTAAATATCCTGATTTTCATATTTATGCTTAGTTTTTTTTATTTCCATATAGTCTGCAGCATTGCAAAAGCCTGGTTTGCTCTAGTAAGTCTGCTGTTGATGTCCTCTGTGCTGTCTCCATTTTCTACTACTCTGCTGCCAAGGTATACAAATTCGTTGACCTCCTCCACTAACTTGCTATCTACTCTGAGTACATTTCTGTTGTTCACATTTTGCTTCATTAACTTTGTCTTTCCTACGTTGATCTTTAGTCCTATGTTGTTTGCATTCTGAGTTAGCTTGTTTATTTTATCTTGCATATCTTTGTGACTGCTTGATAATAGACAAATGTCGTCCGCAAAGTCAAGGTCTTCCAGCACTGTGTCAAGGGTCCATTGTAATCCTCTGCATTTGTCTGATGTTGCCCCCTTCATTAACCAGTCTACTGCCAAGATAAATAATGTTGGTGATAGTACACATCCCTGTTTCACTCCTGTTTGTACCCTAAAGCTGCTGGAGGTATGTTCTCTACAGATAACTTTGCACTGAAAACCCTCGTATAGGGCTTTGATTACATTAACTATTTTATGGGGGAGGCCATGCCATCTTAGGATTTTCCACAGTGCATCTCTGTTGACACTGTCAAAGGCTTTCTCAAAATCTATGAATAATGCATATGTTGTGCTATGCCACTCATTTACCTGTTCTAATATTTGTCTAAGTACCTATATGTGGTCTATGCATGATCTTCCTTTCCTAAATCTTGCCTGCTCTTTCCGAAGTTTTCCTCAAGTGTTGGTACAATTCTGTTGATGATTATTCTGCAAAATACTTTACTGGTGAGTGGCAGTAGGGTAATGCCTCTCCAGTTCCCGCAATCTCTGAGGTCACCCTTCTTTGGTAGTTGTACTATAAGCCCAGTTTTCCACTCCTCTGGGGCTTTTTCTAGATCCCAAATTTGTTGTAGTATCCGGCAAAGTTGTTTTGGTGTTTCTGTTTCTTCTGCTTTCAACATCTCAGCAGTCACTTCATCTTCACCTGGTGCCCTGTCTGATTTTAGCTTCTTTATCACCTCCTTTACTTCATTTATTGTTATTGGTCCTGTATTGATGTTTAGTTCCGTTTTTGCTTCAGGTATGTCTATTGTTTGTGCTGCTTGTGTTCTGTTTAGTAGGGTGTTAAAGTGTTCCCTCCATCTTTCAATTTTTTCTCTTTCTCTGCTGACCATTTGTCCATTTTGTGTTCTTACTGCACTTTCACATCTTGTGTTGAAGTTATCTGTCATCTGCTTTGTGATTTTATATATGGTTTTCATGTCATTTGTATATGCTGCTTTCTCTGCTGTTTCTGCTAAGTTGTCATAGTATTGACGTTTATCTTGACGGCATGATTCCTTCACTTCTTTGTCTTTTTGTGCATAATTACTTAAAACTCTTTCTTTAAGCCGTTGTGATTTGGTGTTCAGTAATTTTTTCTTGATTTCTTTTCTTTGCTCTATCTTTTCCCATGTGGTCTTGCTTATCCATTCCTCTTTTCTCCTTTTCCGATATCCCAGCACCTCTTTTGCTGTTTCCTGTAGTGTTTTATTGAACTCTAGTATGGACATTTCTGCTTCGTCTTGTAGGACACCGAAGCGGTTCTTAAGTACTATTTGTTAACAAACTGCATTGTGTGAGGCTGTTATTGATATCCTCTGCTGATTTATCTAATGTAATATGACCTGCTTGTTTATCTGGTGATTGTATTAGTTTTGTGATTGATTTCATTCTAGAATGGCAGCAAGTGTTGAATTTGCCAGGGTGAAGGCCAGAGCTGAGGAGACGGAGAAGATATTGGCCGACCTACAGGCCCAGATTGAGGTTATATTGAAGGCTGCAGGTAGGAGAGATAAGTTAAAACTTTCTCTAGGGGAAGCAATAACACATGAGGTTCTTAATGAAAGCGTAAAATCATAGTTTAAAGCAGTTAAGCTCCTGGGAGAGTTTTTTTTTTTTCCATTGGAAGAGAATGTTAGTATGCAGGAAACTCTACTGTAGAGAGCGGAACAACACAACTCCTTCAGATCATCAAAGTAGTGGCCACACTAATTTTGAAATCAATATGAACTAAAGGCACCCTATTTTGAACTTCCCCAGTAGCCTGGTTTTGTGTGTGATGTTCAGTCCATTCTGTGCCATTTCTATGACCTGCTTCACTGCCTTTTTTAGTCTTTCATGAATGCATCATTTTATTTACTTAGTCAACAGATTATCGTCACTTTACATTGAACACGTCCATAAGTGCTTATATCTCCTCTTCAGTATATCCCCCAGTGGGCATCGGCCAACAATACTGGTTCTGTGTTGACCAGTCTTTGGCTCCCAGCATAGTGTTCTTGCTTGATGCACCTCGTTTGACCTGCAGTTACTGCAATCTGGTTAAGGTTATGGAGTCACATTTATCACTGGAATCATGTTTCTGTCCCACCTATCTAAGAGCATTCAGAATACCAGCCCAATTCATTGCTTGACCATTTCCTTCCAACGCCAAAAGCAGCATCGATCTTCAAGAATCTTGAGAACATATGGAAGACAAAAGTTATAAGCACAAAAATCAAGTTAAGACTGTTCAATTCAAATGTAATATCCACCCTCATTTATGCATGCAAAAGCTGGAAAACAACTAAAGAAATAGACAAGAAATTAGACTCTTTTGAAAACAAATGCCTAAGGAAAATACTCAGCATCAAGTGGAACGAATTCAAGAACAATGCAGAGATAAGACAGATGACTGAACAACAGCCAGTCTCATGGGTGATCAGGAAAAGGAGATGGACATATGTTGGTCACTTGATAAGAAGAAATGATCAGAGAATCCCAAAACAAGCTATCAAGTGTAACACAACAGGCCAAAGAAAAAAAGGCAGACCGCGTGAAACTCTGAAGAGGACATTGTTAAGAGAGCCCAAATTAACAGGCATAAAATCCCTTGATGAGGTTGAAAGACTCGCTGAAGACAGGAAAAATTGGCGAACTACTTTGCGAGCCCTATGTGATGTTTAATGGCACGGGAAGGATATAAGATATAAGAAGATAAATATTGTAGGTTTTTATTGTGTGTATTTGCTTTGTGTAGTTGCTTACTTCTTAGACTGCCAAACAAAAGCTTAAACATGGACATTTTTTTGTCATCATTCATCATAGCTGCCATGTTTTATCAGGAGATGGTCCAGTGCATACTTTTAACCTTTATGGAAACTTAAAATACAAATTCCAAATATGGAATGCCACTATATTATTGTTGTTTCTTTTTAGACAGCCATTTAAAAAGTTCATGGTAATCTAAGAATTAAAAAATATTGAGTCAGTTTTTCACTATATGTCTTATTTTTGTGTACACTCTTTAAAGTATTCTCATCTTTCACATGACGCTTTTTCATATGCTGTGATATCTCTTTCTTTGCTTGAAATTACCTGTGAACTTTCTTCATGACAGTCAAACAGGAAGGCCTGGGAGAGGAGGAACGACTTATTAAAGAAAACGAGGAACTCAGGAAAGAAATTGAGTCTATTAGAACAGAGCTGATTGTGGCTGAGATTGGAAATGGAGGTAACAACCAGTAGGATGTCAGTTATTTTAGTCTACTTTTCCACTTTTAGTATACGTTAATGACTCAGTATAATATGGTCTATAGGGTCTAAAAATTTCGACAACATTGTATATGAGGCCATGCTATGAAGAGGAACCCTTTCTACTGCATGTATAGAAAGTTTATGCCACATGATGCCAAGTATAGGGGCAGTCAACAGAACTTTGAAAACTGAGCCCTCTCAGTTGGAACTATGCTCTTGACCGCCATTTTGTCTTGGTAACCTGAAATAAGATATAATAAAAATCAGCAGGATCCAAAGAAGCTGGGCAACAATTTGGGGTTCACGGACTGTCCACGTCCTGACACAGAGGGCACACCCACTCCACAGTGAACTGTTGAGACCAGAAAGAGAACAGGTTTAAGGGAGGTAAATCATGGAGGCACATCTTCCAGAGAATAAAGATCCAAGATGGGAATGGATACCCCACACAATCAAACCCAGTTCATAAAGTTAGCTCACATTACACTTGACAGAAGGTGCAGAGAACATTCCTTTAGCATGCAGAGGTCAGACCATTAATTAGTGAAAACAACAGATATGATGATGCTTTTATGTGTGCAGATGGATCGGTGATTCAGGGTAAGAGATGTGCCAAGGCCTTTACAGTCAACTCGATGGCAAAACAAGTGCAAGAAGCCGTCGGTAGTGCTTTTGTTGCAACACCAAGCCATGGCAATGGCAAAAGCTCTTGTGTTGTCTCAAGTCACAAGACCACACACAACCGTGCAACTTGATGAACATGCTAAAGAAAATCCTGGCAGTAGTGGCTCAAATCCTTGCAGATGAGAGATCCATCAACTGACCTTCATTTTATACAGGCCATGCAGGTTTTTAGGGGAAATGAAAGAACAGTTCAGTTTGGCTGGCTCAGCTGTCAAGGAGGAAGAGCAGCCAGTTTATTAATCAGACATCGGCACTATAAGAGCAAGGTGGTCACGCAGAGGACTTCTCTGACACCTGTGAATTGGAGCTTTGTTGAGAATGAAGGACTGGGGTGTGAAACTGCATGTAGCACATGAGTGGCTAATCAAAAGCTCCAGAGAGTTAGTTAGTCAACAAAGAACACAGTCTATTCTGTTGTTTGTTTTACTAGCTTGAGGAGTTTCATTAATTTGAGATAGCAGCTTGGAGTTAGAAATTACATGGGGCACTTTTTATGTCCCTTTTCTAAAATTTGTTCTTGTACTTTTAGGTTTGCTCACTTTTTTCCTAAGTAGTCTCATTGTCATAAATTCAGGGGAAACATTTTTGTTATAATTGTGTTATTTTATGTTATGCTCTCGTTGACTGCTCTAATCACATTGGCTTGCCGCAGTTCGCCAGGTTCAGCTTCCCACTAAAGGTGCCCAGTTAGCTTTCACATCTGCGCCGCCATCGAGGTCACCACCCTTAGTGAATGGGACGGCATCAGAGTTGTCTGGTGAGTCAGGGTCAGCTAGAGCTTCCACAGAAGAGGGTGCAGGAAAGAAGACAAAGCAGGCAGGGCAACCAGATGCTGGTGGCAAAAAAGCTAAAATAGAGAAGAAAGTGAAGAAAGGTAAATGTGATCTCCCCTTGTTTGTCTCTTTGACTGTCATTCTAATTCAACTTTTTGTTTTCACAAACATAAATTCTAGTATAAGAGACAACTCTCTGGTGTGACAGTGAGAGAAGAAAACTTCTGGTTCCTGGTAATAGAACAGCTATTGATTTGATTAAAAAAAAATAGCCAACTAATACTCTGATTCTTGTGTACTGCTAGAGTAATGGATTGTATTCTTACTGTTGATTAGGAATCTTATTCTGTACTTGTTTTCATGTGCTCATCAGATGTCTTTCATAAGCAACAATATGGGCCACCTTCATGAGTCTTTACTGTCAGTAGGAGTTTTTCTATCCATGTTCTTTCTCCTAGGTTTGGGTTCTTAGATCTCTGTAGAGAGAGCAGGTCTAAAGATGTGTTCTGGAGTCTTATTCTGGTGGCTTTTCAATCTGTAACAATCTAGATCTAATGCTCAGAGAGGCAGTCAAAAGTTTTTACATGCTTTCTAATTAATGATTACTTTTATTTTTAGTCTGGAATAAGACTGCTAGAGTGGTGACATAGCTATCAGTACCAATGAAATAGAGCTGGCCAAGACCCTATCTTAATACTTTGTGGGGCTCCTAGTAACAGGTTGATCCTGGCTTTATGGAGTAAAGCTTGTTGTGAACCCCACGGTGGTGGAGCCAGCCCAGAGGTTTCTTCTTGGGATCACTCCAGGCATGTAATCCACTCCTCATCAAACTTATTGCCTATGTTTCAGCATGTCAGCCAAGTTTACAGCTCCAGGAAGATCAGAAGAGGTTAAAGAATTCTAACTATTGTAAACATGTAACATGTGTATAGTAGTAAGAACCTAATCTTAGTTCATTTGTAAGGGGAAAGTGTCAGATAGGATGCAGTAATATGTGAGAGCAAATCGGCTAATGTGCTGTGTTCATGATACAAGAGCCAACAGGAAATCACCTTGGAATTAAACAGTCTCTCTAGTATCAACAAAAGTGGTCCTACAGTGGATACCCCTCTACTGCAGTATAACATAGACACTCTTCCAAAACAGGAATAAAATGGAGCAACACAGTCACCAAGGCACTTGCAACGAAGCCAAGACCATATTAAAAAAATCAATAGAGACAGCAGCAGGCAAAGAGGCTGATTATACATGTTTTGTAGTGCTCCTGGTCCACTCCATCAGCTACAGAGATGCCAACAGACCATCCTGTTCCGATTAAGAACAGGACACAGCAGACTGGTGAGCCACCTGCGCTGACTCAAGATATCTCACACGGACGCACCGATCTCTCATACTGAGGCGGAAGTTGTGGAGCTGTTGCGAGGACCTGAAGAGAGCTGGGCTTCATCCTGGTGGCCTGTCTTCCAATTTGCTATGACTCAGCACTTGAACACAGAAGAAGAAGAATGATACAAGAGGAATTGTTGCCCATCATGAAGCGATATGTTAGTTTGAGAGATTGGAAACTCCAGGCATGACAAAATAATAGGGAGAGGGATTGCTGTCTCTTGTGCAGAAAAATTCAGTTAATGTGTTGTGTGCACACAAGTTGTTGAACTGATTTTTGAACAAAATTTCCCATTTATTTAAATTTTTAAAATCTTTTTTTTTTTTCATTAAGATCTTCATCATTATTCTTAGTGTTCATTTCTCACAGCTGACAGGCAAATGTGTTTATTAATACACTTTGTAGTGCTAAAAGGTAGCAGATTGCAAACTGAGGCCATCATGCTTCAGTCATCCTATGGTGTTCAAAAAAAGAAACGCAACGCTACTGTAGTCGTAATTGACACCAAATTTCAAACTTGTATCAAAATTTTATTTTACAGAATTAGTGTTTCAGTCTTGGCATGAAGAAACTTTAAGACTTTAACAATGAAATGATGCTTGTTAAATTTGGTTTGGACTTTTATTCTTTGCAACTGAGGCCTCCGTTTCAGTAAGGTGTGTGGCCCCATCTGGCCTGTATCAGAGAACGGCATCTCCTTGACATGGATCTGATTAGTGGGATGGCTGCCCACTCTTCTCGCAGTGCAAGAGACAACTGTCGGAGATATGTTGGTGCCATGTCTCGCTGGCGGACTTGTCTGTTGAGTTCATCCCATAAGTGTTCTATTGGGTTCATATCTGATGACATGGATGGCCATAGAATGGTCTGGACGTTGTTGTCAGTGAGGAACTGGGTGGTGAGTTGTGTCACTTGAGGTTGAGCGTTATCGTGCTGAAAAATTGACACTGGTGCAGCCAGAAATGGAAGGACATGAGGATGAAGACTTTCAGTGACGTATTGTTGGGCATTCAGGCGTCCTTCAGTTTGCATCAGGTCACTTCTACCCATGAAGTTGATCATCCCCCACACCAGTACACCTCCACCACCATGTGGAGGAGCCTCATACATGCAGTTCTGGGCATAGCACTCATGGACAGTAAACTCTTCTCCGTCTATTGTGTCGCTGGAGCAGAAAGAATGATTCATCACTAAACCAAACCCTTTTTCAGTCATTCACAACGGTCCATTGGCGATGCTGGTCTGTAAGAACAGGACCTCTGTAGGGTCTTCTGGCCCAAAGACTAGTGTCAGGCAGCCAGTTCCTGGCCATTTGATCTGAAATTCGACAAACTGCTGTCATTGGCTGGACTGTTGAGGACGCAGATGCAAATCGATCCCTGAGGTGACGCAGCCGTATAAAGCGGTCTTCAGCAGGAACTGTGACCATGGGTCTTCCACTGCGGGGCCGGTCTGCAACTGAGTCACTTTTTATAAATCATCTCCAAAGGCGACTAATGGTGCTTCTAACCACATTAAATTGTCTAGCCACTACACTTTGTGACTGTCCAGTTTGTAAACGTCCAGTGATGATGAGTCGTTGTTCTGTAGTGAAATGAGCCATAATTGCACATTGAATTTTCGAATGATTTGAGGAGCGTCAATCTTTTATAGGCATTCAATAACATGGTCAGTGAGTTTTGTGTTCAGTAAGTTTCACGGAATTCTTGTGAACCTGTCATAAGTTATTGTCAAAAATGCTGTTTTGACTGTTGTCGCTTTTCTGTGCTCATAAATCATCTGCTGAGTACATTTCAGGTCAGCACATGAAGTTGATGTCCAGATGAACGTTTCAGGCAATTTGCCCTTGTCTGATCAGCAAACTTCAGTTTAAATCGCAACATCTTATATGTTGCGTTTCTTTTTTTGAACAGTATAGTTGTAAAAAATAGATACTTGACACTTGTGTTTGGATACACCAAAGAATACTATGTATAAATTTGTCACTGTTTTAATGGAAAAAATGTGTTCACATAAGAAAGAAATTTCATGCACATGGAGTTTTTATCAGAAATGATATTGAATCAGTTTTCAAAACAAAAGCTACATATTTTAGCAAGGGTAGTTTTAGTGCTTTATGTAGTAACAGAAGATTTGTCCTAAACATTTGCCCAAATTTTTGGAGGGTATGATTATTATCCAGAAGGGAATAGCTCCAAGAAGACGGCTGCTGCAGACAGTAGAGGTGACAGTAGTGAAGGATCCGTGGATGTTTCGAGGCTAGATCTAAGAGTTGGAAAAATTGTGGCAGTGGATAAGCATCCAGATGCTGACGCTCTCTATGTGGAAAAGGTTGACCTTGGTGAGGGCCATCTGAGGACCGTTGTCAGTGGTCTGGTGAAACATTATCCACTAAATGCTGTGAGTGTGTGTGTGTGTGTCTGTCTGTGTAGAGCAGCGTTTCTCAAACTTGTTCATCCTTCTGCCACTTTTTCTCCCAGGTCACATCTTTGACGCCCCCTCCCTTTCTGTACTACTCATACAGTGGCCTATTAAACTAGGTTATGCATTACACAACTAAAAACTTCATCTGGCAAACCAGTTGACAGAGCATATTTATAATTTACCTACTGCATTGTTTTCTCAACTTTTAATGTGATGGTTGAGTTTCATGTAGGGACACAAATTTCTTGATATCAGGTTGAAAAAAGTGCTAAGCAGGAAAGTGTTGATCCTCCCGCTTGCTGCTTCATTTTCCCTCAATGCCCCCTGCTAACCCTTTTTCTTTCACCACCACCACCACTCCCACCTCCCCCACCCCCAGTCCTTTTCAATGCCCATGGGGGGCATTATTGCCAACTTTGGGAAACACTGGTGTAGAGTTACATAACTTTTTTGTTGATTACTGGGTTGACATATCTAGATCTTGCTGGATGCTAACTTGAGTTCTTTACATCTGATGTCATGGTGAAGGTCCTCATATGAGTTGAAGGGGCTCTGCTCGTGTGGTTTTCTTGAGTTCCTGAAGTAGATCCAAAACACATACCTCTAAATAGGCTCCACTGCATTGCTGAAGACTGAAGTAATGCAATAGTCTGCCTCTGGGTAAACCATGGATGAGGTAGGATAGGATCTTGCTCATTAACAGCCGACTAGTCACAATGACTGCATCATTTCTCTTGACATATTTTCTCTCTCAAGCACAGACTTTACTACATATACAGGGAATATCTCACAGCACAGTGAAGCAGACAAGAGTATCACAGCATGTTCTTGACTGCAAGTGAATGAAGGGAAAAGCTATTCAAAGTTTGCTTCTACGAATAAGGGACTTTGCATAAATGCAGAGCAGATGAACAGATGAAAAATAAAATTGACTCTGTGAAGGAAGTTTCGGATCATATCAAGAATTTCATTGAAGATCTGCTGCAAACAGCCTTGTTTAGATGTTGTGATACCAACAGGAGAGATGTAGCCAGTCATTTGTATATCCCTTGCGGAACTTTGCCTCCCTAACAGCTATCCTGTAGGCCTCTCGGTTGTAAGCAAGATGCCCTGCTGCTGATGCATCCATTTGCAGATCGTCAATGATGTCTTGCCATCTTCGCTTTGGTCTTCCTCTCTTTCTTTTTCCCATTATGCACCCTTCCAAGACTGTCTTCTCTAAATTCTCATGACGTTTAATATGTCCAGAATATTTAAGTTTTCTCTGTTTAATCTTCTTTACTAGCCAGACTTCTTCAATAATAAGTTCTTGTAATATTAATATATTTGTTCTTTCTTTTTGTGTCCATGATATTTGAAGAATTCTTCTGTAGCATTTACATTCAAAGGCATTTATGTGTTTCTCTGTTGTTTTGTTAAGTGTCCAGTTCTCACAGGCATACAAGTATCTTGAACAAATCGCATTTTATGGAATAAGTCTCATTACTTACTGGACACACCTTGTATGTTGTGATGGAAAAGATGCATGCCTTTAAAAATTTTATTTTTTTAGTTCTGTCTGTTCCTCTCCACAGTTTCTTTAGTTTTATTTTTTGAAGAGGGATAGATGTCCTCCTTTTAATTTCCCAAATTGTATCTCCATTATTAGTTAGTAATGATCCAAGATATTCAAAACTCTCCACCTCTTCCAATTTTTCCTCATTGATATATATTTCAGCTGCCTTATTTGTTTTGTCACTTGTCATTAATTTAGTTTTATTCGCATTAAGATAAAGGTTTAGCTCTTCGCTGTTCTTACAGGCTGACATAATTAATTTTCTCCATTCCCTTTTGTGTTGTGGACAGCAATACTGTGTCATCAGCATATCTAATCTCTGATAGCCTCCTCGTCTTCTTCTTCTTCGTTCGATTCTACCACCAAGACTGTCCCGTGATCCTACTGAATTTACTCCTGTGGTCCCTGAAAGGACCACACGAGAGGACTACAAGAGGTTCAGAGTATCGCAGGGCTTGAGCCTGTATTCTTGGTGGGTCTCAGAAGCGGGAATGTGTGACACCGTGATTTTCATTGCACCAATTTAATCTAGAGTTGGACTTTCTCACCAGACCTCGACATGTTTTGGATATCATTATATCGCCACTGGATGAGAGGTGGTTGCCTATCCAGCCTAGGGTTGGACTTTCTCACCGGAAAACCTTGACGTGTTTTGGGATACATGTGTATCCCCGCAAGGTGAGAGGTGGTTGTCCATCTAGACTGCACTGGTCCAGTGTCTCCAACTTAGCATTTTGTGGTCGTGGCCGCTACCCTTCCTAGTTGTGACCAGGACAGAGTTTTTGTCCAGGAGGACAAATCCTCGCCACTAGTAAGTTTCACCCCCGAGTTGAGCTGGTTTAGGCATATTATCCCAGTGTGGGCATGTTTAGGACGTGACCGACCTCTAGAGTGGAGGTACCGTGATGTGCGTAAGCATTAAGTTTCACCCCTGGTTTAAGCTGGTTTAGGCATATTTCACCAGTATGGGTGTATATCGGATGTGGCCGGCCTCTAGAGCAGAGATGCCGTGGTATGTGTGGCTCTCGCCGCCAGACCACTGGACATACCGACTAAGCTTCACCTTATCCTTTCTCACATCGGTGCCGCACGGCAAACCTAATTTCTTTTCCGCATTTTCTTCATTGGCCTGGAGGAGTTTCACTCTACGTGCGGCATCTGAAGAATCTTGCCAGTGGCGTTCATAACCTCCAATTTTTATGGCTTTGTTAATATTCTTTGTCTACATCTTCTCTAACATTCCTCATTATATTTTCAGTATACAAGTTAAATAAGCAAGGTGAAAGTATGCACCCCTGATCAACCCCTTGCTCGTATGTCAGATCAAGTTGTTGTTTCACCATTTATTCTCACTGCTGCCTGTTGGTCTAGATACAGCAGTGATATTATTTGTATTAAATGTGTTGGAAATTCCTTTTTTTTTTTTTTTCATTATTTCCTAAAGTTTCTGATGTTGTACACAATCAGATGCCTTGAATAGTGTGCTTGTATTTTGGTACATGTACAGAGGTGAAGTGTGCTTGTATTTTGGTATATGTACAGAGGTGAATTGTATTTTGGTATATGTACAGAGGTGAATTGTATTTTGGTATATGTACAGAGGTGAATTGTATTTTGGTATATGTACAGAGGTGAAGTGTGCTTGTATTTTGGTATATGTACAGAGGTGAAGTGTATTTGTATTTTGGTGTATGTACAGAAGTGAAGTGTACTTGTATTTTGGTGTATGTACAGAGGTGAAGTGTACTTGTATTTTGGTGTATGTGCTGAGGTGAAGTGTTGTCATATTTAGTATATGTACTGAGATTAAGTGTTCTTGCTATACTTTATGTCTCACTCCAACCACACAAATCTTCTGTTGCAGATGAAGGACCGCATTGCCGTGTTCATGTGTAACCTAAAGCCAGCAAATCTAAGAGGAGTATTGTCAGAGGGGATGATCATGTGCGCTGTAACGCCAGAGAAAACGGAGATCTTGGTCCCACCTACAGACTCTGTCATTGGTGACAAGGTCACAGTTGAGGAATACCCAGGTGAATTTATTTACACTTTGTAGTGAGGTGGATAATGCACTTGCCTCTCATGTGAGTTTGGTGGTTCAGAACCTGCTGGAAACTCTCCAGTTACTCCCCCAGCTGTGGAAATAGATACCTGGTTCCTGTTGGAGGAAATAAATAAGTAAGGAAAGGTGGCCAGGCATGATGCTGATATATCACTCTGTAATGTATCAACTGGTCAGAGGAATTATAGGAACTAACATCATATCCCCTAGATGCTTCTGTGGGAGACTCCGCATTCTTTGTACAAATGAAAACAAATGTTATGTAAGCTTCATGGTAATATTCAGTGAAAAGCCTTGTTTATTCATTCATTAGTGCTATGCCAATAGGTGTTAGTATCATTCTTGTCTCCCCTTGTTCTATGCTTGGACATTCTGATTGCCTGTTTTGCTTTTACTTGTAGACAACCAACCTTAGAATGGAAACAGTAGCTCTTACAAAGGTACTGAATTGGCTGGCTATTCAAAAAAACATTCATGCCTGTACTTTTAGCTACTCTGTCAATATGTTCCAAAAAAAAAAATATTAGGCTGGTTTAATATATTGAACCAGTATTGTTGTACGGATGTGAAGCACGGACAGTAACCAAGGGCACTCATAATCTGCTGGAAGCCAGAGATGTGGTTCAAAACTCTTCCCGTGCCACAGGAAGAAACACGGACGTTCATTTGGGTGGCAGAGTAAAAGCACGGGTCATGATATGTTAGGGGATATAGTTGTAAAATGGAATGGAAAACAGTATTTACATGTACTTCCGTGTACTTATTATGTTTCAAAGTATAACTAAATGTATGAAAATTTCATAAATGCAGAGTTTTTTAGAAAAAAAGAAGTAATGTGATGTTTTTAGACAATGACTGTGCCCAGCTCACCATCGGCTAGGTCTAGATCTAAACTACTTACCATCTGAGATGTCTAGATCTACTTGTCGATCTCGTATTCTGATTCTATGTTGCATTCTCGCTAAATTAATGTCTGAAATAACATCCTAACTACTTCTCCAGTCGTCTGATATGTCTGAATCTACTTAGGATGCATTCAAGAGCAGTGGGGTGGTCACAGGTCATGTCCATACCCCTATCTACATCATCAAAAATTGAAAATTTTCGATGTTTCTCTTCCTTTTTCTCGCTCGGCATCGCTCGTAACTAAGGACTCTTTCACCATTTTGAAAAGTGTCACCAGAAACGCGGACGAAATATGTGCAATCTAAATGTTACACCGGTTGGTTTTATTGAAACAAATGAATTGTCACTATAATGAACATGGCACGCAACTCAGTAACCGGAAATTCTCACTATCGCATAATGGCACGAGAAGTGTTAAGGAGAATGATGAGAACACCATGGACAGCCAAGAAAACAAGATGTTCTAAGTAGGCTGGGCAAAAGAGAGAAGTTGTGGCAAAATTCAAAACATGACAGTCCAGATTTGTAGGACATGTTTTGAGAAGATGCAAACTGGAACACCCAGCACACACATAGAAAGAGCAAAGGATAAATAATTGTGGAAATCAGTGACAACCAGCACCTGATTGGCATGGACCAGAGAGAGAGAGAGAGAGTATAGACCTGTAACTCTTAACCTGGTATCCATGGCAAGATTTTTGGGGGTACACAGACCAATATGTGGACTGGACTGATTTAAAAAAAAAAAAACAACTTAGAATCATGTGGGTTTATAGCTTTAAAGAGGAGTTCACAGCAGTTCTCTGGCAAAGAAAGGGGGTAGAATCATGTGGGTTCTTTTTATAGCTTTAAAGAGGAGTTCACATCAGTTCTGTGGCAAAGAAAGGAAGTCTCTGACCAAAAAAACAAAAAAAAAACCAATAAGAACCACAGGTACGGAGGCATTGGCTTGGTCATTCCGCATTCAACACTTTGTAGAATCATTATCATCTTTGTCCTACCCAGGGCATAAAAGTGTGTGTGGAAGTAGAAAAATAGAGCTGTGGGTTTGAGTTAGCTGTGTCTACAGAAACATTATTAGCATTTTCATTAAGACAAGCAGGACAGAAGACTTGAACACCCAGCAGTATGACATCTCTACTTAGGATATAAGAGCTGGGAGGAAAATATGGCAGTACCAACCATGACATATTCAGTCTCCCTGGAACCGCTGATGCAGTGAAGATGTTGAAGCACAAGCATCATGTCGGAGTGGGAGCGGGTTATGGTGACTATTTTTTAAGTCCTCTGAGGAGATGAAGAACGGGAGGCGTGCAGTTCTTCTTAGCAGGCTCCACCACCCCGGGGAATATGTTAGCCATGATAGGTCTGTTACTGGGAGTACTAACAGAGAGGTGGGTCTGGTGTCAGTTGCTGTAAACTGAAGGCTGCGGAGTGCAAGGATGATGATCCTAAACTGATAAAATTTATGTTATCAGTGTAAGATGATACATACATGTACGTGTTGTTGACATTTCCTTGGGACCGTAATTAGGGCATTCTTAGCAGCTGATGTCATGAAAATGATAAAAGTACAAGCAACATCTTGAAATGGGTTGTGGAAGCCCCAATAGTGGACCTGTAAAGAGTCCCCCACCGCCAGGAGAAGCTATGCCATATTAGTCAGGCTGCGTAGGAGACGTGGTACCTGGTCTTGGCCAGGTTTGCTGTCCTTGGCAACTGTGTCTCCATTCTAACATAATCATTTCTCCCAAATTCAGTATATATAGACCGCTACGAGAGACAAGCTCCTCAACACTTGCATGATGTATATATCCTGCAGGTACACCTGATGAACAATTAAACCCAAAGAAGAAAATATGGGAGACCCTGAAACCAGACATGAGAACCACAAACGACAGAGTGGCAGCATTCAAGGGAGCTCACTTAATAATCCCAGGCAAGGGACCCGTCGTTGCTCCCACCTTGAGCAATGCACAGATTTCCTGATCCATAACTGTAATATGTTAAACTGTATGTGATCTTTCATATGTCAGACAGCATATGGTCTGTGTCAGAATAAAATTCTGCTTCATATAATGTAGAAGTTACTTGACTTTATATATTCATCTGTTGTATGTTTTCACTTTCAACAATACACACACAGCTTACAAATGTAAGCATGTAATCAACCTTTCTGTAGCTACGTTAGAGGTAGACAGAGGTATATTTTGTCATTTTATTTTTAAAAATAAATGAAAAAGATAAAACAGCAGTAACATTGCTTTTATTGATGTTTAAAAATAGGTTCTGAGCTTCGCTGTGTCTGTTGCAGGCCTTCTGGGCTGTTTGATAAACGACATGAATATTAAATAAAAAAATACTTCAAAATTTGATACAATTAACATCACTGCTGTATCTAGACCAGCAAGCAGCAGTAAAAATAAATGGTGAAACAACAACTTGGTTTGGCATAAAACAAGGGGTCCGTCAGGGGTGCATATTGTCACCTTACTTATTTAACTTGTATACTGAAAATATAATGAGGAATGTTAGAGAAGATGTAGACAAAGAATTTTACGATGCCATAACAATTGGAGGTTATGAAATACCAGAGATTAGATATGCTGATGACACAGTGTTACTGTCCACAACACAAAAAGGAATGGAAAAATTAATTATGTCAGTCCATAAGAACAGCGAAGAGCAAAGCCTGTGTCTTAATGCAAAGAAAACTAAATTGATGACAACTGACAAAACAAACAAGGCAGCTGAAATATATATCAATGAAGAAAAATTGGAAGAAGTGGAGAGTTTTGAATATCTTGGATCACTACTAACTAATAATGGAGATACAATAAGGGAAATTAAAAGAGGACATCTATCCTTCAGAAAGTAAAACAAATAAAGAATCTGTGGAGAGGAGCAGACAGAACTACAAAAATAAGATTTTTAAGGGCATGCATCTTTCCCATCGCAACATATGCCTGTGAGACCTGGACACTTAACAAAACAGCTGAGAAACACATAAATGCCTTTGAATGTAAATGCTACAGAAGAGTTCTCCAAATATCGTGGACACAAAAAAGAAGAAATATATCTATACTACAAGAGCTTAATATGAAGAAGGCTGGCTAGTAAAGAAGATTAAAGAGAGAAAACTGAAATATTTTGGACACATTAAACATCATGATAATTTAGAGAAAACCGCATTGGAAGGATACATAATGGGAAAAAGAGGAAGACCAAAACAAAGATGGCTGCAAGACATCGTTGACAATCTGCAAATGGATGCATCAGCAGCAGGCCATCTTGCTCACAACCGAGAGGCCTACAGGAGTGCTGTTTGGGAGGCAAAGTTCTGCAAGGGACATGCAAATGAATGAATGAACTTAAAAATGCTTCTTTTTTTTTTTTTTAGTTCGTGGTAGCTTGAATGTCAGAATGTCTTATTCATGAAAAGACTGAATTTTACAGCAAGATAATGTTGTCCCTCAGGTTGAAAACAAACTTTATTTATGTTTGCCAGTGGGATTGGCATTGTGTTCATGGGGTGGACCTAAGATAGCTGTTAACACACAATAATTAGTGTATAAGTATACACTATTACACGAAGCACTGCAGTAAAGCTGTGATACCAAAGTGAAAAAAGTAGGAACAGCTTTATTACTTAACGATTACAAAGTTGTGACTTTTCACCGTGAGCCTTAATCATACAAAAACATACAGGATGAAGAAATAGAGAGAGGAGATAGAGTATAGATTCACATGAATGCTATTAAAAATAAAAAAACATAATGAATAGAGCACTTAGCTGTAACTGTAAGATGTGGCTTGTTTGACGCTGTGTGTCAGAAATGAGCATTGTAGGGAGTGGAGCTTAGTAGAGAGGGATTATAACTGTTGATAAAGTTCGCCTCCATTCCTCTCTATTCCTAATCTTCTCTCTCCAGTTGATGACACCAATTTCTTTTATATCCTCTTCTATGTTGTCTTTCCATCTCTGTCTTGGTCTGCCCCTTGGTCTTGTTTCCCATTAATAATCTATTAATAATACTTCATCTTTTAACTCAAACCTGTTTCATTATTTACTTGCTTGTAATTATATGCCTCCATAGAATAACCAGCAATCTCTCAACCCATGACTCGCCAGCCATCAAGTACTAAAATGACATAGTTCGAAAAGTAACTTGTTAGATATTGTTAGAAATTATTTTAATGTTTATTTTAAAAAAAACATATGTTAGAAGATCTATATTTACAATGTATTTTTGTTTATGTATATGTCTGGGTGTGCGTGTGTGTAAGAGCTATTTTATTAGGTTAATTACTTCTTCTCTTTTACTTTGAATGTAATAGTTTAATCTTACATTTTTTTATATGTTTTTTTTTTTGTTCCTAATTTAATTTTTATACTTGTATTAAATCGAGTGTGTGGGAAGAATGAAAGATGTAGTGATGAAGGGCAGAATGTAAGATGGGCCTGCATGCCCAATTCTTTACCCTTTAAAAATAAAGATTATTCATTCATTCATTCCCTCATCTCTTGTGCATACATAATTTTCGTTTTGTCTGTTCTCTTCCATTCTTTCTACATGGCCCAGCCAGCGAAGTCTGTTCAGTTTCAAGACATTTATAATTCGTTGGGATTTAAATAAGCTGATCAGTTCAGTTTTCTTTCTAGCTCTCCATTCTCCACTCTTGGTATCTTTTATGGGCTCAAAGATTCTTCTCAGGATCTTGTTCTCAAAGATCTGCAATTGTTGTTCATCTTTCTTTGTTGTTTTCCACGTTTCTGATCCACACATGACGGCTTGTCTATCTATATCAGTCACGCTAATTTAAAACAAAGAAAAAAAAGTTTGGGAACTGCTGCTGTATGCAGTTAAATATTACATATCACGTGTGATACCCAGGACCTGGGCACATGCCTGGGAAGCAAAGAATAGAACCACTGTACCCTACCACGCATGATCGCAAAAGGCGACCAAGGAGGGCTCAGCATAGGGCCAGCAACCCTATCTGGTAAACAAAAAACCCACGAGACTGCTACATGGAAAGAAAAAAAAAACAGGTGAAAGGAGAAACGCTTGACAGCAGAGGAAAGACGGTGGCGATGGTTGGGACATGTGCTCCGAATGACTGACAACTCGCTACCAAAAATAACACTAAGATGGACACCACAGGGGAACAGAAGTAAGGGTAGACCAAAAGAGACATGGAGAACAACAACAGAGAGGATGTTGAGCAATAGACGGCTCATCTGGGAAAAAGTGGGGGGGAGGAGGACGCATTTGTGGAAAACCCTTGCGGAAGCCCCATGTGCCCTGGGCACTTGAGGTTCAGAGAGAGAGAGAGATTACACATCACAAGAAAAACGCCAGCAGTTTTCTACGCAACCAAAATATATGACGCCAGAGTGATAATTACTTCCAAAAATCTCGTGACAATTTTTTTTTAATTTCTCACAAAAACTAGCGCCTCGGTATAAGTTTAAACCTGAACAATGAGACTGAACAATACATGATATCTTGTTTCCCCTTCATTCACATACGTGCACTGCAGTCAGGTGCTCACCACCACTTACATCTTACATCCTTCCCGTGCCGCTAAACGTTACATAGGAGCTGGTAGTTCGCCAAATTTTCCTGTTTTCGGCGAGCTTTTCATCGTCGGCATCATCAAGTGGTTCGTTACATGTGTGTGATTTTAGTTTGTTTTACAAAGGTTTATGAAATCTGAATCCTTTACTGATTACATGTCAATAAACTTTATAAAAACAAACATGTGAGAGAGAGGGAGGAAGAGGAAAGAGAGTGTAAGTGTCACGAAATGTGTCCTTTGTTTCGCCAAAGGTACAATTAATCTTCAACACTCCCCACCATCATCTTATGAATTGTAAAGGGCCTCTATCACATTTTTCAACTCACGGGCAGTCACTCCAGTTTATATCACTTCACTGGACCTTGTAACAGTTGATTCTTGCAAATAAAGTTTGTAAAAAAAAAATCACCATCAAGGGATTTTATGCCCACTAAACTGGTCTCTCTTAACAATGTCCTCTTTAGAATTTATTCGGCCCGTTGTGTTCCACTTGATAGTGCTCACCACACTGCAGGTAGATATTTCTCAGTCTTTAAAAAGCTTTCTCTCGGCACTACCGCGTCGTGTATAAAGTTAACATCTGGTATCAGGATCTCTGTAGACTGGCGCGCCATTGTACACACGTAAGACTGTTATTGTTCTATCAGGGCCTCTGTAGACTGGCGCACCCTTGTACATACCTAAGACTGTTATTATTCTGTCAGGGCCTCTGTAGACTAGCGCACCCTTGTACACACGTAAGACTTATTATTCTATCAGGGCCTCTGCAGACTGGCGCGCCCATGTACACAGGTAAGGCTGTTATTGTTCTATCAGGGCCTCTGTAGACTGGCGCACCCTTGTACATACCTAAGACTGTTATTATTCTGTCAGGGCCTCTGTAGACTAGCGCACCCTTGTACACACGTAAGACTTATTATTCTATCAGGGCCTCTGCAGACTGGCGCGTCCATGTACACACGTAAGACTTATTGTTCTATCAGGGCCTCTGTAGACTGGCGCACCCTTGTACATACCTAAGACTGTTATTATTCTGTCAGGGCCTCTGTAGACTAGCGCACCCTTGTACACACGTAAGACTTATTATTCTATCAGGGCCTCTGCAGACTGGCGCGCCCTTGTACACACGTAAAGAAACTGCAACCAAGATGCAATGAAGATGTTGAGGCACATGATCTGTCGGATGGGAAGCGGGTTACTGCGGCTGCGGTTTTTGTTTTTGTTTTTTGCCTACCCAGAATGTAGCTAAAAAAGAAGGGAGAGGTGCAATGCTTGTTCAGCAGAACCTCCACAGACATGATGACCGCAGAGAGCCAGAACCAGCCTGTTACTGCAGGCACATAGGGTGGGGCAGGGTCTTTGTCGGTTATGGTTTGTGACCATTACCCCGAACTGCACCTTCATTCCCGATGTTCTTTTTCAGTTACGCTCTGACTGTGAGCTGGTGTTCTTTGCAGCCGATGCTGTGGTGATGTTGAGGCATGACATCGTGTCGGCTTGGGGAGAGGGGGGTATAGCGGCTACATTCTCAGTCTATGAGTGCAACTAAAAAAAAAAAAAAAACAAGGGACATGCAATACTTCTTTAGCAGACTCCACCGCCATGGGCACTATGGTGATCCCTGTCCCATTATCCAGGCTGGGCCTGTTACTGGTGGTACCAACGGAGAGGTGGGACAGGGTCGTGGTTTGCTGTTTCGTCAAACCTGTTGTCAAGATGTCAGCTATGCGTCGCTGATTGCTAAAAACAGGCGGCATCATGGTTACACTTTGGAAAAATATCATACACTGTAGATGTGGCGGGGAATAACTGGGAACAGAATCTAAGTGTGTTTCATGGTCGAGTGGTTAGAGAGTTGGTTTTATTATATAACTTTGCGCAATGCCAATGAGGGTGGTATCTAGTTGGCGCATCGTTTTCGGGCCGGGAGTGTTTACCTTATTTCACAACCGGGCTTCTGAGGGCCCGTAATGGATGAAAAGAGAATGATTATTCAATGTAGTAAGCGGGGAAGAAGGATTAGCCTTATAGAAGTTTTCTCGGAGCCCCTGCTTGTGCTGTTGCTGTTCTTACTGGCAGTCATGCGTTCAGATCCTTGCTACTCTCTACTGCTTTTATTTCTCTCACGTCTGAAGTGATTAAGAAGTTTCTAGTCCTTTACTTGGCCGCACACAAGTTTAGATGTAACAGCAAGACTTTTGTCGAGAGCACGCTGACAACGGGCGCTGATCGGTTTCTAGTACACACCTGCTGTACGCGGCGAAAACTGTGTCAAGGCCGGTACACATCACTCACTGCCGGGCTTGGGCCATCAATGGCGAGATCTGGGTCGAAGGTGGGTGGCATAAAAGCGCAAAAGGTAAGGACACTGCTATAGTTAAAATTTTAAAATGAAGAAGAAGAAGACATATTCTTAGCACAGTCCAAAGGTTAGACTAACAGTCCAGGGTAAAGGATACATTGTAGTAACATGAAGCGGGGCAATTAGAAGACATTGTCTTTTAAGAATATAAGCTCTTTCTTAATTAATAAAGTTGTTCTGATTTCTCTCCACCCACGAGCTGTTATTATTTTCAGCTGATGCACAGGCATTGTGTCGGACTAGGGAGTGAAGTATGATGGCGCGGTAGTTTGTTGTCCTGTGGCTGAATTTATCAGTCAGACATTGGCATACTCAAGCACAGAGAACAAAATCGGCTCGTGCGAGTTGTTACCCGGTTGTTTCCACACATCCACCCACTTCAAAACAGCTTTCTAAGTAGTGACGGGTTGACCACCACACAGGCCATTAGGTTCAAAGGGCCCCTGCCTTCTAAAACTGCCGTCTAAGCAGTGAAACCTTGACTACCATCAAGCCCTCTAAACTCAATAAGGGCACCTGCTTTCTACTTCAGAACTGCCTTGCATGTAAGGTAAAATAAGGTGAAATTCCCGTTTTCGTGGCATTAAGGCATATTGGGGATACGGTATTAGGCTTGTATTATCCATGACCTTCAGCACCTGAGAATGTGATGTAAGTACTGACGGATTAGTCAGCACCCAGACCCTTAGACTAAACTTACCAAGGGCCCCTGCTCCTCCCACCCCCCCCCCCTTGTCACATGATGACCGCAGAGAGCCAGAACCAGCCTGTTACTGCAGGCACATAGGGTGGGGCAGGGTCTTTGTCGGTTATGGTTTGTGACCATTACCCCGAACTGCACCTTCATTCCCGATGTTCTTTTCAGTTACGCTCTGACTGTGAGCTGGTGTTCTTTGCAGCCGATGCTGTGGTGATGTTGAGGCATGACATCGTGTCGGCTTGGGGAGAGGGGGGTATAGCGGCTACATTCTCAGTCTATGAGTGCAACTAAAAAAAAAAAAAAAACAAGGGACATGCAATACTTCTTTAGCAGACTCCACCGCCATGGGCACTATGGTGATCCCTGTCCCATTATCCAGGCTGGGCCTGTTACTGGTGGTACCAACGGAGAGGTGGGACAGGGTCGTGGTTTGCTGTTTCGTCAAACCTGTTGTCAAGATGTCAGCTATGCGTCGCTGATTGCTAAAAACAGGCGGCATCATGGTTACACTTTGGAAAAATATCATACACTGTAGATGTGGCGGGGAATAACTGGGAACAGAATCTAAGTGTGTTTCATGGTCGAGTGGTTAGAGAGTTGGTTTTATTATATAACTTTGCGCAATGCCAATGAGGGTGGTATCTAGTTGGCGCATCGTTTTCGGGCCGGGAGTGTTTACCTTATTTCACAACCGGGCTTCTGAGGGCCCGTAATGGATGAAAAGAGAATGATTATTCAATGTAGTAAGCGGGGAAGAAGGATTAGCCTTATAGAAGTTTTCTCGGAGTCCCTGCTTGTGCTGTTGCTGTTCTTACTGGCAGTCATGCGTTCAGATCCTTGCTACTCTCTACTGCTTTTATTTCTCTCACGTCTGAAGTGATTAAGAAGTTTCTAGTCCTTTACTTGGCCGCACACAAGTTTAGATGTAACAGCAAGACTTTTGTCGAGAGCACGCTGACAACGGGCGCTGATCGGTTTCTAGTACACACCTGCTGTACGCGGCGAAAACTGTGTCAAGGCCGGTACACATCACTCACTGCCGGGCTTGGGCCATCAATGGCGAGATCTGGGTCGAAGGTGGTGTGGCATAAAAGCGCAAAAGGTAAGGACACTGCTATAGTTAAAATTTTAAAATGAAGAAGAAGAAGACATATTCTTAGCACAGTCCAAAGGTTAGACTAACAGTCCAGGGTAAAGGATACATTGTAGTAACATGAAGCCGGGCAATTAGAAGACATTGTCTTTTAAGAATATAAGCTCTTTCTTAATTAATAAAGTTGTTCTGATTTCTCTCCACCCACGAGCTGTTATTATTTTCAGCTGATGCACAGGCATTGTGTCGGACTAGGGAGTGAAGTATGATGGCGCGGTAGTTTGTTGTCCTGTGGCTGAATTTATCAGTCAGACATTGGCATACTCAAGCACAGAGAACAAAATCGGCTCGTGCGAGTTGTTACCCGGTTGTTTCCACACATCCACCCACTTCAAAACAGCTTTCTAAGTAGTGACGGGTTGACCACCACACAGGCCATTAGGTTCAAAGGGCCCCTGCCTTCTAAAACTGCCGTCTAAGCAGTGAAACCTTGACTACCATCAAGCCCTCTAAACTCAATAAGAGCACCTGCTTTCTACTTCAGAACTGCCTTGCATGTAAGGTAAAATAAGGTGAAATTCCCGTTTTCGTGGCATTAAGGCATATTGGGGATACGGTATTAGGCTTGTATTATCCATGACCTTCAGCACCTGAGAATGTGATGTAAGTACTGACGGATTAGTCAGCACCCAGACCCTTAGACTAAACTTACCAAGGGCCCCTGCTCCTCCCACCCCACCCCCCTTGTCGATCACCAGATATATGACCTGACCCCCCCCCCCCCCAGTTGTGGTCTCTACTGTTAATATATAATTTTGTATTACACAGGCCAAACAAAAAAAAAATGATACGTCCCTGCCTTTTGTATAACATAACTTGCTGGTACAGACAGTAATGGTTGTAGATGATTGTCACAAAATACAGTGATCTGTGTTTGGAGAATTTTATTACTCTCAATGCAGAGCCCACACTTTCCAGGTCCATAGACTTTAGCCTGCTGACCTTACCATAGACCTTACCGTATGCTCATGTCTGCTGACCCTACCATAGACCTAAGCCACCTTACCATAGGCTGTAGCCTGCAGACCCTACAATAGACTTAAGCCTGCTGACCTTACTATAGACTTAAGCCACCTTACCATAGGCTTTAGCCTGCAGACCCTACAATAGACTTAAGCCTGCTGACCTTACCATAGACTTAAGCCACCTTACCATAGGCTTTAGCCTGCAGACCCTACAATAGACTTAAGCCACCTTACCATAGGCTTTAGCCTGCAGACCCTACAATAGACTTAAGCCTGGTGACCTTACCATAGACTTAAGCCACCTTACCATAGGCTTTAGCCTGCAGACCCTACAATAGACTTAAGCCTGCTGACCTTACCATAGACTTAAGCCACCTTACCATAGGCTTTAGCCTGCAGACCCTACCATAGACTTAAGCCACCTTACCATAGGCTTTAGCCTGCAGACCCTACCATAGACTTAAGCCACCTTACCATAGGCTTTAGCCTGCAGACCCTACAATAGACTTAAGCCTGCTGACCTTACCATAGACTTAAGCCACCTTACCATAGGCTTTAGCCTGCAGACCCTACCATAGACTTAAGCCACCTTACCATAGGCTTTAGCCTGCTGACCCTACAATAGACTTAAGCCACCTGCTGACCTTACCATAGACTTAAGCCACTTTACCATAGGCTTTAGCCTGCAGACCCTACAATAGACTTAAGCCTGCTGACCTTACCATAGACTTAAGCCACCTTACCATAGGCTTTAGCCTGCAGACCCTACCATAGACTTAAGCCTGCTGACCTTACCATAGGCTTAAGCCACCTTACCATAGGCTTTAGCCTGCAGACCCTACCATAGACTTAAGCCTGCTGACCTTACCATAGACTTAAGTCACCTTACCATAGACTTAAGCCTGCTGATCCTAATGGCTAATCTGTCACTACTTGTAAGATGAAAAGATACACTGAAGGAACCAGCTGTCTCATCTTATACTATTCAGTCCAAATTTTTTCTTTTATTGAAACAGCTTATTACACAAAGTTCCTCAAGAGTTACTTTGATAAAGGACATGAATAGGCATCTTTTTCCTCTGTTTTTCTTAATGTGGGTGTTCTAGCCTTTTCCATCTCCCCTCCTAATATCAAGTTAGGTTAAAATACTTTCATAGGTAAGGTAAAATCCCTGCTTCCATCCCATTAAGGCATGTTTGGTGATATGGTGTTAGGTCCATATTTGCAAGACCATCAGCACATGAAAGTGTGATTTGGTCAGTATCACGCCTGGTCACGTTTACCTTCCCAGATTTCTCTGGTGCCCATTTTTAGAGGCTGGGTGGACCTGAGGACCTTTTTGTTGGGACTTGAACCCAGTACCATTGGATTAGGAGACTAAGTGCCTAACCAATCAGCCAACCAGGCTACCAAAATTCTTTCATAACCTAGTAAAATTACCACAGTTGAAATAGGAATAAGAAGTTAAAATATGCAAGTGAATAACCTGGTGAAACATTAACTCTTTATATGTGGCCAAGAAATATGTGACAGAGGCATAAACTGCCTCTTCTCATCTTGATGCAGCATTTT
The DNA here is from genome assembly GCA_009760885.1 of Achatina immaculata. NCBI lineage: Eukaryota > Metazoa > Mollusca > Gastropoda > Stylommatophora > Achatinidae > Lissachatina > Lissachatina immaculata. The sequence goes on along the minus strand of CM019700.1, from coordinate 43,020,277 downwards.
ATGAACTATAATTTTTAGTAAGCTGTGTAAGGACTATTAAACAACCTGTTACCCTATTCAGCTGGACTAACATGGCAATGTTCAGTATGCCTCAGCCGTGAAACATAGTCCGTTAAGAAGACAGATTCTTAGGTCCCCCAGAACGTTCAGAAAGCCACACAAATCATGACCAGTGATCTCTTTAAGCTGAGGTACAAAGTTCACAGGTTTTTTTTTGACTCAGCATATCGGCATCATTGATGATGTGGATGCGTCAGCAGCAGGCCATCTTGCTTACAACCGAGAGGCCTACAGGAGAGCTGTTAGGGAGGCAAAGTTCCACAAGGGATATGCAAATGACTGACTGACTGATATCGGCATCATTGTTAAGAGAGGCCAGTTTAGTGGGCATAACATCCCTTGATGAGGTTGTAAAGCTTGCTGAAAACAGGCAAACTACCATGCGAGCCCTATGTGACGTTTAACGGCACGGGAAAGATGTAAGATGTCAGCTGTATTATTCAACAACATCATTATTATTGAACTTTCTAGTCATATTCCTGCCGTTTCTGATTTAAGCATTTGATATTAACTTGTTACAACACTTAATGTTAACTATTACAACACTTCATATTAACTGTTACAACACTTGATAGTTCCAAAACCAACCACAACCTGAACAGCAGACGCTGTCATAATGAGGACATGAAATGGTTAGTCATTTCATACCTAAATGCCCCAAACTGGATGAACTACAAATAAAACTGCTTCCAAGACACACTGCAGTTTGAGACTGAGGTTGAGCAACGACAGAAGATGGTCGCATTCTTCACTGTAGCAATAACAGCTCAGAGATTATAGTTTGCATCCACTAGGATATCCACTTTCATCACCATCATTTGATGATTGCAGCACTTTATACTAAAATATAGCACATAATGTTAATGGTTGCAGTACTTTATACTAAAATATAACACATAATGTAAATGTTTGCAACACTTGATACTAAAATATAACATATAGTGTTAATGGTTGCAACACTTTATACTAAAATATAGCACATAACGTTAATGTTTTCAAACATGACACTAAAATATAACATATGTTAATGATTGCAGCACTTTATGCTAAAATATGGGTGTCTGAATGGTGAAGTGGTTAGTGCACTGGTCTCTCATGGCGAAGGTCGGGGGTTCGAATCCGGCCGGCGGCACCCCAGTCACCCAGCTGTAGAAATGGGTACCCGACTTCTTCTGGAGTTGGGGAAGGAAAGGCAGCCAGGCGTGATACTGACCATATCACCCTCTAGTGTGCTGACAGGTCAAAGAAAATATGGGCACTAACACCATATCCCTATGTGCCTCTAAGGCATGACAGGGTTACCTTTACTTTTTTTTAATACTAAAATATAACACATAATGTTAATGTTTTCAACACGTGATACTAAAATATAACACATGTTACTGTTTGCAGCACTTTTACATTTGATAATTGATATGATATTTGATATTAACTATTATAAACTTGATATTGTATAAATCTTCTCTTTCATGATTAAAAGTTCATCGTCGATGATGGCAGATGAACCGCATGTTCCAGATGGAGGCTGGGGTTGGGTGATTGTCACCTGCTCCTTCCTCATACACATGTTTGTCGTGGGCACAATGTATGCACTTAGTGTGCTGTATGTAGCCTGGCTGGACTACTTTGGTGACAGCAAAGGAGTTACCAGCTGGATCATCTCACTGGCAGTTGCTGTGATGTTTGGCATAGGTACACAGAATTTTTAAATATTTGTGTCATCAAATGTGTCACCTCCATGTGGTGCCCCCACAGTAGACAACAGTTTGGCTGAGTAAGAATTTAAGTTGGGAGGCAAATCCAATCTTAAAAATACTCTCACACAAAAATCAGATGTGTAGGAGTGAAAGTTACATTTATCACAGCTTATCTGCAAATGGTGAGATACAATGCAACCAGTGTCCTTGTGAGAACAGAAGAAGAAGAAGAGAATAAAGAAAAAGAAGAAGAGAAGAAAGAAGAAGAAGAAGAAAAAAGAAGAAGAAGAGAGGAAAGAAGAGGAAGAGAAGAAAGAAGAAGAAGAGAAGTAAAAAGACGAAGAAAGAAGAAGAGAAGAAGAAAGAAGAAGAAGAGAAGAAAGAAAGAAGAAGTAGAAGAAAAAGAAGAAGAAGAAGAAATAAGAAGAAGAGAAGAAAGAAGAAGAAGAAGAAATAAGAAGAAGAGAAGAAAAAGAAGAAGAGAAGAAAGAAAGAAGAAGAAGAAGAAGAGAAGAAAAAAAAAGAAGAAGAAGAAAAAAGAAGAAGAAGAAGGAAAAAAAAAGAGAAGAAGAAGAAAAGAGAAAAAGAGAAGAAGAAGAGAAGAAAGAAGAAGAAGAGAAGTAAGAAGAGAGAAGAAAGAAGAAGAAGAAGAAGAAAAATAAGAAGAAGAGAAGAAGAAGAAGAAAGAGAGAAGAAGAAGAAGAAAAAGAAGAATAAAGAAGAAGAAAAAAGAAGAAAGAAGAAATTATTTTTGTATTACAGTGAAGTTAACTTCCAATCAAAATCATTTGCTAAACTTGTTATAGAATGTGAACATATTTCACTTTTTTATTTCATTGTATTCACTGCTATTTTTGGTTTAGAAGGTGATTTTTTAGCCAAGTAGGTGTTAGCTGTTTACGAAAGTTGCCCAGGGCCATTATGTTGAGCAGCTTCTTTCATGTCTGATTCTAACAGTCAGTCAGATCAATGATAAAATGTGTGCTGTAAGGTATAATTAGCATACATTAACAAGCACATAAATTGTCCTTTATGAATGTCATGTGATATTTGATAGTTCTTGAGCTGTATGTTAATATGTGTTAACTGTTAACGTACACTTCATATGTGATGATCTTGAACAATAGGCATCATGATGAATAGGAAATGGTTTGCTAAAGCTTTTCTCTGTCAGCAAACACGCTGAAACCATATCAAGTTTTTTAAAAAATAGAGGTTAAATGAGCAACATATCAAGTTTAAAAATAGAGGGTAAATGCACGTTCTGAAACCACATCAAGTTTAAACAGAGAGGAAAGAAACACCTTTAAACCATATCAAGTTTAAAAAAGAAACAAATAAACACTACATCAAGATTAAAATTAGAAAGAAAATAAACACCTAGAAACCACATCAGGTTTAAAAATAAAGGGAAAAGAAACACTCTGAAAGTGCATCCAAGTTTATGAAGTCACTTTTGGTTGCCTGCAATATGTTTCAGGTCCTGTCCCCGGTTCTCTCAGCAGACGGATTGGAAACAGAGCCGTCGTTGTGATCGGTGGAGTTCTTATGAGTTCTGGGTTCATTCTAAGTTATTTTGCTGCAAATGTATATGTTTTGATGATCTCAATAGGAATTATTGCAGGTGGGTATAGTTTTTGTATAGTTGTGTGGTTCACTGACTAAATCTAGTGAAACAAAGTGGATTCTGATGGTAACATTTGCACATTAACTCGCAAGACTACCAGATGGCGTCCTTAACATGCAAACATTTTTTGTCATCATTTATCATGTGATCATGTCTTACATATACTAGGAAATGGATCATTTGCTTATTTTTAGCATTTACGGCAGTTTAATTTACAGAGGATTAAATGAAGAAAACTTAAATATCTTGGACACATTAAACGTCATTATAATCTAGAGAAGACCGTCTTGGAAGGGTACATAATGGGAAAAAGAAAGAGAGGAAGACCAAAGCGAAGATGGCTGCAAGATATTGTTGATGATCAGCAAATGGATGCATCAGCAGCAGGCCATCTTGCTCACAACTGAGGGGCATACAGGAATGCTGTTAGGGAGGCAAAGTTCCACAAGGGACATGCAAATGAATGAATGCATGACACCAGTTTAACTCTTTCGGTGCCTTTGGTCACTTTAATGACGCTTCCAGTATACCCGATGCGTGCCAGTGGTCATTATAATGATCATTGTTTGTTTCAATAAAACAACCGGTGTAACATTTAGATTGTACATATTTCGTCCGCGATTCCGGTGACACTTTTCAAAATGGCAAAAGAGTGCCTAGTTATGAGCGATGCCGAGCGAGAAAAAGGACGAGAAGCATGGAAATTTTTCAATTTTTGATGATGTAGATAGGGGTATGGACATAGCCTTGGCCACCCCGCTGCTCTTGATTGTATTCCAAATAGATCTAAACGTATTTAGATGACTGGAGAAGTAGTTAGGAGGTTAGTTCAGACATTCATTCAGCGAGAATGCAACACAGAATCACAATACGAGATTGACAAGTAGATCTACACATCTCAGATGGTAAGTAGTGGTAAGTAGTGCATATCTAGACCTAGCCGATGGTGAGGTGGGCACAATCAGTGTCTAAAAACATCACATTACTTCTTTTTTCCTAAAAAACTCTGCATTTATGAAATTTTCATTCATTTAGTTATACTTTGAAACATAATAAGTATACGGAAGTACATGGAAATACTGTTTTCCATTCCATTTTATAACTATACCCCCTAACATATCAAGACCCACGTTTTTATCTGGTACTCCACAACACATCCATGTTTCTTCCTCTGGCACGGAAAGAGTCAAATTTATGAATTCCAGACTATGGATCAAATCTGCATGACTATGGTTATTTCATACTCGCAGAAAAAAGTAAGCGTGCAATGCTTTAAAAAGCACCATGAATGTGCTCATGTGATGACTGAAATAAAATTTGGCACACATTATGTTTGATTATCCAATAACAGATAAAATGATAACTTTCAGACCAGTCACATGTCACAAAAAAGTAAAAAAAAGCTCACCTAATGTGGCTCACCACCCCAAGAACAGAAAATCAAGGTTTCAATATCGTGTGTGTCCTCCTCGGGCAGTTATCACTGCTTGACACCGCCTTCTCATCGAACCAGTGACATGTTGTATCAGTTGTTGAGACATGTTATTCCATTTTTCTTGCAACGCTTGGGCTAATTATTGGTGGTTTCCAGGACGATTGTGTCGTCTTCGCAACCTGCGGTCCAGTTCATCCCAAATGTGCTCAATAGGTGACAGGTCCGGTGAAACTGCTGGCCATGGCAAGACAGTAATCTGATGTTGTTGAAAGTAGTCCCTGACCACATGTGCGACATGTGGACGAGCGTTATCCTGCTGTAGTATCACGCCTTGTCCATTAGCATCCAGAAAAGGCATTACGTGGTGTGTAATGATTTCATCCCTATATCGTAAACCTTTAAGGTTGCCATTGAGGAAGTTAGGTTTGTTCGGCCAGCGTAGGAAATTCCTCCCCAAACCATTACACTGCCTCCTCTTCTCCTATCCACCTCTAGCACACAGTTATTCGCAAAGCATTCTCCTTTTCGCCTGTACACTAAAGCATGCCCATCATGGCCTTGCAGACAGAATCTGGACTCATCAGTGAATAGGATCCATCTCCATTGATGATAAGGCCATGCCACATGGTGCCTGGCCCAGTTCAAAAGGGTTTGTCTGGCGAACTGTCAGTACTGGTCTAACTGCAGGCCTATGAGGTAAGAGATTTACCTCTCTGAGTCTGTTCCTCACTGTCCTGCCCGACACACATCTTACACCTGGAATGTTGCAGGCAGTCCATGTTGCCTGGAGAAACCTGTTACGAAGGTGCATGAGGTGGATGTAGAGGTCTTGTGCAAGGGTGGTAACTCGTGGTCTGCCACTTCTATGGTGGTCAGCAACGGAACCATTTTGGTTAAAATGACTTTGAAGGCGTGATATTGTGTTTCTGTGAACATTAAAATATTGAGATACTGCTGCTACTGTTGATCCAGCAATTAACATCCCAACAGCTATTTCTCGCTGATGTTCATTCAATCTTGGCATGATGAAAAAAGATGTTTATGTTGGAATTCCACTACTTCTTTCCCACTACTTCTTTCTTCAACGATTACGTGAAGAGATCTCTGAGAACAGAATTACACACTTACCCTCATTTTATCCGTGGTCAGTAACCAATCATAGATCATGCACGTGATTTCACTGGAGCTGTGGTTATCTCCCCATGAATAGTGCGATCAACTTTGTGCAGCATGGAGAAGTGGACAACACTCAGACAAAACTTCATGCCAAATCTGATTTCATTTCACTCATGACAACGTGATTGGTGTGCTTGACACCACTGCACGCTTACTTTTTTCCGTGAGTATAAAAACATTTTTATGTTTAAATAGCTCGTGGCAGTTTAAGAGTTAATAAACAGTTGTTGTCATTCTCTGACATATGAACCCCCAGGGGAATAGAAGTCAGGGAAGGCCAGAATACTTTGAGAAAGGAAATATGAAAGTGCTGAGAGACAAGGGATACACATGGAGGGAAGTAGAGAACAAATCCAAGAACAAGGAGGACTGGAGAAACTCTTTCTGTAGGGAGTGACAGGCAATGATGATGATGATGATATTGATGTAGTTCTACAGAATTTTGTAACAGTGGCTGAGATTATTGGTAATGTTGGTGAGGATAATTAATGATAATGGTAATAGGTTCCAATAGAGTTAAAAAAAGACAATGAGTGTTGATTTCATTTTCAATGTGCACATTATTCATCCTCGATCCTCTCTCTCTTCCTTCGTTGAATGTTTTGTGCCACCGAAATACTTGTGCTTTCGATAAAGCATCCTCCCCGTAGACTTTCTGTATCATAGCAAGCGTCTCGGTCAAGGATTTTTCAAGTTTAACACAAACTTGTATCACGTATAACTGCTTGACACTTGATGATTATTGACAATTCTAGTAGTGATAGTGTTGAAAATGAATGATGGTGAAAGTTATGTAAATGATGATAAATTGTTTATGCTGTGTAAATGATAACAATTTGTCTTGCATTATTAGAACAGGTTGTAGTAGGCCAGTCAGTAGTGACCAGACTTCTCATACAAGAGGTTTTTGCTTCAGAAGCTGCAACTGAACTCTCCAATTAACCCAGCAGTAGAAATGGATACCCTACACACTAGTTCAACAGCCTCCCAAGACAAACAATATATGCTTGCAGGGCAAGGCATGTAAACTATATACATACATATATAAAGACTATATGTAAACCACATACAGGTTGCAAGGAGAAGTTTGGATATCATGTGAAATTTGGTTGGACAAATGACCTCACAGAAGCCTAGAGTGGGTGAAAAGAAAAGAATAAGTGACCCCTGAAAGAATAGAGAAATTTCTTTTTTTTAAACTGTAAACTTCAACAGAAGCAACACAATAAGTGAGGAAATTAAAAGCAGAGTACAGATAGGGAATAAAATATACTTTGCCTTGCAACACCTGTTAAAATCCAAAATCCTGTCCCAAAACACCAAAATAACAACCTACAAAACTATAATAAGACCAGCCATTATGTATGGATCAGAAACGTGGAGTACAACAAACAAAGATGAACAACAGTTGCAGATCTTTGAGAACAAGATCCTAAGAAAATCTTTGGGCCCATAAAGGATACCAACAGCAGAGAATGGAGAGCTGGAAAGAACACTGAACTGAACAGCTTATTTAAATCCCAACAAATTATAAATGTCTTGAAACTGAACAGACTATGCTGGCTGGGGCATGTAGATAGAATGGAAGAGAACAGACAAATGAAGATGTATGCACAAGAGATGAAACAAGACCAAGGGGTAGACCAAGACAGAGATGGAAAGACAACATAGAAGAGGAGATAAGAGAAGCTGGTGTCCCAAATGGAGAGAGAGGATTAGAAATAGAGAGGAATGGAGGCGAACTTTATCTGCAGCAATGAGGCTTAATGGCTTGGAAAGCTGAAGAAGAAAATGATGAAAAATACACGTTTTCTGCAGAAAGAGTGTGATTTAACTGTTAACTTACCCTTTCCTTTTTTTTTTTTAATAAAAATCTCATCAAGGATGTTTTACCAGAGATTATTTTTTTTAGCACATACAGCAGTTTAAAATTACAGTCTTGATTATGATATCAATGGAAACAAGATTCCGAGTACTTAAATATTACATCGAACCAATTTTGTTTTATGGATGTGAAGCATGGTCCATGAATAAGAGAGTACAGGAGAAATGGAGGCCATGGAAATGTGGTTCATAAGAAGGATGTTGAGGGTACCATGGACAGCTAAGAAGGCCAACAAGAGGTCTTAAGAGAAGCTGGAGTTAAAAGGCAAATTACAGCAAAGATCAGAGGCAGACAAACGAGATTAGTAGGACATTTTCTGAGAAGAGGAAAACTGGAACACATTGTGGCAACTGGAAAAATTGAGGGAAGAAGAGACAGAGGAAGACAGAGAGAGAAGTTACTAGATGGGCTGTCAGTGTGGCTAGGAAGAAAGTCACCGGCGGATCTCATAATCAAGTCTAAAGACAAGGAATTGTGGAGAGAAATGATCACCTATGCCACACGGCATGGCACTTGATTGATTGATTGACTTGATTATGAAGCAAAACTTTGTGACTGTAGTAATTTTTTAATAAATTTTTAAAAAGCAGTTTAAAAAATGCTATGGGATCTCATGTTTGATGTCTGTAGTTATGCCAACTTTTGTTCTCAAGGTACTGGCGCTGGATGTTGCTACCTGCCCTCGGTCTCTATGGTGGCCATGTATTTCACATCCAAGCGTTCTGTTGCTATGGGGATTGCTGCATCTGGGCTTGGTGCTGGTGCATTCTGTATGGCACCACTGCTGGACTGGTTGGTAGATTATTATGGTTGGCGTGGCTGCATGCTAATCATAGCAGGAATTTCTCTGAATATGTGCGTGCTGGGTGCTTTGATGCATCCTCTGAGGAAATCCCCAGATACAGAGAGATATCTCCTCCACAAGAACAAAGATGTGAGATCTGTTGATTTCTCATCCTTTCATCTTGACAGAGAATGCTGCGCTTCAGAGAAGTGTGACTGCAAGGAGAACTGTAACCTCATTCAACAAGAATGTTGTGCAGGATCATGTAAAAACCATGGCAATGGTGTTTACCATCAGTTACCAGCATCAGAAGCTGTACTTAATGGGTCGTGTGTTTCATATTTCCCTGTCCATCCTGCAGTCATTTATAGCCATGACCGTCTGAGTAAATCTAGAGAGAAGCTGTCTCGAACTGCCATGGATACTTCAGAAAACAGTGATCTCTCATCTGTGACCTTGACACAACCTGAACTCAGGAACCAGTTATCTCAAACTATAGAACCTGCTGGGTCAGATTCCTGCCAAATGTTGACTTTGTCACCCCACAAAGACCAACGCAAGAAAGTTTTAGCTCAAAAAGTGGGCGGAAGCATGGAAGTTCTAGCATCTGCCAAATCAGCAACTTTTCCAAATGGAAAGCTGTATTCAAGTCAGTTGGAAGTTCGTTGTGAAAAACAGTTTCCATCACCGTCATTTCCTGTTAGGACAAACAAAATGGCGGGTTTGAGTGAAATCCAGTTTATGCTGGCTGGAAGTATGGGCAGTCTTGTCTTTCTGGACAAGACCACAGTCACTATGCACAACTCAAGTATTATTTTAAGTTCCAGATCCTTACTGGAGATAACAGACTCTAAATCCTCCATTGCCAAAGAGTTTCCAGTGGCAAGTGACAAGAGCAAAGATAAAAAAGGTATGAAATATTATTCTTTAGTGTTTTATGGCATTATTATTTTTGATGAGAGGGAAAAAAAAAATGACCATCACCTTAGCAGTCTGGACACATCAACGGGTGTTCTGATTTCCTCCATCATTATCTCCATTAGCATGCAATAACATAGAACACTTATCCTATGTTGACTGTCTTTTCTATGTTTTCAGTTAGTTGTTCATATTTTGACATGTCAAGTTTCACACACACAAACCCCCCACCCCCCACCAGATCCTTCAGTCTTGGCAAGGATGCTGATTCACAGCAGGTGGTGGAGTGTTTTATCCAACCAGCTTCTTTTATGTCAGCTCAGTCCATTGTCTCCCTTGTGTGGTACCCTGGGGTCTGGAACGACGAGTGGGACCACTATACCCTACCAAAGATGATCATAAAAGGTAGCCAAGGAGGGTTTGGCACAGGGTCAGCAAAAACAATCAGACTGCAACAGAAATGGAAGCAAGGGAAAGAACAAATGCAGGTGGAAGGAGAGCTGATTAAGATTGTGGATTAGAGGGCTCACCTGGGCAAGAATGGGAGGGGGGGGGGAAGGAAACGAACAGAAAAAAAGGCAAAGGGCAGGTGTTTGTAGAAAACCCTTGTGGAAGCCATGTGCTTTGGGTCCTAAGAGTTCAGAGAGAGAGAGAGGGAGCCTTTGTCTGACCTTCCTCTATGATTGCTGAGTTGAGAAGTTGATCTACTCTTCTATTTCCCCCAGACACCAGATTCCCTTGCATAAAGGTGAAGGTTAACTGGTGAATCTGTGACACTTGCAGGTATTCAGACCCATTGGTGAATCTGTGACACTTGCAGGTATTCAGACCCTTTGGTGAATCTGTGACACTTGCAGGTATTCAGACCCATTGGTGAATCTGTGACACTTGCAGGTATTCAAACCCTTTGGTGAATCTGTGACACTTGCAGGTATTCAAACCCATTGGTGAATCTGTGACACTTGCAGGTATTCAAACCCATTGGTGAATTTGTGACACTTGCAGGTATTCAAACCCATTGGTGAATCTGTGACAATTGCAGGTATTCAAACCCACTGGTATCAAGCAGAACCAACTTGAATCTTTCTTAGCATATTCATCGAGTCACTCAAAATGCATTTTTGATGATGATGAAAGCAAGGGTGACTACATGTTTAAAGACAGCAGGGATGTTGTGATGGCAAATAAGAACTGGTCAAAGCCCTATTCCATCTCTTCATTGTGGTGCTTGGCAATAAGCTGATATCTCCCTTCAGCCCTAGGTAATGGGGTATGACTTTACATGATTTCAGTGGCATTGGAAGATTTTGAAAAGTCTGCATCTTGGGTGTCCAACATGGGATCTTCATGCAAGTCTCTGTCATTTGACAATAATGGTATTATCCTTCAACATCATCATGGAGTTGGCTCAAAAGAACTGAACTTTGTAGTTCCAGGAAGGTGGGAAGGGTTGATAAGTGTAATTTTGATGATGGCACGCAGGGCTGCGGAACCACAGTCAATAGAGATGTACCATTTATGGAGGAATAGGAGACTGGAGAGAGTCAAAGGTTTAGTAGTTCTGAAATATTGTATTTTTATATATTGTTTTAATAAGTAAAAAATATATATGGTAATAATTTAGATGAAATTTTTACATTTTCTTGGTTCCCTGACTGTGAAATTTTTACATTTTCTTGGTTCCCTGACTGTGAAATTTTTACATTTTCTTGGTTCCCTGACTGTGAAATTTTTACATTTTCTTGGTTCCCTGACTGTCACATGATTGTTGATGGTTTTAATTTTGATGGTTAGATATATTTTTTATTCATTATTTCAGCAGTTTTCATGTTTTTGTGAGCAAGAGACAGAGGTTAATGCATGGATTCACCCATTGTTGCATTATGGGATATCATTTCAGTACTACAAGTGATCAGGTCAGCAAGAGGGTGAGGGTTTGGGACTCATTGTTGGGGTCCAGTTGATCCAGCTGTACAAATGGTTAGTCTTCAAAGGCAAAGAGTATATGCCTGTAAACAGAGGCGCATCATATTGCTTGGCATATATGGTTGTCAATGAATATGGGAAAAACAGGATATCATGTGAAGTGCAGTGCTGTGGAAAAAGATCAGGTCATATCCACACAGATGTATAAACTAGGGAAAAAGTATGAGCAGCTTTACTATTTAACGATTACAAAGTTGTGACGTTTCGGCGCGAGCATTCATCAAACAAAAACAAACAGGACAAAGAATTAGAGAGAAGAGACAAAGTATAGATTCACACGAATTTTATGTAATTTAAATAATAAAAAATGAATGACTTATCTGAGGTCTTGGAACCTTACTAAATTATATGGTCACTTGAATGTCGCGGGGAGCATAAACAAATGCACTGGTGCGTTTGTTCTGAAAGGTGCAAAATTGTGCATGGTTGAGTGTAGAAAAGAGACAAGGGATGCATATAGAAGGAGTAGAGAATTATTCCAAGAACTGGGATGACTGGAGAGCCTTTATCCATGGCTGATGCTCTTAAGGGAGTGAAAGGTGATGATGATGATGATGTTCAAACCATGTGGTTCCAATGTCCCATAGTCCTGAATGTAGCGGTTCTCAAGTGGTAGGCGGTTTGTGTCATCTGCGTGACATTGTTTGATGGCTGTTACCAGAAAATTGGATTTGTCTCTATGGTTGGGGCCATTGAAATGATTAGGGACCGGTTTCGAAGCATGCGGGTGATATCGTACCACATGGTTTGAACTCGTTATTCAGCTACACATAATCTTCCACAATCTTACTCATTCTCACTTGTTGCACATAGTTTAGTACACTCATGCATCATCACATTACTACTCCTCTACTACAACCATTATCTCATTCCTTTCACCTTCTCCTAAATAGATTACCACCCCTTCCCTACCATCATCTCCTATCATACATCACAAACCCCTATTCATTCACTACTATCAAACATCACATCATCATCATCATCATCACGATCATTGCCTTTCACTCCCTTAAGAGCATCGGCCATGGATAAAGGCTCTCCAGTCATCCCAGTTCTTGGAATAATTCTCTATGCATCCCTTGCCTCTTAACATTTTCTACACTCAACCATGCATAATTTTGCACCTTTCAGAACGAACGTGTTGTTTCCAAAGTAACCGGTGCATTTTGTTTATGCTCCCGGTGACATACACACGATCATAATTCAGTAAGCTTCCAAGACCTCAGATAAGTCATTAATTTAAAAAATTTTTTATTATTTAAATTACATAAAATTTATGTGAATCTTTACTTTGTCTCCTCTCTCTGATTCTCCATCTTGTTTGTTTTTGTTTGATGAAGGCTTGCACCGAAACGTCACAACTTTGTAATCATTAAATAATAAAGCTGTTCCTACTTTTTTCCTAGTTTATACATTTTGGTATCACAAGTTTACTGCAGTGCTTTGTGTATAGTTGTATACTTATACACTAATTATTGAATATCCACAGAGAGAGTGCAGTAGAGAGAGAATGAGAGAGAGAGAGTATGTGAGAGATGAGAGAGGAAAAAGGGAGAAATGGAGAAGAGAGAGCAAGAGTGTGAGAGACCATGAGAAAATGAACAAATTTTATTTTCAAATGGAGAAGAATTCATCTTTCCTAGCTTTCTTTTAAACTCTGTCATTCAGCATCCTTATAGTGGTAGTATAAAAACCAATAGTAAATAGAAATTGAAAACTGTTACATATAACTTCTTATTTGTACATTCAATGAGTATATGCAAAAAGCCATGGTGATGAAGTTATTTTAAATCGTCACACAATAACTACAGTCAAATTTATAAACACATCAGGTACTAGAATTTTTTCAGTTCTCCGTAAGCATAAATTGATTGCTAAGAAATAAAAGTTTTGATGAAAGAGAGAGAATGTTAGTTTCCATTGCATTGTTTCTTCATTTTCTTTCAGTTTCTCTCTCCGTCTTGAACTTCTAGGAAAGTTTGTTAAGGGAGTTAGTGACCATTTTCATGTAAATACCTACAGATTGCCTTGGGAAATCTTGGTGCACAAAACTCGAAGTATCCCTGCTGACATACATCCAGCTAGTCAAAGATGGCACTTTCCTTGTCTTTGGAGTCAGCAACTTTTTGACGAATCTTTCTTTTTTTATGCCAGTCTTATACATGGTCGATCGTGCATTAAATAGTGGGTGAGTATGGTATGGAGCTGTCTTTGTGCTAAGGAATTGTCTAGGATAGTTTGTGCGCTTTTATTGCTTTGCTGTTTGGTGTAATAGGATTTGTTTGTAATTGTAATGGTTTCATATTAGAGGGGTGTTAAATTGTGTTGTTCATTTCAGTTGCTTGCTACAAAAAGGTGAATTAGGTTGTGGGGGGGGGGGTCCATCCAGTGCACCACTATTGGGCCCAGAGGGCTTTCTCTGTTTTAAGGAAAGGCCCAGAGAGCTGCTGAGGGGCCTGTAGTAGAGTTGGGCAGGAGATGAATTAGGAACTAGTTTTTTTCAGTTCTTCTGGTACGAACGGGTGCCAAGTTCCTACAGACTGAAACCAGATACAGAACAGTACCTACTTGGAACCACTTTAGAAAACAGGAACCAAACCAGTTCCAAATCCTAGTAGAACCATTTGCTGACAGGCAGCAGTGTAGGTGGAATGGCATCTGATGACGAGAGATTTTGTTTGAAAGTCATGGCATCAAAACAAGTACTGTCATCCTGCCATGTTCACTCAGCAACTGCCCCCTTCCTCGTGCATCCTTTCCTTCAACAATAAACATTAGAGCCTTTTTGTTTTTTTATTCAGTGTTAAATGCTGAACTATTGTAACCACAGTAGCCATATATTTTTGTACCGTGCAGCCATTAAATGTGCTGATTTTATTTAAATTTTATTTATTGTTGAGGAACGTATTAGTGTCCCCTCATAATTGTTGTTGTTATAAACCTGTACATTTTTTGTTTCTTGAATTATTGTTTCTAGATTTACTTCATTCACTATGGTTCAATGTGTTTTACTGTGAATGGTACTTGTGAATAATCTCTGAAAGATCTAATATCAGTTCTGTGTGTGTAGACATGTGGAAAAGCTTGGAGAAGTTGTCATTTGTCTTGTATTCAAATCATCACTCACATTTAACAAGGACAGTAGCCCAGGGAGTCTTTTACCGGAACTGGTTCCTTGAGTACTTACTAAATGGGTACCCAAAAAGAACTCATTTAATTAGAAAACCAAGTAATTCCTAGCTCTAGCTTGTGATGGATGAGAACAGAAAAGCTGATCAGAAGTGGTAAGCAGGAGTTGGGTGAGGGGGGAGGGAATAGTTTTGCATCACCTAGCAAAGCTCCTCCCAGAGACCCAGGCTATAGATATGCTGGTGATCTTCTTCTTTGTACGCATTTTAAGCGATAATGCCTGGTACCCTGATTTTTTCTATTCGCCTTCTGACTAGGTACCTCTGACTTCAGCACCTTTCCTTACTAGGGCAGACTGTGGTCTTGCTCGGACTGCCGTGAAGACAGTGGTGTAGGCTGGCCTGTTTGTTTTCCAGCCTCTGGTGGCTGTGCTTAAGCCCCTTCTTCATGTCAGGCCCAACACTTTAAGACAGTTCCAGAGACACTCTGATTTTGGGATGAGGAATCCGATGAGTGCTTCAGTGATATCCATTTCCAGCCACCTATAGTCTGCTGGCTCTGTTTTGTTTACCTAATTCTGATAGGCATTGTTGGAGAGACCCATAGGCTTGTCATGTCTCAGATTCATTGGTTTCACATCAGACTTTCCTCATCCCTGCTGGCAATCTCCATGTCCCCATCCATCCACCATCCTGACATTCATCATCAGGTGCCATGCCAACTGGCATTAGCTATTATGCTTCTCCAGAGTACACGATCCTTCATGCAGCCCATTAGCTCAGTTGGTGATCTCCACTCCTGACATTACATTTTACAAAAATAACAATTACAGTTAGTGTTGATTTCTACAGGTTTCGTGGCTACAGATGTAGGTCAAAGATTTAAACAATCAGATCTGTGTTACCTGTCTCACAAAGACCGTGTTAAGATAAGTGTGTTCTTAACACATTTCTACCCAGGGGGGTGCTGGAGGTGATAATACATGACTTACTGCATAAGATCACAGTCATTGCTTCTCAACATTTTCAGTGGATTGTGACAAACTGAGTACAAAATTTTGTTCTTGAAGACATAAGGGAAAGATGAACTTATAAACGCACAGGTTTCAGTTCTGATGAAGTATATAAAGGGCCACACTAGGTCTAGAAGCATGGCCATCAACATTTATGATACAGAACCTAATAAAAGACTGAATCTTTAACAAAAAAGATGGGCAGCAAAGAGCAACAGACATCACATCCTCTAGACCAGGTCAGCATAGAAGTACAAGTCAATATCTTTAGAATAGGCTGCAGCAGATTGAAACATCACATGTAACAGGCTCAAGATAGGCACAACTGATTTAATGCACCTGTGATACTGACAGAATGACAGACTAGCACATGTTGCAGGATTGCCTTTCATTTGAAGAACTGAGATGGTACTTTTGCCCATCATTTGTCTCAATCCATAAGCTGTATGGTGATCTTAACAGCCTAAGACAAGTGGCAGCATTCTTCAAAGATATCCAAGTTGACGTCTGAAAGTGTTCAATGTAAAATAAGAATATATCCTTCCGAGTTGCCAGCTACACAGCACACTCAGCCAAAGGGCCTGCCCAGGCTCCAGCTCTCTGCAGAAGCTCCATATTGATGCTGAAAGCCAGAGAACTGCCACATTTATGAGAGAGATCAATGTCGATATCTGAGCGAATGACAGAGAAGAAGAAGGAAGTTTGTTTCATGTTTGCAAAGCTTCATTGTTGCCCGCTGTGTGATGATAATATGTTTATGTATCATAACCTTCATTGTTCTTTAACATATTTTTCTTTATTTTCATTCTTTATGTTGACTCCAGGATCAAGAAGGGAGATGCAGCCATGTTAGTATCATTGTATGGGGCAGGCAACATATTTGGCAAGCTCTTCTTTGGTTGGCTGGCAGACCGCAAACTGATGGACCGTCTTTCATACTATATTGCCTGTCTGACAGCATGCGGAGCAGCAACTTGTGTCAGTCCTCTGTGTGGGTCCAGTCTTGAGCTGCACAGCATTTATGCCTTCAGTTTTGGTTGTTTCATTGGTAAGGAATACAGTTCTTTTCTATGTTCTTGAGTTTGTTGCAGTTCTTTTTTGTGAGCTTGAGTTTGTTGCAGTTCTTTTTTGTGAGCTTGAGTTTGTTGCAGTTCTTTTTTGTGAATTTGAGTTTGTTATTGGATACTTTTCTTTTTCTTTTTGAATTAAACAAACAGCAACACTTGTAACATTTGCATATATCTCAATAACATACCTTACAAACTGTACATATATCTCATTTTTGTACAAACATGTAAGTTATTAACAACTACTGATATCTACAAACAGTGATACATTTACATATATTGCATCACCTTATGAAATCATATAGTCATCTCATACTTCAGGTGCCTATGTGACACTAGTGCCAATAGTGACAGTTGACCTAATGGGACTTTCTCGCGTGACAGAGTCCTACGGCTTGTTGCTATGCTTCATGGGCATTGCTACAGCCTTTGGAACACCAGTAGCAGGTAATCCACTTCGACTTTGATTATGAAGCTTATGAACTTGTTCACACTGAATCTGATTTTCTATGACTATGAAGCCAGTCAACAGTTCTTCATGGCTGCTTTGTCTTCTGTGACTTCAGCCTCTCAGAGCTGTTTTTGAAATATTCATTATCACGTACTTCACACCCATAATCATTCATTAAATATTCATTATGCTTATAGCTTTTTATAAGTCTTATGTTATTTTTTTGTTAAAAAGTTATTTGCTACACTATTAGAGTTGACCAATGAAAGTGCAGGAAAACCAGTTGTGAAATATGTAACAATTTTCACAGATTGTGTTATTTTATTTTACTGATTTCTTTTTTTAACTTTTCATTCAAAAAATTATCCTCCAGTCTTCTGTGAATTTAAAATACATTATCTTCTGTGATGACAAACATGTTACCTTCTTTGATTGTAAGCTGAATTAGCTTCAGTGATATCACACTCTTATTATGAGAAGAACAAGGAAAAAGATAAAAATGGAAATGGCAGATGAACAGTTCAGATTTGTTGAAGGAAAGGGAACGCACAATGCCATTTATGCTTTACGAACACTAACAGAATGAGCTTTAGAAGTACAGAAAGATCTCTACTTATGCTTCATTGATTACACCAAGGCATTCGACAAGGTGAAACATGAGGATATTATTAAAATGCTTGAAGACATAAACATGGACAGCAAAGACGTTAAGATTGTAAAACATCTGTACTGACAGCAGGAAGCAGCAATTCGAGTTAAAAATAAAACTGGAAAATATCAACCAATAAAACAAGGGTGTGTACTATCACCAGCCTTTTTTTTCTCTGTACAGCGAGAATATTCCAAGAACAATCATTACAGAATCAGGTATAAAAGTAGGATACAATATTAACTCTTCCCGTGCCATAGTCGTTATACTGATAAACTTCCGGTTACTGAGTTGCGTTCTATAGACAACCGGTGTAACATTTAGATTGTACATATTTCGTCCATGTTTCCGGTGACACTTTTCAAATGGTGAAAGAGTCCTTAGTTACGAGCGATGCCGAGCGAGAAAAAGGAAGAGAAACATCGAATTTCAATTTTTGATGATGTAGATAGGGGTATGGACATGGCCTGTGACCACCCCATTGCTCTTGAACGTATCCCAAGTAGATCTAGACATATTAGATGACTGGAGAAGTAGTTAGGAGGTTATTTCAGATATTAATTTAGCGAGAATGCAACATAGAATCACAATACGAGATCGACAAGTAGACCTAAACATCTCAGATGGTAAGTAGTGCATATCTAGACCTAGCCGATGGTGAGCTGGGCACAATCAGTGTCTAAAAACATCACATTACTTCTTTTTTCCTAAAAACTCTGCATTTATGAAATTTTCATACATTTAGTTATACTTTGAAACATAATAAGTACACGGAAGTACATGTAAATACTGTTTTCCATTCCATTTTACAACTATACCCCCTAACATATAAAGACCTGCGGTTTTTATGTGGCACGGACGGGAACGTCCGTGTTTTTTTTTCTGGGCCCGGGAAGAATTAACAACCTTCGGTATGTTGACGACACAGTACTAATAGCTGAGAACCAACAAGACCTGCAAAATCTCTTGGATAAAGTCACCAAAGAAAGTGAACAGAAAGGCCTTACTTTGAACATCAAAAAAAGACAGAGACTATGGTTATATCTAAGAAACAGAATCCACCAAAATGCAGTATAAAATTAAATGGAACTATTCTAAAGCAGGTGCAGAAATTCAAATACCTTGGAGCAGTAATAACTTCAAATGGGGAATGCAGAACAGAAATTAAGAACAGAATAGGCCAAGCAAAGACTGCATTTCAGAGAATGAGAAACATATTATCCAACACATCCTTATCAATGAATGTTAGAAAATGAGTCCTTCTTTTCTTCTTCTTCTTCTTCGTTCACTTCTACCACCAAAACCGCACTGTGATCCTACTGAATTTACACCTGTGGTCCTCATTAGGTCCCGTGGTCTCCTGTGTGGTCCCCGAAAGGACCACACGAGATCCATGAGAGGACCACAAGGGGTTCAAAGTATCACAGGGCTTTAGCCTGTATTCTTGGTGGGTCTCAGAAGCGGGATTGCGTGACACCGTGGTTTTCATTGCACCAGTTTAGTCTAGGGTTGGACTTTCTCACCGGAAGACCTCGACGTGTTTAGGATATCAGTGCATCCCCGCTGGGTGAGAGGCGGTAGCCCACCCAGGCCAGAGTTGGACCTTCTTACCGGAAAACCTCGACGTGTTTTGAGATACCCGTGTATCACCGCCGGGTGAGAGGTGGTTGCCCATCCAGTCCAGAGTTGGACTTTCTCACCGGAAAACCTCAACGTGATTAGGATACGCAAACATCCCCGCCGGGTGAGAGGTGGTTGCCTATCTAGACTGCCCTGGTCCAGTGTCTCCGACTTCAGCATTTTACGGTCATGGCCGCTACCCTTCCTAGTTGTGACCAGGATGGAGCTTTTGTCCAGGATGATGAATCCTCGCCACTTGTGACTTCCACCCCTGGGTTGAGCCGGTTTAGGCATATTATCCCAGTATGGGCGTGTTTGGGACGTGACCGACCTCTAGAGCAGAGGTACTGTGACATGCATAGCCTTCAAGATTCACCCCTGGTGTGAGCCGGTTTAGGCAAAGTTCACCAGTATGGGTGTATATCAGGCGTTACCGACCTCTAGAGCGGAGTTGGCATGACATGTCTAGCTATCAAGTTCCACCCCTGGTGTGTGCCGGTTTAGGCATATTTCACCAGTGTAGGTGTATTTCGGACGTGGCCGGTCTCTAGAGCAGAGGTGCCGTGGTATGTATAGCTCTCATAGTGATACTACTGGGCATACCGATTGAACTTCACTTTATCCTTTCCACCATCTTTCCCATCGGCACCACACAGCAACCTTTATTTCTTTTCCGCATTTCTTCCTTTACCGGGAGGAGCTTCACTCCACGCACGGCATTTGAAGAGTCTCGCCAGCACTGTCTTAACCTCTGGGACAAGCCGGTTCATGCATTTCATCCGATATGACTGCACTCAGGACGTGGCCGACCTCCAGACCAGAGGTGCCATGATTTGACTGTTTGCTTCACTTTATCCTTTCTACCACCTTTTCCGCAGTGATGCTGCGTTGCAACCTCATTTGCACCTTTCTTCATTGGCCGGGAGGAGCACCGCTCCACGCACAGCAACTGAAAAATCTTGCCAACAGCGGCAGATGAGCTACCAAACGTGCCACTCATCTACCCTAAGTATCTGGTTTTCAGGCGCCAGATATTTGCCCTCGCCCCTTCTCCTGTCAGTTTAAACAGTTCTGCCACGGGAAGGCCAGGAGCTGGACTTGACTGCCAGAGGCTGTTTGAGACGCATTTACAGTCCTTAGAACCAAAATGAGTCCTAAAATGCTATATTCTCTCTCTCTCTCTGAACCTTAGGTGCCCAGGGCACATGGGGCTTCCGCAAAGGTTTTCCACAAATGTTTGTCCTTCGCCTTTTTTTCTGCTCTTGCCCAGGTGAGCCCTCTATTGCTCAGCATCCTTTCTGTTGTTCTTCTCCATGTCTCTTTTGGTCTACCCTTACTTCTGTTCCCCTGTGGTGTCCATCTGTTCCACTGTGGTGTCCATCTTAGTGCTATTTTTGGTAGTGAGTTGTCAGTCATTTGGAGCACATGTCCCAACCATCGCCAGCGTCTTTCCTCAATAATTGTTGTCATGGCTTCATCTGCATTTCTGCTAATAAGATGTTATTTCTTATGGTGTTTGGCCAAAATATTTTCCTAATTCTTCGTAAACATTTAGTCTGGAAAGAATTCAACTTGTTTTCTATGGTTTTGGTGATTTTCCAGCATTTACTTCCATAGAGTAGTACACTTAGAACATTATTCTTAAAAAGCCTGGTTTGCTCTAGAAAGTCTGCTGTTGATGTCCTCTGTGCTGTCTCCATTTTCTACTACTCTACTGCCAAGGTATACAAATTCGTTGACCTCCTCCACTAACTTGCTATCTACTCTGAGTACATTTCTGTTGTTCACATTTTGCTTCATTAACTTTGTCTTTCCTACGTTGATCTTTAGTCCTATGTTGTTTGCATTCTGAGTTAGCTTGTTTATTTTATCTTGCATATCTTTGTGACTGCTTGATAATAGACAAATGTCGTCCACAAAGTCAAGGTCCCCCAGCACTGCATCAAGGGTCCATTGTAATCCTCTGCGTTTGTCTGATGTTGGCTCCTTCATTAACCAGTCTATTGCCAAGATGAATAATGTTGGTGATAGTACACATAAAATGCTATATTGAACCTATCTTATTATATGGAAGTGAATCATGGACAATAGGCAAGTCTGCACAAAAATCAGTGGATGCAGTAGAAATTTGGTTTGTTAGAAGAATGTTGCAAATCCCCTGGACAGCAAAAATAACTAATGAAGAATGTATGAGAAGATCTGGAGAGACAAAAAATCTTGTCAAAAAATGTACTTTCATAGGACATACAATGAGAAGAGGGGGCATTGAAGATATTATAACAGCAGGAAAAATAGAGGGAGGCAGAGCCAGGGGAAGACCAAGAGAAATGATACTGGACAGTCTGACGGGATGGTGTGAGAGGAGATCACCAACTGAACTGATGGCCTGCATGAAGGATCGTGTACTCTGGAGAAGCATAATAGCCAATGCCAGTTTGCACGGCAAATGATGATGATATTGTGTATGCTATGACTGTAAACCTTATCCTCTTTCTTTGCTATTTTTATTTTATTTGACTGAGCCTTGAGTGACCATTAGTCTGTTCAGTTTATCTTCTCTTGTCTTTGTCTTTTATTGTTCCCATCTTATCATCTGTGATTTCAGATCTAATCATTTTTGTTGTTTTTCTTTTAATCTTTACACTGCACTTGTTATGTTGTGTCAAGAACTGAGACTCACTTTTTCAACAAATTGGTTCTGCTACCCCTTGCTGCTCCTTTCTCCCTCACCTCCAGCTTTGGGAACTGCTGATCTTACTGATGCAGCTGTAGAAGAAAACAAACCTGATACCACAATTCTGGAATAAAACGGCTTTTCTTTTAAAAATAGAGAATACCTGCCGGCAGGACAAGGCATATTAAAATTCACTGTACACACAGCTGTTCGTGAATGAAGAAGAATGAGTATGAATAAAATTTGCAACATATGACTTTATTCAAGTTCACAACTGAAAAAAAAAACAAACTACTATGTTAATTACTAACAATGCCCATGACACACAAACATATTTTTATATCATACATCATGGCTGTCATATGTTACTCCAAAATGATATGATGTCTATTATTAGCATTTATGGAAGCTTAAAATTGCAAATTCACATCTGTGGAATAAAATTGTATGACTGAAGTTATTCTTTTTTAAAATATTTTTTTTAAGCCATCTAAAGGGCTTATAGTAATCAAAGAGTTAATACATAGATAATGGCTGTGATGACTTAACAATAGACGATGGAATACTGACACTTTGTTTTGATTTGTAAAGGCTTGATCTTTGACTGGACCGGAAGCTACATGATGTCATTTGTCCTACATGGCATCTTCCTACTGATCAGTGCTTTCATGCTTGTCCCACTTCTGGTATGGAAAAAGAGGCAGATGTCCACGGAAGGGACAACAGCGTAATGTTATGTCTGCATCTTTTAGAAATCAGGAACATTTACCATGGGGCTTATGCACTTCTTCAGCTACCCTTGTATGCTATTTATTACTCCTTACTTGTTATGTACTGTTATTATTGTTATATACTATTGTTATATATGATTATAAAAGCTAGCCATTATAAGTAAATAATAATAATAGCCCATTTCATCTTGAAGGACGGTTTCTAAACAGGCTAACAAACTCCTCAACTTTGACAGTTATTGACATTGAATTTTAAAATTCAATAGTGCCTTATTTCCCCCCCTTCCCCCCACCTCTGGGCTGTCCAGCTGTCAGGTAACAGTGATATTACAGCACTTTCCTATTTTCTTTATCCCAGTGGTTCTTGCTCTGGGATCCACAGAAGGACAAAGAACTGGACTGGCATGAGTTACAAACTTTAGCATCATTTGGGTTCTGCTTTAATGAAGGGTCTATAGCTGTTCTTGGGCTGGAAAGGGGGCTCCCAGGCACAAAAAGTTTAAAACCATTGCATTCTGTCTGATGTTTAGCACTAGATATCAAGAAATGACACCTTTTTTTTTTCCTCACCGAACACAATGATGGGAAAAGAAATGAAATTATTATTATTTTTTTTTTAATTTAAAACTTTTACTTTAGGTTCAACAGCTTGTAATTAAAGCTGATGATGTAATGCAATTTCAGGATGATTTGTGTCGGTTTCTGTGTGTGAGTTTCTGGACTCACTTCCTTCAGAAGTTGTCAGGGTCCTTGTTGATATTTTGTAATTTTCATTGGAGTTTAAGACTTTCTAGATTCATTATGTGAAGATTAATACTGACAGGTTCACCTGGACTTCGTTCAGTCATAAACTGTGCCAGTGCACCCATGCCACAGCACTGCAGCCGTAAGCTGTGCTAGTGCACTGATGTCACAATGGTGCAGTCATAAGCTATGACACATTAATAGCACAGTGCTGCAGCCATAAGCTGTGCCAGTGCACTAATGTCACAATGGTGTCGCAGCCATAAGCTGTGCAGGTGCACTTATCGCACGGCGCTGCAGCCGTAAGCTGTGTCAGTGCAGTTGTGGCACATTGCTTTCATCTAACTCAAATTATTGAATCCACTGCGATCTGTGAGAACATATGAATGGTACAGTATTTAGAATGCTTGTCTCTCATCTGAAAGTTGGTGGTTTAAGTCTGGTCAGAGATGCCCAAATCACCTCTCTCCTCCCCCCCCCCCCCCGTAAAAATAGGTACCTGATTCTTAGTGGAGGTTAGAGACAGAAAGGCTGGCAGGCATTAACGCTGACCACATCACCCTCTAGTATCCTGACAGAGGACAGAAAATACTGACAGTAACACCATTTCTCTCCCCCCCCCCCCCCCCCCCCGCCAAGGTCCAATGACATAATAAAGCTACCTTTTACCCCTTTTTTTTTTTTTTTGACATAGGTAATCTATTTGTACGTATTCCTTTATTATCAGTTTGCATAAACAAATATTGTGTGTATTATCAGTTTACAAAAACAGATATTATGTGTATTATCAGTTTAGAAATATTGTATGTTTTTTGTTTTTTTTGTTTTGCTTACAAGTATTTGTGCCATATAAGGAAGTGGTTTTATATCCTTTTATATGCTGAAACATCCATTTTGTTTTGTGGAGTTGGCATGTGTAAATTAACTCAGATTTCATGTGATTTTTGTTACCAATATTTCTATTTATTGTACGTGCAGTCATGTTTTATATCTAACAAATGTGAAGTTATATTTTAATTGGCCAGGGTAAAACTGTGTTTTATTAAAAAAAAAAAAAAGAAAAAAAAAACCTCATTTTCCTGTCAGGAAATCCACAACAATTTTTTAAAATCTGCAGCACCCGTCAGTCAGTCATTTGCATGTCCTTGAGGAACTTTCCCTCATAACAGCTCTCCTGTAGGCCTCTCGGTTGTAAGCAAGATGCCCTGCTGCTGATGCATCCATTTGCAGATCATCAATGATTTCTTGCAGCCATCTTTGCCTTGGTCTTCCTCTCTTTCTTTTTCCCTTCCAAGACTGTCTTCTCTAAATTATCATGACTTTGAATGTGTCCAAAGTTTTTTCACTTTAATCCTCTTTACTAGCCAACCTTCTTCAATATTAAGTTCTTGTAGCATGGATATATTTGTTCTTTTTTGTGTCCATGATATTTGAAGAACTCTTCTGTAGCATTTACATTCAAAAGCATTTATGTGTTTCTCAGCTGTTTTGTTAAGTGTCCAGGTCTCGCAGGCATATGTTGTGATGGGAAAGATGCATGCCCTTAAAAATCTTATTTTTGTAATTCTGTCTGTTCCTCTCCACAGTTTCTGCAGCACCATCAGCTAGAAATATCTAAAAAAAAAATCTGCTTCTGGCAAACCCCTCAGTTAGTGAAGAATTAACCAAACCCTTCAGTTAGTGATAGATTAACCAAATCCTTCAGTTAGTGATGAATTAACCAAACCCTTCAGTTAGTGATAGATTAACCAAATCCTTCAGTCAGTGATGGATTAACCAAACCCTTCAGTTAGTGATGGATTAACCAAACCCCTCAGTTAGTGATGAATTAACCAAACCCTTCAGTTAGTGATAGATTAACCAAACCCTTCAGTCAGTGATGGATTAACCAAACCCTTCAGTCAGTGATAGATTAACCACTACCAAGGTCTCTTTGCTAAATTTAGTAAGGGCTCCACCCCTATTGACTGGTACATTTCATCTTCTGTTATAAAATTCTCCAAACAATAATCTGTGCTTGCAGATTTTTTTTCCCCCTTGACATCATGCCCCTGTCCCACTGGCCCTCTAGGCTAGGGCCTGTTCATGCTAATGAATGAATGAATGAATGAATGAATGAATGAACAAACGATCTTTATTTTTAAAGGGTAAAGAATTGGGCACGCAAGCTTGTCTAACATTCTACCTTTCATCACTAATGGATAATCTTTGACTTCGGTTACAACCATGCAAGCACAGTGTAACTGAAAGAGACCTGCACATTTCACTGTCTTCTGTAACAGAAACAAATTGATGGAAGCTCAAAAACTCAGAAGTCAGAAAAATAAAAAAATAAAATTTGGCAGAAGTTCAGATAGTTGTGCAAAAGAGTAAAAACATGCTAAAACTCTTAATCATGAAAGGATACAGCAGTGGAATAAATATTAAGAGAACTGTTTTTGGTATTAGATTCACAAAGGGGACAAAGACTCGATACTTAAGCTGAGTGAAATAGCAGTCAGTGGCTCATAACTGATTGTTTGTGTCAGGCTTGGTGAAACATAGGTGGTTTGTATGTGTCAGGGTTGGTGAAACATAGGTGGTTGTTTGTGTCAGGGTTGGTGGAACATAGGTGGTTGTTTGTGTCAGGGTTGGTGAAACATAGGTGATTGTTTGTGTCAGCGTTGGTGAAACATAGGTGATTGTTTGTGTCAGGGTTGGTGAAACATAGGTGATTGTTTGTGTCAGGATTGTTGAAACATAGGTGATTGTTTATGTCAGGATTGGTGAAGCATAGGTGAATGTTTGTGTCAGGGTTGGTGAAACATAAGTGATTGTTTGTGTCAGGGTTGTTGAAACATAGGTGAATGTTTGTATCAGGGTTGGTGAAACATAGGTGATTGTTTGTGTCAGGGTGGTTGAAATATAGGTGAATTTTTGTATCAGGGTTGGTGAAACATAGGTGATTGTTTTTGTCAGGGTTGGTGAAGCTTAGGTGATTATTTGTGTCGGGTTTGGTGAAACATAGGTGGTTGTTTGTGTCAGGGTTGTTGAAACATAGGTGATTGTTTGTGTCGGGTTGGTGAAACATAGGTGATTATTTGTGTCAGGGTTGGTGAAACATAGGTGATTGTTTGTGTCAGGGTTGTTGAAACATAGGTGAATGTTTGTATCAGGGTTGGTGAAACATAGGTGATTGTTTGTGTCAGGGTTGGTGAAGCTTAGGTGATTATTTGTGTCGGGTTTGGTGAAACATAGGTGATTGTTTGTGTCAGGGTTATTGAAACATAGGTGGTTGCTTGTGTCAGGGTTGGTGAAACGTAGGTGATTATTTGTGTCAGGGTTGGTGAAGCATAGGTGACTGTGTCAGGGTTGTTGAAACATAGGTGAATGTTTGTATCAGGGTTGGTGAAACATAGGTGATTGTTTGTGTTAGGGTTGTTGAAGCATAGCTGGCCAAGATCCTATCTCGCACCTCCCAGCAGAAGCAGAATATAATCTGACCAGGTGACCAGGGATTGCAATGGGAAGAACCTGGTCCCAAAGTACACGGAGTTAAAAGTCAAGTATGTTGGGCTGAAAGGCACACAACGTCAACACAACCCAGCCAAAACCCTGGTAAGGATGAACACCGAAGCAAAAGCATTTTATACTTGAGAGTAATAAGAGAATGTCTGTATTTGTTATGACTTTCTTTCTCTCACATTCAAAATGTTTTGTCTGTTAGTCTTTGAAGCTGATCATACAGCACTGTGCTCTATCTCTTTGCTGTGGGCAAACCTCTTTGTGTTCAGTTTGATACATTTCTATAGATGAAAAATATATTGATGGCCTAGTTATGCTGTAGGTTGGCAGGAGGTCCATATTGTACAGGATTTCTTGCATTTGAGGCAAGATTATCCTGTATGAATATTTAAATGAATGCTCAGATTCCTGTATTTATAAATTTATGTGGAAATTTGTGAATAAAAAGTGGCTGAGTAGTGTAGTGGTAGGTTGTTTATCCCTTGTACAGAGGCCGGTGGTTCAAGTTTAGCCAGAGTCATAGGAATGTGTACACAGCTCCTTCTGGATCTAGGAAATGGAAGGTGACGAGACGCAGTTACTTAGTTAGCTAGTTCGGATTATCTTCACCACACTCAAGACATGTCCATAGGTGCTCCTATCCTCCTCAGTATATCAGACAGCGTATGATGACCGATGACACCTGTTCGCTGAAATACATTGCATTTAACAACAGGTTTAATGCCCATCTCGATTATTCTTGATAAACTGCTAGACTAACATCTGCGGAAAATATATAATATGATATAAATATGACAAGACATAGTGCTGACCACATCACCCTCTAGTGTGCCGTCAGGTCAGAAGAAATATGGGTGCTAACACAATTTCCCAAAATGCCACTGTGAAATGATAGGACTATGTTTTTGGGGTTTTTTTTTTTGTGTGTGAAGAAAGCCTTTATTATGTACTTAATGTAAGCCCTCATAGGAAAGTTTGAGGGTTTTTTTCTTTTTCTTTCACGTCATCATCATTTTTGAAAATGTAATTGCTTTGAAGTGATTGAATTTATTTTGATCCAAAAGTGTATTCAACAAGAGTAATCACACATCACTGACATAATTTTTTTTGTGCCAGGCAGACACATATCCATCCATCCATGTTGTCAATGATTGGCAAACCAATTACTGCCCAGTACGCCTTGCGGCGTTGTACAAGGCAAAACAGATTCTCTCCACCTGTCATGGTCTGTGGCCAGCTTTTGTATTGTGCCCCCAGCTCTGCTGCATGCTACTCATTTCTGCTTCTACAGTTCTCTGCCAGGTGACCTTGGGTCCTCCTCTCTTTCTTTTTCCATCGGGTGTCCATCTCATGGCTGTTTTAGTGATGTTGCTGGAATCTCTTCAGAGCACATGATCAGTCCATTTCTAGTGGGTTTCTTTTTTTATTGTTATGACATACATATCTTCTAGTTCACATTGGGCAGGTAGGTCTCTATTATATATTGTCTGTGGCCAGTAAATATTCAAAATCTTTCTGAGACACATTGTGTGGAATGAGGATAATTTGCCCATTTCCTTTTCAGTTGTTCTCCAACATTCTGCTCCATAGAGGAGTATGGATAACACACAACTTTGGTTCAGCTTTATACACAGTTCCATAGTATGTGTTAATAAAAACCATTTTATTTGCTTGTTTGGCACAGTGAAGCATGGAAAGAACCCAAGTCAGGCCAGTAACCAATCAGTCGCACTACAAATGCTGTGAGCACTTGGAACCAATGGGAGGCAGTTTCCTGCAGTATAAAATTAGTACTGCTTGACAACTATTTTAGCACTTCGTTTGTTTGTTGCTCTTTACTCAATAAAATACCCCTCATTACATTATTATGAGTTCAACTGAGAGTGTAGCAGTTAATGATGAATACGCCAACATTAATTATCTTTATTCCAAATATTGGAAATGGTAATTGTTAATTATCTTTATTCCAAATATTGGAAATGGTAATTTAGTGTGTTTATTATATATAGCCTGTGGTTCCAATTTTCCTATCTGAAAATCTAAGTTTTATTATATTATATCCCATCGCACATCGACAGTGATTAACCAACAAAATGAGACAGTGAAGAAGTTGATATATGCATAAATATAGATTCCAAGCTAGAACTGTGGAACACAAATGAAGAAGTTGATATATGCATGACTATCATTTAAAAAGCTATTTCAGTTTTGTGAAACTTTAAAGCAATAATTACTCAGAATTTTATTTTGGTGCATTTGCTTGTCTAGCATGGAACACTGGTTCGCACTGCCTGTTTTCTGAATATATACAAATATATCTATTCACATATACATATGCATAAATATCTATACACATATATAATATAAGGGGGGGGGGGGGAGAGATTGTGAAATCTCATACTAAAAATGTAGTAGTGTTATGTTTCAGATGACATTTTTTTCCTCTTGTGTTCATATTACTAAAAGTTTACCTAGAGCGGTTTATGGCTGTACAACAGCGGAGATATTCTTCTGTGCCAAGTTATTCTGTTGGACCGAGATGGAGAGACATCTTAGAAGAGAATATACAAGAAACTGATGCCACCAGCTGGAGAGAGAAGATACGGAGGAATGAAGGCGAACTTTTATCTGCAGCAACAAGCCTTAATGGCTGGGAAAGCTGAAGAAGGTTATTCTGTACCCTTTGCCATTTTGAGACCTGTACCCAAGATGGCCGCTTCATTGGTCAGTAGGTAGAAGCAGCCTAGAGTGCAGGAATAGACAAAGTTATAGGTGCAGTTTTACAAAACAAAATACAAAAAAGAAGGAAAGCAGGTACAAAATGTAGCAGTGGGAGATAAGAACAGTGCAGTAGGAGATAAGAACAGTGAAATGGATACGCCTTCATCTTATCTACTCTATTAGTATCAGTTTTACCACAGCCATTATAACATGTATCCCACGGAGTGTGAGAGATGTGAGGGATAAATGTCATTTCTTGAATATCTAAAGGAAGTGCTGTTTTCCACAAAATATCTCACACTTTTTCTTCATATTAAAATGTCACAGTTCAAACTAATTTTATATGATCATTTTTTTTTTTTTTTGTTAGTTAGCGTGACAAGTTAAAGTATGCATATAAACACATTTACAGGAACCCTCCATTTACCCTAGTATTGATCTTCCCTTTCTATCTTCTGTATCGTCTCACAGAACCATATCCCCTCTCACCTCATTGTAGCTCCCGGTGACCGGCTGATGTTCTTGCAAAACTAGATGGGGCCAGTGTGGTCTCCTAAGTAGTGAAGTCTGCCAGATCATTCAGTTCCATTCCCATAGAAATTCAGATGATTCAAAACACAAGAATGAGTGGGTTTTTTTTGTTTGTATATTGTTAACTAATTTCCAGTCACTAGATTTCAATTCAGGCAGTGGTGTGTTCAAGTAACTGATTTTCACTTACATGTCTGTCAACATCCTTATAACACGGACAAACATCTCTAGGCTGTGCTCTGGCAAAAGCTTCACTTTCAGACAGACGTCTGTCAGTTTCAGGGACAGATTTCCCTGACACCCGTATTCTAGGTCCCAGTTTTGAGCCAGGTCAACAGGACAGCAGCAAAGATATTAAGTGCTGTGCCAGACAGCACTGGCGACCCTGCTTCTTTATCTTGTGTCTTCTTCTTCTGCGTTCGAGGTTGTTGGTCACTTCAGGTCCTGATCCCTGTTGACATGGCAAAGCCCGCAGTCCTCTCCAGATCCTGATAGGAGCCTCAAAGTTTTCCCCCCGAGCTTGTGTCCTCTGGCCATGTCTCACGCCTCAGGTCTGCATGGTTTGGGCACTCTTGTAGGATATGTTCTGGAGTCTAGACTCCACTGCCACATGGACACTCATCTGTGTGAGACATTTTGAGTCGATGCAAGTGGCTCAGTAGTTTGCAATGGCCTGTCCTTAGGCGGAAGAGGATGGTTTGCTGATGTCTTTGTAGTTGATGTATTGGATCTGGTTCACTGTTGCATTTTGGTTTCTTTTTCCATTCAGATCTGGCCATCTTGTGTGATCCTTGGTGTTTCCAATCAATTCAGATGCTTGTCTTTTTCCATGCTATTTGGTCAGTCCAGTGAGATATTTCTCTCTTGGTCTTCCTCTTCCCTTGAACAGCAGATTTTTGTGTAGATCATTATGGATATAAAACAGTCTTTTGATCACCATTTAAATAAACAGCTGTATGTATGTTGATCAAGGATATAAATAGCTGTCTGTGTTGATGATAAAAGGATATAAACAGCTGTCTATATGTTGATCAAGGATATAAACATCTGTCTGTACGTTGATGATCAAGGATAAAAAAGTTGTCTGTACATTGATTATCAAGGATAAAAAATAGCTGTGTGTACATTGATGACCAAGGATAAAAAACAGCTGTCTGTATGTTGATGATCAAGGATAAAAAACAGCTGTCTTTATGTTGATCTCTCAACAGTATAAACAGCTGTCTACATGGTGATCATGGGGCCACAGTGGAGTTGAAAAAAAAAAAATAAAGATTCAAAGTCATACATACACAGGTGCATAATCAGCAGCTACTTTTCATACAGATTCACCTTCATTACCCTCATTTGATTTCACAAAAGGCTAGAAGACATGTTTAAACAGAAACAACTCTCTGCCTCTCAGTGGCTACTGTTCACACACATTCACCCTCATTTGATTTCAAAGAAGGCTAGAAGTCATAAATTTACACTGAAACAACTGTCTGTCTTTATTGATCAACAAACTCTTGAAAACACTGCAGCAAAATAAAAAAAATTTCATCCAGTAATATATGATGGACATGAAGGTTCCAGCAGAACTCTGACTGAAAATTTGTGCACTTTAAAACGAATGCTAAAACTTTTCTTCTTTAAAAATCTGAGGTAATTGTAATTATAAAGTAAAACAGAGCTCGCCTGCCGATAAGTTTGATTTTGCACTCTGGCAGAGTTTTTTTTTTGCACTGACCAGCAACAGAGTCAACCTAACCTCAAAAAATGGGCACCTGGGGTTTCTCTAAAGAAAACCAAGGCAGCAAGGACAGGCGCTGGCTTCCCTACCTAAAATGCTGCAGTGGCCTACTAATGGGAAGACGCCTAATACTTCACACCCCTATGGCATGCAAATGCTACGGGACACAGATATCAAAAGAAAAAAATTAATTACATTTTCTAAATGGGGAACATACAGAAAAGAAGAGGTCCGCACATGGAAGTCAAATCCGATTTCTTATAAACTCTGATATACAATTCTTTATACTCCTGGAATCAACTTATGAGACATGGGAAGCCCGTAATTAGTGTCATGGCAGAACTGAAGAAAAATACATGTGTTACATGAGTTTGTTTTCTGACTTCTTTGAACTCTAGTATTTTTTTCTATAACTTTAAATTGTACCTTGCACAAGGTCATGCCAAAAGTCGTGAGCAAAAATTTTTAAAAAATCAGAAATCTGCATCCTTTTCACTTGATGTAGAGGTCACATGACCACGTGAAGCATAAACAAAATGGCGGGTGCTGAAGTTTCGTTTCATCAACATGCTGTTATTGTGTTCCTTGTTAAAGAGGAAATCCCTGCTACTGAAATTCACCAAAGACTTCAACTTGCTTATGGAGATGTGTGTATGGGTGCTAGCAGTGTTAGGAGGTGGGTGAAACATTTCAAAGATGGAAACACGAGCATCCAAGATATGCCTCATAGCGATTGCCCTCGAACTGCCTCCGCTGAACACAACGTGGAAAGGGTGACAACATCATTAAACAAGACAGACGAATCACAGTATCTGAAATTGCTGTAAATCTTGGAATAGGACAAAATGCAGTACAGGAAATGATTGAAATCCTAAGCTATAGAAAAGTTTGTGCCAGCTGGGTCCCACAGTAGAGAACGTCCAGATAGCAGTGTGTCTGTGCCGTCGGTCAGCTGGGAACGGAATTCTACCAGGAGGGTATTTTTAAACTTGCAGAGCGATGGGAAAAATGTATGCAGAGGAATGGAGATTATGTTGAAAAGTGAAGAAAAGGATGCAGATAAGTGATACATTTATGTTTTCTTTATCTATAAATTCTGATTTTTTAAAAATGTTTGCTCACGACTTTCGGTATGACCCTTGTAATCTGATGTTACAGTGCACATTTGCACACAATCTTTTTTTTTTCAGACTATATTTGACACAGATTCAAAATTTTGTGCACAAACCACAAAACCTTAGAAGGTAGATTGGTTATAATGGGACAGAAGTCTAAAGAGACATGATGCAAGATAAGCTCACAGTAGCAGGATAAAAGCAAAGCTATAAATGGATAGAAGACACAATAAACTAATAAGTATAATGGTATCGAAGAAATGATACTAACTGTTATTAGGGACAGGAGACATAAGCCAATGGTTAGAAAGAAATGTAAGACATTATTAACCTTTAGTTAATAAAGGAATACATGACATAAGCCAATGGCTATAAAGGGAAAGAAGATAGGACTAAAGGGACAAAAGGCATGATAAGCCAATGGCTATAAAGGGAAAAGATAGGAATAAATGGACAAAAGGCATGATAAGCCAATGGCTATAAAGGGAAAGAAGAAAGGGACAAAAGGCATGATAAGCCAATGGTTATACAAAATACTGAAGAGAGAGGTGAAAGTTATAAGGAGAGGAAAAAAAAACAATTCAAATGCTGCATATTAAGACAGAATACATAAAAGTTATAAAGTGAAGAAACACATGGTGGAGCCTAAGGCGCAGTACTTAAGCTTAATAAGACAGTGGTAGGTGACCCACAGCTGACTGCTTGCGTTAGGGACAGCAAAACCTATAGCAGACCAAGACATGCCTCTTAAAACACTGTAGTCTGGCTGAGTATGCATGAATCAAGGGGAGAGAACCTACTGGTCGGATGTGCTGGGCCACAAGGCACCTTAATGTCCTTTTGAGGACAAATTCAGAAGAAAGAAAAAACACATGGTAAACCAATGATCTTAAAATGAACTTTAGAAATTGGTACCAAAAAAAAAAAAAAAACCAGAAAACATAAAAACTCTTAAGTTACATCAACACACATAATTACATGTATGCACAACAAATACACTCATATATAGAGTTTTTTTTTTCTGAATTCATGAATAATGTAAAACATTTTGAAAATGAGTGTTTACAGCAGGTGTTGGTGTGAAAATATGAACCAAATCTTGTGATTTGTTCCCCCCCCCCCCCCAAGGAAAACATTAGTATGTATTTCTGAACATCCAGAACATTTGTTGTTTCACTGTTTCACAAAACTCCGCACGATTTTAAAAATAATTCTGATAAACAGATAGTCTCAAAAAACAAAAAAAAAACCAGTGTGAATCCTTATACAGAAGTTTTGCCTTTATTTTTAAAAAATATATATATCGCATAACTGAATATAAAAAAAAAATGTCAAATTTCTTTCTTTTTGACATAATCTTGAACAACCTCAATATATTTCTGCCATTTTGTCACTTGCCAGATTGTCCTTTTGATTTACATGTATATTTTTAGGCACTGCGTGTATGTGAGCTTGTGTGTGGGTGTCCATTTATTGAATAACGAACAAACAAAAAATCAGCACAAAAATATCAGCTAATATGATGAAATTAACGTTAACCAGTTAATTTTGAAACATATCCACAAAGCAAACTTATCACCAATAATTAAACAAAATTTATCACCAACAAAACAGTTACAAAGTTTAAAGAAGAGCCAGAATAAAAACTCTAACTGGTAGAACACATCTGAATACAGACTTAACAAGTTACTTGGTCCATTATTTAAAAAAAAAATTACAAACAAAATCTATACAACAAACATTTAACATACATCAAACATCAGTAACAACAGATAGATAAAAACTATAAATCACACAACCCAGTAACATGACAAACTATATGATACATATGAATAAAGAAAACAGGGACCCTGTTCCCTGATATTGAGGAATATTCATGATAATGATACCTGTGAGGGATTATGGTCAATATCTTTCTGAGGTTAGCTTTCCCTTTCCTAGCGGCCCAGTTTCCTTTTACAGTTAGACTTGCTGCCGTGCTCAGATTGGAGTTGAACTCGGTAACACTAATACAAGACATGGGCGCTGTAACTACTTCACCACTTAAGCTTATGACTGACACGAACAACATGAAAAATGTTCGTATTTTACAGACAAATCATGCAGCCCTGTTAATGCCATGGAGTCACCTAGGGAACATACCGTTAGCGCCCATATTTTCCTTGACCTGTCGGCACACTAGAGAGTGATATGGTCAGCATCACGCCGGGTCACCTCCTCCCCTCAGCTCCAGGACCCGGGGTAACTGGGCTCACCCAGTAAGACTTGAACCATTAACCTTGCCTTTTTCCCCACAACTCACTCACTCGGCCGCTCAACATATGACAAGATAATTAATAATACAAAATATGAGCATCTTGAACCACCAATAACGCACAATCAGATTTCAAATGCCAGTCAAACAAACTGCTAAATAAAGCACTGCTTTATGCTATGCACCAAGATATAGTGTACAAGCAATCTATTACATATTTCACCCATGTCAAGTGAGCAGATACAACCAAAGATATAAATAAGGAAAATCAACATTATCATCACTTTCTAAAGTTCTAGCAGGCAAGGCAGAAAAAGTGACAGATCAATTGAACAACTGGTCATGCAAGCCATTTTTGACTGAAACAGCTTGAAATAAAATTTCTGTGTTTAAATTTTTCTTTAAAATGGTTCATGGTTATGAATCTGTGTACCCTTGTGATGGTTGCTAGCATTCTTGGCTCTCCACTCTGGGTCTTTCTTTTAGCAAGCCATTGCTATCTCTTCCCCAGCTCATACAGGCACCTATATGCTTCAACATCATTGCTCTGTCACCTGCAAAGAATAGGACCAAAGATGCAATACTCAAGCTGAATGACAGAGCGGTTAACAACTCATAGTTGACTGCTTGTGTCAGGGTTTGTGAATCACAGCCAAGACATCATTCTACTGGTGTGTGAATCATAGCCAAGACACCATTCTACTCCAAATGGTGCCCCTGAAAACAGACATTTGTCTGGCCAAGTAATGAAGGACTGCTCTGGGAAGATGAACCTGACCCTAAAACTATGTTCAGTCAAAGTTGGATGTGCCAGAATGCATGGCACACAATGACCTTCTGCTGGCAAGCACTAAAGATCTGCAAAGAAAATTAACTCTTGATGTTCCAGGGAGATTAGAAGGTGAAAACTAAATACACAACTTTCGCACGCACACAAAAATATTGTTAACAAAATGAGTTCCCCATCACATAAAGGCAGAAATAAAATTCAAAGAAATCCTTGAAAGTTTACAAAACTCAATACAAAGATGGCCAGTCAGAGAGCACACAGTACGCTGCTCACACATTACCGCAACAACAGTATCTAGACACAGAAGAAAAAAAAAAATTGAGCAAAGTATTCTCAACGATGGAATGTTAGAAAGAAACATCAAACTTGGCTCTCCAGAGATAGTATAACAATACACCAGCAGTTTAATGTTTGGAAATAATCAACATGGCCAGTGCTCATATTCTAACAGTACTCATACTGACTTACTGATTATCTGAATCTGAGAATCACAATTCAGATTAAACAAAATCCCAAGCATTCTAGGAAACTGAGAAAAGAATGGCAGGACTGAGATATATATATAACAAGTTTGGGGCTTTAAATGCTTGCTCAAGGTATTATGTTAAATGAAGTGTAACAGTTTCCTGATCAGTTCTGAAACAGCTGTGTGATCCAAGTAGCTCATGCTGATTCAACAGAGCTACGATACAGCTGACATGAACATTTTGTTGGGTCCAAAGAGTTAAAAACACTTTACACACTATTCTATCCTTCCCACTTATATGTTCTTAACTGTTTTAAATACTTTGTATGGGATGTTGAGAAGTGAATCATCACAACCTCTTTGTATGTAATGTTGAGAGGTGAATCACCAGAAATATATGTGATGCTGAGAAATGAGCCTTCACAATCTCTATGTAGTTGATGCTGGGGCATGAGTCTTCACAATCTCTACTGTACAAGATGAGAAGAGAATCACTACCTCTTTATACAAGGTCAGACAATTAAGTAATGAGACTGATTTTATTATTGTGAAGACAAAAATGCCATCTATGAAGCAAAGCATGGAATCAAAAGAGACAACATTCATCTATGATCTGGCAACTTTTCATCGCTGCCTGATAAACAGACAACAAACAAGCCGCCATTTTGTTGACCTTGTCAGAGGTGCATTGTTATGTAATCAGCATGGAGCAAAGAGCTAACATTAAATTCTGTTTAAAACTTGGAAAAAGTTCCATTGAGACTGTTGAATTGATGCGACAAGTTTATGAGGATAATTGTTTATCTCATGCACAGATATTCAGGTGGCATTCATGATTCAAAAGTGGTGTGGAAAAGATTACAAATGCAACTAGACATGGACGCCCAATTTCTATTCATAATGAGGAACTCATTACAAAAGTCAGAGAACGGGTCCAAGAAGATCGTTGTTTGACTGTGAGGATGATGGCAGATTTCTTTGGTGTTAACCGAGAGACCATTCATAAAAATTTTAGTGAAAGATTTGGGCAAGAAAAAAGTTGCTTGCCAGTTTCTACCACATTCGTTGTCTAATGACAAAAAACATCAGTGGGTTGAGTATGCAAAAGACATCATCAAAACGTGTCACAAAAATAAACATTTCTTAAATCTGATTGTTGTAGGGGATGAAACATGGACTTTCTGCTATGATCCCACAGTTAAACGCCAAAGTGCTCAGTGGAAGTCGTCATTATCATCACCAAAAGCCAAAAAAATTCGTCTTCAAAAGCCGAAAGTGAAGATAATGTTGGTGTGCTTCTACGACAGCAAAGGAGTTATTCAAAAGAATTTATTCCAGAGGGACAGACTGTCACTGCCAAAGTTTATTTAAGTATTTTGAAATGCCTATTAAAAAGGATTCTCCGAGTCAGACCCGAGTATTCAATGCCTGGCAGTTTTTTCCTTTTTCATGATAATGCACCAGCTCACCGGGCGGTAGCTGTACAGGAATTTTTGGCCCAAAAACAAGTGCGTGTTTTCAACCATCCACCCTATTCCCCAGATTTGTCTCCCTGCGATTATTTTCTATTCCCAAAATTAAAGTTACCATTGAAAAGACACTTCTTTGATGATGATATGATGATGATGATGACATCTAAAGGGCTGTAAGATTGAGTTTAAGGGCCATACCAACAGAAGAACTGCAGAGGTCATTCCAGTGTTTGCTAGATCATGCCACTCACTGCATCAATGCACAAGGGGCTTACTTTGAATAAAATACAGGTTATATCTTCAACTGTTTATATTATTTTTTAATGTAATTAGTCTCATTACTTAATTGTTGGACCTTCTATATGACAGTGAGAACTGAAACATAATCTAAACTTGATGATGAGAAATGAATCATCATAACCTCTTTGTACATAATAAATATAAATTTCAGTTGTTTTTTTTCCATGTGCGCCTCCAAACATATATTTTATACATATAAGATACAGAACCAGATATTTCTTCTTATCATACATGTATAAATCACATATATAAGTGTGTAAATGTACGTGATGTTGAGAAAAAAGCCCTCATATATTGTGCACTTTGTTAAGCATCCTCTAACTTTGTGCCAACACCGGACAGCCAGTTGTGGGATGATGGCATACTCTGTTAAACATCCTGTGCGATACAACCTAATCTGGCTACTCAAGGGATTGGAGGCAAACTGTAGAATGATTCCGGCTTTTCAACCTCCTTCCCCAATCATTCTCCAAATTGTATATTTCTAAAATAATCAGTGGTCAGCTGGAGTTGGTGTAAGGTAAAGGTAATCCTGTCATGCCCTAGAGGCACATAGGGATATGGTGTTAGTGCCCATATTTTCCTTGATCTGTCAGCACACTAGAGGGTGATATGGTCAGTATCACACCTGGCCTCCTTTCCTTCCCCAACTCCAGAAGAAGCTGGGTACCCTTTTCTACAGCTGGGTGACTGGGGGCGCCTCCAGCCGGATTCGAACCCCCTTTCTTCGCCATGAAAGACCAGTGCGCTAAACACTTCACCACTCAGACACCCCATAAATAATTGAACTGATGGCCTCTTCAACTGACTAAGTGTAAAAACATATACCTGACAGACCTGAGTTACGCAAACCACTTCTAAGAAAATAAAACACACCCACCCACGGGTGTGGGCATATCAAATTCACACAGCTCTTAGTGTTTTAAGAAAAAATAATGTAATCACAAAAGAACAGCCCCTACATTTAGTTCTAAACTCAAGTAATGCTAAAACAATTTATATGTATATAGTGCATGACCAAGGCGTCAAGGGTAAATAACTACCATCACAAAAAAAAGAGGTAAATCATGCTAAATACTCTGTACATCATGCTCAGTGGCATGCCATGATATCATAAGCAAATTTTATCACATAACTCAACATCCCAAAAACAGTTTAAATCAAATGCACATCATGATAAATGGTATAGAATTTTACAAAGATAAAATATATACTGAAGTTTTACAGATAAGTGTAAATCATTCTCAAACTGTATAGACTCAGTATGGTCTGTTTCCCATGGTACACTGCATGGACATGTTATGTTCAAAGACTGGAGTGGCAAATAATAAAAATTCAGTCAGCCTGTCTCTACAAACAATCTCGTTATTACACATGGCAGCAACCCTTTAGATACTATGGTGTTCGAACTTGCTTTTACCAACACTTCCACTATTGTATTGTTAAGCTCGTCATAGTTCACATCCATACTCATGACAAGAATTTGATCATGATTTTTATGTGTATATGTTTGTATGTAAAACCATGACATATAATATTGATAACTATATCAAACACAGACCTCAAAATGCCATAACTTTGAATCTGTATGTCACTAAAATCCTATTGTGGATCTGTACTCATAGCAACTAGCTTCCATCCTCATATTCAAACTGAACACATATACTGTGCATTTGATTGAATATGACAAATTTTCATGTAATGCCCTATTTGTGACAATAAAAATTAAAAACAGAGTAAAATAATTTTTTTTTTAAACTCAGCACATCAGCCATATGCGCAAAAATGTGAAAATATCCCCAAAAACACAGCTCAGAAAGTGAGGTATTGTCAAAGTCTGATGCGCAGCGTCATCTGCCAGGATCTTCTGCTTCAAAACAAAAGCAATAAACAAAAACCGGAACTCTTGTCCCCAATAAATGCATTCAAGTTCAGACGGAGACAAGATTTACCAATGTGAAAGATGAGATAGCGGTCTTGCCGCAGTCTACAAAGATAACAAGATAATGCAGTCTGTGGTCTATAACTTCATCAAGGGAAGAAACAAACAAAATGAAATTGTTATTTGGAAAATTCTAGACACCAGGAAGACATCACAAAGAAAAAAAAATCTCATTATACAAAGATATATGTGCAAGATACAATTTAAAGTGCAAGATACAGATTATAGTGCGAGACAAGGAAGAAATCTTGGTTAATGTGAAAAAATGCAAGACAAAGACATCACATTCTGAAGCAAGACTGGAAAATCCTCTCTTCTGACAGTTGATATTTCTTGACTAAAATTGGAAATGCCATGCTTTATTCTGTTGTCATGTTCAAATTATTTGATCATACTGAGAATTCAACTGCTTGTATTTAATTAATGCCAGTCAAGAAACTGTTACAAAAATGAGTGAACAAATCAGCCAAGCAAAAGAGCTTCAAGCTGAAAACAAAAGATATTTACACGATGTGGACTCGAACTTACAGACGATGTGACAGGTAAGCTAAACAATTTTTGCTAACATTCATAATAAAAGTAGAACATATGCAAAAATCTATTGTACTGAACTAGGAAAGCAAATTAAGAAATAAAAAAAAAAACTAATCAATCACTTGCTCCGTCAAGTACAGGATACGTAAGGTAAAGTTAAAACTGTCAAAGACGGGTATGTAAGGTAATCTTAAAACTGTCAAAGATGGGGGTACATAAGGTAAAGTTAAAACTGTCAAAGACAGGAGTACGTAAGGTAACATTAAAAGTGTCATGTTATTAATTCCCCGAGCTATCTTTTCCATACAAAAAAAAAAAAAAGAATATTTTTAATCCTATATATTCTATTTTACCTACTGTTCATGTACGAGGAGAGAGAATCAAAAAGTAGCGGCAACATATCCTTTAATATCAGTAACTCTGAGCAAATGAGCATAATTGTTATATTACTTCTCCAAATAGTTCCCTTGCAAGGTCGATGCACTTCTTGTATCATTCCACTAGTTTCTTCAATTGTTTGGGAGAAGAAGCTTATCGGCTGCTCCCAAATCCAGGCCTGCACTGATTTCTTAATTTCATCAGAGATGAACCTGCAGCTGTGCTGAGCCTTTTGTGGACTGAAGACATGATAAACTGTGTCAGATCAATGCTTTAAGGACGGTGATGATGTTCAAAGCTGCAGCTGTTGCACTGCCACTACTATCATGCTGCATGAGGACATGCACTGCTGCGATGCAGCAAGACTTTTTGATGCTGTTTTTCTTCTTCCGCTGTAAACCGCAGGTTCCAGTTTCTCTACAAGCACAGCACGGTACACATGCACTAGTCACTCTTTGTCTCTGCTCCTGAAAATATACCACAACAGGAGGTTTTATGGGCCAAAATAAGATCAGCAAGATTTTCTTTGTGGAGAGCTGCTGTTTGAATTTCTTCTTTGCTGGAGAAGATGGGTGCTACCGCTGCATGCTTTGTCTATTGCTTTCCAGTTCACAGTGACAGATCCATGTCTCACTGCCAGTGACAATATGCTTCAAAACACTCTTTTTCATAACTTTTCAGGACTTGTGTCACAACTTCTATATACTGTTGTTTGTGCAGATCAGTAAACTGTTTGGCTGCCGTGCAAATTTTATGGCACCTCAAGTCATCATGCGCAGTGGCATGTGTAGATCCATAGCTGATATCCAAATGTGCAGAAACAGCGCCCAACTTATTCAATTGATCTTCTCTGATCAGGGCTTGGGCCCATCAGTGTAGGCCTATGTTTATGATGCTGGTGGCCAGCTAGACTGACCTTTATTGGTTACACTTTTGTTGTCACTCTAAACTTTTCTACCCATTCATGAACTTTTCCATGGGTCATGCTACGAGGGGTGCGTGATAAGTTCTCGGCATAAGGTACAAATACTTGAAAAGCACAGATGATATTAGGTGCATTTGTAGATCAGGTTAATGTAAGATTAAACACCAAGTTTCAAGAAATTAACTGCAAGCAATTTTTTTTTTTTTTACAGGCTACTGAAGTGGTAAGGGGTGGCAGAAATTGAGAAAATGGATAAAATTTCTCACTGAGCAGTCATTTGCTACCTCTGCATCAAGAGCTTATCATCGAAGGAGATCCATGAGGATATGGCAGAGACTCTAGGGAAGAGTGTCCCTTCTTACAGCACAGTGAAGAAATGGGCAGCTCAGTTCAAACATGGAAGAGAGAGTCTGGAAGATGATCCCCATCCAGGAAGACCAAGAACTGTAACCACCGATGAAACCACCAGTAGAATCCATGACATGATAATGGAGGATCAACAACTAAATGAGTGGTACATTGCTACTGAGTTTGGCATCTCTAGGAATGTGTTCATGCCTTCACAATGATCTTCAAATGACAAAGGTCTCTGCTCGATGGGTCCTGAAACTTCTTGGAGCTGATCACAAACGATAGCGTCTCATTATGTCAAGAGACAATCTTGGCCATTTTTCTGCAGATCGTGAAAAATTTCTTCAGCAATTTGTGACTATGGATGAGACTTTGGTTCATCATTTTCAACCAGAAACCAAAGAACAGTCAAAGCAGTAGAAACATCACGGATCCCCACCTCCAAAGAAAGCAAGGGTGGTTCTGTCTGCAGGCAAAATGATGGCTTCTATCTTTTGGGATTCAGAAGGAGTGCTATTGGTAGACTATCTTCAAAAGGGCAGAACAGTAATCTTGTTAAGCAACTGTGGGTCAAACTGAAGGAAAAGCGTCGAGGGAAATTGACGAGAGGAGTCATCTTTCATCAAGACAATGCTCCAGTTAACAAGTCGGCGGTGACAATGGCTGCCATTTATGAATGTGGCTTCCAGCTTCTTGAATATCCTCCTTATTCCCCAGATTTGGCCCCTTCGGACTATTACCTGTTTACCAAACTTAAAAAGGAGCTCAGTGGTTGCAAATTTGCTTCAGATGATGACGTCATTCATGCTGTAGACCACTTTCTACTGGCACAAGATGCTGACTTTTACAAAGAAGGGGGACTAAGTGCATAAACTTGCAAGGGGACTATGTTGAGAAATAACTAAAAAAAGTTGTCCACAAATAATCAGTTACTCCTTATGCCGAGAACTTATCAATCACCTCTCGTACTTTCACTTCTACAGTGAGACAACATCCTACCGTGAATTCAGCATGCTTCACTCCGACTGAAGAAATTTCACTACAGTTCATTTTTCAACAATGGTGCAATCCTGCAGTGGAGTGTCCATGTTTATTTGATCCAGACTGCAACTGGATCAAACACAAAGCGCTGTGCTGTGAATGTTCGAACTACCCTTCCAACCACTGCAAATGTGTTGCACATTATTTGTTTGGTTATGACACAGTTTTCAAGTTCCTTTACCCTTTTATCCTTCCTCATACATACAATATCTTCCTGACACACATAGCCTGATCTGCTTTAACATTATCACTATGATGCTTTTTTTTCCAGGTTCATTCACTCATTCATTAGCATGTCCCTTGTGGAACTCTGCCACCCTGACAGTCCTCTAGAAGGCCCTTTTGTTGTGAGCAAGATGCCCTGCTGCTCATGCATCCATTTGCAGCCATCTTCAGCTTGGACTTCCTCTCTTTCTTTTTCCTATCATGTACCCTTCCAAGATGGTCTTCTCTAAATTCTCATGACATTTGCCATGTCCAAAATACTTAAGTTTTCTCTGTTTTGTTTCAGAAATCTTCTACACTTGCATAATTTCTTAAATTTATCATATATATCCTTATCTCATGCTTTGTGGGAGGCCACCATTCCACTTCACAGTCTCCCCAATTCACATCACTCCTGCTGTTAACCACAAAAGCGTTATTTGTGGAATATAAATAAACTTAAAAAAAAAAAAATCAGTTACTTCTCAGTTAAAATCTCAGATATCACTGATGAAATTACCGTTCACTACCAGGCACATGACCGTTTATTGTTATCATTCATCACAGATAGCATTTTTCCATGAAATGACACAATGCCTATTAGTTTTTTTTTTTTTTTAGCATCTACAGAATTTTAAAATCATAAAAAAAATTCCTAACAATGGAACAAAACTTTTATGAATGGAGATTATTAAAAAAATTACCTCTTTAAAAAGCCATTCTAAACGGTTCATAGCAGTCAAAGTTTATCATATTCTGTAACTACAACGGTAGAAGACATCCATTCTGCCATTACCAATCACACAGATATGTGCCATCAAAGCAAAGAAAAAAAAAACAATCTTTCTTGTACATTTTGTCTGGAATTCTTTACTCTTGTTTCTAGTCAGATCAAAGTGGGACTTGCTTTTTGTAATTCCCTGACTGATGGACTATGAGATGTACCAAATACTAACACTTGCATTATGAAATGAAATCCACAACATATGAATATTTTTTTGTAATCGTTCATCACAGATGCTATATTTTACCTAATATAATAATATGCCTATTTTTAGCATTTATAGCATTTTAAAATTA
Source organism: Achatina immaculata (assembly GCA_009760885.1). Lineage (NCBI taxonomy): Eukaryota > Metazoa > Mollusca > Gastropoda > Stylommatophora > Achatinidae > Lissachatina > Lissachatina immaculata. The sequence continues at coordinate 42,975,292 of CM019700.1, read as the reverse complement.
AAAACTCTCAACTATGAAACGAAGCCACATGACTGCAAGTTCTTTTAAATTTTTTTTTAATGAGCCATTTATACAACTCACGGTTGTCTTAAGAGTTATCTATGCAACAGAATACGAATATGTGTCTTTCTAGATGGTCAAACATGAACAACAAGATTCATGGAAAAAAAACATACTTGCTAAAAGTAAGAAGATGTAAGTAATGTATGAAGATGAAAGTACTGTTATAATTCTATTTGAAATTTAACACTCTAAATTAAATAATTTAATTTTTACACATAATCTTGCACAGCTGTGGAAGTTTGTGGAGACTATAAATAATCATTTTAAACTATTTTCTGGCTAGACCTAATCTGACCAAAATATTAATCTGTAGCTGGAGTTGTACAACCTACAAAAAATATATGACCAACCTTGTCACTCCAACCCTAATATTAACCTTGTCACTCAAACACTAATGATGGTGACATGACATAATCTTTGTTCCAGGCAATATGAACATTAGTGTAAATGTCAGTCCCCTAATTGTATCGTGGTAGTATGAAACTCAAGAAAGAATATCATGAAATTCTTTGATACATTGGTTAAAAATGGCATTTAATATTTATAAAGCATTTTTATAATAATACAATATTTTGTAGTATAATGCAACAACAAAAACTATATTTGAGGAGAAAGTTGAAGAAAAAAGAGCAACAGGATGACAGAGTTTGCCCTATTGTCATGCTCCTTTTGTGTATTATGCTGAGTTTGAAAGGAATGTTAAAACATTGTCTACGCTGGTTCCAAGTAACAGGTTCCTATAAAAAATAAAAATACTGGAACGCCACAACTTCTACCACACATTGTTAAAACAGTTTTCTTAACGATGCTGTGTCTATCGAAGTGTACATGGCTGGAACAGTCTGTGTTTACCTTCAGCTTGTGCAGCAGGATTAATTCGCATTTGCCAAGTTGGGTGGACAACATAAAGTAGGGGTTCTTAATCAGTTTGGAATCAACTCCAGGAGGGAACTAGATCGTTCCGGGGTAGTGGGAATTGGGACCAGACAGACTCAAACTATTGGAATATTAATAGCATGTTATATGGAATGCAAGATGCTGAGTTAGACAACCTTTGGTTGGGAAATGACCTCTTGGCATACGATGAAAAGGATGCATGGGGCAGAAGAAGCTTAGAATCACTGGAACAAAGAAATGGGCTGGATCTGTCTCGGTCGGGTGCACCGTGAGAGCAAGCTGGAGGGTCACTGCAGACAACCTTCCATGGGGAGATGGCACAGGAAGATGATGAAAACTTTAATCCTGTGAGATGTTTACAAAACATCAGAACTAGATCTATAACACAAGCAATAGAACATTAAAACTAGATTCATAATAAGAATCATGAAACATCTAAACAATTATATACTAAAATATACCAACCAAGCGTAATCACAATAAACATAAAACATTCAAAATTGACGAGCTGCGTAAAAATGACAGCTTAAAATAGATTCATACTCTCCGACCATTACAAACACTCCAATATATGCTACTTGGTCAAAACAGATTATCGCACAAGCTATAACACAGTCTTTGCTCTTCACTAAAATTCAGACAAATAAAAATACTTTTTTTTAATAAGAACCACTTCATACAACCCAAGAACCACATTAACTTATATTAAATTCGACTCTTCTGAAGTATTCCTAGCATCTTTTGTTTGGAATATATGTATTACTTGACATAATAATGGTCCATGCTGCCAATAAGGAACATAAGACCTGGAATACAAATTGTAGGATGGTTCCAATCTAGAAGTCTGCAGGTCAGACATCAAGGGCAATCTTCTAGATGAGCTCAGTACCAACAGTTCTGTCCCTATAAGTGGCTGGAATGTTTATCACAAGCTAATTCTTCATTTGGCAGATCAACATCTTTCCCTGGTATCTGAGGTATTGGGATCAGTTGTTCTGATTTGCGAAACAGAGTGTCTGTTGAAAGGCGAGGAACACTAGAGTGCCCTATACATATGATGCTGGAAGATGATGTAAAAGTGATATTCATGTGTCAATCCTTTTTCATGTATAAGTCATACATTGTTGAGACTCATGGAAAATGAAGGGGCCAAAAAGAAAAAAAAAAACGGTTCAGTGCTGGACAACTGGCCACTCGATCAAGGCTCATAAGGCTCTGGTGGCATCTGGCTAAATGAAAATCTTATACAGCAGAAGCACCATGATGAACATCACAGGATATGAAAGTAGTAGCATCATGATGAACGTCACAGGATATGAAAGTAGGAGCATCATGATGAACGTCACAGGATATGAGAGTAGTAGCATCATAATGAACGTCACAGGATATGAAAGTAGGAGCATCATGATGAATGTCACAGGATATGAAAGTAGTAGCATCATGATGAACGTCACAGGATATGAAAGTAGTAGCATCATGATGAACGTCACAGGATATGAAAGTAGGAGCATCATGATGAACGTCACAGGATATGAGAGTAGTAGCATCATAATGAATGTCACATGATATGAAAGTAGGAGCATCATGATGAATGTCACAGGATATGAGAGTAGTAGCATCATAATGAACGTCACATGATATGAAAGTAGGAGCATCATGATGAATGTCACAGGATATGAAAGTAGTAGCATCATGATGAACGTCACATGATATGAAAGTAGGAGCATCATTATGAATGTCACAGAATATGAAAGTAGGAGCATCATGATGAACGTCACAGAATATGAAAGTAGGAGCATCATGATGAACGTCACAGAATATGAAAGTAGGAGCATCATGATGAACGTCACAGAATATGAAAGTAGGAGCATCATGATGAACGTCACAGGATATGAAAGTAGGAGCATAATGATGAACATCACATGATATGAAAGTAGGAGCATCATAATGAACGTCACATGATATGAAAGTAGTAGCATCATGATGAAAGTCACAGGATTTGAAAGTAGTAGCATCATGATGAAAGTCACAGGATTTGAAAGTAGTAGCATCATGATGAATGTCACAGGATATGAAAGTAGGAGCATCATGATGAATGTCACAGGATATGAAACTAGTAGCATCATAATGAATGTCACAGGATATGAAAGTAGTAGCATCATGATGAATGTCACAGGATATGAAAGTAGTAGCATCATGATGAATGTCACAGGATATGAAAGTAGTAGCATCATGATGAACGTCACATGATATGAAAGTAGTAGCATCATGATGAATGTCACATGATATGAAAGCATCATGATGAACGTCACATGATATGAAAGTAGGAGCATCATGATGAATGTCACAGGATATGAAAGTAGTAGCATCATGATGAATGTCACAGGATATGAAAGTAGTAGCGTCATGATGAATGTCACAGGATATGAAAGTAGTAGCATCATGATGAATGTCACAGGATATGAAAGCATCATGATGAATGTCACAGGATATGAAAGCATCATGATGAATGTCACAGGATATGAAAGCATCATGATGAATGTCACAGGATATGAAAGCATCATGATGAATGTCACAGGATATGAAAGCATCATGGTGAACGTCACAGGATATGAAAGCATCATGATGAACGTCACTGGACATGAAAGAAATGCTCAGAAAGTTTGGTTTAAATGACTAGCACAACTCTGTTTAGGAAATGCCCAAAAGACTGTGAGTGGATCTTCGACTGATAAATGTTCTGTGCGTATGTATTTTGTCACATCACGACCGTGGAAGTGCTCCAGAGCCAAGCGGCGCAACAGCTGATCCGTCCCTTTCTTCGTGTGAATTACAGCTAATGAGGGTCTCTTCCTGTTTGATCCTGTCTCCTGCATTTCCTGCAATCATACAATAACAGCCACATGATAATGATGTCAGTAACCAAGCAAGAAAGTTACTGACAAGTACTAAGTATGCAGGCTGCCATGAATTTAATATACAGCTTGCAGTGAATGTTCATGTCTGGAAGCTTAACAATAAACAAAGTTACAAGGGAGAATCAAAAAGGAAAGGCAATTAGAAACTTAGTGGCAGTCAGACCAAGGCCCACAAACAAAATTTAAAAATAACTCCCGGGTTCAATCAACCTCAAGAAAAAAAATGAGTACCACAGTTAACTCTCTGGGAAGTTAACTCTCTGGTAAGTTGACTCTCTGGGAAGTTAACTCTCTGGGAAGTTGACTCTCTGGGAAGTTGATTCTCTGGGAAGTTAACTCTCTGGGAAGTTAACTCTCTGGGAAGGAGAAAAGAATGTTATCCTCAGTGAGGGAATTCGGGATGACTGCACCACCAGTCGGCAGTTTCCAGTCAAATGCTGACTATGCAGCAGACCACTTATGGTCTGACCATGTGCGATGACTGCGCCACCAGTTGGCAGTTTCCAGTCAAATGCTGACTATGCAGCAGACCACTTATGGTCTGACCACGCGCGATGACTGCGCCACCAGTCGGCAGTTTCCAGTCAAATGCTGACTATGCAGCAGACCACTTATGGCCTGACCACGTGCGATGACTGCGCCACCAGTCGGCAGTTTCCAGTCAAATGCTGACTATGCAGCAGAGCACTTATGGTCTGACCACGTGCGATGACGTTGATTCACAGCAAATACCTTTACCCGAATTAGAAAATTATGTGGTAACCACGCTGGATGGAAGCTGACGCAATCCAGCATGTTCTCAATGGCCAATGACTAGTTCGAAGGTGCAAAGAGCAGTGGCTCTGTCAGTAGTCTAGTTAAAGCCAAGGTCAAATAAACATGGATGCTTCTGTTGCAGGATTGCACCACTGTCAAATAACATGTCGTCAGCAAGTTTTATTTGGGCAGTGGAAATTAAATCTGCTCAAAATCACCGCAGAATACTGGCTCTGTGTGCAAATGAAAACAGCAAGACTCAACAAAAAAAGTTTATGAAGGGATGGAAAAAAGTTTTAGTGCAGGAAGAAAGGGGAGTAATGCCAGAGATGTCTTGCTGCACCAAGACAATTCATCCCAGCGCATCAGCCGCAACAATGAAGGGCAACATGACAGCTGCAGACTGGTGCCACATAATTATCACATCTTCAGCCCACTTAAAGAGGCCTTACCTCTGATGAGGTCAAGGAACCGTACAAACCTGTATTCAGGAGTACTTTAAAAAAAAAAAAAAAGCTGCTTTCCCCGAGGAATGAAGAAGCTGGTTGAACAACACAAGAAGTGCATCAACCTGCAGGGGGGGGGGGGGGCGCTGTGTGGAGAAGTGATATAACATTATGTTCATGTTCTCACAGTTTCCAGTACTAAAGGGTAGGATGCCTTTACTTTCTGATTCTTCCTGGTATTTTTACACATTTTCCTCAGCACATCTCTGAGAGCGACAAGACTTATATAAGAGTCCATCTGTCAATGTAGAAGAACGGTTAAGTTATCTTACCTTAGATAGTGTGTGTGTGTGTGTGTGAGAGAAAAAAAAAATTTTTGGGCTAGTAAAAAAACATGAAGTTTCCAATAAAATGAAGATGATTAGCCATACTTAAAAGAAAGTGTCAATTTAAAATGAGGATGCCACAGCTGAAAAGATGTTAATAAAATGAAGATGATGCCACAGCTGAAAAGAAGATGTTAATAAAATGAAGATGATGCCACAGCTGAAAAGAAGATGTTAATAAAATGAAGATGATGCCACAACTGAAAAGAAGTTGTCTAAAAACCAAAGAGAAGTTTAAGCTAAAGCTTAAATGAAGTTGCTGGTAAACAGAAGAAAGGGGGGGGGAATGGAGAAAGAGAAGAGCTGCTACCAATGAAAAACAAATGGTAAAAGAAAAGATGGGAGTGGCAAAAAATTCGAAACGCTAATGGAAGAAATGAGCAGCCTCATACAAATCAATCAGAAAAGGCAAATAACAATAATCTTACTAGAGTAACCGTCCTTGTCACTGACATCGGCGGGCTGCCTTGCAGCAGGTGGCCCTGAATGGTGACTGGACCTGAACACCAACATATTTAGCCCCATGTACACTATAAGCACAATCACAGTGACAATGCAGTACACCCTCCACGTCCACCTTGGGCCCAGACCTTTGAACATGAAACCGGTCAACAGGCTGCCCAGTCCTTTGCCTGTCTCGGAGAAAAGAATCAAAGAGTTTACATGCAAACATTTCGGAGTAGTTTCTGAATGCCAAATATATCAGAATATCTTATAAAACCACCAAGAATACAAGCTCAAGCCATGCGATACTCTGAACCTCTTGTGGTCCTCTCAAGGATCTCGTGTGGTCCTTTTGGGGACCACACAGGAGACCACGCGACTTAACGAGGACCACAGGCGTAAATTCAGTAGGATCACAGGGTGGTCTTGGTGGTAGAAGCGAACGAAGAAGAAGAAAAAGAAGATCTTATAAAAATTTTCTTATATTCTAAATGCATCAAAATATCTTCTAACTGTTTTCATTTATACTAAATGTAATCCAGATATCTTCTAACTCTTTCACTTATACCAGTGAAAGCATTTACTGGCAATTACAGGTAAAATACTGATTTTTTTTTAAAAAAACGGAACTTCTGGGGGTCATCAGTTACTGTAACAAAAACCTAGTAAAAAGCAACCAGTGAAAATGGTTTGGGGATAATCAGGCCAGCAGGCTGATGACGCTCTGTATGTAGGAGAATCAGCCAGGTTGGTTCAACATGTAAGTATTTTTAAAGACGCTCTGTATGTAGGAGAATCAGCCAGTTTGGTTTAAAAAAATCTTGGCATGGTCCTGCTCATGTAATCAAAATATTTTTGCAAATGTTTTCACTTATACTAAACTGTACGAAAAGTATCTTTTAAGTGCATTCACTTATCATAAATGCCATCAAAATATCTTATAAACCAGTGGTAAACACTGTCCCAGGTCCCAGCCCTTTCTCGTCAACCCAGGCTGCCCCCAAATCTTCCCCTATATATTAAACCATCATCCAGAGACCATCATCTTTATATATATTCTTCTTCTTCATTCATTCATTCATTTGCATGTCCCTTGTGGAACTTTGCCTCCCAAACAGCACTCCTGTAGGCCTCTCGGTTGTGAGCAAGATGGCCTGCTGCTGATACATCCATTTGCAGATCCTCAACGATGTCTTGCAGTCATCTTCGCCTTGGTCTTCCTCTCTTTCTTTTTCCCATTATGTACCCTTCCAAGACGGGTCTTCTCTAGATTATCATGACGTTTAATGTGTCCAAAATATTTAAGTTTTCTCTCTTTAATCCTCTTTACTAGCCAGCCTTCTTCAATATTAAGTTTCCATGTTGCCGTTTGGGTTTCTTGGTATATTTCCAGAAGATAGTTTATCTTCTACATTCTAATTATTCCCCTTAGATTTGAAATTCCTCAACTGGGTGGGCAACCTGCCTCCCAGCTAACATTCACCGTTCTAAATGGTTTCACTTAATGTAATAAAAATATGTTATGTGAGCAAAGGGATACAGATGATCAACGAAAAGAATCAGAACCACAATTTTATACGCACCAAATCCAAAATGAACCCCTCCCAATAGACCCTGCACGGTGGTAGCCATGCCAGGTGGGGCGATGATGCTGGCATACGAAGACGCAGCCGCATACATGAGACCAAAGCATACGCCGTACAGTGGCTCCACCAGCAGGACGAGCCACGGCTCCTGTAGGAAGGAGTAGACAATCAAGCGTACAGCATAGCAGACTAATGCCAGGTAAAGACAGCTGACCAGTCCAGCTTTCTTGATGATAGCTCCAGCAGCCCATAGCATCGGTACCTGGATTGTGCAGAAATATGATTTTTTTAAAAAAACAAAAAAAAAACAGTTCTGTCAATATCTTATCTTATATCCTTCCTGTGCTGTTAAACGTCACATAGGGCTCGCAAAGTAGTTCACCAATTTTTCCTGTCTTTCAACCTTATCAAGGGATTTTATGCCTGTTAATTTGGCCTCTCTTAACAATGTCCACTTTAGAGTTTCACGTGGTCTGCCTCTTTTTCTTTGGCCTGTCAATAGGTGCCTTGAAAAAAAGCGGAAGCACAGCAAAAAAATTTCTCAATACGTGTGTACCCAAGTACCTGGAAGGAGAAAAAAAAAAAACAGTTCGCTCTGACTTCTTGTTCTTAGAAAAATAAAACAGGTGTAGAGAAAGAGAGAGATGGGATAGAGAGAAACAACGACAGACAGAGACCAAAAGAGAGAGAATGAAAGAGAGAAAGTCTTGTCTCATCTTGTCTCCTTCCTCATATACCTTTCAGTGTTGAGGGGACAAATAAATGTCTTGATAGGGCTCAGTAATTTGCTCCATATAACGAGATATTTAAGTTTTCTGTAATTTCCTCCCTCTATCTCCTGCATGGGCGGCCTCTTCCTCTGTTTCCTACAATTCTTAGTGTGAATGTTTGTTGTGGTATACTGTCTGGTGGTAACTGTGTAACATGGCCAAACCATCTGACTTGCTGCTTCTGGATGTAATGTAATACTGGTGTTACTCCAACCTTTGCCCTGATGGTGTCATTTCTTATATGATCTTTTCTTGTCACATTTAGTATTATCTTCAAACATCTAATTTCTGTTGTGATGATTCTCCTGTTATGTCTGGCTGTTGGTGTCCATGTTTGATGTTGATAGCATAGAGTTGGGAGGAAAACTGTGAGAAAGTGAGAGAGAGAGAGAGAGAGAGAGAGAGAGAGATTGAACACTGAGGCAATGACATCACAAAAACTGATGAAATAAACTGAAATTTATGAGACATTCAGACTGACTGACTCAACTATGAGAGAACTTCAGACTGATTGACTTGACTATGAGAGAACTTCAGATTGATTGACTTGACTGTGAGAGAACTTAAGTTCACCAACCCTGCCACTTGCACTGTCAGCTATAGTTCACCAACCCTGCCACTTGCACTGTCAGCTATAGTTCACCAATCCAGCCACTTGCACTGTCAGCTATAGTTCACCAATCCAGTCACTTGCACTGTCAGCTATGGTTCACCAACCCTGCCACTGACATTGTCAGCTATGGGATGCTGATTGCCAAAATGGACACCGTCTTCACCCCCACATTTGATTATAAGAAAACTTGTTACTGGTAGACTTGATTATAAGAAAACTTGTTACTGGTAGACTTGATTATAAGAAAACTTGTTACTGGTAGACTTGATTATAAGAAAATTTGTTACTGGTAGATTTGATTATAAGAAAATGTAATATTAGTAGTTGATTATATAAGAACTTAATATTTGTAGACTTGATTATAAGAAAACTTGTTACTGGTAGACTTGATTATAAGAAAATGTAATATTAGTAGTTGATTATATGAGAACTTAATATTTGTAGACTTGATTATAAGAAAACTCAATAATGGCAGACTTAATTATAGGAGATCTTAATTCTAGTACACTGGATTATAAAAGTACTTAAGATCTGTTGACTAGACTATACAAGACTAAAACTCTTCTTCTTCTTCGTTCGCTTCTATCACCAAGACCACCCTGTGATCCTACTGAATTTACACCTGTGGTCCTATGTAGGTCCCGTGGTCTCCAAACAGACCACATGAGATCCCCGAGAGGACCACAGGAGGTTCAGAGTATCGCACGGCTTGAGCCTGTATTCTCAAGACTAAAACTAACACTTAACATTTCTTACTTCACATAACAACACAGCCTCACCTCTGCACAACACTCAACAAGCAAGACAAAGCCAAAAACCAAGGGCGAGCTGCCAATATCACCCAAGTACCAAAAGAGGAATGCCTCGAGACCTCCAGTCAGGATGCCAAAGTACATCACCACAAACAGAAAAGCAGACACCTCTTTGTAGAGCAGGAGCTGACATACGTTTTTCACAAACTGACCACACCTGGGCAGGAAATTTACAGCAAATACTGTCACATGATACTTCTTATACTACATGAATTAATAGCAACAAAAATCACATGAAATAATTTAATCATAACAGCGTTAACATGGATTTAACAATAACTGTTCATGTGTGATTGGTAATAGTAATATAAAAATAACAGAAACAAGGTAATGTGAAATGTATAGCAATAAATAAATATAGTACATAAAGCTAAAAACAAAAGAGTGACCCATGGTCTGATTAAAGGCTGGAGCCTGGGTCCTCGGTAGCAAGATCTTTATGTCAAAGACCTTTAAGTTAATGACCATGCTTTGAAGATCTTGAAGACTTTTTTAAATCAAATGTCTTGTAAGAGCTATGTGGAAATCCAAAAATCTAAGCAAAAAAAAAAAAAAAAGGGAAAAAGAAAAAAGAAACTTAGAATATTCAAAAGTAATGTTCTAAGTGTGTTACTCTATGGAAGTGAATGCTGGAAAAAACCACCAAAACTATAGAAAACACCAGAATAAATAACACTCTGCTGGCAGAAATATAAATGAGGCCACTGACTTCAGTTACTGAGGAAAGATGTTGCCGATGGTTGGGACATGTGCTCTGGATGACTGGTGACTCATTACCAAAAACAGCACCCAGATGGATACCTCAGGGGAACAGAGAGGATGTTGAGTAACAGAGGGCTCACCTGGGCAAGAGCGGAAAAAAAAAGTGAAGGACAGGTATTTGTGCTTTGGGCATGTAAATAATCAGAAAGATATATCTTCTATAAGGTAAACAGAGGTGTATGGTGCAGTTTTACAAAGCAGCAGAGAGAGTGAGTAAAATGAGAAAAAACAAATATGAGAGTAAAATGAGAATGTATAAACGAAAAAAATACAACATCCAATATTTCGGCGTGAGCCTTTTTTGAGGATTACATAAACAAACAAGACGACATATAACTTATCTTAATGGCATCCTCCTGAATAGGAAACAACACAATAATGTGTGTCCCTTTGAACTGGCATAGAGACCACAGGGGGCCGCAAAGGAAACCAGAAGAAGCCAACAGGAAATAGGAGGCGGGGAAAAGGAGAGACGGAAGGACAACAGACACCTGTATTGCAGGTGTCGGGGGGGGGGGGGGGGGGATAATGAAAGAAGAACTAGAAAGGAACAGACGGTGCCATAAACACACACAGCACACTAGAGGCACAAATTGTAGTGGGGCGAGAGAAGCAGGGAAATAATAAAACTGATGAATAGGACCAGGTCTGGAGGGCAATAAACACATTTAAGCCACCAGAGAAGGTAGCGGTGGGAAGCTAGAAGAAACAGGAAAGTAAAGTAAAAATATCAGAAAAAAGTGGAAAACTAAAGAAGTTAAAGGAAGCTGAATATCTTAACATAGTCTTTGTGAGACAGGGAACATAGATCTCTTAGCTTAAAAGCTCTCACCTACTTCTGTAGCCCAGAAACTCGTAGCAAACAACACAAATTGTAATTGTTATTTCTGTAAAATGTAATGTTAGGTTGGTTGACAGGTGGGGACATGGAGAACACCAGCGGGGACGAGGAAAATCTGGTGTGAAACCAATGAATTCAGGACGTGACAAGCCTATGGGTCTTTACAACAATGGCTGTCAGAATGATGTAAACAAAACAGAGCCAGCAGACTATTGGTGGCGGGGAATGGACATCGTTGAGGCACTCATTGAATTCCTCATCCCAAAGTCGGAGTGTCTCTGTGGAACTGTCTCAAAGCCATCAGGCCAGCCAGCGTTGCATGCTGGATCTGACATGGAGAAGGGGCTTAAGTACAGCCACCAGAGGCTGGAAAACAAAGTTTTGGCCAGGCCAGCCTACACCACTGTCTTCATGGCAGTACGAGCAAGAACACAGTCTGCCCTAGCAAGGAAAGGTGCTTAAGTTGGATGCACCCAGCCAAAAGGCGCATCGCAAAAAATCAGGGTACCATGCATTATCGCCAATGTGCGTATGAAGAAGAAGAAGAAGAAAGGAAGCTGAAGACATTGTTAATTCCAGCTGCCAACCTGGAAAATAAGGCGCTGTTCCAGTACTTTCCGAGATCGCACATCAGCAGAACAAGAGCAGATCGCACTGACAGAAATGTCCTGCTTTCCCCTGTGGTTGCTAAGGCAAAAATGTTTAGCCACAGGTGTCCAAGCCCTCTTAGAAATGTCATTAAGATGTTGACAAAAACGATCTTCTAAATGTAAATCGGTCTCCCCTATATACTTCATATCACAACATTTGCACATAATAGCATAAATAACATTGTGTGAAAAGCAGGTGAAGCCCTCCTGAACTGATAACGTGGACTTAGGGAAGGAGATCTGGATAGCCTCGACAACAAATGGGCAAGTGTTGCATCTACGACATCCGCAACGTCTGGTACCATAAAAAGTGTGACATTTCTTCTGGGGTTTTGTGGTATTAAGACTTGATGCTAGTCACATTATCCTCCACTGTGCTGTATTGCAGGTGTCTATTGTCCTTCCGTCTCTCCCTTTCCCTGCCTCCTATTTCCTATTGGCTTCTTCTGGTTTCCTTTGCGGCCCCCTGTGGTCTCTATGCCAATTCAAAGGGACACACATTATTGTGTTGTTTCTTATTCAGGAGGACACCATTAAGATAATTTATACGTCGTCTTGTTTGTGTACGTAATCCTCAAAAAAAAAAGCTCACACTAAAATACTGAATGTTGTATGTTTTTCATTTATACATTCTCATCTTACTCTCATACTTTCTATTTGTTTTTTTTTTCTCATTTTACTCACTCTCTCTGCTGCTTTGTAAAACTGCACCATGCACTTCTATTTACTTTTATTATCTGAACATGTTTTACTGCTGTCTCCATCCCTTTTATCTTCTATAAACATCTTTACATCAAATATCTTGAAGATATTTATGTCACAGAACTTGTAAAGTACAAATCCCGTGATTAAGATCTTTAGATCAAAAGATCATTTGATCTTGACAACTGTTTTCAAGTTAGGTCATGTGGTTTATTTTAACTTCCAGAACGGACCAAGAAGCTAACTTCTCATGAGAGTCCACAAACACGGAAATAAGTCAATTCCTAACCATCAGTAAAGATGAAGCAGCTGATAAGCCTGTTTTCAGAAATAAACTGCTGAAAGGTAGAACAGGGTCTTGACCATCTCAGATTTACTACCCCTGACAAAAATAATATCTGTCACACAGTCAGTTTCAGATATCCTGATTTGGTGATTATCACACAATGTCAATTTTTAAAAAGCACTACAAAATATTACTCTTGAAGACTACCAAAGTAATAATGCTACTCTTTACTGTGTTACTCTTGCAACCTGAGTGTAGTACCCACCTAATATTTGTGGAAATGGTTAAGAAATTAGCAATTATGGCTGCAATGACGCACAATGGCAGGAATACATAGAACGATATGGTATAATCCACTTCTCTGCCAGTCTGCTGCTGTAGAAACATCGTGAATGTTGATGTGACTGCAAACAAGGCAAATCCAAACGTCCCCCACATCCGCTGCTTTCCCCAGTCATTGCGGTTGTCCTCTAAGATTTCGTAAACTGCAGCATCCAAAATTGGAAAAACTGGTGCAAACATGATATTAGCCATCAGGAATATGATGAAAAATGATGCAAACGTCAAGTCGAAAGGTGAGGAGTACTCAGTACACTGACTCACTTGCGAGCAGTTCACCAAACAATCCAAAAAGAGCTCTCTTTCGCATAAGATCTGTAAAGCTTTCTGGGCAGAACTCTGGCCAAAGGAAATATCCTTGATATCATAATCCCAGCACTGCAGGGAACCAATCAGTTGTCTGTCTCTGGTTATCTCGTTTATTAGAAGCTTCTGTAAATCAGGGATCTGAAAGTTTAGCTGTCTGCTGTGAACCTGCAAACCATCGAAACAGTTTGCATCATAAGAACCCGTCTCATTGGTAAAACATGCCCTGAATTCGGGCAAAGCTGAATTTGGTTTAGTCTGGCAGGATATGGAGCACGAAAGAGATCTGTTATTAAAATTTGTAGAGTTCGCATAATATGTGAGCCCTACATTACAGCCATCAGATCGTGTCTTATCGTGGCAGTCTTGAAGGTACGAGTCCTGTGTGTTGCAAGCAAAAGTTGTGTTGATGATCTGATGAGGTGGTGCCACAGGACGACGTGGGACAAACAGCAGCAGAAAGTAGAACACACCTGCCCGGAAGAAAACATTTCAAGGATACAAAAACTGCATCTCATCTAAGCAGAACTAAATGCTGTCTAAAACAGCCCAAGCAAGGATAAAATATAATGTACTAAATATTACCTCCAGTAAATGAAGATGGAGAAATTTACTGATAAAGATATACAGTAAAATCTCATTATAACAAACTTCAAGGGGATTGGCAAACTAGTTCATTATATCCAAAGTCAGCTTTATCCAGAGTAAAATTACAGGAATGTGGCTGAGACCTGTGATCCATTATTAATGAGGCTCCGTTATAAATGGATTATAATGGAATTTTATTGGGGTTTTTGTTGTTTTTTTTTTAAGTAAAAAAAGTATCATATATTTTGAGCTCACATCATTTTTTTGTAAAAATACTGATGGAAATAACTAGAGCCTTAAACTAAAACAAAAAAGTGGCCCATCAAGCTATAAAGGGACCAAGAAGATAAAGTATTAGTGTCCATATTTTCCTTGACCTTCCAGCACGGTGGAGGATAATGTGACCAGCATCAAGTCTTAACACCACAAAACTCCAAAAGACGTTGTGAACCCATTTCTACAGCTGGGTGACTGGAGCACCTCTGGTCAGATCTGAACCACAGACCTCCCTGTGAGAGATGATCTCAACCACTGTCCACTCAGGTAAAGGTAATGGGATTTCCCCATTTCCATGTCATTAAGGCAGTGGATATCTCCAAGACTATCAGCACATGAAATAGTGATGTGGCCAGCCGTGATACTGACCACATTTCCTTCCCAGACTTCTCTGGTACCCATTTTTTAAAGCTAGGTAGGCCCCAGGGCCATTCTGGTGTGGTGGTATCAGTAAAAAAAAAATCCCACTACTGTGACTTAAACCCAGTACCACTGGATTAGCAGACTAAGTACCTAACCACTCAGCCAACGCAGGTGCCAATCTTAAACCAAACTGGTGACAAACTTGTATAGAACTTTCACTTCTCACACAAACCAGCTTATCCAACAAAGTATAGGGCAGACAAACCTGTTAAAGCAGTGACAAAAATAAGCACGAGTTTGTGTTTCTTATACTTGTCACACGCGGCTCCAATCAGCGGGCGAACAAAGAACCCAATAAATGGCATTATCCCATATATAACTCCAGTTTCTTCTGAACTCAAGTGAAGATGTTGCATGTAGACACCAATAAAGGGCAACAAGGTGCCTACAGCTGAAAAAAAAAAATATATGATGGCAACTGTAATCAAGAGTTTCCTGTCTGAACGGATTGGGGGTTTAATAATTAACTTTGTGCATACACTTAATGTAAGATTTTTTTCTATGTCTGGGAAGAACAAACAAGACATGAGGGGAGCAAACTCTGTGTACATGGGGACAAATAGCATCATCTGATGAAGAAATGAGAACACTTGAAAAGTTAGAATATCTCTCTCTTTCTCTGAACCTTAAGTGCCTAAGGCAATGGGGGTTCTGTAAGGGTTTTCTACAAATGCCTATCCCCCGCTCTTTCCCAGGTGAGCCTTCTATTGCTCAACATCCTCTCTGTTGTTCTTCTCCATGTCTCCTTTGGTCTACCCTTACTTCTATTCTCCTGTTGTGTCCATCTTAGTGCTATTTTTGGTATTGAGTCATAAGTCATCCGGAGCATATGTCCCAACCATGGCCAGCATCTTTTCTCAATAACTGCTGTCAGTAATTTCATTTGCAATTCTGCCAAACAAGATGCTGTCGAAAAGTTAGAACATACATACTAAAATAAACTGGACCTTCCTGTACAACTATGCTGTTATCACTTATGCAAATCCAATACTGACAGAGTCAGCCATGAGAGGTGCTCTTCAGCTTCTTCTTTTTCTTCTTCTTCAGTTTCAGACATCGACTTGTATATTTTTGAAGTAGCTGGTGGACATCTGGAGGGCGTGGACATCCCCAGGCAGTTTGTTTTGGACTAGTGTAATAGCTGGCCATATCTGTCTTCTCTGTTGTTCATGTTGGGCACTCCTGCAGTACATGGTCTGCTGTCATCTTACTAGTGCCACATGGACATTCATCAGTTGATTCTATCTTGAATTTGTTGTACAAATGGTGTCTTAGCCTGTTGTGCCTGGTACATAGCCTCAGGATGATGATGACTTGCTCTTCTCTGTTTAGCTGGTAGTAGGCACTGTTTCTTTGATGGGGGGTGAAGACATCTGATAAGGTAATCAGCGACCCATAGCTGACATGCCAGTGTCAGGGTTAGTGATCCATAGCTGACTAAGACCCTGTCCCACCTCTCCGTGGTACCCCCAGTAACAGGCGCAGCCTGGCTAACGGGACAGCGATTGCCATAGTCCCCATGGTGGTGGAGTCTGCTAAAGAAGCACTGCACACCCCCCGCTTTTTAGCTTCTTCTTCTTCTTCGTTCACTTCTACCACCAAGACCGCCCTGTGATCCTACTGAATTTACGTCCCGTGGTCCCCCGTGTGGTCCCCAAAAGTGGTGGAAAGGTCCCCAAAAGGACCACACGAGATCCTTGAGAGGACCACAAGAGGTTCAGAGTATCGCAGGGCTTGGGCCTGTATTCTTGGTGGGTCTCAGAAGTGGGATTGCATGACACTGTGGTTTTCATTGCACCAGTTTAGTCTAGAGTTGGACTTTCTCACCGGAAGACCTCGACGTGTTTTGGATATCAGTATATCCCCACTGGGTGAGAGGTGGTAGCCCACCCAGGCCAGAGTTGGACTGTCTCACCAGAAAACCTCAGTGTGATTAGGATACGCATACATCCCCGCCAGGTAAGAGGTGGTTGCCTATCTAGACTTCCCTGGTCCAGTGTCTCCGACTTCAGCATTTTGCGGTCGTGGCCGCTACCCTTCCTAGTTGTGACCAGGATAGAGCTTTTGTCCAGGAGGACGAATCCTCGCCACTAGTGACTTCTACCCCTGGGTTGAGCCGGTTTAGGCATTATCCCAGTATGGGCGTGTTTGGGACGAGACCGACCTCTAGAGCAGAGGTACCGTGACATGCATAGCCTTCAAGATTCACCCCTGGTATGAGCCGGTTTAGGCAAAATTCACCAGTACGGGTGTATATCAGGCGTTACCGACCTCTAGAGCGGAGGTGGCATGACATGTCTAGCCAACAAGTTCCACCCCTGGTGTGTGCCGGTTTAGGCATATTTCACCAGTGTAGGTGTATTTCGGACGTGGGCGGCCTCTAGAGCAGAGGTGCCGTGGTATAGCTCTCGTAGCGATACTACTGGACATACCGGTTAAACTTCACTTTCCACCACCTTTTCCCATCGGTGCTGCACAGCAACCTTTATTTCTTTTCCGCATTTCTTCCTTGACCAGGAGGAGCTTCACTCCACGCGCGGCATTTGAAGAGTCTCGCTAGCAGTGTCTTAACCTCTGGGATAAGCCAGTTCATGCATTTCACCCGATATGACTGCACTCAGGACGTGGCCGACCTCCAGACCAGAGGTGCCGTGATTTGACTGTTTGCTTCGCTTTATCCTTTCTACCACCTTTTCCACAGTGATGCTGCGCGGCAACCTCATTTGCAAATTTCTTTACTGGCCGGGAGGAGCACCGCTCCACGCACGGCAGCTGAAAATCTCGCCAACAGCAGCAGATGAGCTACCAAACGTGCCACTCATCTACCCTAAGTAACTGGTTTTCAGGCGGCAGATATTCGCCCTCGCCCCTTCTCCTGTCAGTTTAAACAGTTCTGCCACGGGAAGGCCAGGAGCTGGACTTGACTGCCAGAGGCTGTTTGAGGCGCGTTTGCAGTCCTTAGAACCTTGCCACTTGTGACTTCCACCCCTGGGTTGAGCCGGTTTAGGCATATTATCCCAGTATGGACGTGTTTGGGACGTGACCGACCTCTAGAGCAGAGGTACCGTGACATGCGTAGCCTTCAAGTTTCACCCCTGGTATGAGCCGGTTTAGGCATATTTCACCAGTATGGACGTGTTTGGGACGTGACCGACTTCTGGAGCAGAGGTACCGTGACATGCATAGCCTTCAAGTTTCACCCCTGGTATGAGCCGGTTTAGGCATATTTCACCAGTATGGGTGTATATTGGGCGTGACCGACCTCTAGAGCGGAGGTGGTGTGACATGCCTGGCCATCAAGTTTCACCTCTGGTGTGTGCCGGTTTAGGCATATTTCACCAGTGTAGGTGTGTTTCAGACGTGGCCAGCCTCTACAGCAGAGGCGCCGTGGTGTGTATAGCTCTCGCAGCGATACTACTGGGCATACCAATTAAATTTCACTTTATCTTTTCCTTTACCTTTTCACATCGGCACCACACAGCAACCTTTATTTCTTTTCTGCATTTTCTTCCTTGACCGGGAGGAGCTTCGCTCCATGCGAGGCATTCGAAGAGTCTCACCAGCAGTGTCTTAACCTCTGGGTTAAGCCGGTTCACGCATTTCACCTGATATGACTGCACTCAGGACGTGGCAGACCTCCAGACCAGAGGTGCCTTGATTTGACTGTTTGCTTCGCCTTATCCTTTCTACCACTTTTTCCGCAGTGGTGCCGCGCAGCAACCCCTTTCTTCATTGGCCGGGAGGAGCACCGCAGCTGAAGAATCTCGCCAGCAGCGGTAGATAAGCTACCAAACGTGCCACTCATCTACTCTAAATGTCTGGTTTTCAGGCGGCAGATATTCGCCTTCGCCCCTTCTCCTGTCAGTTTAAACAGTTCTGCCACGGGAAGGCCAGGAGCTGGACTTGACTGCCAGAGGCTGTTTGAGACGCGCGCCGTTGGAGTGGAGGTCGAATTCTCCACCCCACCTCCAGCAACAGCAGTCCTTAGAACCACATTTTAGCTGTACTCCGGGACTGAAAAAGTAGCCGCCATAACCCGCTCCCAAGCCGATACGATGCTATGCCTCAACATCTCTACAGCATCGGCTGCAAAGAACAACAGCTCGCAGTTACAGGGAGTTCAGACAAGTACAAGTACATGTTTCTTTGGTGGTCTGGGTGCTCTTTCTCCCATTTGTTTTTTTAGCTGAGATTAACGTTTTGACTGCCTCAGATGATATGCCGGTGTCAAAGCTGTATAGGCAAGATGATGCTTCACAAAAACCCCAGAAAGTTGACATCTGCCTCCTTAAAAACCAACTTCTTGGACAAAAAGTGTCAATAAAGTTCATTATACTACAGTGATCATACATTTTTCAGGATCTGCAAACCAGGGCTAGCCAAGATCCTATCCTACCTCTTCATGTAGCTCCCAGTAACAAGCAGATGTGCTGCTTTGGCTTGGTTAACAAGACAGGGCTTATCACAGGACCCCCCCCCCCCTTTCAAGCCACCACACACCCTGGGGGGGAGGGGTGGATCTTGGGCAGCAACATGTGGACAAACAATATGGTCCAGGGTAACACCATGTTATATAACATAAAGCTCTTCTTATTTGCCATGTTATACAATATAAAACCACCCCTATTCTTATCTGCCACGTTATACAATATAAAACCACCCCTATTCTTATCTGCATTGTTATTTAGTGCGTTAGGAAAATAACTGTGCTGTAACCAAGCATCGACTCCTGTATCAGTGATATCTTTAATGTCTGCGGTATCTAGCCACATCTACCTGCGTACATTAGTGTGTTTAAGCCTGCTGTTGTGTAGCTTAACCGGCGACTGCAGCAGCGGCAGGTAGATGTGGCTAGATACCGTAGACATTAAGATATCACTACGATACCGGAACTAATACTGGGTTAGTGCAGAGTTACTTATGGAACACTCTGTACAATATAAAGCTATTCTTACCTGCCATGTTATACAAAATAAAGCTTTTTTTAAATCTGTCATGTTATACAACATAAAGCTTTTTTTTTAATCTGTCATGTTATACAACATAAAGCTCTTCTTATCTGTCATGTTATACAATATAAACTTCTTACCAGCCACGCTATACAATATAAACATCTTACCTGCCATAAAATGAAAATAATAGCCCTTGACTGGCAGAAGTTTTTGATTTATGCTCCATTTCTGGCATGAGGACAATGACAAAGGCTTAGACAATCGGACTGGAGGTGGAGTCTGCTGAGGGTGATATTCTTCTGCCAGTTGCTCGTTTTCAGACATGATGAATGATAGTGGCAGCAAACGGGCTGTGACGAGATGTGCTGTAAGCAAAACCACAGACAAATGTAAACAATCCTCCCTGAGGTGGAAATGAGGGCCAAACTGGAAGACAAAACAGGTCAGTGTAATAAGAATGGGCCTTGCAAAACAAAATCTTGTGCTGGGATTCTTTCATGGCAAAGTAAAGCACCCAATATGTGAACAATGTAATAAAGTTGTAAGATTATTTCAATTGTCCCGTTTCTAGCTATCTATCAGTCAGTCATTTGCATGTCCCTTGTGGAACTTTGTCTGCCTAATAGCTCTCCTACAGGCCTCTCAATTGTAAGCAAGATGCCTTTGCTGCTGATGCATCCACTTGCAGATTATCAACGTTGTCTTGCAGCCATCTTCGCCTTGGTCTTTCTCTCTTTCTCTGTCCCATTATGTATCCTTCCAGACTGACTTCTCTAAATTCTCATGACGCTCAATATGTCCAAAATATTTAAGGGGTTTTTTTCTGTTTAATCTTCTTTACTAGCCAACCTTTTTCAATATTAAGTTCTAGTAGTGTGGATATTTGTTCTTTTTTTGTGTCCATGATATTTGAAGAACTCTTCTGTAGCATTTACATTCAAAGGCATTTATGTGTTTCTCAGCTGTTTTGTTAAGTGTCCAGATCTCACAAGCATATGTTGCAATGAGAAAGATGCATGCCCTTAAAAATCTTATTTTTGTAGTTCTGTCTGTCCCTCTCCATAGCTTCTCTGGTTGTTTTATTTTTTTGAAGAGCGACAGATATTCTCCTTTTAATTTCCCTCATTGTATCTCCATTATTAGTTAGTATGATCCAAGATATTCAAAACTCTCCACTTCTTCCAATTTTTTTTCTCACTGATATAGAATTCAGCCGCCTTATTTGTTTTGTCAGTTGTAATCAATTTAGTTTTCTTTGCATTAAGATAGAGGTTTTGCTCTCTGCTGTTCTTATGGACTGACATAATTAATTTTTCCATTCCTTTTTGTGTTGTGGACAGTAATACTGTGTCATCAGCATTTCTAATCTCTGGTATTTCATAACCTCCAATTGTTACGGCATCGTAATATTCTTTGTCTACATCTTCTCTAACACTCCTCATTATATTTTCAGTATACAAGTTAAATAAGTAAGGCGACAATATGCACCCCTGACGGACTCCTTGTTTTATGTCAAACCAAGTTGTTGTTTCACCATTTATTTTTACTGCTGCTTGTTGGTCTAGATACAGCAGTGATGTTAATTGTATGAAATGTGTTGGAAATCCCATTTTTTCCATTTAATCCCAAAGTTTCTGGTGTTGTACACAATCAAATGCCTTTGAGCAGTCTATTAAAGATAAATATAGATTCACATTAAACTCTCTGCATTTCTCTATTATTAATCTTATATTGAATATATGATCTCTTGATCTTCTTTCTTGCCTGAAACCAGCTTGGACCATATTGACTTTTTATTTTCTTATGAAGCCTACCTATTATGATTTTTAACAGAATTTTACTGGCATGACTAATCAGGGCAACAGTTCTGTAGTCTGTGCATAATTTCAGGTTACCCTTTTTTGGCAGTGGTATGAACACAGTTTTTTTCCATTCTTTTGGTCAAATACCAGAATGCTATATCTTTTTTACATGGTGCATGGTAGATTGTTGCACATTCCTTTCCACCTACTTTAATAAATTCAGCTGTTATCTCATCACATCCTGGTGATTTACCATTTTTCAGATTCTTTATTGCCCATAAAACTTCTATTGTTGGTTCGGGTTCTTTCTCCTCCAATAATAATTCACACTGTTGATTTCTGCTTCCACAGTCAGTTGTTTCATACATTCCTCTGCAATATTCCTGCCATCTTTCTAGAATTTCCTCTGTCTCTGTCAAGGTATTCCCCATCTTGTCACAAATTACATTTAGCTTAGGTGTGACATTTCTCATCAATGTCTTCATTTCTTTAAACATTTCACTATCTCTTCCACACTTCTGATGTCCTTCTACTCTTTCACAACAATCTTAAGAGTATTGTTTTTTGACTTTTCTTATGTTTCTTCGTACTTCTTTTGTTAAAGATTTATATTCCTCTTTGTTGTTGTTTATCACTTTCCACTGTATCTTCATTTCTCTATGTTGTTTTATCAATTCTAGTGTGCCTGCTATAATCCATCCATTCTTTTGTGTTTTCTTTACTGGAACCATGTCTTTAGCTGTTGTTGTTATTAAGATATCTCTGGCCTGTGTAGCCAAATCATCTGGTGTCATCTCCTCCTGTACAGCCATCAGGATTTCGAAACAGTTCTTCACTTCTACACCATACTGTTCTAGTATTTTTGTAAGATCAAAGCGGAGTGGTCTTGATCCCGTAACTGTCTTTTTTATCTTTATCTTCATGTATGCTATTAATAACTCATGATCCGTGTCACAATCAGCACCTGGTAAAGTTTTTGCTGATGTTATACTTGATCTCCACCTTCTTTGCACTAAAATGTAATCTATTTGATTCTTGGTTTTCCCATCAGGTGATGTCCATGTGTAAAGTCTTCTTGGATGTTGTTTAAAAAGTGTGTTAGCAATCATTTGCTCATTTTCCATGCAAAAAGCCATTAGACTGTCACCTGCCCCAATCTTTGCATTAAAATCTCCCATTATTAATACAATATCATTTTTCCGTACATGGTCTATCGTCATTTGCAGTGTGTTATAAAAGTCTTCTACTTCCTCTTCTTCTGCTGCTGATGTGGGTGCATTATATCTGGCTGACTGTTACATTTCTAGGAGTGCCCTTATATCTGATAGTGAGAATTCTATCACGTACTTGATTGTAACCTAGTAATGCTTTTGATGTTGATTTGTCCAAGTAAAAAGCCACTCCATTCTTTCCTCCTAATTCTCCACCAAAGTATATAAAGATATTATCATTCTCGCTCTCGAAATGTCCTGATCCTTTCCATCGATGTTCGCAGATTCCCAAAATGTGTATCCCCGTTCTTTTCATCTCGTCACCATACCTTACATACGTCTAAATGGCATGAAAAAAAGTCTATGTTTACCTTTGTATCTTACAACTTTTTGTCTAGAAACTGATTCCGGCAATCACATTAATAATAACAACTGTGTCCCACTATGATGATCAGCAGTGTGATTTAACCTACAACAGCAAATATGTGTCTGTTTCAGTTAAACTACTGTAACACTGTCCAGCATTCAATCGTCGCACAATATGATGATCCCTGCACACATGGACTTCTCAGGAGTGCAAGGATAATGATCAATGGTCCTAACTTTTATATACTGCCATGGTACAAGCGCTCTTAACTTACAGGAATGCAAACATCTGAAGGGTATCTCTTTCCACGTCGGATGATACTGGCTTGTCAACAACGTCCCGGTATAGAGAGCACACTTACGTCGCCATTTTGTGTGGTGAGAGGCAATGTTTCTATAGTAAACATAATCCCTCGCAGGCGCAGAAATCTACTTCAAGACCACAACAGAACAGTTTATTTCGATGTATCTACAACTGTCTTCGACGGTGAGATCATAAGTGATCTGTCATTCATTAAACACAGACACTGCTGTGAGAGCAGACGCGAAATACAATACCCGGTCTCTAGCCAATAGGCCAGTATTTACCAATTTGGGGTTAATAAAAACCTGGTTATGGTTTATAGTTTAGGCCATCATCATTGCACTCCGGACATATCCATAGGTGCTCAGATTCTCCTCCCCCCTCCCATCCCAACCCCACCTCTACATATTCATCAGCATCCTGATGTTAGCTTCAAGATAACAGTAAGTGACAAAGACGATTTCAAGTCCTTCATGGCAACTGTCAAGTCTTCAAGCCTCAAAAACCTACACGCAGCTTCAAGTAGTAGAATATCAAGTCAAGCCTCAAGTCTATGAGTCCACAGAATGACTTGTTGGTTCATATTATCAAATCAGCAATGCTTTATAGAACGCAGGAGGTGTGCCCAGATCTTTGCGGTCAACTCAAATGGCAGAACAATGAAAGATCCCAGCAGCCACACAATGGAAATCGTGACTGTGACAAACGTTCTGAGCGATTCGATGAACATGCTAAAGAAAATTCAGGCTGGCTCTCTAAGGCAACAGTGGCTCGAATCCCTTGCAGGTGTGGCAGATTCATTTTTATACCAGGCCATGCAGGTGTCAGGGGAAACAAAAGATGTCATGAAAGAAGGGCAGGCAATGGATCTAGCAGATATCATCAGTGCTACAAAAGAAACTGGTCAAATGACTTCACTGACAACTGTGAATCAGCATCGTTGTCAAGAATGAGAAAACTGGGGCGGGGGTGAATCTTAGGGTGGAGAAAAGTGAACAGAGTCATCAAAAGCTCCAAAAGGATGACCATCCAACAAAATACAGTCAGTGTAATCAGTTACTGTACACTGAATGAGATGCTGAAGAGGAAATCAGAGCACCTGTGGAAGTGTCTAGAGTGCATGGATGATGGCCCTTCCTAACTAAAATCTATTTGAAATATAGTATCAAACTTCAATATACCACCAACTGTTGCAGGACCCGGTCACAGAGACCAATCGATCTCAGTGGGATCAGAAGGAGAGGGTATGGGATCTTCAGTGGCTTCTCATACCCTTCCTTATCAATGAGATAAGCTGATATAACTAGCAACCGACACACAGTTATTTACAGCAAAAAGAAAAATACGATATCACCCAGCATGGTTCGAAACCAGTCCCGAATCATCTCATTAAGTAACCTTAATCCCGACTGGATTACCACTGTATCACTCTCTTCCCCCCACCCCCACGGTTTCCCCACCCACCACCCTTAGTTACGACCCACCTATCACACACCTCAAGTCGCCATTTAAATCCTCTCTACACTCCACCATACGCATTTCTGACACACAGCGTCGGACAAGCCACAGCTTCTTACGATTTACGTCTAAGTGCTCTATTAATTTTTTTTAAAACATAGCATTCATGTGAATTTATATTTTATCTCATCTCTCTATTTCTTCGTCCTGTGTGTTTTTGTATGATTAAGGCTCGTGCCGAAACGTCACTACTGTGTACTTGTTCTCTTCTTCTTCTTCTTCGTTCGCAGGTGTACTTGTTAAGTAATAAAGCTGTTCATACTCCCCCCCCCTTAGTTTATACAATCTGGTATCACAGCTTTGTTGCAGTGGCTCCGTGTATAGTTATATACTCATACATTAATTATTGTGTGTTAGTAAAATATTTCTACAGCTGGGGTGACTGGGGCGCCTCTGGCCGGATTCGAACTCCCGACCTTCCCCACGAGAGACTAGTACACTAACCACTTCGCCCACAGCAAAAGAGACACGCTTTTAATAATTATTTACAGTTGCGTTTTCGGCATACCTTCTTGAAGAAATAAGTCCTCCAGGAATCTAACGTGCCTAATCCAGCACAGGCACAGCCAACCAATGGCGACGATTTCCCCAGCACGAAGGGGAATAACCTCTCTAGTTAGCCACCATCGATTCTCTCCCTTATTTTCCCGTGCTCGTGATTCGGAACCTCTTTCGGGTGAATTCAGTCACGTGGGGGTTGAGCGGCTTTCTTAAAGGTCATAGTGAAGCCTGTGATATTCTAACACAGCGTCCAATAGATTTTTTCCCCCTTCACAATTCCTTTTATTCGTATAAACACAAAAGTTCGAAGGTTCAGAATCAGTTATGGGTATCACTGCATTCAGGATAGCCTCATATATGCCCCGCCGCATGCCGCAGCATCCATCCAAGATGCTAACAGTTTCTGTCAAATGTTGGTTGTTTACGAGCGTTTTCTCCCACACAGTTCAGATTTCCTTCCAGCACCTTTAATTTATCCAAGCTCCACCAGTCTCTTCAGATCTACGTTGTTCTTCCATTCCCGCTCTTCATTTTCCTGCAGTCTGTCCAGTACAGCCCTAGCAATGTTCCCGCTTGTCCATTCTCAGCCCGCCGTTTATTTTAACTGGTCCAGCAAGCCTATCTGCCACTTCATTGCCATGTACTACCGCATGCCCTGGACAATAAAGCCACGTTAGGCTCCTCACGGTTGACTGACTTAACAGACGAACCCATTCTTTTATAAGCAATTTTTTTCTCAATGTACGGACATAAACATGTGGGCATCTCTCCCATATTTGTTAGTATCTTTACACAGATCTCATACTGCGTTTCTCATTCTATAGAACGGTTGTCACAGTACATGTATGACAGTGACATGTCAGGAATCAGTCACATTACATGTATGACATCGACATGCCTGGGATTATTCACAGTACAGTATGATAGTGCCATGTCAGGGATTAGTCACAGTACATGTATGATAGCGATATGCCAGGGATTAGTCACAGTACAAGTATGATAATGCCATGCCAGGGATTAGTGACATAAATAAATACAAATTGGTATCGATTTGGCCAGGGCCTATTGATTCCGATTTCGTGTGCGTAGCCAAAATACCATCTCTCGAAAAGTGGAAAGGGGTTATGAGAAATGGACGAACAAAACTGGCCAACGAATAGACAAAATTCATGAAAACGTCGATGCTTATTAGGGATAAAAGTAAGAATTCAAACAAAAACACATAAATGTGAAAGAAATGCAGTGAATATCCAAGAATTCAGCGTGCACTAGGTGGGAGGAATAGCTGTCCGCTACATTAACTCTTTAACTCCTGTATTGATTTCCCTGCTCTGAGAGAATACATTCTGATGAGAAACTTTGGCAGAAATAAATTGGGAGGAAATTATGTATATGTCTTTTATTCCTTTACCACGTCGACATTTTTACAGTAAATTTTTTGTCTCGTAACTCCCCGTTCGTCTTTTCTTACCGACATTTCGCCAGCCCAAATGATCGATAATGTTAATTAATATTTCTGAGCCACAAATTTCAGCCAGTAACCTAGTTTTTGTACACACTGTCTGTATGTAAGTAACAAACGAAGAATGCTTAATGAAAGCCTGTACGCTTTAATAAACTCACTACCGGGGGGAGTCAAGGTTTATTGGCCATATAAGGAGAAGAGGGATCGAAAATATCGTGACAACAGGGAAAACTGGAGGGAAGAAAAGGAGAGGTAGACAAAGAGAGAAAATCTTATATGGCTTGACAAAATGGCGTGGGAGAAGCACAACAACAGAACTGATGAATAACATGAAAGATCGGAAGCTGTGGAGAGACAGTGGTCGCCGAAGCCTCTGGGCATGGCACATGATGATGATGATGATCTATAAAAAAAAAAAACGATCAGTAACTATTTTAAAATTAATACTATCTTTTAATCAAGTAAAATGTCATTTGCTTTTTAGTAAATTTACACCACTTTAGAGATTAAGAAAACATTCTTTTAATCAGATTAAGAAAAGATACTTTTAATCATGAAAGTTTGAAATGTGGCGAAAAAATTAAACTACGTAAACGTTATATTTCGCAAAACTGTCAACGACGAGACTCAAAGTTTGAGAACTACACAAAACATGGCGGGGTTTGTGTTCAGCGCGTACTCCGCTGTGCTATCATGTCATGTTAGAACCATTGTCATAGCTTTGTCTACACATATCACTGGTTTTAATGTTGAGATCTGTAAGTTCCTGTATTCTCTCTCTCTCTCTCTCTCTCTCTCTCTCTCTCTCTCTCTGAACCTTAAGTGCCCAGGGCACATGGGGCTTCCGCAAGGGTTTTCCACAAATGCCTGTCCTTCGCCTTTTTTTCTGCTCTTGCCCAGGTGAGCCCTCTATTGCTCAACATCCTTTCTGTTGTTCTTCTCCATGTCTCTTTTGGTCTACCCTTACTTCTGTTCCCCTGTGGTGTCCATCTTAGTGCTATTTTTGGTAGTGAGTTGTCAGTCATTCGGAGCACATGTCCCAACCATCGCCAGCGTCTTTCCTCAATAATTGTTGTCAGTGGTTTCATCTGCATTTCTGCTAATAAGATGTTATTTCTTATGGTGTTTGGCCAAAATATTTTTCTAATTCTTCGTAAACATTTAGTCTGGAAAGAATTCAACTTGTTTTCTATGGTTTTGGTGATTTTACAGCATTCACTTCCATAGAGTAGTACACTTAGAACATTACTCTTAAATATCCTGATTTTCATATTTATGCTTAGTTCTTTGATTTCCATATATTCTGCAGCATTGCAAAAGCCTGGTTTGCTCTAGTAAGTCTGCTGGTGAAGTCCTCTGTGCTGTCTCCATTTTCTACTACTCTGCTGCCAAGGTATACAAATTCGTTGACCTCCTCCACTAACTTGTTATCTACTCTGAGTACATTTCTGTTGTTCACATTTTGCTTCATTAACTTTGTCTTTCCTACATTGATCTTTAGTCCTATGTTGTTTGCATTCTGAGTTAGCTTGTTTATTTTATCTTGCATATCTTTGTGACTACTTGATAACAGACAAATGTCGTCCGCAAAGTCAAGGTCCTCCAGCACTGTGTCAAGGGGCATTGTAATCCTCTGCATTTGTCTGATGTTGCCTCCTTCATTAACCAGTCTACTGCCAAGATAAATAATGTTGGTGATAGTACACATCCCTGTTTCACTCCTGTTTGTACCCTAAAGCTGCTGGAGGTATGTTCTCCACAGATAACTTTGCACTGAAAACCCTCATATAGGGCTTTGATTACATTAACTATTTTATGGGGGAGGCCATGCCATCTTAGGATTTTCCACAATGCATCTCTGTTGACACTGTCAAAGGCTTTCTCAAAACCTATGAAAAGTTCCTGTATTACTCGACTGCTTAATCTTGCACCAGTTCTATCATTGACGTCTGCGGACCCAAGAAAATGTTCATGCATTGTTTCGTCTGTTTTACGAACGAGTTGCCCTGTAAGGTCATCTGCTCTTTGTGACTACGCTCGGATGTACAGTCCAAAATAACTGCTTAGTGCTTTGTCCTTTAGCAACATATTAATGATTTCTACTATGGTTTTCATCGACATCAGCAGAAACAATTCATTCTGTTAGTGAACTTTTTGTTGGGTACTTGCAACACCGGATAAATGATCTTTGATAACACTGTCACACAACGCGAGCAATTCTACTATAAGTCGCCACTGTCAGGTGCTTCTACTGTAGATGATGACCCTCGAAAAGCAAGATTTTGCCCAGCCATGCATATTATTTACTTGGAGTACAGCCAAACAAGATGAAAACCAAATACAGACATTTGAGAATAGAGTCCTGAGAAGAATTTATAGACCGGCAAGAGACCCTATAACTCTCTCTCTCTCTCTCTGAACCTCAAGTGCCCAGGGCGCATGGGGCTTCAGCAAGGCTTTTCCACAAATGCCTGTTCTTTGCCTTTTTCCCCGAACTTGCCCAGGTGAGGCCTCTATTGCTCAACATCCTCTCTGTTGTTCTTCTCCATGTCTCATTTGGTCTACCCTTACTTCTGTTCCCCTGTGGTGTCCATCTCAGTGCTATTTTTGGTTGTGGAGTCCTCAGTCATCCGGAACACATGTAACAACAATCGCCAGCGTCTTTTCTCAATAAGTCGGATTGGGGACTTCCAGTTGCTGGCTCTTATCCACAACCGTCATGGGCTCATTTTCCTGAAAAGCATTTCTCGTTCCACCTCACTCAGTCAGTCATTTGCATGTCCCTTGCGGAACTTTGCCTCCCTAACAGCTCTCTCTGTAGGCCTCTCGGTTGTAAACAAGATGCCCTGCTGCTGATGCATCCATTTCCAGATCATCAACGATGTCTTGCAGCTATCTTCGCCTTGGTCTTCCTCTCTCTTTTTTTCCCCTATTATGTAGCATTCCAAGACCGTCTTCTCTAGATTATCATGACGTTTAATGTGTCCAAAATATGTAAGTTTTCTCTCTTTAATCCTCTTTACTGGTTCTAAGGACTGTTATTGCCGGAGGTGGGGTGGAGAATTCGCTCTCCACTCCAACGGCGTGCGTCTCAAACAGAATCTGGCAGTCAAGTCCAGCTCCTGGCCTTCCCGTGGCAGAACTGTTTAAACTGACAGGAGAAGGGGCGAAGGCGAATATCTGGCACCTGAAAACCAGACACTTAGGGTAGATGAGTGGCACGTTTGGTAGCTCATCTACCGCCGCTGGCGAGATTCTTCAGATGCCGTGCGTGGAGCGGTGCTTCTCCCGGCCAATGAAGAAAGGTGCAAATGGGTTGCCGCACGGCACCACTGTGGAAGAGGTGGTGGAAAGGATAGAGCGAGGCAAACAGTTAGATCACGGCACCTCTGGTCTGGAGGTCGGCCACGTCCTGAGTGCAGTCATATCAGGTGAAATGCATGAACCGGCTTAACCCAGAGGTTAAGACACTGCTGGCGAGACTCTTCGAATGCCGCGCGTGGAGTGAAGCTCCTCCCGGTCAAAGAAGAAAATGCTGAAAAGAAATAAATGTTGCTGTGTGGCGCCGATGTGAAAAAGATGAAGGAAAGGATAAAGTGAAATTTAATCGGTATGTCCAGTAGTATCGCTACGAGAGCTATACATACCACGGCACCTCCGCTCTAGAGGTCGGTCACGCCCGATATACACCCATACTGGTGAAATATGCCTAAACCGGCTCATACCAGGGGTGAATGTTGAAGGCTAAGCATGTCGAGGTACCTCTGCTCTAGAGGTCGGTCACGTCCCAAACACGCCCATACTGGGATAATGCCTAAACCGGCTCAACTCAGGGGTGGAAGTCACTAGTGGCGAGGATTCGTCCTCCTGGACAAAAGCTCCATCCTGGTCACAACTAGGAAGGGTAGCGGCCACGACCACAAAATGCAGAAGTCGGAGACACTGGACCAGGGCGTTTAGATAGGCAACCACCTCTCACCCGGCGGGGATGTATGCGTATCCTAATCACGATGAGGTTTTCCGGTGAGAAAATCCAACACTGGGCTGGATGGGCAACCACCTCTCACCCGGCTGTGATATACGGATATCTCAAAACACGTCGAGGTTTTCCAGTGAGAAAGTCCAACTCTGGCCTGGGTGGGCAACCACCTCTCACCCAGCGGAGATGCACTGATATCCAAAAACACGTCGAGGTCTTCCGGTGAGAAAGTCCAACTCTAGACTAAACTGGTGCAACGAAAACCACGGTGTCACGCAATCCGCTTCAGAGACCCACCAAGAATACAGGCCCAAGCCTTGAGATACTCTGAACCTCTTGTGGTCCTCTCGGGGATCTCGCGTGGTCCTTTCGCACGCGGGGGACTACGGGACTTAACGAGGACCACAGGAGTAAATTCAGTAGGATCACAGGGCGGTCTTGGTGGTAGAACTGAACGAAGAAGAAGAAGAAGAAGAATCCTCTTTACTAGCCAGCCTTCTTCAATATTAAGTTCTTGTAGCATGGAGATACATTTGCTCTGTTTTTTTTTTGTGTCCATGATATTTGAAAAAACTCTTCTGTAGCTTTTACATTCAAAGGCATTTATGTGTTTCTCAGCTGTTTTGTTAAGTGTCCAAGTCTCACAGGCATATGTTGCCATGGGAAAAATGCATGCCCTTAAAAATTTTATTTTTGTAGCTCTGTCTGTTCCTCTCCACAGATTCTTTAGTTGTTTTAATTTTTTCGAGAGCGATAGATGTCCTCCTTTTAATTTTCCTCATTGTATCGCCATTATTAGTTAGTAATGATCCAAGATATTCAAAACTCCACTTCTTCCAATTTTTCCTCATTGATACATATTTCAGCTGTCTTATTTGTTTTGTCAGCTGTCATCAGTTTAGTTTTCTTCGCATTAGAGGTTAAATTAAAATCCTTCCACCTGCATTTGTTTTTTCCCTTGTTTCCGTTTCTGTAGCAGTCTGAACCCTCTTTAATCGCCTTTTACGATAAAGCTTGGTAGGGTACAGTGGTCCTATTCTTTGCTTCCCAGGCATGCTCCCGGGTCCCGGGTACCACACTAGGGACCTTATAACAAAACAGTGGAAAATACGAAGTAACAAAGAAATCTACACATTGTTTAATTATCTGCTTATAACAGCCATTATGAAAGAACAAAAGACTGAGGTGGCCCGGGCATTTGGAGAGAATGGAGAAGGATAGACAAAGGTGGTCTACAGAGACGTGATGAAGGGGGATAGACTAAGAGATAGACAACGATGGCAAGACAACCTAGAAGAAGGCATATATGCTCTTGGATCATTCATTTGCATGTCCCTTGTGGAGCTTTGCCTCCCTAACAGCACTCCTGTAGGCATCTCGATTGTGAGCAAGATGGCCTGCTGATGATGTATCCGTTTGCAGATCATCAACGATGTCTTGCAGCCATCTTCGCCTTGGTCTTCCTCTCTTTCTTTTCCCCATTATATACCATTCCAAGACGATCTTCTCTAGATTAGCATGACGTCTAATATGTCCAAAATATTTAAGTTTTCTCTCTTTAATCCTCTTTACTAGCCAGCCTTCTTCAATATTAAGTTCTTGTAGTATGGATATATTTGTTTTTTGTTTGTGTCCATGGTATTTGAAGGACTCTTCTGTAACATTTACATTCAAATGCATTTATGTGTTTCTCAGCTGTTTTGTTAAGTGTCCAGGTCTCACAGGCATATGTTGCGAATGGAAAGATGCATGCCCTTAAAAATCTTATTTTTGTAGTTCTGTCTGTTCCTCTCCACAGCTTCTTTAGGTGTTTTACTTTCTGAAGAGCGACAAATGTCTTCCTTTTAATTTCCTTCATTGTGTCTCCATTGTATGCTCTTGGAATCGACAGGATATAGAGATAAGAGCTCAATGTTGCAGATAAGACAACTGGCAAGAAAAGATCAAGAACTTATCTGTTGCAAGATGCTGTTTCTGATGCTATGCTTGTTTTGCTGTTCTTACGAAACATCATATAGCAAAAGGAAAAAAAAAGTAAGCAGTCACTGTGTAGTGAATACACCAACAACTTCTGCCTGTTGTTTCACCATTCTAGAAAATTTTCTTGAATTTCACCCTTCTGGGAATTCAAAAATCTCTGTTTGCACAGGTCTTGTAAAAATTTAGAATCCCCAGCTGAGCGGGATTTTTTTTTTCCTCGACCAATACGGCCCCGAGGTCGACCCAGCCTCGGAAAATGGGTACCAGAGAAAATCTGGGAAGGAAAGGCAGCGAGGAAAGGAACTGGCCACTCTATGATGGCCCAACATAATGAGGTCTCTAACGCTTCATCCCCTACGGCATTTGCTATGGGACTTCTTATCTTATATCCTTCCCCTGCCGTTAAACGTCACATACGGCTCGCAAAGTAGTTCGCCAATTTTTCCTGTCTTCGGCGAGTCTTTCAACCTCATCAAGGGATTTTATGCCTGTTAATTTGGCCTCTCTTAACAATGTCCTCTTCAGAGTTTCACGCGGTCTGCCTCTTTTTCTTTGGCCCGTTGTGTTCCACTTGATAGCTTGTTTTGGGATTCTCTAATCATGGGACTATCTTTACTTCTTTTTTACCTTGTAAAATCTACTGCGTCCGGTCGCGGGGTTACGGTGTCTGCTGATAATTTAGTTACCGTTCTTGGGTTGGAGATTTCCACGCTTGATGCGGTTTAGTTTGCTAGTTCACCTTGCACAGTGTTATAATTTGTCGTACCTCTCTCTTGGCAAAGACATCACCTTGGCCAAAATGTCCCCCACCACCTCCTGTATCATGTGTTTAGGGAATGCCTGATCCGTATAAACCCGTGGGACGGTTCTGCTCATAGCATATTGTAATGGACAAGGTAACAGCAGGAAAGCAATTCATGTTACAGAATCAGGTTGTAGAAGCCGAACGACCCATTTCTTGCATGGGGGTTGTTCAGTGGGATCTGGAGGAGAGAGTATGGGATCTGGAGGAGAGAGTATGGGATCTGGAGGAGAGAGTATGGGATCTGGAGGAGAGAGTATGGGATCTGGAGGAAAGAGTATGGGATCTGGAGGAAAGAGTATGGGATCTGGAGGAGAGAGTATGGGATCTGGAGGGTCTCCTCACAACCTTCCTTATCAGAGCCTCACTATGAAATAAGCAGCAACCCCCCCCCCCCCTTCTTACAGTAGTTTGCAACGAAAAGGTAGACAGAGGTGTATGGTTCGGTTAAAAAAAATATGAGGAAAGTAAGGAAGAGCGAGTGTACGCAGGAAACTCTACTGTAGAGAGCGGAACAACAACACAACTCCTTCAGATCATCAGAGGAAGTAACCCCCCCCCCCCCCAGACAAGTGTTTCGGCCCTATTAAAATCCTGACACTCTAAAGGGGGGGGGGTGGGCCCCTCTGGGTCATGACTCCCAGAGGTCTTGTGAGTTGTTGCTTTTTTTTTTTTTTTGTCCCGAGATTGAACCCGCGATCTTCCAGTTGGCACTGCACTTTGGAGTGCGTCTTTAGCTATTTAGCCACGGAGGACTGGTATTGGTTGTGACAAACGAAATTATTTGTTCTCAATACTTGTTTCGCATACTCCTCGGCCAGCACGAGGTCTTTTCTGCTGTTTCTGAAAGGCTTTTCAATGCCCTTGCTCTTGCTTGTCCCTTTATCCCCAGTTTCTTACATAGGTCGTATGCTGATGTTGCTACGAATCTTCTTGAGGAAAGTGGACAAGAGCGAGAGTGACAGAAAGTAAGATCGCCTTTCACTCCCTTGAGAGCATAAGCCACGGATAAAGGTTCTCCAGTCATCCCTGATCTTGGAATTATTCTCTGCTTCCTTCCATGTGTATCCCTTGTCTCTGAGCACCTACACAAAGTAATATGAACACGTATAAACGAAGAACATACAAGAATCTATTATTTCAGAGAAAATCTTTTTTTCAAGGATCACATAGAGAAACAACACAATAGATAAATAGAAGAAAATAGATGAAAAACTAAACATTTTGCCTTTTTAAAGCCTTAAAGTAAGACTCGAAAAAAGCTAAGTGTTTCATTTTCAAAATCTGTTTCTCGTGTTTTTATCTGTTGTGTTATGTGTGTATGTCATTCGTGAAAAAAAGACTTTTGCTGAAATATTAGATTATCTTCCTACTACAATAACTTAATATTGAAGAAGGCTGGCTAGTAAAGAGGATTAAAGAGAGAAAACTTAAATACTTTGGACACATTAAACGTCATGATAATCTAGAAAAGACTGTCTTGGAAGGGTACATAATGGGAAAAAGAAAGAGAGGAAGACCAAAGTGAAGACGGCTGCAAGACATCGTTGATGATCTGCAAATGGATGGATCAGCAGCAGGCCATCTTGCTCACAACCGAGAGGCCTACAGGAGTGCTGTTAGGGAGGCAAAGTTCCACAAGGGACATGCAAATGAATGAATGTATGTTCTTCACTTAAACTTGCTCGTGTTACTTTCTGCTACTCTCGTTCTTGCCTACTTTCCTCACTCTATCTTTCTGTAAAACGGAACCATCTGCCTTCTTTGTTAGAACCAGTTTTTTTCCCCGCAGTCGTCATTTCTTTTACAGTAATCGAGATGAGGGTTTAACATTTTACAGTTGTATTATCATACATCTTTGTAAAAAAACAAGCCAGACACAAACACAAATCCGCCTGGAATCCATCTTGCTCTTAATCCAGCACAGACATAGAAGAAAACAATTCACCAGGGAAAATTCTTTCTTGATTCACTCACAAAAAAGGGGGGGGGGGGGGCTATACTGCTGCTTAGTCATCACTGATTCTCTGCCCCTTCTCGTGCTCATGATCCGGAACCTCTTCCTCGTGATAGTCGACCAGTCACGAGGGTTGAGTGGCTCTCTTAACTCTTAAACTCCAGAAGAACACTTGACACTACTGGTAAATCTTGGACACCTATTCTAAGCAATGCCATGAACTATATTTTGATAAAATCTAAATAAAATGAAAGTAGCACATGTCTAACTCAACTCATATTTTACAGTTACAGAGCAGTTTCCTGCAAGTTTCTTTGAACCAAAATTTCTCATCAAACATATTCTGGCAGAGCATGTCAATTAGTTCAGGCGTGATAGAGTTAATGGCCAAGGCTATTTTACTGTGACATTCGCAGATAGCACTACATGGCATTGGGCTGACAGTTGAATACACGAAAAAAAGACACCAGACTATTCAAACACGCAGGTAGTTTTTAGGTACAAGTATAAAACTAAATATATAAACGCACACAACGCCACTGCAGTGAAGTTGTGATAACAAATAATTAGATTATTTAAAACAAGATATAAACATTTTTACTCATTAACGAAACAAATAGCTGTCAATTCTGGGACCGGACAAAATAATCATTAAAAAAAACAAACTCACAAGACCTCTGGAAGTCATGATCAAAGGGGCCAACCCCCCTTAGAGTGTTAGGAGTTTAATAGACCTGAAACACTTGTCAGGGTGGGTACTTCCTCTGATGATCTGAAGGAGTTGTGTTGTTGTTCCGCTCTCTACAGCAGAGAGTTTCCTGCATGGAAAAAGTGTAGAATAGTTACAGTACTCTGAATGAGTCACCAAAGAGGAGACCAGAGCACATATGGGTGTGTCTGAAATACATAAACGACCAACCAACCAACCAACCAACCAACCAACCAACCAACCAACCAACCAACCAACCAACCAACCAACCAACCAACCAACCAACCAACCAACCAACCAACCAACCAACCAACCAACCTATGTTTCAGTTTACACCTTATTAGTACACAAACATACAGGATGAAGAGACAGAAAAAGAAGAGAAAGACTAAATTTACACGTATGATACACAACACATAAGAAACAAACGTATGTGTGTAAAAAAAGGGGGGGGGGGTTCTTTTCTTGTGATTTGTATGAAACGGTCTCCGAGGGTGTTTAGACTTTATGAACATGTGCTTCCACATCATAAGTAGGTACTCCATTTCTGTGCAAAGAAAAGAACTGGGCATACAGGGACAAGCAAGAGCAAGGGGATTGAAAAGCCTTTCAGAAACAGCAGAAAAGGCCTCATGCTGGCCGAGGAGTATGCGAAACAAGCATTGAGAACATAAATAATTTCGTTTGTCACAACCAATAACAGTTCTCCGTAGCTAAATCGCTAAAGATGCACTTCAAAGTGCAGTGCCAACTGGAAGATCATGGGTTCAATCCCGGGACAAAAGAAAGCAACAACTCACTAGACCTCTGGGAGTCATGACCCAGAGGGGCCCACCCCCATAGAGTGTCAGGAGTTTAATAGGGGCGAAACACTTGTCTGAGGGGGGGGGGGGGTTGCTTCGTCTGATGATCTGAAGGTATTATGTTGTTGTTCCGCTCTCTACATTAGAGAGTTTCCTGCATACTGTGCAAAGAAAAGAACTATATACTGTAGTAATTTTGATAGAAAATATCAGTCAATATGGCCATTTTCAGTAGCACCACAATAATTTTCTTTCCTTACCGTATTTTCCCACATTCAACTAAGACATTCGAAACGAAACGCCCGTATGTTTCGTTACCGTATGTATCGTTACCAAAACAAAGCTGTTCCTTCTTTTTAATTCTAATATTTCACAGACAAGGAGTTGGCAGATGTGGTTTTTAAAGCAAAATCTGGCACAGTTATATCAATATGGCGTTTCGTGTTGTTGTTGGTCGTTCACCGTTGGTGAAT
This sequence comes from Achatina immaculata, assembly GCA_009760885.1. Lineage (NCBI taxonomy): Eukaryota > Metazoa > Mollusca > Gastropoda > Stylommatophora > Achatinidae > Lissachatina > Lissachatina immaculata. Next base: position 42,937,606 of record CM019700.1, on the reverse strand, counting down.
CTTTGGACTTAAGCCTTTTGGCTAAGATCAAAGTGTAGCTCTGCGCTCTGTAGAATGTACACTTTGTTATTTTGGAACCAACGAGGTGTTTGAGGCCGCCCTGCACATTGACTGCCAGGGGTAAGGTCCGTATCTCGTTACGGGTGGGCCCGGTTTGCAGTACCACCGGGTCACGGCCTGATGTTTTCGTTGTCTAAAAAAAAAATCTTTGGACTTAAGTTAGTTTGATTTATTGTCAAGCAGATATATCCGTAGATTTGTCACAACGGAAAATGAAATATCTAAATTCAGCGTAAACAAAAGGATATATCTTATCTTATATCCTTCCCGTGCCGTTAGACGCCCCTTTTTCTTCGGCCTGTTGTGTTCCACTTGGTAGAAAGGATATATAAAAGTGGTGAAAACAATTTGAGAGCTGACAGTATCTTGGAACTGTACGTTTTGTTTGTCTTAAGCTGGTAACTACGAAAGTAGCATTAATAATATTACTAGGACTCACATAATGTTATTTATAAAGTTATCAGGAGCCACAGGAATGTGATTTCCATCCATGCATGTCCTTGGCGATAGGCTAAGCATTCACAGCCATACGCCCTGTGACGTTTTGTAAGGTAGCAACATATTCTCTCCATCTCTCACGGTCTGCGGGCAGCCTTTGTATTGTTCCCCAACTGTGCTGCATAATAGTCACTTCTGCTGCTGCATTTCTTCGTCAGGTAGCCTTTGGTCAGCCTCTCTGTCTTTTTCCCTCGGGAAAATCGCATGGCTGGGGTCTCTTCAAAAATAAGATTTTTATGGGCATGCATTTTTCCAATCGCAACATATGCCTATGAGACCTGGACACTTAGCAAAACAGCTGAGAAACACATAAATGCCTTTGAATGTAAATGCTACAGAAGAGTTCTTCAGATGTCATGGACACAAAAAAGAACAAATATATCCATACTACAAGAACTTAATATTGAAGAAGGCTGGCTAGTAAAGAGGATTAAAGAGAGAAAACTTAAATACTTCGGACACATTAAACGTCATGATAATCTAGAAAAGACTGTCTTGGAAGGGTACATAATGGGAAAAAGAAAGAGGAAGACCAAGGCGAAGATGGCTGCAAGACATAGTTGATGATCTGCAAATGGATGGATCAGCAGCAGGCCATTTTGCTCACAACTGAGAGGCCTACAGGAGTGCTGTTAGGGAGGCAAAGTTCCACAAGGGACATGCAAATGAATGAATGAAATGGGGTCTTTTCTTATGACCAGTCCATTACCATATTTTTTTTTTTTTTTGCAGTTAGGACATGGAAGAATGTGATTTATAAAACTGTTATTGAAAAATATTTTGCTCATTGTAATTAGTTAAAGTGCATGCAAAAGTCACACATGCTAAATATTTGCTGGCATCTTTTTATAAACTTCCTTTTTGTTTCCAGTACATCAAGATTAGCATTGTCTTATTGGAAAAGAGACTGGGCCATTTTTTGCAGTTTGGATTCACCTCCACTGACAGCAGATACCCAAAATATCTTATTATAAAGCTGAACAGGGCACAACAAACTATGATTTTCAGGGTCCGAACAGGACACAGCACACTGCAACCTCATCTGCATCAACTAGAAGTCACCCAAACTCCACTCTTCCAGCGTCAGAGCTATCTTCAGGCCCTGGAACACATTCTTCAAGCCCACAGTGTGGGATAGCCGTAGAAGCTGAAGCAACAAGATTCATAACAACATCAGCATACGACCTATGTAAGCAACTGGACATAAAGGGACAAGCAAGAGCAAAGGCATTGAAAAGCCTTTCAGAAACAGCAGAAAAGACCTCATGCTGGCTGTGGAAGTATGCAGAAAAAACACTGAGAACTTAAATAATTTCATTTGTCATGTCTAATGCCAGTCCTCCTTAGCTAAATTGCTGATTGCTAAGAAGCACTTTGAAGTGCAGTGCCAGTTGGAAGATCATGGGTTCAGTTCCAGGAAATAACTCACGGCCAATACCAGTCCTCTGCGGCTAAATCGCTAAAGACGCACTTCAAAAGTGCAGTGCCAACTCAGTCCCGGAACAAAAAAAGCAACAACTCACAAGACCTCAGGGAGTCATGACCCAGAGGGGCCCCCCCCCCCTTAAAGTGTCAGGAGTTTAATAGGGCTGAAACACTTGTCTGAGGGGTACTTCCTCTGATGATCTGAAGGAGTTGTGTTATTATTCTGCTCTCTACCGTAGAGAGTTTCCTGCACACAAGACCTGGGAGTAATGACCCAGAGGGGACCCCCCCCCTCCTCTCCAAAAGAGCGTCAGAAGTTTAATAGAGCAGAAAAACTTGTCTGGAAGGGGGGGGGTACTTCATCTGAAGATCAGAAGGAGTTGTGTTGTTCCGCTCTCTACAGTAGAGAGTTTCCTGCACACTGTTTACAGAGAAGCTCAAATTCAACCCCACTGACAAGAACAGATGCTGTGGAGATGAGGTCAGAAGCAGACTTATGTAGATTCGTAGTCTGTAAAAATGTATTATTTATGGATGAGGTGAAATTTGAGTCGGTGGAAAAATAGAGGACTTGGGGCTGGAAGCAAGTTTGGGTGGATTTGGTCTTGCAGACTTTGGGAGACTGCTGACAGCAGCATTTGTGAAAGCCATCAATTCCCATGTTTAGGTCATGTGCAGCTGAATGCAGAAGAAGATGAAAAAAAAAAAGATGAAGAAGGATTCCACTCTCACATTACTTAGTGTGCTGAATAGCTTTGGTGATCATACCTCTCTACAGTGATTGTGCTAACTGGCAATAACCAACTAGTTACTAATTTTTAAAAAAAAAGAGAGAAAAACTGAATCATTTACCATAGCCAGTTTATATTATCAAAACCTGGTAAGAAGCAACTAGTGAAATTGACTGGAGGATAATCAGGCCAGTAGGTTGATTCAGTTTACCTGGAAGTGAAACAGCCAGTTTTGACCTTAGTTCAGCATTATGATTATTTTGTCAGGATTAAATCTTGACACAAATAAGGTAACAAGATAAAAATTTCACACACATGTCGAGATATTTTTCTCATGGCCTCTCTCTCCTTCTTTTTTCCTTTGAGTTTTCCAGTCATTACCAAGTTCTCCAACTTGAGTCTCAGCAGTTGTTTTGTTATTATGTTACTGGTATTGAGCTTACATGGATGTGACAGTTTTTTTGTTTTGTTTTAAAGCTTTGGCTATATAGAGTTAATCTTGTGTTTGTTTTTTGCAGATTATATGCAGGAACATTTGAGATTTGACTTGGAAGAGCATCATCTGTCTTGACTGAATGACTTTAATTGGTGAGATACTGTTAGACTGCCTTATAGACTCCAAAGACTCGGAGAAGAAGGAGAAGAAATACCTCTGTAAATGGACAGCGATGAGGAGAGAGATATTGATCATGGTGGCGGCTTGGGAATGAGTGAGGATTTGAGTGACAGACTTGGCCAGGAAGGTGGTACTGACATGGAGCTGCAGGGTTTAGCTGTTTCGTCCCTGACTGGTTTTTTGTTTGGGAACATTGACGAGAAAGGCGAGCTTGATGAAGACTTCCTGGATGAGGTGAGCTTTTTTTCTCAACGTTTTGACAGGGCTGTGGTTTTATTTTTTGTTGTAGTGAATCTCTTTTAGAGAGAAGAGAATCTCGTTTAGGGAGATCACATGTGTACGGTTGAATGTTTCTCATTCTTTTTATGAGTATGCCAGTTTGGATTAGCAGGCCAAATTTGTCCCTGATTTCATGGGAGCTGTTTTATATGGATGATGCAGTTACTGAGGCTGATGTCCCAGGGTAAGCCAGAACTCTATCCTGTCTTTAGGTTGTTGCTCCTAAAAAAAACAGGCTGCTGTATTTCTTCATCTTGGCTAGTGAAATAAAGCTCTATGGCAACCACAAAGTGAAATAAAGCTCTATGGCAACCACAAAGTGAAATAAAGCTCTCTGTGGTTGCCATAGTGAAGGAGCCTGCTGGTTCGTGGGTCCAGCCCCAGATTTAGTCGGATACCCTGGATGTCCATCCTACAAGATCTTCAGGGAAGTCCAGCAGCAACAGCAGCAATCTCTGGTTGCACTCAGAAAACTGTCAACAGCAACAGTCTCTGATTGCACTCAGAAAACTATCAACAGCAACAATCTCTGATTGCACTCAGAAAACTGTCAACAGCAGCAATCTCTGATTGCACTCAGAAAACTGTCAACAGCAGCAATCTCTGATTGCACTCAGAAAACTGTCAACAGCAACAGTCTCTGATTGCACTCAGAAAACTGTCAACAGCAACAATCTCTGATTGCACTCAGAAAATTGTCAATAGCAAAAGTCTTTGATTGCGCTCAGAAAACTGTCAACAGCAACAATCTCTAATTGCACTCAGAAAACCGTCAACAGCAACAATCTCTGCACTCAGAAAACTGTCAACAGCAACAATCTCTGATTGCACTCAGAAAACTGTCAACAGCAACAATCTCTAATTGCACTCAGAATACTGTCAACAGCAACAATCTCTGATTTGCACTTAGAAAACTGTCAACAGCAAATATCTGTGATTGCACTCAGAAAACTGTCAACAGCAAAAGTCTCTGAATCGCTTAGAAAACTGTTGACGGCAACAGCCTCTGATTGCAATCAGAAAAATTGTCAACAGAAAGTCTCTGATGGTTCTCAGAGAAATGTTAGCAACAGCAACAAAAACTTCCTAGAACACCACTGATTACATTACACTCTAAAGTATCACCTCGCTTCTCTTTTACAATCAGTTTCCTGTGATAAATTTTAATCCGTTACACCTCACAGAACCGGCGTCCGTTAAATCTGCCGATGTTCCTCTCATTCATTCAGGACGTGCAGATGTTGATGATCAAGCTTCACCATTTTTGTCTGGCGGCTTCTGATATCCTTAATCAGACCCTACCAGCTTTTTCTAAACAGCTTGGCCAAATCAGAGATATCTTTATTTTGGTGTCCCTCAGTTTCTTTTTTGAGTTTTCCCCAGTGATTAGATCACAGTTCTCAATCTCTTCCTCTTTGATTTTGTCAGGAGTCAAAGAGACACTTAAGTTCCCTGTCTCGGATGGGCATTGAGTCGCTGGTCAGGGAGATTGCTGACGAGGTGAATGTGGCGGAGGTGAAGGAGGAAGGCTCTGAAGGTATGTATTTAATTTTGTGAATTTTGTCGTGTTTAGTTTTGTGAAAAATTTATCTTGTTTAGTTTTGTGAAAAATTTATCTTGTTTAGTTTTGTAAAGAAATCTGTCTTGTTTAGTTTTGTGAAAAATTTGTCTTGTTTAGTTTTGTGAAAAAATCTGTCTTGTTTAGTTTTATGAAGAAATCTGCCTTGTTTAGTTTTGTGAAAAATTTGTTTTGTTTAGTTTTGTGAAAAATTTGTCTTGTTTAGTTTTGTGAAAAATTTGTCTTGTTTAGTTTTGTAAAAAATTGGTTGTGTAGAACAGTGTCTGAGTGGTGAAGTGGTTAGTGCACTGGTCTCTCATGGCGAAGGTCGGGGGTTTGAATCCAGCCAAAGGCACCCCAGTCACCCAGCTGTAGAAAAGGGTATCCGACTTCTTCTGGAGTTAGGGAAGGAAAGGCGGCCAGGTGTGATACTGACCACATCACCCTCTGGTGTGCTGACAGGTCAAGGAAAATATGGGCACTAACACCATATCCCTATGCCTCTAAGGCATGACAGGATTACCTTTTAAGAACAGTTAATACTACACAGTTTTGTGTGTTTAAGCTTTTTTTTTTAAAGGGGCATGAGGATGAGACAGAAAACGATAAATGGAAAAAAGAAATGACCACAAATTTGCAACACTAACCATCGTCCACTGTTAAGCAGGGATTCTTCTTTCTTCTATTTTTTTTCTTCTTTGTTTTTTCTTCTTGTTCCTCCTCCTCCTTCTCCTTCTTCTGGTTACAGTGGGTTACAGCCACTGTTTTGTAGAGAGTGGATCTAAAAGAGTAGGAGAAGGTGCAGCGCTTTTTTTTTTGGGCCGGCTTCACTGCCATGGGGGACTGTGGTGATTCCAGCCACATTGGAGTGTTTGCTACGAGCACCATTTGAGAAGTGGGACACGGTCTTGGTCAGCTGTGATTCACTGACTGCTGCCTTGGACTTCATCTTCACTCCCCAGGCAAGGGCTCAGAACCAGGCCCCATGGAGAGTTTTTGTTTGTCTGTTGTGTGAGCGAGTAATGCATGCTTTTGTGTGGGTAGACATGTACAAACACATGGTTGTCCATACAGGGTTGTGCATATAAATGAGCTCGCATGTTTACCATTATTTTATAAATGAGCTTGCGTGTTTTCAGTTATTTTATAAATGAGCTCGCATGTTTGCCATTATTTTATAAATGAGCTAGCATGTTTGCAGTTATTTTATAAATGAGCTCACATGTTTGCCATTATTTTATAAATGAGCTCGCATGTTTGCCATTATTTTATAAATGAGCTGCATGTTTGCCATTATTTTATAAATGAGCTCGCATGTTTGCCATTATTTTATAAATGAGCTTGTGTGTTTGCAGTTATTTTATAAATGAGCTCGCATGTTTGCCATTATTTTATAAATGAGCTCGCATGTTTGCCATTATTTTATAAATGAGCTGCATGTTTGCCATTATTTTATAAATGAGCTCGCATGTTTGCCATTATTTTATAAATGAGCTTGTGTGTTTGCAGTTATTTTATAAATGAGCTCGCATGTTTGCCATTATTTTATAAATGAGCTCACATGTTTGCAGTTATTTTATAAATGAGCTTGCGTGTTTGCTGTTATTTTCAATATTTGATACATTTCATAAATGCATATTAAGCATATTATAAAACTTGTCTCCCAGACTATGAGAACAAGTCTCCATCAGCTGTAGATTTCTCTGACATCACAGAGGCAGCGGAAGAGGAGGATGACAGCATCGCTAATAAAGGTATTTATTATTGAATCTTCATTGGTGGGCTGCAAGTTATTATTAGATTTGTTTATTAAACATACATTGTACAAATTACTTTCACTCATCAGATACTGCTGTATAGACTAGCACAAGCATTGGTCTCAGAATTGTGTGTGAATATCTCAAAAAAGATATGACAGAAGTGCCAGAAAATGAAGTATGTAGAGAGAATGGAGGAGGTAGGCAAAGAAAGATGGCCTATATAGAAGTGATGAAAGGGATTAGACCAAGGGATAGACCTAGACAGCGATAGCGAGACAACCTAAAAGAAGATATACGCGCTCTCGGAATCGACAGTTGGCAAGAAAATATCAGGAACAGTGAGGAATGGAGACATGTCTTGTCTGCAGCAGTGAGCCTCAAAGGATTGGAAAGAAAGAAGAAAATGAAGATGTTCTAGCCTTATTTCTTTCAGGCATTAAACATTAATGTTTGACTGTCAACTTGCTTCTTTTTCTGTGGCCCTTGAAATGGACAGTCGGACTTCATGCCTCTCATTTTGTGTGCTATTTGATCAAGTTGTTCAGATATTTATTCTCTGTTCTCCTCTTTCTTTCTTTCTTTTTTTCCCCCTCCCCTTGATTTTTTTTTTTTTTTTCAGTGATTACTAATTTCTGTAACTATTGTCCTATCATGATGTGACCAAAATATTTTCTGAGTTTAAACAAGTCACTAAGCGCCAGAGTACACTCAACACTCAACATTCCCTTTCTCCGCAGTCATATTCCCACTCTACATTCCCTTTCTCCACAATTATATTCCCTTTCTACATTATCTTTCTCTGCAATTATATTCCCCCTTTACATTCCCTTTCTCTGCAGTCATAGTCTCTCTCTCTGCATTCCCTGCCTCTGCAATCATATGCCCTCTTCATTCCTTTTCTCCACAATCATATGCCCTCTTCATTCCCTTTCTCGACAATCATATTCCCTCTTCATTCCCTTTCTTCACAGTCATATTCCCTCTTCATTCCCTTTCTCCACAATCATATTCCCTCTTCATTCCCTTTCTCCACAGTCATATTCCCTCTTCATTCCCTTTTTCCACAATCATATTCTCTCTCTTTAGGATCATATTCCCTCTCTTCAGGATCATATTCCCTCTCTACATTACCTTTCTCCATGATTATATTCCCTCTCTACATTACCTTTCTCCACACTCATATTCCCTCTCTACATTACTTTTCTCCACAATCATATTCCCTCTCTTTAGGATCATATTCCCTCTCTTCAGGATCATATTCCCTCTCTACATTACTTTTCTCCACAATCATATTCCCTCTCTTTAGGATCATATTCCCTCTCTTCAGGATCATATTCCCTCTCTACATTACCTTTCTCCGCACTCATATTCCCTCTCTACATTACCTTTCTCCACACTCATATTCCCTCTCTACATTACCTTTCTCCACACTCATATTCCCTCTCTACATTACCTTTCTCCACACTCATATTCCCTCTCTACATTATCTTTCTCCACAATCATATTCCCCATCTATTAAGTTCTATTTTTTCTTCACCTGTAACTTATATTCTAGAACTCCCTCGCTGAACCAGATTACAAAACCTCTACCCCAGCCACATTCATCTGTTCCACCCACCCTTTTCTCAGCTTGATTAGCATTGTATCGCTCGCACTCTCCACTTTTCCTGTCCCCTCTATACTACCAACCTATCATACACCCCTAGTCTTCATCTAAACATTCACATTTCTCTGCCATGTCCACTCTGGACACAGTTTCTTACAAGTCACAGCTAAATGCTCCCTTTTTTTTGTAACTTTTTTTCATTCTTATTTGTTGTATAACATTCATGTGAATTTATATTTTTATCTTCTTTCCTTATTTCTTTGTCCTGTATGATTTTGTATGATTAAGGTGTAAAGTGAAACATTACAGCTATGTGCTCGTTAATAAAGCTGTTCCTGCTTTTGTTTTGACTAGTTTTAAAAATTTTGTTATCAGAGCTTTACTGCAGTGGCTTTGTGTATGGTTATATATTTAGTTTAATGTATACTTATACCCAAACTATTTGTATGCATTAGAATAGTACACTGAACATACTATGGTACGTGAAGTATTTATTACGGTACTCTATCACCTTAAAATATCATACACAAATGAGTGTCCCTGCTGCTTTGGGATCCAGACACTAGAACACATCCTATAAACCTGTCCAACCTCCTCAAACCCCCAAGCACAGATCTGGCCCGAGGGAGAGGAACTGAAAGAAAAGCTATAGGGCCCACACTCAAGCCTGGAGAAGATGGCGGACTTCATCAGGGCGACGGGGCTGCAGATTTAGCATGACCAGTTTTCCTCGAACGCTGAAGAAGAAGAATACAGTACTGGAGGGACAAGTTGAATGATCAGGAGCGGGAAGACATCAGGAAGATGGGTCGTAGACATCGTGGCTCTTGTTGAGGCACATAATGAAAGTAAGAGACAAAGCAGACTGAAGATCTTTGATAGGCAGACTTCCTCCAGGGAGATGGCACAGAGTGGTGATAATGATCACTTAACTGTGGCTTTTTTTTTTTTTTTTTCCCCAGACTTGCTAGAGAAACATGGAAGTGCTTCAGCAGAAGATGACAGGAAGTTGATGCCACCTCCTTCATGGCTGCCATGCCCTACTCAGCCAATTAGCATCAACACTTCAGAAAGCGGAAATAACTCAGGTGAGGGACATTTCTGTATAAGATGTGCCAGATTGGCTTTTATTTTTGGAGACTTTTATATGGTGTTCTTTAAAGGAGACCTCATTTTGTAATTGTGGTTTTTTTTTTGGTCATTTTTGTATTACTTCCTTACATGAGACATCTTTTGATGTAAACCTGCTCGGAGAATGATTTGAAATTTTTTTTTTTTATATAATTGATTTGTTGTTGGTTAATGATTTCTTCCATAGCTGTGAACAGCAGTTAGGACCATGATGATGGTTGTGCAACACAGGCATCAAGTTGGATAGGGGGAGTGAAACGGGTCATGATATCTATCTTCATTTTCAAAATAGTGTGAAAGTGGATCTCATTATTGTTCTGTCTCATTGGAGCTGTGAGTTGGACATTGGAAGTTGGACGTTCTTTTGCAGCAGTAGTTTTGGTGCTGGTGTCCGTATTTACTTTGACCTGACAGCACAGTAGAGAGCATTGTCATCAGTACTGTGCCCTGGCCACCGTTTCTCCCCCAGCTCTTGAAGGAGTTGGCTGCCCATTTCTGCTGTGAGGTGCTAACTGACCCACTTTTTGGCTTAATCAGTGGACACTTTCCAACTATTAATTACATTAACTGACCCCAACTTTCCATCTAAGTGATGGACTCTTCCAACTATTTTAACACTAACTGACCTACTTTCCAGCATTGCTGTTGTCTGGTTTCAACTGTATGGTGTCATCAGGTGTGGCTTTTCTGCCCTTCTTGGCATTTTTTCCCACCTTCTAATAGCATGCCTCTTACTTACCAGTGCCTTCTTCAGCTCATCATTCCACCAGGAAGTCTGTTTCAGTTTTCTCCTACTGTTGTGAGTTCTGCGCTTGTCAAAAGAGTGAGTAATGGCAAATCCCTGAAACTGTTCTGGCGAATGCATAGAAGTACGACCGGTGTAGTAAGGACGAGGCGTGTTCCTGACTTTCAGAGTGTAGGCCTTACTAGGCAGAAAATAGATGAAAACAAGGGCATGGCTCTGCTGACTCACTGCCTTGAGCAAAGACATGACAAGACACAACGCTGTTAGAACTGTTATCTCTGAGATGTGTGGTGGCCCAAGGAATGGGTGACGAAGATTATGTGAGAGTGGAAGAGATCAAGGATGAGTTACGAAGGGTGACAAATAGTGCACCAGGACCAGATGGCATATATAACAAGGACATCAGCAAGTGGTCTGACAAGGAATTGGAGGAACTGGCGAGTGTGTACAATAGTAGCACCGAGAATGCTGCGGTCAATGAAGAGTGGCTGCATAGTTATCAGATACCTGTGGCAAAGCCTGGCAGAGATCGCAGGATAATCCAGGGCTATCACGTGATCGCCATGCAGAACACAACTGGCAAACCTGTTGGAGAAGATCATTGTCAGGAAGCTATCCCTCCATCTTGAGAGACTACATCTCCTTCCACCTACCCTTGGAGGGTACCGTCCATGCAGAAAGACCTGGGCCAATGCAGCAGTTTTTGCCTGTGATGTTTACGAGGGATCCCACTCGAGCTTTGAAACACAAACTGCTGCACTTGACCCGGAGGATGCGTACAATATGGTACCTTTGGACTTCTTGATGGTTCAGCTTCTGGAACTCAAAATTACTCCATTTCAACTTAACTGGATCCGTGCAGCTCTTTTTCCAGCGGAGGGCGGTGTTCAAGTGTGGCAGCTGAACCTCAGAACCCCGGCCTACCACGGGGTCCCCACTTGTCTCCAGTGTTCTTCAATGTGCACACTCGCAGGATCACGGTCGAGCAGATCTCGGGACATGGAAGGACACTGTCATATGTTGATGATGTCGTGGTATATCACCAGGGCCAAGACCGGGAACCTATTGCTGGAGAACTCCAAACAGAACTGGACCGTATTGGTGGATGTTGCACCAAAGCAGAAGCTCTGATTAACCCAACGAAGGCAGCTGTGATGTGGTTCTCTCTGAATAACTGGATAGTCAACACACTAGCACCAACCATGAGTCTATGCTAAGAGGTTGTGGAGAGTACCTCAGAATGCTGTTTAATCAGAGCCTTTCATTCAGAGAGCACATTAATTATGTGGTACTGATGGCTAGGAAGGACCTAGCCATGATGAAGATAATGGCTGTGGCAGACTGCGAGAAACATCATCTCGTTCTGCCATACCAGGGACTTGTCCTTGCTGTGTTTGAATGTGCCCTGGCAATCCTTGCTCTCAGCCAGACTCAGATGGAGAGATGTGAAGGGACACAGAATGAAGCAATGAGAATCATACTCGGGTGCACAAAAGACACGTCATGCAGGGCCATGAGGTATCTTCTAGATTTTCTGACCATGATGGACAGAGCAAGAATTTGCCGGGCACTGCATGCCTCCTAGTCAGTGTAGGCACACACTACACGCTGAGGTTGTGAGTAAAAAAGGGGCACAAAATTAAAAAGAGGAAAATCCTGAATGGGGCAAGCAGAGGACATTGTCCAACAGGTTTTGTCCACTTGAAGACATGGAACCTGGTGGAGAATGGGTTGTTCAACAGGTTTGTCCACTTGAAGACATGGAACCTGGTGGAGAATTGGTTGTTCAACAGGTTTGTCCACTTGAAGACATGGAACCTGGTGGAGAATTGGTTGTTCAACAGGTTTGTCCATTTGAAGACATGGAACCTGGTGGAGAATGGGTTTTAATGCCAGTGGACCGCTGTACTTCCTTCTCAGTAAGCATCACTTTGGATAGGGAATTCAGACAGCAAAGCCATTGACTGTGGAGGCAGAGGTTCAGGCCTTGATTGGTGAGAACTCTTCTGAGTGTGATGTACTCACTCTACACAGATGAGTCTGTTGTCAGCCACAGGCAAAGTGCTTGGGCTTGTACAGCGAAGGTCGGAGGGGGAACAGTGGTGGAAGATGGCAGTGCTTTTGCTTTGACCGCAAGTACCCTGACCTTGGAGGTCATGGCAGTAACCAGGGCAGTGGCATGGCTGGAGACACGGACCTTCACCCACTCACGTATTCTCAGTGAATCAGTGAATAATTGAGTCGGGCTGGGTGAGAAAGCACTGGTTGGAGTCACTGAGAAGATCACGGTTGACAAAAATCTGTTTCATTTTTGCGCCAGGTCATGCGGGAGTGAGAGGCAATGAACGAGCAGACAGACTTGGATACAGTGGAGGGTGGACAAGCAATGGATAGGGCTGATATCCTGAATGCACTCAGAGAAGCTAGTCAATCATCAGTTGAAGCAACAGTTCTGAATAGACAACCATGGACAGACTGCTGAAACATAACATCAAACACGGAGTGATCAGACAAGAGAGCTTCAGTGGGAAACAAGGAAGGCTGGTTAATCAACACAGAACTGGCATCATCAGCCACCAAACACTGGTGGAAATAGTGGAAATGGGATTGGAGCGCTTATGGACTAATTGTCCAATGTGCAATGAGGATGATCCATCGACTAACTAACTAATTAAACTAAACTAAACTGACCTAACCTAACTAACTAAAGACTCGAACACGGACTCTGGTAGGACGAGCAGCCGTCTAGCCACGAGAGAACAGCTTACTATCGACTTAGCCAACTAGCACCCCATAAAAGGTGTTTTGTTGACATAGTCTTTAGTAACCGCTCAGCAAACATAAGGGATCGTGACACCCGGAAAGAAACGAGGTCGTGACACAGAAATTCCGTAGCTTAGATTCATTCTCTCTAGCAGGTACCAACTAGACAAACATACACACGGTCTCCTGCCATGTCTGGTGCAAACTTGGACAACAATAACAAACGAACGAATACTGATTACATGAAGTTAGTTTCGGATATAGTGAACAATTTTTTATAATTTTTTATAAATAGGAAACTACGAGGCTTTGGTACAGTAAAGTTATATCTATTTACTGTACCAAAGCCTCGTAGTTTCCTATTTATAAAAAATTTAAAAAAATTGTTAACTAACTAAAGTGATGGACATTTCAAACTATTTTTATAACTGACCTACTTTCCAGCCTCAGGGATGAATACTTAAACTATTTTTACACTAATTGACCCACTTTCCAAAGCTTGAGATGCTGTTGTTGACTGCTGTAATTGATTTTCATCATCATATCTTTGTTCAAGTGTTTGTTTATAATTGTTACAGATTGATGTAAACTCATCCACAGGTGAGCAAGTATCCCCATCATCTCTGAGCCCAAGCAAGAAACTGCACACCCCACTAGCGGACATGATGCCTCCAGAACTGGCTAATGTTGATGTGACTTTATTGTTCCCAGAATTCAGACATGGGCAGGTGTGTCTCCTTGTAATATGCTAATAGCATGTCCTGTTTATGTATGGAAGACGCTTGTCCAATGAGGTGATCAGCGACCCGTAGTTGATATGTCAGTGTCAGGGTTAGCGAACCATAGCTGACCAAGACCCTGTCCCACCTCTCCGTGGTATCCCCGGTAACAGGCCTAGCCTGGCTAACGGGGCAGGGATCGCCATAGTCCCCGTAGTGGTATAGTCTGCTAAAAAAGCATTGCACAGCCCCTGCTTTTTTTAGCTGTACTCCATGACTGAAAAAGCAGCTGCCATAACCCACTCCCGCACTGATACGATGCTGTGCCTCAACATCTCTACAGATCGGCTGCAAAGAACAACAGCTCGCAGTTACAGGGAGTTCGTACAAGCACAAGTACAAGTCTGTTTATGTATATTTTTTTATACACCGTAGCCATGCTAGAGCAGTCAGCATCCATAACAGCATTAGTTAGAAGCTTAGATGGTTGTAAAGGCCACTGAATTAAAAAAGTGGTCAAGACCCTGCCCAGTCTTCACATCATCATCCAGGTAACAGGCCATTGTGAGTTTCCAGCTTGTCTAACAGTATAGGGGATCAGTGTGCTCCCAGTTATTATCATTTCTTTTCTTTCATGTCTCGGACTAAGGATTTCTCTCTGCATATTTAAAAAAAAATTTTTTAAATGGAAAAGAATTGTGTTGCCATTGATAAGAAACTGTTCGTCTTAATACATTGTTGATATCAGGTATAGCTGTATTAATCTTCAATTTATATCAGACAGTAAACATAATTGCAACATTGAACATTACTGATATCAGACACTGGGTATAGTTGCAGTGTTGATCACTGACTGATGTCAGACACTGGGTATAGTTGCAATGTTGATTGTTACTGATATCAGACACTGGGTATAGTTGCAATGTTGATTGTTACTGATATCAGACACTGGGTATAGTTTCAGTGTTGATTGTTACTGATATCAGACACTGGGTATAGTTGCAATATTGATTGTTACTGATATCAGACACTGGGTATAGTTGCAGTGTTGATCACTGACTGATGTCAGACAGTGGGTATAGTTGCAGTGTTGATTGTTACTAATATCAGACACTGGGTATAGTTGCAGAGTTGATTGTTACTGATATCAAACAGCAGGTATAGTTGCAGTGTTGATCACTGACTAATATCAAACACTGGGTATAGTTGCAATATTGATTGTTACTGATATCAAACAGCAGGTATAGTTGCAGTGTTGATCACTGACTAATATCAAACACTGGGTATAGTTGCAATATTGATTGTTACTGATATCAGACACTGGGTGTAATTGCAGTGTTGATGACTGACTGATATCAGATGGGTATAATTGCAGTATAGAAACATTTTTGTGGTTAGATACCATAGCATAGGATTTGTTAACTGAAGTCATTGTTAATCAGGTTCCCTGTCCTGCTTCTGCTGTGTATCTACACAGAACATGCCCTTCATGTATGTACATTAGCCATTGAGTAAATCTATACATAAAGACTAAGATATTTGTATGTTCAGCACCTATGGGAGACTGGTGATCATACACAGCTGTTTTTATTTTTGATATTTTGATGTTTAAAGCATTTAGGATCTATTACTATCACTATAGAGGGACATGATTGCCCATGTTATCTAGTATGGTGTATGATGATGAGACTTTATGAACTTTTGTGAAGTATGTTGAATTCATTCTTTTGTTTTGTACCCTCTGTATATAAACCTATTCAGGCTGACTTGGACATTGATAGAAGGAAAGATCCAGTTATCTAAGACACATTAAGACATCTAACAGATCCAGCTATCTAACATGAATTAAGACATCGAACAGATCCAGTTATCTAAGACGCATTAAGACATCTAACAGATCCAGCTATCTAAGACACATTAAGACATCTAATAGATCCAGCTATCTAACATGAATTAAGACATATAACAGATCCAGCTGTCTAACACGCATTAAGACATATAACAGATCCAGCTATCTAACATGCATAAAGACATCTAACAGATCCAGCTGTCTAACATGAATTAAGACATCTAACAGATCCAGCTATCTAACACGCATAAAGACATCTAACAGATCCAGCTATCTAAGACACATTAAGACATCTAATAGATCCAGCTATCTAACATGAATTAAGACATATAACAGATCCAGCTGTCTAACACGCATTAAGACATATAACAGATCCAGCTATCTAACATGCATAAAGACATCTAACAGATCCAGCTGTCTAACATGAATTAAGACATCTAACAGATCCAGCTATCTAACACGCATAAAGACATCTAACAGATCCAGCAACAAACTCCCTACTACTTTTCGTGCTATGTATGTTGTCCCAGCAGTGCTGCAGTCTGTCAGTCCTGGCATCCAGCAGTTCCCTTTGCCAGGTTATTTGTTGGCCTCAATTCCTCTTACCTTCTAGTTATCATTTAGGCTGTTCTAGCAGTGGTTTTGGGGTCTTTATATGACCAATCCACTTCCACTTCCTTTTTATTTTTTTTAGCTTTAATTGTGCATAATTTTCAGTACCTGAAACATTTTGTAAAATTATGTGATCATTTGTCATTTTCTTTCAGGTTCTGAGATTCTCAAGATTGTTCAAGCCAGCCCACGGTCCTCATATCTGGAGGAAGAAAAGGAAAAAGAAAGAAGAGGAGGAAGATAAGAAAGATGGAAAAGATGAAGAGAAACAGAAGAATGAGCACAAGAAGAAAGAGAGCAAGGACAAAGAAGGAGGTGAAGACAGGAAGACAGATGAAAGGGAGAGCACTCTCAGAGACAAACATTCGGAGATGATGGATGATGGCAGTAGAGAGCGAGAGGATGGTGATGATGAAGATGAGTTTGATGAAGAGGTGGATCTCAAGCTGAATTTTGGACGATCAGCAAAGAAAGAGGAATTAATGGAGGATGATGAGGTAAGAATGGTTATACGTCTTGTTACTGACTTTCCTGTCCAGGGGACCACAGAAAGACGGGCAGTGGTGGTATAAAAAAAAGTTGGGGGTCACAAGAACCCACATGTGATTGGGGGTAACAATTGAACTTATGAGAGGTGATTTAATATGTTTGTCAATGTGAAATTAGGGGTCACAAGTACTCACATGTGTGATTGGGGTAAATATTGGATTACTGAGAGAGATTGGATGTAAGTTTGTTATTGTGAAATGGAAGGCGGGGAACCCCACAAGTACCCACATGTGTGATTGGGGTAATGATTGGATTACTGAGAGATGATTGTATGTAAGTTTGTTTTTGTGAAATCAGGGGTCACAAGTATCCACATGTGTGATTGGGATAATAATAGAGCTACTGGGAAGTGATTGAACGTAAGTTTGTTATTGTGGATTTCGGGGATCACATGTATCCACATGTGGGTTCCAGTCTCCAACTTGTGCTATACAGATGAATCCAGGTGTAAAATTGGTGTGTGATACAAATATAGTCTCCAAAAGTGAACAGTATTTATCTGCAGGGTGAGACATGCCAGATTTCACTGCATACACAGGTGTCATTGGATTAGGACACAGTAGAGTACTATGCTGAGTTCAGTCTCAGAAATAAGAGACTTTGCCCAGAGCTGAAGCAAATGAATGGAAATATAAAGCCCAAAGGCTGATAGGGTCATAGCTCTTTTGTAGCTAATGCAGAGTTGAAAAAAAAAAATCCTGTTTTCTACGATTGGTTGGTTAAGACTTATGTGATATCTTATTTTCCCAACCTGCACGGACAGTGTTACAGTGTAATGTAGTCTTCCTCACTCTGCAGGTAGAAATGTATTTTCAGAATTAGCTTGCCCCAAACATTTCAGAAGCAGTTTGCCCCCAACATTTCAGAAGTAGTTTGCCCCCAACATTTCAGAAGCAGTTTGCCCCCAACATTTCAGAAGTAGTTTGCCCCCAACATTTCAGAAGTAGTTTGCCCCCAACATTTCTGTCTAGTACCTATTTTTTGTCAGCCAGGCCAACTGTAGGGTCCATTATGGGTCATCCTGGCTATGTATAAGAAGATATTTCACTAGGAACTGTCCTCTCGGGGATCTCGTGTGGTCCTTTCGGGGGACCACACAGGGGACCACAGGACTTAACAAGGACCATAGGCGTAAATTCAGTAGGATCACAGGGTGGTCTTGGTGGTAGAAGCGAACGAAGAAGAAGAAGACGAAGAAGACTAGGAACTGTACTACCTGTGCCTCCAGCACAAAAATGAACTAATTCACTCCTCTCTCATCATCATCTGGTGACCTCTCTTCAGAGGAGGTTGTCTCCAGTGGTCCTCCATCTTGCTCTGTCCAGCCCATTTCTTTATGCTGTCAACTCACCAGTATCATTGTCATCCTCTTGCTCTTTTTCCTTGAACTTTTCCCTATAGTGTGGTTTTCACTGTAGTATTATAATTTTTTAAAAATACTGTAACGGTCTGGTTGTATTTTTCTCTTTCATTCATTCATCATAAGCTTTATATGTGTAACACCTTTGGGGGTGAAGACATTGTCTAATTTAGAAGTCAGGGTTGGCAGACCGTAGTTGGCCAAGATCCTGTCCCACTTCTTTGTTGGTACCCCCAGTAACAGGTCTAGGATCACCATAGTTACTATGGGAGTGGAGTCTACTGAAGAAGTACTGCATACTCCTTGCATTTTGGCTCCATTCATGAACTGACAGAATCGCTGCTATAACTCCCCCCCCCCCCAAGTCAAGTATGATGCTGTGCCTCAATACCTTCTCAACATTGGCTGCAAGGAAGACCAAGCTTACATTTCCAGGGAGATAGAAGAAGTAGAACACCTTTCTGTCTTTGTGTGTATATGTGCGTGAGAGATATCCTGCACACATTGTGTTTTATGGTATGTGTCGCTATGCAGGAAGATATCCTCTGTGAGCATTGGGGCATTCCTGTGTGAACCAGGCAGGGATGATTTTATGTTTCTCATGTAACTTGTATTCCAGAATGATTTGTGGCATGGGTTGGAGAGAACAAGTTGTTTCACAAGTACAGTTTGTCATCTGAAATGTCAGTTGTCGTTAATATATATATATCATTCAGGATGTTTTGAAAAGACCACTGGATCTGTATTCAAACCGAGGACATGCCAACAGTGCAGACATGGACCAGGATGTGGAGGTTGCCCCTTGGAGGTATGGTCCTGCAAAATATTGGTACGATTATCTCGGGGTGGATGAAACAGGTCAAGGTTTCCAGTATGGCTTCAAGCTCAAGTCGGTGAGTTGAGTGATTAAAAACTGAAAGAACTAACTATAAAGGATTAAAAACTGAAAGAACTAACTATAAAGGATTAAAAACTGAAAGAACTAACATTAAACGATAAAAACTGAAAGAACTAACTATAAAGGATAAAAACTGAAAGAACTAACTATAAGGAATAAAAAATGAACTAACTATAAAAGATAAAAAACTAAACTAACTGTAGAAAATAAAAACTGAAATAACTAACTATAAAAGATGAAAACTTAAATAACTAACTATAAAAGATAAAAACTTTATTTAACTAACTGTAAAAGATAAAAACTGAAATAACTAACTATAAAAGATAAAAACTGGAATAACTAACTATAAAGGATTAAAAAATGAAAGAACTAATTATAAATGTAAATAAAGTAACTGAAAAAACTAACTATAAATGAGTATGGGAGAGAATTCAGCATACACAAAATGAAACCACATTTTTCCAGTTTTTAATTTGACCAGCTCGATCTGTTTGAATTTTTTCATCTAAGTTCTCATCGCTTGTCTCCAGTAAATAAGTTTATGCTGATCAGGTGCATGGGAGTGACTTAATCTGTAGTAAACTTGCCTCTTATGCCAGAGTACTGCGGGATGCTTCCCACTGCTATCATAAAGGATCCATTTGTGAAAATGAACACTTGTTAACGCTGTGCTGAGCAAAGCTGACTCAAAAATTGGAGAGTGCATGAAAGACAAGGGGGATCGGAGTATGCAGTACATGCAACAATCAGAGCTTGAAGGATATAAACAGTGTTCGTGTGAATATGTGCTTTGTCCTTGTGGGACTGCCTCAAGTTGAATGGGGGGGGGGGGGATTCACTTGGACTTTTAGGAGGTCATTTATTTGTTGAGTTTTAAGCTGGTTAAGTAACCATGGCTGTCTGAGAGTTTTGAGCTGGTTAAGTAACCATGGCTGTCTGAGAGTTTTAAGCTGATTAAGTAACCATGGCTGTCTGAGAATTTTAACTGAATAAGTAACCATGGCTGTCTGAAAATTTTAACTGGATAAGTAACCATGTCTGAGAATTTTAAACTGGTTAAATAGATATTGTGATCTGAGTTCTGAACTGGTTAACTCTTTCCGTGCCAGCGGGAAAAAACGCGGACGTCGCGTTGGTGCCAAGCAAAATGTATGGGTGTCGCGATATTTTTGGGGTATAGTTTAAAAAGTGATTTAACAATTATTTCCATCTTACACAGATATACTTATTATACATCAAAAAAATTAAAAAAAAATGAATGAAGATTCCGTAAATGCAGAGTTTGTTCAGAAAAAAATAACTGGTGAGAAAATATGACAACATTTTCAGCCCCCCAAGGGAAAAAAATTTATGAAACACAAATAAAATGATTTTCTGCTTACCACTGGAGCTGTAAATATCCACTTGGAAGTCACAAATCAATGATAAATGGAAATCCTCACATGAAATGTAATCACTTGATCACTTTGTGCACAAATTTGCAGAAACAAACAAACAAACAAAAACACAAACACAACAGAAAACATTAGACGAGCTGTCAGAATCATTGTCAGATTGCCGGTCAAAAGCATGGTCAGAAACAGTGTCAGAAGATTTCTTACCACAATATGCACGAAAAAACTGCCTAGCACCTGTTTTAGCCTTTCTTTCTGGTAAAGACCTAACTAGTAAACATCCAGTAACATGTGTCTTGTCTGAGGGCTTGTCCATTCTCGACTAGGTTTAGAAAAATATTCACAAATTTGAAGAGAAACGTAGGAAAAAATGGCTACCGGCCGGTGACGCGAGCGAAAAGGATGCCGAGTAATTCTGACATGGGCAGATAAATTGCGAGCGAAAATTAAAATCGTATTTTACTCGAATCGTGTTTTAAACAACTGAATTATCACTATAGCGACTATGGCACGGGAAGAGTTAAGTAATCATGGACCATATAATTTTTAAACTGGTTAATTAATATGATCCACGTCTATTTCAGACTGATTAAGTAACCGTAGACATTTGGATTTTAAACTGTTTAAGTAACCATGGCTTTCTGAATTTTAAACTAGTTAATGAATGGCTGCCTGGAACATCTCATATTTTGCAGGGGGAGGAGAAGAAATGGGAAGAGGAAGAGTCCAAAAAGCTGGACAGAGACTTGGACTACGACCGTTACCTGATGGTCACACAGCAGAGGTGGGAAGACAAGATCATATGGGATGGGGAGGAGGCCAAGCATCGGGTGCTGGAAGAACATAAAAAGAACGCCGAGTTTGCAGGATGGGTGCCAAGTACAAATAACAGAACCTTCGCCCAGTGTAAGTTTGTGTGTGGGTCTTTGTTTCCAGCTTTCTTGTTTTGCACGGAAGACTGAGAAAGTATGTAGAAACACATTTTGAGAGTATTGCATTTATTAATTTTTTTTTTTTTAATCTTCTATTAATACTTTAATACATTGTTTAAAATGGATACCAGAGAAATCAGGGAAGGTAAATGCGATCAGGCGTAATGTTTGTTCATCGTCTTCGATGATGACCACAGATTCATCTTAGTCAAAGTAAGGAGAGGTGTGTCCGTGTGAGACCAGCTAGCCCTATACGAGCTCTAAAAGTTTTGCCTCACACGGAACATATATGTCCAGATTCAGTTGTGGGTGCTTGTGCTGCCTTGGCTTTTCGCATTGCGCGTTTGTGCTGAGCACTTTCAATTCTTGAGTGCTGCTCTACTCTCTGAGCACCCAGGGTGGTTAAAGCCCTCCATGATGGGCGGACGCGCTATGGCCTCCCATTAGTTTATGTCTATCCCGAAGGCTTTGAGTGAGGTTTTGAGCATATCCTTGTAACTCTTTTTTTGCCCTCCAGCTTTCCATTTTCCGTTCAGTAGTTCCCCATAAAGGAGAGTTTTGGGTAGTCGAGCGATACTGACACATCACACTTTCATGTACTGAAGGTCCTGGAAACACAGGCCTGACATAGTATATCCTTAGTATGACTTAACTCTTCCTGTGCCAGAGGAAGAAACGCGGACGTTCAGATGGGTGCCGGGATAAAAGTGCGGGTCCTGATCTGTATAGGGGGTATAGTTGTAAAATGAATGGAAAACAGTATTTACATGTACTTCCGTGTACTTATTATGTTTCAAAGTATAACTAAATGTGAAAATTTCATAAATTCAGAATTTTTTAGGAAAAAAGAAGTAATGTGGTGTTTTTTTAGACAATGATTGTGCCCAGCTCACCATCGGTTAGGTCTAGATATGCACTACTTACCATCTGAGATGTCTAGATCTACTTGTTGATCTCATATTGTGATTCTATGTTGCATTCTTGCTAAATTAATGTCTGAAATAACATCCTAACTGCTTCTCCAGTTGTCTAAATATGTCTAGATCTACTTGGGATTCAGGAGCAGTGGGGTGGTCATAGGTCATGTCCATACTCCTATCTACATCATCAAAAATTGAAAATTTTCAATGTTTCTCTTCCTTTTTCTTGCTCAGCATCACTCGTAACTAAGGACTCTTCCACCATTTTGAAAAGTGTCACTGGAAACGCGGACGAAATATGTATAATCTAAATGTTACACCGGTTGTTTTATTGAAACAAACCAAAGTCGATTTTCGACCATGGCACGAAACGGGAGAGCTGAAAGTGTTGAAAATCCGACCAATGACTTTGTATCTAATAGTATAGAAATAATGGAGAAGTCAGATGTTGAGGATTTACAGTTATTTCAGCAAAATATAATACAAATCTGTACAGAAATGATGAAAGGGGATAGACCAAGAGGTTGACCTAGACAGCAGTGGTGAGACAACCTAGAGAAAGATATATGCGCTCAGTTGCCAAGAAAAGGTCAGAAATGGAGAGGAATGGAGACATGTCTAGCCTGCAGCAATGAGCCTTAGTGGCTCATAAAACTGCAGAATTCACCAGCTGCACAAAAAAGAAGAAGATGATACAGATATTTATGAAATGTACAATTCGATGAAGTGATGAAGTTCTTACCAAGTACTTTCATAATAATTAAAGTACTGAAGAGAAATTACAGCACAGTTATGGTGTATAAAGTTTTGAGAATGCTTATTATGATTAATGTGTTTGGAAAATCCTTGATGATTAAAGTGTTATGAAATCTATGGTAGAGTTCTGAGAAATCTTAGATGACTAAAGTGTTGAATAATCTATGGTAAAGGTGTGAGAAATCTTGGATGATTAAAATTGTGAGAAATCTATGGTAAAGTTGTGAGATATTGTAGATGATTAAAATGTTGAGAAATATTATGATGATCAAAGTGTTCAGAAGTCTAAAAGGTATATAACAATGTCTGAAAGTGCTTAGAAACATCACCAATGTAAATAACAGTGATTAAAATATTAAGTCTCATGCTGCTTAAATTATTGACAAATTATATAATAAAAAAATTGACAAACTTCACAGCATATGAAGTACTGAAAAATGTAAAAGAATGTGTAGAAATAATAATTATGTGAAAACAGAATATTTCTCTCCTTGCAGTTGAAATAGAGCAAGGCAGAGATGGAGAGTGGTACTCTATCTTCCCTGTGGAGAACGAAGCTCTCATTTACAAGAACTGGGAGGACGACATCATCTGGGATGCTGAGGTTGTTGGCAGTTTTAAACTGCTGTACATACTAAAAATAAACATTACATCATTTCTTGGTAAAATATGGTGGCCGACGTGAATGATAACAAAAAGTGTTCATGTATCTTGGGTTTTTTCAGTAGTGTAAGAGTTGTTATTGTATTATTTTTAATTTGTTGTTATTTTAACTTACTGTTATTTTAAAACAGGTTATTTTAATTTTTCCCTTGTTTATGTTTGTGTGAACTAAGTTATACGGGTTTAGAGCAATGAAAACTGCTTAACTTATAAGAAAAGAGCAGTTAACATTTCTTAAACCTGTCATGAGAAGACAAGTTAGAGAACATGATAATGACTGAGAAATTGAAAGGGAAAAGGAAGACAGGGGATGCCAAGAGAAGACGAGCTCTCACCTGGGATCCCCAGGGAAAGAGGAAACACCCAGTGAAGGAGCCTTGAAGCAGAGATAAAAAAAAGATGGATTACACCTGGAGACAGATAGAAGAAGCAGCCCAGGATAGAAATAAGTGGAGAACCCTTGTTGATGGCCTATGCCCCAGGGGTAAAGAAGTTGAGGAAGGGAAGGAAGGAAGGCAAGAGAAAACTGTCATTTGGCTGATCAGGTGATGTAGAAAAAGAACAGCATTTGAATCGATCAGAGATAACAGAGATCACACAGAACAAAGAAGCTAGTGCTGTTTGACACTGCACGTGATGAAAATGATGATGGCCAGGTTTTTAGATCTGAGAGAGAACTGACTCCACAGAAAACAGTTAATATAGTGTTTTAGGCTACCAGGACAAAAAAATTTCTGTAATCTCATGACTAGAGAAAGGATTACATTCAGGTCATGCTGCATAGACTTAAGATGGCCATTTAGTTGCCAGTTTTGGGGTTTGCTGTCATCATTCATCTGACGACTCCCAGGTATATGAGAAGTTTAACAGTTTTGACAGAAATGGCAGAAATCTGTAGCAGTTGCAGGAGAACCTCAGTCCTCAGCTTGTCGGAAAATATATTGTTCCTGGCAGTTCTGAAAGATGACTGTTACGGCTCTTTTTTAACCTCTGCAGCTGCACGCTCTTTAACAAATAAAGCTGTTTCTACTTTTGTTTTAAATATTCTTAACATTTTTGTCTTAAAAGACAGTATTGAAAGTCTTTATTTATTTATTTTTTTTTTTAAACGCATATAGTTGGAATAAGTCTCATGTCCTGGTCATACTGTTAATCAAGGACAACAAATTAGCCTTAAGGCGAGCTACAAGGGCTACATCATAGGAAACTATGATCAGTGCTTTAGTTGCTGACATCTTGACTCTGAGCTTGGCTAAGGGACTGGAACTTGCAACACAAGTGTAGTTTGCTGTTGTAGTGGCAAATTAGGCCCATCAAACATTGGTAGAACAGCCCATGAAAGATGCTCCTAGGTATAGTAATACCTGACAAATTTCACGAGAGCATAACATCTGCCAGATTCTAGACCACATCGCAATTTCTAAAGGTCTTTGTAGTTTCGTAATATGAATAAATTATAATGAGAGCACAGTAATAAATCCCAGGCGAGAAATTTAAAGGAAAATTTTAAATTTGTATTTGATGAAAGAAGAGGAGATTAGAGTCCACAGGAAATCAAAGGCAGACTGATAGGTATATTTATATTAATGTTTCTGTGTTCGTTCCCAGAACATGGATTTTATACCGAGTCCCAAAGTTCTGACGTTGGACGCTAATGATGAGAACATTATACTTGAGATCCCGGATGATGTGGATCCCAACCAGCAGCTAGAACAGGATACAGGAACAAAGAAAGAGAAGGTGATACAGTCCACTCTGTTTAATAGCAGAGTTGTTTTGCTTACTTTTTAAAATTTTATTTTTCTTGCCGTTTTTCTTTTCGTTTGAATTAAATTGGGTTTTTGTAACTAAGGGATCAGAGAAATCTGAGGTGGTTCACAGAAAAATGGTGTGGGAAAGTAAAATGGAAGAAAACAAGGCCGTTGGGTCTTTATTTTGCCTGTTTATTGTCCATGTTTCATTTCTGCAGGGCAAGATAACTCGGTAAAGTATTTTAATACATTTTTCTGTTATTCATTGATATTAATGGATTATGCTGAATGTTTTCTGTATATAAATAATTGGTTATTAGTCCAGTCATTTCATTGATATTTTTGAAGATCTTCACTGCATCAGAGAAGGTAAAATAGATCGTCGGTCTGAATAGAAAGTCTGAATGTTAAGATTATGTTTTTTGCACATCATGGAGAGCATTAAAACCCATAAGGTATCAAAATACAAGTATATCGAAGGTTTTAACGTAATGCCAAATGGTAGATGGATGTAGGCAGCCATGGAGGGTTATCATTGGCCTCAGAGTTCGTGACCTAAAAAAAAAAAAGGGTAAGAATAGATGCTGAGTTTGAGGATAATATGCACTGTTGTCAGAGATCTTCAGAATCAGTAGGCATTCAGCATTCGATGAGAGATGTCACTGCTATTATTTGTAAACTGTATGGTTGAGTTGTTGTGGTTTTTAAAGTGTCATCTTCGCTGATTCCTGGGTAAGTTCTTATTTTCTTGTTGTGTAGACATTTCTTTTCTTCTTTGTTTACAGGAGAGTTTGAGAAAGAGCAAAATTTTGCTTGGAAAAGCGGGCATTCTGAAGGATGGCAATGACGAGAATGAAGAGGTGATGTTAAGTTTTGCTTGTTGCAGTGTACAGAGCAAATCTGCCTGACTTTTCAGTTATTATTTTCATTAACGTGAAGAAAACTTGAACAGCGTCTCATGTTTGTGATGGTAGTTTTTATGTCAGTGTCATGTTTTCCCCTTTATGCGCAGTTGCTGTGTACATGATGTACTCAAGTGTGCCTCTCCCTGCAGCATATGTTTTTTTTTCTGAGGCAGTTTCTCTGAT
This sequence comes from Achatina immaculata, assembly GCA_009760885.1. Taxonomy (NCBI): domain Eukaryota; kingdom Metazoa; phylum Mollusca; class Gastropoda; order Stylommatophora; family Achatinidae; genus Lissachatina; species Lissachatina immaculata. The sequence goes on along the minus strand of CM019700.1, from coordinate 42,910,943 downwards.
ATGTCTATCAGGTACCTGTGTTTAAAGCTGGCTTGACCAAAGCACATTGGTAGAGCATCTCTAGTCCTTAGCTTTTATATAATTAAACAGTCCACTGTTGACTGTACTGCTCCTGTGCTGTTTTTTCTTCTGAGTGATCTTTGTGATGAATTGGATGAATCGGGACAGGTACAAATTCACTGGCTTGGTGCTGTTGTTGAATAGCATAACCAGCAAGTGGGGCATTTTATATGTTACTCATTTTGTACAGGGCAGAATGGTCCTGTGTTGAGGATATTAGTTTCTCATTCAGGAAGTATGGGTTTGAGTCACGGTAAGTTCTTGGGGAAGTTGAGTTCTTTCCAGACCAAATGTTTACGGAGAATTAGAAAAATATTCTGGCCAAACACCATAAGAAATGACATCTTGTTGGCAGAAATGCAGATGAAGCCACTGACAGCAATTACTGAGGAAAGACGCTGGTGATGGTTGGGACATGTGCTCCGAATGACTGACAACTCACTGCCAAAAATAGCTCTAAGATAGACACCACAGGGGAACAGAAGTAAGGGTAGACCAAAAGAGACATGGAGAAGACCAACAGAGAGGATGTTGAGCAATAGAGGGCTCACCTGGGCAAGAGCAGAAAAAAGGCAAAGGACAGGCATTTGTGGAAAACCCTTGCGGAAGCCCCATGTGCCCTGGGCACTTAAGGTTCAGAGAGAGAGAGAAGTTCTTGGGGGGAGGGGGGTTTCTGTCAGGAGCAAAATTAGAAGTCCAGCTCTCTCGTGAGTTATTACCTTGTCAAGGTGAGAGAGCTTGTGTATCCCCATAACCCAAAGAGCTATGCTGGTGGGAGCAACAGGTCCTGGCAGGGCCACCCAGGTCTGAGGGTAGGGGCCAGACAAAGCACAGCCCAAACCCTGTTGCCGTGCAGGGTAGCTGGGGCCAGACAAAGCACAGCCCAAACCCTGTTGCCGTGCAGGGTAGCTGGGGCCAGACAAAGCACAGCCCAAACCCTGTTGCCGTGCAGGGTAGCTGGGGCCAGACAAAGCACAGCCCAAACCCTGTTGCCGTGCAGGGTAGCTGGGGCCAGACAAAGCACAGCCCAAACCCTGTTGCCGTGCAGGATAGCTGGGGCCAGACAAAGCACAGCCCAAACCCTGTTGCCGTGCAGGGTAGCTGGGGCCAGACAAAGCACAGCCCAAACCCTGTTGCCGTGGAGGGTAGCTGGGGCCAGACAAAGCACAGCCCAAACCCTGTTGCCGTGGAGGGTAGCTGGGGCCAGACAAAGCACAGCCCAAACCCTGTTGCCGTGGAGGGTAGCTGGGGCCAGACAAAGCACAGCCCAAACCCTGTTGCCGTGGAGGGTAGCTGGGGCCAGACAAAGCACAGCCCAAACCCTGTTGCCGTGGAGGGTAGCTGGGGCCAGACAAAGCACAGCCCAAACCCTGTTGCCGTGGAGGGTAGCTGGGGCCAGACAAAGCACAGCCCAAACCCTGTTGCCGTGGAGGGTAGCTGGGGCCAGACAAAGCACAGCCCAAACCCTGTTGCCGTGGAGGTAGCTGGGGCCAGACAAAGCACAGCCCAAACCCTGTTGCCGTGGAGGGTAGCTGGGGCCAGACAAGCACAACCCAAACCCTGTTGCCGTTCAGGGTAGCTGGGGCCAGACAAAGCACAACCCAAACCCTGTTGCCGTGCAGGGTAGCTGGGGCCAGACAAAGCACAACCCAAACCCTGTTGCCGTGCAGGGTAGCTGGGGCCAGACAAAGCACAACCCAAACCCTGTTGCCGTTCAGGGTAGCTGGGGCCAGACAAAGCACAACCCAAACCCTGTTGGCGTGCAGGATAGCTGGGGCCAGACAAAGCACAACCCAAACCCTGTTGCCGTGCAGGATAGCTGGGGACAGACAAAGCATAACCCAAACCCTGTTGGCGTGCAGGATAGCTGGGGACAGACAAAGCATAACCCAAACCCTGTTGGCATGCAGGATAGCTGGGGACAGACAAAGCATAACCCAAACCCTGTTGGCGTGCAGGATAGCTGGGGACAGACAAAGCATAACCCAAACCCTGTTGCCGTGCAGGGTAGCTGGGGACAGACAAAGCATAACCCAAACCCTGTTGCCGTGCAGGGTAGCTGGGGCCAGACAAAGCACAGCCCAAACCCTGTTGGCGTGCAGGATAGCTGGGCACAGGCAAAGGGTACGGAAGCAGACCTGAAGGAAATGTGCTGAAGATGAATGTGTTGAGCACAGATTCAGTGGATTGTCCGTACACTCCCAGATATTGCAGACTGTATGAAGTAAGCCTGGCCTGCGAGACTGAATATGGATCGACTGCTACAAGACCATTGCCAGAATATGAAAAAAAACAAACCAAAATGACTTTAATTTAGGTGGCGGTTGCTATGTTTACATGATCTATCACTTCATCGGTGAATGATTACCATGTTGCACTTTCATTAGACATCATCATCTTCTTCTTCTTCGTACATATTTCCTGTCTATACCTCTGTCCTGTCTCTTGGATAAATTTCACTGTTTTGGTTTTTTTTTTGTAACTCATGTATGGAACCGTAGAGCTTATCTTCTTTGCTGGTTTCACTGGGCCAGTTATTTCTTCTCAGTGTCTCATAGTTGGTACAGCTTTGGAGAATGTGTTCCACACCCATTAGACATAAAAAAATGTTTCCTTTTAAGTAGTTTATAATTTAGACTTTTTTTCTCTCTCTCCCTCTTTTTTTTTTTTAAAAAAAAATTTCTATTAACATTTTTTTCAGGTTTTATTATACACAGGGTTTATCTTGAAAGCAGCATGTATACAGCCACCATCTTCTGTGACGGCCAGAGAAACAAATGATGAGGTCTTCAGAGAAGTGTCAGAATAATGAAGACCGGTTAAATATGTAGAAAATGACATATTATTAGATGATGGAAGTTGGAGAATTTGTTAATGACTAGAAAATTCAAGGCAAAAACCTCAGTAGACTGACAGAATGGCATGGAAGAAGGGAACCATTTGAACTGATTGGAAATGTCAAGGATCACACATGATGAAGAATCTTGATCGCCAGCACTATCCGACACATAGCATGTAATGAATGAATGAACGAACCCTCTGTGATTCCTATATTTCCAAATCGTTGTGCAGTGGCTGTAAAACTCATTTAACAGAACCAGAGAGATAAGAAAGAAAGAATAGCTTGTTTTTTTTTTTTTTTTTGTACCAATAAACTATGGGCCGGCTAGCATAGTGGTTAGAGCACTCGTCTAGCAACCAAATGGTCGAGGGTTCGAATCCCCAGCTGAGCGGGATTTTTTTTCCGACCAATACGGCCCTGAGGTCGACCCAGCCTCGTAAAATGGGTACCAGAGAAAATCTGGGAAGTAAAGGCAGCGAGGAAAGGAACTGGTCACCCTACCTCACACGCTGATGACCCAGCATAATGAGGTCTCTAACGCTTCACCCCCTACGGCATTTGAAATGCTATGGGACTATCTTTACTTTTTTACCAATAAACTACAGTGAAATTGCTAGGGTTAACTTTGTCTAGCAGTGACCACTATGGTATCAGATTTAAATGCGGAAGATTTACTGCTTTTTTAAAAAAAAATAATAATTATCTACAACCCAAACCCTGTTGCCGTTCAGGGTAGCTGGGGCCAGACAAAGCACAACCCAAACCCTGTTGGCGTGCAGGATAGCTGGGGCCAGACAAAGCACAACCCAAACCCTGTTGCCGTGCAGGATAGCTGGGGACAGACAAAGCATAACCCAAACCCTGTTGGCGTGCAGGATAGCTGGGGACAGACAAAGCATAACCCAAACCCTGTTGGCATGCAGGATAGCTGGGGACAGACAAAGCATAACCCAAACCCTGTTGGCGTGCAGGATAGCTGGGGACAGACAAAGCATAACCCAAACCCTGTTGCCGTGCAGGGTAGCTGGGGACAGACAAAGCATAACCCAAACCCTGTTGCCGTGCAGGGTAGCTGGGGCCAGACAAAGCACAGCCCAAACCCTGTTGGCGTGCAGGATAGCTGGGCACAGGCAAAGGGTACGGAAGCAGACCTGAAGGAAATGTGCTGAAGATGAATGTGTTGAGCACAGATTCAGTGGATTGTCCGTACACTCCCAGATATTGCAGACTGTATGAAGTAAGCCTGGCCTGCGAGACTGAATATGGATCGACTGCTACAAGACCATTGCCAGAATATGAAAAAAAACAAACCAAAATGACTTTAATTTAGGTGGCGGTTGCTATGTTTACATGATCTATCACTTCATCGGTGAATGATTACCATGTTGCACTTTCATTAGACATCATCATCTTCTTCTTCTTCGTACATATTTCCTGTCTATACCTCTGTCCTGTCTCTTGGATAAATTTCACTGTTTTGGTTTTTTTTGTAACTCATGTATGGAACCGTAGAGCTTATCTTCTTTGCTGGTTTCACTGGGCCAGTTATTTCTTCTCAGTGTCTCATAGTTGGTACAGCTTTGGAGAATGTGTTCCACACCCATTAGACATAAAAAAATGTTTCCTTTTAAGTAGTTTATAATTTAGACTTTTTTTCTCTCTCTCCCTCTTTTTTTTTTTTAAAAAAAAATTTCTATTAACATTTTTTTCAGGTTTTATTATACACAGGGTTTATCTTGAAAGCAGCATGTATACAGCCACCATCTTCTGTGACGGCCAGAGAAACAAATGATGAGGTCTTCAGAGAAGTGTCAGAATAATGAAGACCGGTTAAATATGTAGAAAATGACATATTATTAGATGATGGAAGTTGGAGAATTTGTTAATGACTAGAAAATTCAAGGCAAAAACCTCAGTAGACTGACAGAATGGCATGGAAGAAGGGAACCATTTGAACTGATTGGAAATGTCAAGGATCACACATGATGAAGAATCTTGATCGCCAGCACTATCCGACACATAGCATGTAATGAATGAATGAACGAACCCTCTGTGATTCCTATATTTCCAAATCGTTGTGCAGTGGCTGTAAAACTCATTTAACAGAACCAGAGAGATAAGAAAGAAAGAATAGCTTGTTTTTTTTTTTTTTTTTGTACCAATAAACTATGGGCCGGCTAGCATAGTGGTTAGAGCACTCGTCTAGCAACCAAATGGTCGAGGGTTCGAATCCCCAGCTGAGCGGGATTTTTTTTCCGACCAATACGGCCCTGAGGTCGACCCAGCCTCGTAAAATGGGTACCAGAGAAAATCTGGGAAGTAAAGGCAGCGAGGAAAGGAACTGGTCACCCTACCTCACACGCTGATGACCCAGCATAATGAGGTCTCTAACGCTTCACCCCCTACGGCATTTGAAATGCTATGGGACTATCTTTACTTTTTTACCAATAAACTACAGTGAAATTGCTAGGGTTAACTTTGTCTAGCAGTGACCACTATGGTATCAGATTTAAATGCGGAAGATTTACTGCTTTTTTAAAAAAAATAATAATTATCTCCCATTTCTGTCATGTAGGTGAGTTCAGCAGTAAATGCCAAGGATGTGTTTAACCTGTCGAATGATGAATACTACAGTCCAAAGCAAATGGATAATGCTCTGAGACCAAACATTGGTACATCTGTCATTCAGGTTAGATTTAGTCGATGTGCCGTTTTGCTGGGTTATTTTACATCTTTTGTTTGTTATAAATCAGTATCATTTGATTACATAATGATTGGCTTGCAGTTTTTAACTTGAATTATGAGCAGCCCGTGTTTGATGTGTTGAGCACAAAATTAGAAATTTAAATGATTAGGATTTGCAAATAGTATTCCTATAATAGCCATCTGTGGAACACTTGATGGCCAGACGAAGCACAGCCCAAACCCTGTTGCCGTGCAGGGTAGCTGGGGCCAGACGAAGCACAGCCCAAACCCTGTTGCCGTGCAGGGTAGCTGGGGCCAGACGAAGCACAGCCCAAACCCTGTTGCCGTGCAGGGTAGCTGGGGCCAGACGAAGCACAGCCCAAACCCTGTTGCCGTGCAGGGTAGCTGGGGCCAGACGAAGCACAGCCCAAACCCTGTTGCCGTGCAGGGTAGCTGGGGCCAGACGAAGCACAGCCAAACCCTGTTGCCGTGCAGGATAGCTGGGGACAGACAAAGCACACCCCAAACCCTGTTGTCGTGCAGGATAGCTGGGGACAGACAAAGGTTACGGAAGCAGACCTGAAGGAAATGTGCTGAAGATGAATGTGTTGAGCACAGATTCAGTGGATTGTCCGTACACTCCCAGATATTGCAGACTGTATGAAGTAAGCCTGGCCTGCGAGACTGAATATGGATCGACTGCTACAAGACCATTGCCAGAATATGAAAAAAAAAACCAAAATGACTTTAATTTAGGTGGCGGTTGCTATGTTTACATGATCTATCACTTCATCGGTGAATGATTACCATGTTGCACTTTCATTAGACATCTTCTTCTTCATACATATTTCCTGTCTATACCTCTGTCCTGTCTCTTGGATAAATTTCACCGTTTTTTTTTTTTTGTAACTCATGTATGGAACCGTAGAGCTTATCTTCTTTGCTGGTTTCACTGGGCCAGTTATTTCTTCTCAGTGTCTCATAGTTGGTACAGCTTTGGAGAATGTGTTCCACACCCATTAGACATAAAAAAATGTTTCCTTTTAAGTAGTTTATAATTTAGACTTTTTTTCTCTCTCTCCCTCTTTTTTTTTTTTTTTAAAAAAAATTTCTATTAACATTTTTTTCAGGTTTTATTATACACAGGGTTTATCTTGAAAGCAGCATGTATACAGCCACCATCTTCTGTGACGGCCAGAGAAACAAATGATGAGGTCTTCAGAGAAGTGTCAGAATAATGAAGACCGGTTAAATATGTAGAAAATGACATATTATTAGATGATGGAAGTTGGAGAATTTGTTAATGACTAGAAAATTCAAGGCAAAAACCTCAGTAGACTGACAGAATGGCATGGAAGAAGGGAACCATTTGAACTGATTGGAGACGTCAAGGATCACACATGATGAAGAATCTTGATCGCCAGCACTATCCGACACATAGCATGTAATGAATGATTGAACGAACCCTCTGTGATTCCTATATTTCCAAATAGTTGTGCAGTGGCTGTAAAACTCATTTAACAGAACCAGAGAGATGAGAAAAAAAGAATAGCTTGTTTTTTTGTTTTTTTTGTTTTGTACCAATAAACTACAGTGAAATTGCTAGGGTTAACTTTGTCTAGCAGTGACCACTATGGTATCAGATTTAAATGCGGAAGATTTACTGCTTTTTTAAAAAAAAATAATAATTATCTCCCATTTCTGTTATGTAGGTGAGTTCAGCAGTAAATGCCAAGGATGTGTTTAACCTGTCGAATGATGAATACTACAGTCCAAAGCAAATGGATAATGCTCTGAGACCAAACATTGGTACATCTGTCATTCAGGTTAGATTTAGTCGATGTGCCGTTTTGCTGGGTTATTTTACATCTTTTGTTTGTTATAAATCAGTATCATTTGATTACATAATGATTGGCTTGCAGTTTTTAACTTGAATTATGAGCAGCCCGTGTTTGATGTGTTGAGCACAAAATTAGAAATTTAAATGATTAGGATTTGCAAATAGTATTCCTATAATAGCCATCTGTGGAACACTTGATGGACAGAGGAAGAGCAGTTGACCAAGAGCAACTTGATAAAGAGGTTGAAATGGACAGGATGCTGTGCAGACATGGTGGCACCATACAAAGGTTACGGAAGCAGACCTGAAGGAAATGTGCTGAAGATGAATGTGTTGAGCACAGATTCAGTGGATTGTCCGTACACTCCCAGATATTGCAGACTGTATGAAGTAAGCCTGGCCTGCGAGACTGAATATGGATCGACTGCTACAAGACCATTGCCAGAATATGAAAAAAAAAACCAAAATGACTTTAATTTAGGTGGCGGTTGCTATGTTTACATGATCTATCACTTCATCGGTGAATGATTACCATGTTGCACTTTCATTAGACATCTTCTTCTTCATACATATTTCCTGTCTATACCTCTGTCCTGTCTCTTGGATAAATTTCACCGTTTTTTTTTTTTTGTAACTCATGTATGGAACCGTAGAGCTTATCTTCTTTGCTGGTTTCACTGGGCCAGTTATTTCTTCTCAGTGTCTCATAGTTGGTACAGCTTTGGAGAATGTGTTCCACACCCATTAGACATAAAAAAATGTTTCCTTTTAAGTAGTTTATAATTTAGACTTTTTTTCTCTCTCTCCCTCTTTTTTTTTTTTTTAAAAAAAATTTCTATTAACATTTTTTTCAGGTTTTATTATACACAGGGTTTATCTTGAAAGCAGCATGTATACAGCCACCATCTTCTGTGACGGCCAGAGAAACAAATGATGAGGTCTTCAGAGAAGTGTCAGAATAATGAAGACCGGTTAAATATGTAGAAAATGACATATTATTAGATGATGGAAGTTGGAGAATTTGTTAATGACTAGAAAATTCAAGGCAAAAACCTCAGTAGACTGACAGAATGGCATGGAAGAAGGGAACCATTTGAACTGATTGGAGACGTCAAGGATCACACATGATGAAGAATCTTGATCGCCAGCACTATCCGACACATAGCATGTAATGAATGATTGAACGAACCCTCTGTGATTCCTATATTTCCAAATAGTTGTGCAGTGGCTGTAAAACTCATTTAACAGAACCAGAGAGATGAGAAAAAAAGAATAGCTTGTTTTTTTGTTTTTTTTGTTTTGTACCAATAAACTACAGTGAAATTGCTAGGGTTAACTTTGTCTAGCAGTGACCACTATGGTATCAGATTTAAATGCGGAAGATTTACTGCTTTTTTAAAAAAAAATAATAATTATCTCCCATTTCTGTTATGTAGGTGAGTTCAGCAGTAAATGCCAAGGATGTGTTTAACCTGTCGAATGATGAATACTACAGTCCAAAGCAAATGGATAATGCTCTGAGACCAAACATTGGTACATCTGTCATTCAGGTTAGATTTAGTCGATGTGCCGTTTTGCTGGGTTATTTTACATCTTTTGTTTGTGATAGGTTATAAATCAGTATCATTTGATTACATAATGATTGGCTTGCAGTTTTTAACTTGAATTATGAGCAGCCCGTGTTTGATGTGTTGAGCACAAAATTAGAAATTTAAATGATTAGGATTTGCAAATAGTATTCCTATAATAGCCGTCTGTGGAACACTTGATGGACAGAGGAAGAGCAGTTGACCAAGAGCAACTTGATAAAGAGGTTGAAATGGACAGGATGCTGTGCAGACATGGTGGCACCATACAAAGGTTGGTACAAGACCATGAAAAGTGGAGAGAATTCATTGGCACCCTGCAAGCACCATAAGCTGTGCTGGATGTTGATCAGTGGAGTATGCAGCATCCAGTGCACCACATGGTGTCTTGTGTACTGGATGTTGATCAGTGGAGTATGCAGCATCCAGTGCACCATATGGTGTCTTGTGTACTGGATGTTGATCAGTGGAGTTTCAGCATCCAGTGCACCACATGGTGTCTTGTGTACTGGATGTTGATCAGTGGAGTATTCAGCATCCAGTGCACCACATGGTGTTTTGTGTACTGGATGTTGATCAGTGGAGTATTCAGCATCCAGTGCACCACATGGTGTCTTGTGTACTGGATGTTGATCAGTGGAGTATGCAGCAACCAGTGCACCACATGTTGTCTTGTGTACTGGATGTTGATCAGTGGATTATTCAGCATCCAGTGCACCACATGGTGTCTTGTGTACTGGATGTTGATCAGTGGAGTATGCAGCAACTAGTGCACCACATGATGTCTTGTTTACTGGATGTTGATGGATTAAATAATCAGCATACAGTACACCTCATGGCATCCTATGTATTGGATGTTGATGGATTAAATAATCAGCATACAGTACACCTCATGGCATCCTATGTATTGGATGTTGATGGATTAAATAATCAACATACAGTATGTCACATGGTGTCTTGTTTACTGGATGTTGATGAATATTCCAGGATATGGGTGATTGGATGGGCTTTCCCATGATAGTAGAGCCCATATCTTAAGTCCTGGCTAGATAAAGGAGTCACTTTGGTAACTCTTAATTGACATGATGACTTTGAGTTCTGCAGCAGCTGGTGACAGCTTCTAGTCTGCCAAAGATACAAAAGCTTACAATCTTGCATGTTTATCAGTGTTTAGAAGCATGTGGATGTGTTATGAGAGTTAATTTTCGAACAGCTGAAGTGATTAATGACCGTACTATAATTTATGAATCAGTGCTTTTCTGTGTTCCATTTCTACAGCATTCCACACCTGCAGCAGAACTAAGGCAGCCTTTCTTCCCTACCCACATGGGTCCTGGCAAGTTGCGAACATTCCATCGACCGCCTCTTAAGAAATACTCTCATGGTCCTCTGTCCTCGTTTGGTCCTCATCCAGTGCACAGTCTGAATAAGGTCATAAAGAGGAAGGCCAAGGTAACTTGTTCGAATCACATCTCAGGTTTAATATGAATCTAATGCTTCACTTAAGGTTTGACATGAGTCTAATGCAGTGTTGCCTCTAAGTTTTGTGATTTGTGCACAAAATTTTGAATCGGTGTGTAAGTATATTAAAAAAATAAAAATTGTGTGCAAAAGTGCACTGCAATGTCAAATTATAGAGTTTATTTGAAGTTCTTGTTAAAAAAGAAAGAAATTAAAACCCAAGAAAATCAAGAAAGCAAACCCATATATTGTTGTGATGTTTTTCTTCATTGCTATTATAGTGCAGAGTAACTGCTATTATAGCACATAGTAACGTCAGGAAAGTTAAAAAAAAATAGTAGTAGTTTTATTTTATTTTTTGTAGCATATGCAGTTTTGCATGTGGCATATTCTTTTGTGTTTGTGGCCAGGCTGCTAGTGCTACTTAAAAAGAAACATTGGTCTCATGTCTTCTATGAGTTTAGCATGTTCACTTGATGGCAGTTTAATGGATCTGTAACTAATTTTAGCGCATTCATGTGCGTTCATCTGCCATGAACTATTTAAATGGCTTTTCAAGATATTAAAATGAAATTGTTCAGTTACTGTATATAGTTTTTTCAGTGATTGTGAAATCATAATTTTAAATTGCCAAAAAAAAAAAAAAATGCAAAAAAGGGGGTATCAAGTCATTTCTTGGTAAAATATCAAAAAATGTTCAGTTGTAATGTTATTGATATTGTTTGATAGGTTAAGAGTTAAAGGAAAAGGAAGATACTCTGTTTTAAAATTTATGTTTAGCTCCATTTGGCCGTTTTATTTACTTTCTCATTTCCCCCCTCTTTAGTTTCTAGCCCATGTGTGATATTTATAAGATATAGTTTGATAAATATGATGTGTACTTGACAGTATTTGTAACATAGTCAAAAAATATCTACAGAGGATGTCATTTATATATAGTTTGTTTCTGACACGATCTGCTCATTTTAGAAAACTTTGACGGGGGATTATAAAGTTGAATTTGATTTAATTTGTCAGTCTGACAAGAGAACGTTTGATTTTAGAGCTGGCAAGCCTCGTGAAGCTAAATTACTGGGCATAAGATCCCTTGACGAGGTTGAAAAACTCACCAAAAATAGCACCAAAAAAAAAATGGTGAACTACAGTTTTACATATATGATGTATATGTCTTCAGATGAGAGAACAAGAGAGGCAAACTTTTGGCGGTGGAGAGATTTTCTTCATGAGGACCCTGCAGGACCTTACGGGTATGGATGGGGAGCTGATCCTAGCAGAATATTCAGAGGAGTATCCTCCTTTGATGATGCAGGTTGGGATGGCATCGAAAGTCAAGAATTATTATAAGAGGGTTTGTATATTTGTTGTTATTTTTCACTGTCTTTTCCTTTTGTTAGTACCGTGCTTTTCAGAGTTACGTGGATATTGTCTTCTTCATTGTTGTTGTTCGCTGTGATACCAATACCAATCTTTTTAACAAATGCAGCATTTTATCTCTGGTTTTCAGCATTGCTGCAGAGCTTCTCCAGTAGGGGGCTGAGTGGGTTGTATAGTTGGCAGCTGTCATGGATATTGACAGAAAGATTTGCCTAAAGTGCAGGTCATTTGGATAGGGTTGTTGTATCAGGTGAGGTGGGGAAGAAGGTAAGGCAGGAAATGCGAGGAAACTGTTCAGTCTTAACTCAGAACTTGGATACTTCTTGCTGAGGTCAACTAGCCCTGATGGTAAAGTATTGGTGGAATCATTCACAACAGATACCATAAGGATGATGATGATGATGATGAAGACGAAGAAAGTATTAAGATACATAACACTGCACCATGTAGATGCTTATACAGAGGCTATTCCAAAATCAGCTTCTGATTGACTGGTTAAAAAAAAAAAAGGTCAAAAGTAGAGAAACAATTTTATTATGTATAAACTTTTCATACATGACTGCATTACTTTTCCATAATCATCATCCAGAGTCTGGCATTTGTTCATTTGATGTAACATGACACCAGTGTTTGCAGTCCTTAGTTAAAAGAACAGCACCACCAAGGTGTCCAGCCAGGTATCCATGAGCTCCTTGTTAGTTTAATTCTCATAAGCCAACCAGCCCTTCATCTTGCTGGAGAGTTTGTAATTGCATGACACCGAACCTGGCCTGTAGGGTAGTGGTGGTTGGTCAGAATACGCGCCTGTTGAGTGAATGAATCCGCTAATCGGTTACCTGCCGCGCCGCCCCCCCCCCCATAGTACCCATGGTAAATATTGTGGCCAGTGCACTCGCTGGTGACCAAAACGTCTCAAGTTTGATTCCCCACTGGGGCGGAAATTTTTTCATACCAGCCAGCGATGGGGTTTTACCTATATTGAAGAAGTGGATATAAAGGGGTTTCCTCTGTGAAAGTAGTGAGTCTAAGTGTTGACCTCACTACCACATAGTGCTGTGGCTTATAAATGTGAAGGTGCAAACTGCTTCAGATATGCTAGATAATGTGTCAAGTTGGTAAATTGACCTGATTTTGAAAATTCCTAGTTCTTTACATAGCAGAATGCAAACTGTCTAGGACTAAATATTGCACTTTTATAGTCAGCCGAGTTTTCATTTATTGTAAATTTGAGTTATAAATAATCAGAGGAAAAGTAAACTTTTTTTTTCTTATGGTAAACAAAAGAGGCATACAGTCTTGCAGTTGCCCTTGTGTTGAATGTGCACCCAATAAAAGTTATTATTTTAATTATTAATTTATGATAGTTTTAAAATTTGCGTTGGCCGTATTTCCATTCTTTTGTCATCAAATTGAAATTTAATATGTGGAAAGAACTTTCTGCCATTAATCCTGTCAATCGGTGGGCTATAGTACATGTAATATAAAGTTCAGTTCGTTCATGAAGCACATAAGTTTTTGTGATAAGCATGTGGTGTTGTTAAATGAAAATGAACAATCCCTGTTTTCTAAAATTCTTTCCAGAAACCGGGCAAGGACTCAAACCCGCCAGCTTACAAGTATGGAGAACTGGCCTATGCCCACACGTCACCTTTCATCGGAGCTCTCAAACCCGGCAACTGTCAGCAGGCACTGGAAAACAACATGTTCCGGTCTCCCATCTATGAACATGTAATGCCTGCCACAGATTTTCTTGTCATCCGAACAAGACATGGGTTAGTACGGAATTGCTTTCAGAAAGTTTTAATGTTATTGTTGAAGGATTTTCCGCGACATCTCTTGGCAGCTGGGACCAACGAAGTGTGGATATTCTTATGTCTTAAAGAAACTTTATGCAGGGTATGTGAGACCTGTTCTTCTGGAGTGCCGGATAACAGCATGAGAACAGCTGCAAAATCAAACTTTGACAAGTCCAGTCTCCAGAATCAGGCACTGAGGTTCGTCAAGGGGGGCATGGGAGCCTCACCTAGAGAAGATCACATTCCTTGAACCAGCAGGGCACAGAAGAGACTGCAGAGTCCAAAGACAGGCAGAAAAATTTAAAGGGCTAAAAGTCCACCAAATGCACCACAAAATAAATGCCATGGGGTGGGGAAGAATACAGAGAAACAGCTTCATTACCATAACCAGGGTAAAGATCTTTGATATGGAGGCATCAGATCAGATAGGTAGTGAGCTATAGTGAATTTCATTACCTCCCAAAGCAGCTTCTTAACAAGATCCGCAGACATAGTAAACAGATCATCCCTGTCCATGTTGGCCAAGGACTCAGTCATACAACAGCTTGTCCTAGAGAGTACCACATGGAGGTGGGATAAGGTGATGAGCAGATTTTAGTTTTTCTGGTCTAGATGGCATTGATATCTTTATCATAAAGGCTTCATTGATCTGTTTCAGCGAGTTAGAAAGTGCTGCATCGTGGTATATGTTTGAATCCGTAAGTGTAATAGCTCGTCATCACAGTCATTGCTGCCAATGTCACTGTTATCATATTCCTTTGAAATTCATAATTAATAGACAATAATAAACAACAATGATATGTGCAATACTCAATGTCTCAGGCAGTGGAGCGATTATGGGAGTATCTCGTTCGCAGTGATGCCGAGAACCTAATACTAAATGCTGAATGATATTTCATTTTCTGTAACAACATTTATATTTATGAATTACTTGTCTTGAAAGCAATTTCTATTTGTCTTTGTGGATTGTGGGTGTTAAATTTGAGGTCTCACTCACCAAGTTATTTTTTAAACTTTTAACGGGACCATTTATCTGCAGATATTTTATTCGAGACATTGAGACTATTTACACGGTCGGTCAAGAGGGACCATTGATGGAGGTACCAGGACCGAACTCAAAGAGAGCCAATAATTTTGTCAGAGATTTCCTTCAGGTTAGTGTTCTTATATCTCGTGTCAGTGGTCCGAGCTTTCTTTCCCATCCAGGGTACTTCACTTAACTCGGTTATAAACTAGTCACTGTGTTAACCAGCAATTACCAATAAATTACCACTTAACAAAAAAGAAAGACTGTAACTTAGAGGTTATCGGTTTATATTATCAAAAACCTAGTTGAAAGCAAACCAGTGAAGTCGTCTGGAGGATAATTGGGCCAATAAGATGATGATACTGGACTTATATGGAAGAGAATCAGCCGGATATGAATTTGGTTCAACATTTGATTCTCTCAGCAAATAAGGTCAGGGGAAAGAAGTCACAAACATTTTCATTGATGCTTGTAAAGTGTTTTCTTCTCTTCTTTATTCGCTTCTACCATCAAGACCGTCCTGTGATCCTTCTGAATTTACTCCTGTGGTCCCTAAAAGGACCACACGAGATCCATGAGAGGACCACCAGAGGTTCAGAGTATTGCAGGGCTTGAACCTGTATTCTTGGTGGGTCTCAGAAGCAGGAATGCGTGATACCGTGGTTTTCGTTGCACTAGTTTAATCCAGAGTTGGATTTTCTCACTGGAAAACCTTAACGTGTTTTGGATATCAGCATATTCCCACTGGGTGAGAGGTGGTTGCCCATCCAGCCTAGAGTTGGACTTTCTCACCGGAAAACCTCGACGTGTTTTGGGATACCCGTGTATCCCTGCCGGGTGATAGGTGGTTGCCCATCCAGTCTCGTGTTGGACTTTCTCACCGGAAAACCTCAGCGTGATTAGGATACGCATACATCCCTGCCGGGTGAGAGGTGGTTGCCTATCTAGACTGCACTGGTCTAGTGTCTCCGACTTCAGCATTTTGTGGTTGTGACCGCTCCCCTTCCTAGTTGTGACCAGGACGGAGCTTTTGTCCAGGAGGATGAATCCTCACCACTAATAAGTTTCACCCCTGGGTTGAGCTGGTTTAGGCATATTATCCCAATATGAGCGTGTTTAGGATGTGAATGACCTTTAGAGCGGAGGTACCGTGACATGAGTAGCCATCAAGTCTCACCCCTGATTTAAGCCAGTTTAGGCATATTTCACCAGTATGGGTGAATATCGGACGTGGCCAGCCTCTAGAGCAGAGGTGCCGTGGTATGAGTAGCTCTTGCCACGAGACCACTGGACATACCGCCTAACCTTCACTTTATCCTTTCCATCACCTTTTCACATCAGCGCCACATGGCAACCCTGATTTCTTTTTCGCATTTTCTTCAGTGGCCGGGAGGAGTGTCACTCCACGTGCGGCATCCAAAGAATCTCACCAGCAGTGTGTAAAATGTTTTAATTTTACATTTAAATTTAGAAGGAAAAAAAAAAAACCGGGGTATAAAGTGCAGAATGTTGTACTGTCAAATCAGTATTTCTGAAAGTATGCCATGCAATCAGAAAGACAGGTACAAATGTACCAATTTAAAAAAAAAAAATTGCGATCACTCGTTATGAACAGTGAGAACCTGGCTGCTCCAGAAGCAGGGAAGTGAAAGACAACCAGGCATTTTGTATATTACCATGGGAAGGAAAATATACTTCCTAACAGAATATCAACATTATGTCATAATGGCAGCTTTTATTTTATTCACTTCTGACACAGTAACTGACTTTATGATGAAAACTTAAGTTACATGAGAGGAACTGTGTGGGTCTTCATTATGTGCCATAGAGTTAGGAAAAACTGAAGCCATTTGTGAGTTTAGCCTTTGCCGCCAGCTGTCTCAAGAGATGAGAGTAGTCAGATACATACTTTATCGTGCGGGGTGAAGGTGCAGTCCGATGCAGCAGTGACTGACTGATAACTGAAGGCCTGCGTCAGGGTTGACGAATCATAGCAGGCCAAGACCCTATCACACCTCTCTGGTGGTGCTCACAGAGCACAGTTGGTGTGGTCCCTATGGGTATGGAGACTGCTGAAGAAGCATTACATCTTTCCCTGCTTTGAACTGCTACAGCCCTCTCCTCATTTAGCTTGAGGTTGTGTTTCAACATCTTCACTGGATGGGCTGCAGAGAACATCAGGCTTGGATTTCCGGGGAGATGGAACAAGAACAAGAGTTCTTCATAATGGAGGTCTACTCAGTTCCCCCCAAAAAATGTTCTTGTTTTCCATTGTGATTTCTCTTGTAAGGCTCACAGAGCTGTCGGTTGTGTTGAGCTTTGTTATTGAAAGTTCCTTATGTGGACAGTTCTTCTTGATCAAGATATTTTGGGATTTGCTGGCTTAGTTCAAGTGTCCAGTGGTGAGAATGATGATGTTCTTAGTGGGAGCTGGTGGCAGTTTCTTTGTGATAAGTGATGGTGATGTTCTTTGTGGTAGGTGATCATGATGTTCTTGATAGTGATATTCTTGGTGGTAGGTGATCGTGATGTTCTTTGTGGCAGATGATCATGATGTTCTTTGTGGTAGGTGATATTCTTGGTGGTAGGTGATTGTGATGTTCTTTGTGGTAGATGATCATGATGTTCTTGGTAGTGATATTCTTGGTGGTGGGTGATTGTGATGTTCTTTGTGGTGGGTGATCATGATGTTCTTGATAGTGATATTCTTGGTGGTAGGTGATCGTGATGTTCTTTGTGGCAGATGATCATGATGTTCTTTGTGGTAGGTGATATTCTTGGTGGTAGGTGATTGTGATGTTCTTTGTGGTAGATGATCATGATGTTCTTGGTAGTGATATTCTTGGTGGTGGGTGATTGTGATGTTCTTTGTGGTGGGTGATCATGATGTTCTTGGTAGTGATATTCTTGGTGGTAAGTGATTGTGATGTTCTTTGTGGTAGATGATCATGATGTTCTTGGTAGTGATATTCTTGGTGGTAGGTGATTGTGATGTTCTTTGTGGTGGGTGATCATGATTTTCTTGGTAGTGATATTCTTGGTGGTAGATGATCATGATTTTCTTGGTAGTGATATTCTTGGTGGTAGATGATCATGATTTTCTTGGTAGTGATATTCTTGGTGGTAGATGATCGTGATATTCTTGGTGGTAGATGATCATGATTTTCTTGGTAGTGATATTCTTGGTGGTAGATGATCATGATTTTCTTGGTAGTGATATTCTTGGTGGTAGATGATCATGATTTTCTTGGTAGTGGTATTCTTGGTGGTGGGTGATTGTGATGTTCTTTGTGGTAGATGATCATGATTTTCTTGGTAGGTGATATTCTTGGTGTTGGGTGATTGTGATGTTCTTTGTGGTAGATGATCATGATTTTCTTGGTAGTGATATTCTTGGTGGTAGATGATTGTGATGTTCTTTGTGGTAGATGATCATGATTTTCTTGATAGGTGATATTCTTGGTGGTGGGTGATCATGATTTTCTGGGTAGTGATATTCTTGGTGGTGGGTGATCATGATTTTCTTGGTAGTGGGTGATCATGATTTTCTTGGTAGTGATATTCTTGGTGGTGGGTGATCATGATTTTCTTGGTAGTGATATTCTTGGTGGTGGGTGATCATGATTTTCTTGGTAGTGATATTCTTGGTTTTGGGTGATCATGATGTTCTTGGTAGTGATATTCTTGGTGGTGGGTGATCATGATTTTCTTGGTAGTGATATTCTTGGTGGTAGATGATCATGATTTTCTTGGTAGGTGATATTCTTGGTGGTGGGTGATTGTGATGTTCTTTGTAGTAGATGATCATGATTTTCTTGGTAGGTGATATTCTTGGTGGTGGGTGATTGTGATGTTCTTTGTGGTAGATGATCATGATTTTCTTGGTAGTGATATTCTTGGTGGTGGGTGATCATGATTTTCTTGGTAGTGATATTCTTGGTGGTGGGTGATCATGATTTTCTTGGTAGTGATATTCTTGGTGGTGGGTGATCATGATTTTCTTGGTAGTGATATTCTTGGTTAGTAGATGATCATGATTTTCTTGGTAGTGATATTCTTGGTGGTGGGTGATTGTGATGTTCTTTGTGGTGGGTGATCATAATGTTCTTGGTAGGTGATATTCTTGGTGGTGGGTGATTGTGATGTTCTTTGTGGTGGGTGATCATAATGTTCTTGAGGGTACATATTATTATGATGTCATGGTGATATGTGATGATGATTGTGATGTTCTTGGTGATTGATGATGATGATGATGGTAAAAGGATATCATGGATATCTTCCACCTGAGGATGTAAGATTGCTCACTCTCCTCCCAGCTAGAAGCAGTGCCAGACCACCCAGTAAGCTCTACCACCAACACAGATCTTTTTGTTTTCGTCCTCATGCTTCAGGTGTTGTATTCATTCTGCAGTTTACCTGCAGTGACCTAGTTCTGGTATCTACCAATGATATTTTTGTACATGTGCTTGGGTCTCTTAATTTTTTTCCTGATATCTTTCATATATCTTACAGGTGTTCATATACAGATTATTCTGGAAGAGCAAAGATGAGCCCCGTAGAATTAAGATGGAGGATATCAAGAAAGCATTTCTGTCACATTCAGAGAGCAGCATTAGGAAAAGGCTGAAGCTTTGTGCGGATTTTAAGAGAACAGGTAGCTATGGGAGATGGTTTATAATTTATCAGGAAGATATAAAGTACATTCATTCTTGCTTTATTAGGGCCACATGGATAGTGTAGCAGGTGGTGCATTTATTTCACATGCTAGTTGGTGGTTCAAGTCCAGCTGGAGGGGCCCAAGTCATCCAGAACTGGGTACCTGGCTCCTCTTAAAGCTGGAGAAGGGAATGTGGCCAGGTGTGATGGTGACCATATCACTTTCTAATGAGCAATCACGTCGAGGAAAACAGAATGGTTTATACCCAGATGCCTCTGTGGTATGAAGGACTGTGATTCAAAGGGGAGACTTGGCTGTGTAGTTAGAACACTCCGTTTTTTTCTCATTCGGGATTTTGAGCCGCAGCAAGGTCTAGGGTTTTTTTGTCTATAAAAGACAAAAGTAAAAACCTTGCCGTGCACACTCTGCAGCGATTGTTGCAAATAAGTGGCTGTAATCTGTTGGCGTAAAGTGCTTTTCAATCTGACACAAGGGAACTGGTATATGTGCTGTCATTGTGGTAGATCAGGGGTTAAAGGGTGGAAAGGCAGTTCAATGTTGAATGAAGCTAATTTTGATCTCTTCAAGTTCTGTATGTGTCAGCTTTCTGAGCACAGAAACCAGCAGACTAGAAACATCAGTGTCCCAGAGTGCCTAGGTAGTGGTGGGTGATTGATATGTTTTGTTATCAAAAGATGATAAAATTGTGAACTTCCATGCCAAGTCAGTCATATTTGTTCTTGTGAAAATAACATTTTTCTAGGTTTCTTGTTTAAGTGGCATTTGTTTCTCGATCCAATACATATTTTCATTCTGGTTATTGAAACATGTTAATTAATTGTAGATATTTTTGGAACTGTAGGTTGAAAGAGTTCATTATCGTATCTGTTTTAATGGCGAAAACTGTTTTAAGGGTAAAAATGTATTTTAATGTTAAAAATATATTTTAATAGTAAAGCTGTTTAATGGCAAAACTGTTTTAAGGGTAAAAATGTATTTTAATGTTAAAAATATATTTTAATAGTAAAGCTGTTTAATGGCAAAACTGTTTTAAAGGTTGGCCTGAGGACGTCTACTTTTTATTCACAGTGAAATAAAAAGCAGACATGCTCAGGCCAAGTCAGCATTCCAGACAATGAGACACATCTTGTGCAACAGATCCATATCATTGGAAACAAGATTCTGAGTACTTAAATGTTACATCGAGCCAAATTTTGTTTTATGGGTGTGAAGCATGGTCCATGAATAAGAGAGTACAGTGAAAAATGGAGGCCATGGAAATGTGGTTCATAAGAAGGATGTTGAAGGTACCATGGACAGCCAAGAAAACCAATGAAAAAATCTTAAGAGGGGCCGGAATTAAAAAGCAAATTACAGCAAAGATCAGAGGCAGATGCGAGATTTATAGAACATTTCCTGAGAAGGGAAAAATTGGAACACATTGTGACAACTGGAAAAACTGAGGGAAGAAGAGACAGGAAGACAGAGGGAGAAGTTATTGGATGGGCTGTCAGTGTGGCTAGGAAGAAAGTCACCGGTGGATCTCATAATCAATGCAAAAGACAGGGAATTGTGGAGAGAAATGATCACCTGTGCCACGTGGCACGGCACTTAGATAGTTTTAAAGGTAAAAACGTGTTTTAATGATAAAAATGTGTCTTAATGGTAAAGTTGTATAAATGCAGGCATGGACTCAAACTGGTGGGTCCTGAAACCTGACTTCAGGCTTCCGACGGAAGAAGAGATAAGGGCCATGGTGTCTCCCGAACAGTGCTGTGCTTGGTACAGCCTTATCACCGCTGAGCAGAGACTAAAGGTCAGAACCTAGTTTGTGTTTGTTCATTTATGTTTAGTTATCTTAAGTTGCTGATAGTTCATTTATGTTCATTTATTTGTTATATTTATTGTTTGTCAGTTCATTTATATGTTCAGATATTTATTATCATAAGTTACTGTTAGTTCGCTTGTGTTCAGTTATTTATCTTAAGAAGTTGTAGTCATTTCATGTCAGCACCTTGTTTCCTAAATTGCTTTCAGTTCATTTATGTTGAATTATTTGTTATCTTAAGTTGCTGTCTGTTTAGTTGCTTGTTATCTTAAATTGGTGTCTGTTCAGTTACTTGTTATCTCAAGTTGCTGTCTGTTTAGTTACTTGTTATCTCAAGTTGCTGTCTGTTTAGTTACTTGTTATCTCAAGTTGCTGTCTGTTCAGTTCCTTATTATCTTATATTGCTGTCTGTTCAGTTAGTTATCTCAAATTACTGTCTGTTCAGTCAGTTATTTTAAGTTGCTGTCTGTTCATTTACTTGTTATCTCAAGTTGCTGTCTGTTCAATTACTTGTTATCTAAGTTGCTGTCTGTTCAGTTACTTGTTATCTCAAGTTGCTGTCTGTCCAGTTACCTGTTATCCTAAAGTGTGAAGCTTGCAGAATTTATGACAGATTTTTTTAGATTTCGTGACCCAGTTCCTTACACTTTCATTGGTCGGTTATAAATAATATAACTTGGAACCTGAAACTAAAAAAACATGTCAGAATAGATGCATGGGGTTTTTCTGAAGCTTTAGTGGATGTAGGAGAAAAAAAAAAGAAATTAAAATAAATTATGCTTGTATTGATTATGGCCTTTAAAGTGTTAATCAATGTATCAGAAATTTACTAGTGGCTTTGATTGTTGGTAATTAAATATGCACAAACAGTGATCAGTTTTGTGTAAGTGTTTTAAATGACATACTGTCTGCTGTTTTAAATGACTAAATGTTTTAAGTGGCGTACTGTCCGCTATGTTTTAAATGACATATTGTGTTTTAAATAACATAACATATGCATATACTTGCACAGAAGATATCTGTTTTAAATGACATATTGTCTACTGTGTAATGTATGTATAAGCAAATGACCTACAGTGCTCGACTTTTCTGATTATTAACCACTATTTGCTGTTTGGCAAAAGTTTACTTTTACCAGTTTAAACTCATTTAAACTCATGCAGGCATATGCCGGTTGCTGTAATTGAAAGATAATTTCTGTGCAGGCATATGCCAGTTGCTGTAATTGACAGATAACTTCTGTGCAGGCATATGCCAGTTGCTGTAATTGACAGATAACTTCTTTGCAGGCATATTCCGGTTGCTGTAATTGACAGATATCTTCTGTGCAGGCATATGCTGGTTACTGTAATTGACAGATATATTCTGTGCAGGCATATCCCGGTTGCTGTGTTATGTTTCAAACGTTTTTCTCTTAGGATGCTGGTTATGGAGAGAAGTCTCTATTCTCGCCGGAAGATGAAAATGAAGAAGACACTCAGACCAAAATTGATGATGAGGTTTGTTTTATTTGCTTTCACATGCATAAAACTTTGTAAGTACTAGATGCTTTTTTTTTCCAATTTAATTTATAGTCATCAAGCTTTATGCATGTTCAGTTTTCATAATTCACTGCCCTGTATGCATCAAAATAGAGTTCCAACTCTGTCCACACACTGGTAAGCTTAGGTTTTGGTGATAGTTGTTGCAGTTATAGAAGAGATTGATCAAGAGGGTCTACTTTTTCATTGTACATTGTGCTTCTTGTAGCCCCAGAAGAAAAAGTCCAGAGTTTCACAGGAGGCATTTGATCGGACTGTCACTGTTTATTGTCCAGGAAATTTTATCATTCAGAGTATTGCGTATGTCAGTATAGTGTTCTGGTTCTCTTATCTTGTTAGAAATTAAACCATTGATGTTTATTATCTGTGGAAACCCAAGTTTCCCAGCTTATCTATGTGTGAAACATTTGTGATTAGTGTTCTCATGGAAGAAGAATAATCTTATGATGTGGTCCAGCAGGAGGTGGCACCATACCCCAACTTTCAAGCTGCTGCAGACTTGATTTACCCATGCATGTGGATTTTCTGAGTAGTGTGATGCTGTTGTTTGCCAGAAGTTATGTAAAAGTTTATGAATTCAAGTAGGCCTCGTCACATACAAGAATAACAAACCCTTGGGCACAAATATATCTTCAGTTCAGCTTACGCGAATTGTATGGAATCTCCAACCTTTGTGTGTCCGCACCTGCAAGAGAGGCGGAGGCTTCAAAGGAAATATGTCAGCTTCTCTCGTGCGTGACTCTTGGCCTGGGAATCGTGCTAGGTCCTGAACCGCAGTAGCCGGGTTTGCTCCTTCTGCTGCTTTAGGTGTACTTCTGGTCAAAATGGCGAACTGAATGGATGTCTGATTTTCAGTTATGTGCATTTCCATGATTATATGACCTTAAACATGACAAAAAGGGTAACTGAAGTGCTGAATTTGAATCGGGATGGATTCATGGAAAAATAACCGAGCTAGGTCTTTTCCAGTATCTGCTTCTCTTGATCACCTGGAATCTTGCTTTTACTTTTTTTGCTTTCTTAGCAGACCTTGTTTCCATTACAACCAGCCCTTTTATATTTTCTGTTTCTTTCTTCGGGTGTCATATTTAATTTTTCCTTTATAAATTAACAGGGCTTAGTACTGTTATAAATATATTAACAGAAACTTGACCTCTGTAGCTTATCTGAATTGAAGTTATGTGTTGAAATGTGTGAAAAATGTTAACAGTTATTGTTAACAGAGCCATGATGTGTCTGTTTTGTGAAACTTTCAGATCCGTGCTGCGCCATGGAATACCACTAGGGCTTACATTGCGGCCATGAAAGGGAAATGTTTGCTGCAACTGACTGGCCTGGCAGATCCTACAGGGTGCGGAGAAGGATTTTCGTACATTAAGGTAACTCAGAATGTTTTTGTCTTTTAAAAACAATGTTATATTAGTTACATCCCATGTAGCTAATTATTTTGCACTCTTAGGTATGCTTTTTTTTTAAAAGTATAATTGGTATACTTGTACTGAATCAAATGTGTGATAAGAATGAAAGATGGAATGTCAGATGGACCTTTGTTCAGTTCTTCACCTTTTAAAAATAAAGATAGTTACTTTTGTTGCCTGAGGTAAGGTCAGTAAACAGATTTAATTTACATGAAAGTTTCTTTGAACTTGTAGATAAGTATTTAGAAGTTGGGTAGATATCTTTCTTTCCAAGATTTCTTTAGCTTTGGTTGGCACCTTATTCATTTTTCTAAGTAGGAAACATTGTGCTTATTTTTTGTAGATATATCCACTTCTTTATATTTCTACATCATCTACATCATTTCAAGTGTTTTGAACATTATCAAGATGTGTACCTGACTTTTACAACCTTGGGATGTACAAGTTTTCACTTTTTTTTGTTGTCCTATCAAATGGGATAAATGGGAGTTGGGTGTGAGGCCAACAACCTCATCCTGAGACCCATCTAGAGTCGCCTCTAGATGGGGAAAAACCCTGCCGTTATGGAATCTCACAAAAAACCAAGTTAGATTATTCAATTAAAATGTGATATCCATCCTCATTTATGCATGTGAAAGCTGGAAATCAACTAAAAAAATAGACAAGAAATTAGACTCTTTTGAAAACAAATGCCTAAGGAAAATACTTGGTATAAAGTGGAACGAATTCAAGAACAATGCAGAGATAAGACAGATGAGCAAACAACAACCTGTCTCATGGGTGATCAGAAAAAGAAGATGGACATATGTAGGCCATGTGATGAGAAGAAACAATCAGAGAATACCAAAACAAGTTATCAAGTGAAGCACAACAGGCCGAAGAAAAAGAGGTCGACCACGTGAAACTCTAAAGAGGACATTGTTAAGAGAAGCCAGTTTAGTGGGCATAACATCCCTTGATGAAGTTGAAAGACTTGCTGAGAACAGGAAAACTTGGCAAACAACTATGTGAGCCCTGAGTGATGTTTAACAGCATGCGAAGGATGTAAGATGTAAGTAAGATCAAATGGGATAATATGAGGGAGTATCAGAAAGTAAAGGTAACATACCATTTGATACCAGTAACTGAGTAAATGAACAAGCAGTTGTATCTCTTCTCCGCATGGTCCCCCTGAAGGTCGATGCACTTCTTGTATTGTTCCTCCATCGTCTTTATTCCATTTGTAGAAGATGCTTTTTTGGCCGCTCGTAAATCCAGTTCTGCACAACTTTCTTAATCACGTCATCAGAGATGAACTGCAACCATGGTAGAACATCTTGAAATTATCATGCACTGTGGCATATGTGGATGTACAGCTGATATCCAGCAGTGGACAACATAATCTGTTGTCTTTTTTTTTTTTTTTATCAAGACTTGTAGCCTGTCAGTGTGGGCTTGTGTGTGCAATGTTGATGGCTGACCAGATCGAATTTCGGCAGTTGCATTAGTTCTTCCAGATCAAACCTTTCTACCCATTCATAAACTTTTCATCGAGTCACGCTGTTTTCACTCTCATACCGAGGCAGTATTCTATGATAAATTTCAGCAGGTTTCACACCCTCTGCCCAAAGAAATCTCCCTACTGTGTGTTGAGTCCATGTTTATTTGTCGTTGGCTTCAGTTAGACAAAGGACTGAGAGCTGCACTGTGCATGTTTGGCCGAGTCGAATATGTTGTATTGCGTCAGCTTCTATCAGTTGTCGTTACTGTGTAGTTTTCCAGACTGCCCTTTACATTTTGATCCTTCCTTGTTTTATTCTTAAATTTTTACTAATTGTAATGTGATAACTCTCATACAGATGGAAGGGCAGTGTCAAGAGATACGAGAAGAAATTTGATTCTGTACATCATGAGAGCAAAAGATGGAACAAGCTGGAGATTTGTTGCAGTCAACTTTCTCCGAGAAAAGATGGCCAAGAGTAATAATGTGATGATTATTATTGTAGTGATGGTTTTTCCATTTTTTTTTTTTCCAGTTCTAACTTCCTGAGGGAGATGTTTCTGTATAAGTGTCGGGTTTATAAATGAATGCAAATATTGTTTTAAAATTTAAAAGGTTCCTAACAAACCGACCACCAAGGAGGAGGCTAGGGAGACCCCAGTGAAGAAGACGGTGACAGGGACCGATGCAGACCTTAGGAGACTCAACTTGCAGGATGCTAAACAGTTGCTGCGGAAGTTTGGAGTTCATGAGTCTGAGGTCTGTTGTGGTGGTATATGTGCCTGGGTGTATTGCATTTGTGATGGTACATTGGGGAGAGTGTATTGCATTTGTGATGGTACATTGGGGAGAGTGTATTGCGTTTGTGATGGTACATTGGGGAGAGTGTATTGCATTTGTGATGGTACATTGGGGAGATTGTATTGCATTTGTGATGGTACATTGGGAAGAATGTAATGTGTTTGTGATGGTACATTTGGGAGATTGTATTGCATTTGTGATGGTACATTGGAGAGAGTGTAATGTGTTTGTGATGGTACATTTGGGAGATTGTATTGCATTTGTGATGGTACATTGGGGAGAGTGTAATGTGTTTGTGATGGTACATTGAAATTAGTGTAATATATTTGTTATGATACACTAGGAGGTATGTGAATGTGTTTGTGACAATATATCTGTATAATATATATTGATATAATTGTGTAATGTATTTGTAATGATAAATTGGGAGTGATGTAATGTATTTTATATAACGTCTTGAGTGATTTATGCAGATAAAGAAGTTGTCTCGTTGGGAAGTGATTGATGTGGTCAGGACAATGTCCACAGAACAAGCCAAACAAGGACAAGATACCACAGGTAAAACACTTTGTTTAGTTTTTTTGTTTTTTTTAAAGTGTATTTGTGTTTTAGTAGTTTTCTCATAAGTTTGTAATAGTGACATGCTACTTGCTCAGTCAGCTGAGATTGTTTTTTCTCCTGGCCTCCTTTTTCCTTTGGATTTTCCAGTGATTACAAAGTTCTCAAACTTCCATCGTCTCATGACATGTCCAACGAATCTTAACTGGCTTTTTCTTATAATTTTAATTAGTTTTCATTAATTGTTCTTTTATTGAAAATTAATCACATATTGAAATGTTTTAGTTTTCTCATCTGCTTTTTATTGAACAAAGCAATAAAGTTTTCTTTTTGTTTTGTTCAGGATGGGTCAAGTTTGCCCGTGGAAACCGGTACTCAGCTGCGGAACACATGGAGCGGTATAAAGAGGAGTGCCAGAGAGTGTTTGATCTTCAGAATAGGTAAAGTACAAAGAGTGGTGCCAGAGAGTTCGATCTTTAGAATAAGAATAAGTAAATATACGTAGAGAACTGCTGGAGATTTTGTGATGCTGTGATTATATGGTGCTTTGTCTTCATCTTTTCTTATCTTCCTGGAACTGTGAGCCAGTGTTCCTCGCAGCTGATGTGGTGAAGATGTTGAAGCACAGCAGTGTGGTGTTGGCTTGGAATTGGGTCCTGGCAGCTGTTCTTTTCAGCCTCTGAATGAAGCTTAAAAAGGAACAAATATATCCATACTACAAGAACTTAATATTGAAGAAGATTGGCTAGTAAAGAGGATTAAAGAGAGAAAACTTACATATTGTGGACACATTAAACGTCATGATAATTTAGAGAAAACTGTCTTGGAAGGGTACATAATGGGAAAAAGAAAGAGGAAGACCAAGGCGAAGATGGCTGCAAAACATCGTTGATAATCTGCAAATGGTGCTGTCTTGCTCACAACCGAGAGGCCTACAGGAGAGCTGTTAGGGAGGCAAAGTTCCGCAAGGGACATGCAAATAATGAGTGAATGAAGCTTAAATGCAGGGGGTGGGCAGTGCTTCTTCTATAACAGGCTCCACCACCATGGGACTAAGGCAGTCCCTGGTCTGTTAGTCAGGGTAGGACAGTTACTGGGAGTAGCAGCGGAGAAGTGGGACATGTGTCTTGGTCAGCTGTGATTCACTAACCCTGATGCCAGCATGTCAGCTCTAGGTTCTTGTGTTTGTCAAATCAGACATCTTCCTTTAATCGGGGAACAACATTTTTTAATGTGTTTCTTTTTTTCACTGTTTGACTGAACGCGTTTTTCGTATGCAGGGTATTGGCTTCCACGGAAACTTTATCCACCGACGAAGAATCAACGTCGGGGGAGGACTCAGATTTTGAGGAGATGGGAAAGAACATTGAAAGCATGTTGGCCAACAAGAAGACTAGCACTCAGGTCAGTTGGTGGCCTTTTCTTTCCTTTTTTTTTTTTTTTAAACGGGTGGTTATGAGTTTCATGATCTGAGATTTTCATGTTGTTATGAATCTTTTGCAGATTTAGTAGTGGGATATAATGTCAGTGCTCATATTTTCCCAGACTGGTCATCACTCTGATGTGGCCTGTATCATACCAGGCTCCCCCCCCCCCCTAAGATGAGCAATATCCCCCTTTCCCAGTGCTGGGAGGAGTCATATTCAGCTCAAAAGAAACCATTTTCCCTTCCCCAACTCTAAGAGTAGCCATATCCCATTTTCCATCTAAAAAATACTAATTATTAAATTATTAAGTTTAACTTTTCATCTGATGATTAGATCTAATCGGATTGAAATGTTAATTTGGTGCCATTAATTTTGCTCAGTCCCAGATAAATCCATCGTTTGCCGATCAGAAGGTCCTCAGTTTGATTTTTGCACTCTGGCGGAATTTATTTTGGTCCGACCGGCACTGGGGTTTGGTCGGCCTAAAAATTGGGTACCCGGGGCTCCCTATAAAAAACAAAAACAAAGGCGCCGAGGACAGGTGCCTGAAATCTCCACCTCAAGTGCTGTAGTGGTCTAGAAACATGAGAGCACTGACACTCCACGCCCCTATGACATGCAGACTCTGTCAGACATAGATATATATTTCTGATATGTTTTAGTGTTGGAAATGTCACCACTCATATTTTGTTGCTGTCCAGCCAGGTGAGAATTCAGATGGAGCATTTCCGTTTGCTATAAGGATAAAACTGTTCCATTCAATCTTTAGACAAGTTAATTCAGAAATTTCTGACAAGTTGAGACATTTTGCACATAGTTAAGAAATCAGGTAGCTCTATCAGTAGTCATTTGAATTCTGTGAAGGTTGTGAATACTTGTATCCAGCTCATCATACATAAAATGTTGAATATTTGCATCAAAAGTTAATGTTGAGGAGTAGATGCATAATCTAGCATCTACAGAGAAATATTCATGCTGATGTTAAATGTTGCCTGACTGTTTTTTTTAGATGCAACTCAGGATTTTTTTTTAAAAAAAAATCTTATTTCAGCTTTCACGAGAAAAGGAGGAGGCGGAGAGAAGAGAGCTCCGAAGAATGCTGAAAGGAGAGATACTAGACAGCAAGGACAAGAAGTCCAAGTCAGATGCTGGCATGACTAAAGATGATGATATCATGGTATGTTGGTGCTGTTGTAGGATTAGTAGTAGGCGTGACTAAAGGTTATGATGTCATGGTATGTTGTTGCTGTTGTAGAACTAGTAGTAGGCGTGACTAAAGGTTATGATGTCATGGTATGTTGGTGCTGTTGTAGGATTAGTAGTAGGCGTGACTAAAGGTTATGATGTCATGGTATGTTGGTGCTGTTGTAGGATTAGTAGTAGGCGTGACTAAAGGTTATGATGTCATGGTATGTTGGTGCTGTTGTAGGATTAGTAGTAGGCGTGACTAAAGGTTATGATGTCATGGTATGTTGTTGCTGTTGTAGAACTAGTAGTAGGCGTGACTAAAGGTTATGATATCGTGGTATGTTGGTGCTGTTGTAGGATTAGTAGTAGGCGTGACTAAAGGTTATGATATCATGGTATGTTGGTCCTGTTGTAGAACTAGTAGTAGGCGTGACTCTCTCTCTCTCTGAACCTTAAGTGCCCGGGGCACATGGGGCTTCCGCAAGGCTTTTCCACAAATGCCTGTCCTTTGCCTTTTTTTCTGCTCTTGCCCAGGTGAGCCCTCTATTGCTCAACATCCTTTCTGTTGTTCTTCTCCATGTCTCTTTTGGTCTACCCTTACTTCTGTTCCCCTGTGGTGTCCATCTTAGTGCTATTTTTGGTAGTGAGTTGTCAGTCATTCGGAGCACATGTCCCTACCATCGCCAGCGTCTTTCCTCAATAATTTTTGTCAGTGGCTTCATCTGCATTTCTGCCAATAAGATGTTATTTCTTACGGTGTTTGGCCAAAATATTTTTCTAATTCTTCGTAAACATTTAGTCTGGAAAGAATTCAACTTGTTTTCTACTGTTTTGGTGATTTTCCAGCATTCACTTCCATAGAGTAGTACACTTAGAACATTACTCTTAAATATCCTGATTTTCATATTTATGCTCAGTTTTTTTGATTTCCATATTGTCTGCAGCACTGCAAAAGCCTGGTTTGCTTTAGTAAGTCTGCGGTTTATGTCCTCTGTGCTGTCTCCATTTTCTACTACTCTACTGCCAAGGTATACAAATTCGTTGACCTCCTCCACTAATTTGCTATCTACTCTGAGTACATTTCTGTTGTTTACATTTTGCTTCATTAACTTTGTCTTTCCTACGTTGATCTTTAGTCCTATGTTGTTTGCATTCTGAGTTAGCTTGTTTATTTTATCTTGCATATCTTTGTGACTGCTTGGTAACAGACAAATGTCGTCCGCAAAGTCAAGGTCCTCCAGCACTGTGTCAAGGGTCCATTGTAATCCTCTGCGTTTGTCTGATGTTGCCTCCTTCATTAACCAGTCTACTGCCAAGATAAATAATGTTGGTGATAGTACACATCCCTGCTTCACTCCTGTTTGTACCCTAAAGCTGTTGGAGGTATGTTCTCCACAGATCACTTTGCACTGAAAACCCTCATTACATTCACTATCTTATGGAGGAGGCCATGCCATCTTAGGATTTTCCACAGTGCATCTCTAGTAGGCGTGACTAAAGGTTATTATTTCATGGTATGTTGGTCCTGTTGTAGAACTAGTAGTAGGCGTGACTAAAGGTTATTATTTCATGGTATGTTGGTCCTGTTGTAGAACTAGTAGTAGGCGTGACTAAAGGTTATTATTTCATGGTATGTTGGTCCTGTTGTAGAACTAGTAGTAGGCGTGACTAAAGGTTATTATTTCATGGTATGTTGGTCCTGTTGTAGAACTAGTAGTAGGCGTGACTAAAGGTTATTATTTCATGGTATGTTGGTCCTGTTGTAGAACTAGTAGTAGGCGTGACTAAAGGTTATTATTTCATGGTATGTTGGTCCTGTTGTAGAACTAGTAGTAGGCGTAACTAAAGGTTATTATTTCATGGTATGTTGGTGTTGTTGTAGAATTAGTAGTAGGCATGACTAAAAGTTATGATATCATGGCATGGCTTTCTTTACTTCTTGGACCAAGGCTGTGAAGTCTTTCTCCTATGGGTTCACAAGCATGGTGGAGGGGAGGAAGAGAATTTGCCTGTTACAGGTCTCCAAAAATGTTGCTGGTGTCCATATTCTCATTGGCTTGTTCCAAAGCTTGGAGGCATATGGGATATAATGTCAGTGCTCATATTTTCCCAGACTGGTCACCACTCTGATGTGGCCTGTATCATACCAGGCTACTTTCTTTCAGATGGCCAAGAGTAGCCATATCCCATTCCCTATCTCCAAGAGAAGCAATATCACATTCCCTATCTCAGAGCCATATCCCCATCCCAAACTCTTAAGAGTAACCATATCCCATTGTTCATCTCAAATAGGAGGCATTTACCCATTTTTAGACAACCAGGTTGACCAAGACACACTGGGACAGGATCAAAGCCCCAACCAGTGACATGAAAGACAGTGTAACTACTTTGCTACCCAGGTGCTCTGAAAGCAGGTGTGTCTTCTATAATAAAGTATTCAGCAAACTGCTGATGTATTTTTAACTCTTCCAGTGCTGGCGGGAAAAAACACAAGCAAAATGCGTGGGTGTTGCGATATTTTTGGGGTATAGTTGAAAAAGTGAATTTAGCGATTATTTCCATGTGAAAAAGTATGCTTTTTTATACATCTAAAAGAAATAAAAATGAGTGACGATTCCATAAATGCAGAGTTTTCTTAGGGAAAAATAGCTGGTGAGAAAATAAGACAACATTTTTAGCCCCTCCCCCCCAAAAAAAGAAATTATGACGCACAAATAAAATTGGTTTCTTCTTACTATTAGAGCTGTAAATATCCACGTGTAAATCACAAATCGATAATAAATGGAATTCCTCACATGAAATGTAATCACTTTTTGCACAAATTTGCAGAAACAAAATCACAAACACAACAGAAAACATTCAGAATTCCTTTTGCAGATCAACAAAGTGGCTGGAAATTAGGAAAAATATTCACACCAAATTGAGTAGGGACTGAAAAAATGGCTACACACTGTCCACGCTATGTTAGAAAGGATGTTGGGTAATTTTGACAAGCACAGATAACTTGCGAACCAAAATTTGAGTATGATTTTTCACCGAAATGGACCAAACGTTATTATAGTGAATTCGGTCCAGAAGTGAACTAGCCGGAAGGCTGCACTATAATGTCGCTGGCAGGGGAAGAGTTAATGGTTCATAATTGTTTAGCATACATACTGGTAGTAGGTTGTGTGTTCTCAATGTTCTTGATGCTCCAATGGCAGCAACATCGAGGCAGAAAGCTGAAGATTGTCAGGACGTTCCATGATGACACAGGTCGGCAGTACCAGCGTTCGGAGATGGTCACAAACCCAGTTGTCATTGATGCTTACTTGAGGATCAGACAGACCAGAGATCCAAACTTTATGTAAGTTTGTCACATGATGATGATGGTGATTCTCCTCATCTTCTTCCTCCTTCTCCACCTCCTCTTCCTCCCCTCCTCCACCTCCTCTTTCTTCTTCTCTTCTTCATTTCGTTCTCCTACTTCTCATCCTCCTCCTCTTTCTTCTTCCTCTCCTCCTCCTCTTCTTCTCCTCCTCCTCCTCTTTCTTCTTCTTCTCCTCCTCTTTCTTCTTTTTCTCCTCCTCCTCTTTCTTCTTCTCCTCCTCCTCCTCTTTCTTCTTTTTCTCCTCCTCCTATTTCTTCTTTTTCTCCTCCTATTTCTTCTTCTTCTCCTCATCCTCCTCTTTCTTCTTCTTCTCCTTCTCCTCTTTTTCTTCTTCTTCTCCTCATCCTCCTCTTTCTTCTTCTTCTCCTTCTCCTCTTTTTCTTCTTCTTCTCCTCATCCTCCTCTTTCTTCTTCTTCTCCTTCTCCTCTTTTTCTTCTTCTTCTTCTCCTCCTCTCTCTTCTTCTTTGTCTCCTCCTCTTTCTTCTTCTTCTTCTTCTTCTTCTCTTCCTCCTCTCTCTTCTTCTTTGCCTCCTCCTCTTTCTTCTTCTTCTTCTTATCCTCCTCCTTCTCCTCCTCCTCCTCCTCTTTCTTCTTCTTCTTCTCCTCCTCCTCTTTCTTCTTCTTATCCTCCTCCTTCTCCTCCTCCTCCTCTTTCTTCTTCCTCTTCCTCTTCTTCTTCTTCTTCTCTTTCTTCTTCTTCTCCTCCTGTTTCTTCTTCTCCTCCTGTTTCTTCTCCTTCTCCTCCTCCTGTTTCTTTTTCTTCTCCTCTTCCTTTTTCTTCTTCCCCTCTTCTTTTCTTCTTCTTCTTCTCCTCCTCTTCGTTCTTTTTCTTCTGTTCTGTGCTGTTTTATGATTACTTGTCTGCTCTGACATTCTTGTCTACAGTGTAACCACATTTGAGAACTTGTACTTAATTGCTAGTGCTATATACTCAGGGGGCCGGCTAGCGTAGTGGTTAGAGCACTCGTCTAGCAACCAAATGGTCGAGGGTTCGAATCCCCAGCTGAGCGGGATTTTTTTTTCCGACCAATACGGCCCCGAGGTCGACCCAGCCTCGTAAAATGGGTACCAGAGAAAATCTGGGAAGTAAAGGCAGTGAGGAAAGGAACTGGTCACCCTACCTCATACGCTGATGACCCAGCATAATGAGGTCTCTAACGCTTCACCCCCTACGGCATTTGCTATGGGACTATCTTTACTTTTACTTTATATACTCAACATTTTTTTGAAGTTGTGCTAGTATTTTGATGCCCATTTCAAAGCAAGGATGACCATAGGGTGCAAGTAGGTAGATTTGCATTGCTAGCTCTGTTACAGATTACCTTACTTTCTTTTGTTGATGCATTCAGCATGAGTTACTGTGTGAGGGAGGGCACAGTTGTTTGAGGAGGCTGAGGTTCGATGCCACGGGTGAGGGTGTTTAGCTCTTTATCTATCCCTCGGTGGTTAGAGTCTACAGTCTGAGGACCACTGGGTCTCTTGCTAAATGAGACTTATAAGGCAGTGATTGTACTGGGACCTGGTATAGAGGCTAAGAGGCTTGCACTAGCTTGGCTTTGCTGAAAGTGACAGGCTCCTCATCAGGCTCCACCTCAGACAGAGACTAGGTCACAGTTGTTGGAGTCAGCAGACCAAAGCCGGCCATAACTTTCTATTTCTTTGGTGTACAAACTAGAGTCCCCATAGCCTAGCAGCTAAAGATGTTAAGAATCAGCATGTTCTTTATGGTGGTGGAGCTTTGTTGAGAAGACTGTTACTTGAGTCCTCCTAGTAACTGAGGCAGGCAGCTTCTCTCCTCCCCCCCCCCCCCAGTCTGATTCAGTATCTGTCTCTCAAGATCATCATAGCACCAGCCTCAGTGTTTGCAGCTCCTGTGTTCCTACAAGCAGAAGAAATGATACATTTTTATGATAGGGCAGTGGGACATAGATTGCTTTTATAGCAAGACAGTGGGACATGAATTGTTTTTATAGAAAAACAGTGGGACAGATTGCTTTTATAGTAAGACAGTGGGACATAAATTGCTTTTATAGCAAGACAGTGGGACATAAAAATTGCATTCTTCTTTTTATTAGCAAACAGTTTGCAGCTATGGATGACCAGCAGAAAGAAGAGATGAGAAAGGAAAGAAGAAGAATCCAGGAGCAGCTCAGAAGGATCAAGAGGAACCAAGAGAAGCCAGCGTCCACTCCCCCACCCAAGAAGAAGCCAAAGAAAGAGAAAGAGCAGCTCATTAAGGCCTCCAAGGTAAGATACCGATATGTTAACATGACTTTCTGTAAGTGTTAACAGCCTCCGAGGTGAGATATCGATACGTTAACATGACTCCGTAAACATTAACAGCCACAAAGGTGGGATTTTGATACAGCGATAACAATACTTCCTAAACATTCTCCAAGATGAGATGTTAATACAACAATAACATAACTTCCTATGATGTAAGTGCTGTCATTTTCAAAGTTAATCAGGACAACAGTAACATGACTTCCTATGGCATAAGTGCCATCAGAGTTAAGAACATGAACACGCTGAGTTGTTGAAGATGTTGAGTTTTAACATGATGTTGTTGTTATGATGGTCATGTTTTAAGGTGAAAAGCTGAGAACCTCTGATTTCAAGAATAGCTGAAACAAACTGAATTCATCCTCCTTGTTTTTGTGTTAAATAAGTTTGCTAAATACTTTCAGATGATTTGATGTGGAAATGTTGGGAACCCTTGATTTTTAGATTAGCTTCAATGGAGTGAATCCATTTTCTTGTTTTTTGTTGTGTGCATACTAAGTTCCGTAACTGCTTTCAGATGAAGTGCGGTGCTTGTGGTCAGATAGGACACATGCGTACTAACAAGGAGTGCCCCATGTACAATATGAGAACCACTGGAGCAGGATCCTTGCAGGTGGCCATGACAGAGGAGCAGGAGGAGGAGGAGGAGAAGAATATCCCTGCTGATCAGGACCTCATTAATGTGGAGGGAACGAAAATTATTATGTCCAAAACTCTGTTGGAGCAGTAAGTGATGGGTGACATTTGTTCATTTTGTGGGTCAGGCAGAGATAGAAGCCAGCTGTGTCAGAGCATGGAATTGTGGTTTTTGCCAGAGAACCGAGAGTATGTGATGGGTTAAGCTTTAAATAACAGTGCCTTCTGTGTTTTAATTGGAGAATGAATTGTTTGCTGTAGACTATATTTTAGGAAGTGAATTGTTTGCTATAGGCTATATTTTGAGAAGTTAATTGTTGATATAGGTTATATTTGGAGAAGGGAATTATTGATGTAGATTA
The DNA here is from genome assembly GCA_009760885.1 of Achatina immaculata. NCBI lineage: Eukaryota > Metazoa > Mollusca > Gastropoda > Stylommatophora > Achatinidae > Lissachatina > Lissachatina immaculata. The sequence continues at coordinate 42,874,722 of CM019700.1, read as the reverse complement.
TATTTGGAGATGGGAATTGTTGATGTAGGCCAGTGGTTCTCAACCCATGGGTCGCAGCCCAAAGGTGGGTTGTGACAGCAAGTATTGTGGGCCACACTGAAGTCTCAAAGCAGCCAAAAAAAAAAAAAGAGAAAAAAGTAGTTACAATAAAAACTTATTCTGCATTTTTCGTGCAATGCATAGGCCCCAGGAGCAGACTGCATGGATGCAAGCCACAGATTTGTAGGTCACTTTATTAGTATGTCCACAATACGGCTATTGGAGAAAGGATGGTCCATACAGCATTTCTTCCAGCATCAAACAGAAATGTGACATACATAAAAAGATGGCATTGCTTTTGAAGTGCGACACCGGTGTCTTTCTGACCATGTTGCTGAAACGTGCAGTTTTACAATGTAATTTTAGAGAACAGTCAGCATAGATTCTGCGAGAAAGCAGAAGTGAAATATAATTCTCAGCAGTTGTTTTATTCCAGCCTGAATAGACATGCTATCTAACCGGAAGCAGTGCCATCTTTAAGTTAAATGAAAAGAACTTTCGTGTAGCAATGAATATATGCAGTTAAACATGTAGAGAAAATATTCATTCATTCCTTTGCATGTCCCTTGCGGAACTTTGCCTCCCAAACAGCACTCCTGTAGGCCTCTCGGTTGTGAGCAAGATGGCCTGCTGCTGCTGCATCCATTTCCAGATCATCAATGATGTCTTGCAGCCATCTTCGTTTCGGTCTTCCTCTTTTTCTTTTTCCCAATAAATATTACTTTATAAAATTAGATTTATACTTTGCAGATATAAAGCACTTTATTAGTGGGCCACAAAAATGTTTGACTTTTAAATGTGGGCCATGCAGCAAAAGGGTCTGAGAGCCGCCAATGTAGGCTATATTTGGAGAAGGGAATTATTGAACAGAGTGGGAAAAATATTTAGTAGATAGATCATCATCTGTATGATACTCTGAATGTACAGGTTTCAGATTTTGTGAAATTTTCCAGTTCTTTTGTTCATTCATTTTTTTTGGGGTTTTTTTTTGTTTTAACCATCAGTGCTGAGATCATTCGCCGTAAGTCTCTTGTGCTGAAGGTCCCGAAGCAGGCAGTGGAAACCAAAAAGAAGCGCAGAGTTAGCAACATAGTTCATTGCGACTACCTCAAGGTAAGTATTGTACAGCTCATTTTTTTTTTCCCCATGTACAATCAGAAATAACTTATTGTCCTTTTATGAGTATTTTAAACAAACTGGCAATGTGAACGTCTTCTGGGTAATTTCTCTTCAACTGTGTATTTGATCTCATATGAAAGGTCTTAAAATGTAAACAGTGAGTTGGATTGGGAGTGTATTACATTGCCTAGAAAAAGGGGTGAAAGCGACCCTTGCTGAAAGGCCATGACAGGTTGTTTTCAGAAACATCATGGGCAAAGATGGTTGGACTTTTGATCAACCATAGCTGACATGTTGGCATCAGGGTTGACGAACCATAGCTGAACAAGACACACACCCCCCCCCCCCCGTCCTATCTTTCCATTGGTACCTCCAGTAACAGGCCTAGCTTGGCTAAAAGGGGCAGGGATTGCCGTAGTCCCCATAGTGGTGGAGTCAGCTAAAGAAGTGTTGCACACCTCCTGCTTTTTTAGCTGTACTTAGGGACTGAAAAAAAATAGCTGCCATGATCCGTTCCCAATCTGTCATGATGCTGTGCCCCAGCATCTCTACAGCATCGGCTGCAAAGAGCATCATATGATGCTGTGCCCCAGCATCTCTACAGCATCGGCTGCAAAGAGCATCATATGATGCTGTGCCCCAGCATCTCTACAGCATCGGCTGCAAAGAGCATCATATGATGCTGTGCCCCAGCATCTCTACAGCATCGGCTGCAAAGAGCATCATATGATGCTGTGCCCCAGCATCTCTACAGCATCGGCTGCAAAGAGCATCATATGATGCTGTGCCCCAGCATCTCTACAGCATCGGCTGCAAAGAGCATCATATGATGCTGTGCCCCAGCATCTCTACAGCATCGGCTGCAAAGAGCATCATATGATGCTGTGCCCCAGCATCTCTACAGCATCGGCTGCAAAGAGCATCATATGATGCTGTGCCCCAGCATCTCTACAGCATCGGCTGCAAAGAGCATCATATGATGCTGTGCCCCAGCATCTCTACAGCATCGGCTGCAAAGAGCATCATATGATGCTGTGCCCCAGCATCTCTACAGCATCGGCTGCAAAGAGCATCATATGATGCTGTGCCCCAGCATCTCTACAGCATCGGCTGCAAAGAGCATCATATGATGCTGTGCCCCAGCATCTCTACAGCATCGGCTGCAAAGAGCATCATATGATGCTGTGCCCCAGCATCTCTACAGCATCGGCTGCAAAGAGCATCATATGATGCTGTGCCCCAGCATCTCTACAGCATCGGCTGCAAAGAGCATCATATGATGCTGTGCCCCAGCATCTCTACAGCATCGGCTGCAAAGAGCATCATATGATGCTGTGCCCCAGCATCTCTACAGCATCGGCTGCAAAGAGCATCATATGATGCTGTGCCCCAGCATCTCTACAGCATCGGCTGCAAAGAGCATCATATGATGCTGTGCCCCAGCATCTCTACAGCATCGGCTGCAAAGAACATCATATGATGCTGTGCCCCAGCATCTCTACAGCATCGGCTGCAAAGAACATCATATGATGCTGTGCCCCAGCATCTCTACAGCATCGGCTGCAAAGAGCATCAGCTCACAGTTCCAGGGAGATTGAAGAAGAAGAGGAAGAGGAATTTCCCAGAAAATATGCAGTAAGCAAGCTTTCTGGTATGCATGCTTGTGGTGGTGGTGGTGGGGAGGGGGGTGTGAATATAGATCCCAGTTCTGCTGACTGGATTGAAGTAATCCTACAGCCTGTGTCTGGTTAAACCGCAATGGAGACATGACAGGATCTTGCCAAAGCTGAACCTGATACAGCTATCTTCTAGAACATTGGCTTCCAACCTTATTCAGAATGTGAACCCCAGAAAGCAATGATAATCTCTGTAGCCCCCCCCCCCCCCCCTCCTCAGCCGTTTGGTAAACTAAAAACCTTCACACATTTCTAGCATTCTGTGTTATATTTACTTGCTGTGCGGATCCCCCGTGTGGACTCCCTGTTTGGGAACAAGTGCTCTTGCACAGTCTTCTCTACTCCATAAACTCTCTCTCTCTCTCTCTCGCTCTGTGGTCTATGCCAGTCAGGAGTTCATCATCATTGATTTCCACAACCACCTGTCCTTTGCTCTTTCTATATAATGTGTGAGTTGGGCTGTGCTCTGTGGCACTCTTTTAGTCCATCAAGTATCTTGTTTCTTTGTCTCCTTCTGTCCCTCCAGTTTTCCTGTTGTCACCAGGTGTTCCAGTTTGCCTCTTCTCAAAACATGCCCTACAAATCTGGACTGTTGTGTTCTGAATTTTGACATAATTTCTGTCTGGTTGCAGTCTTACTTACAACCTCTTCATTTGTTTTCTGGGCTGTTTATGGTATTCACATCATTCTTCTTAGAATTCTTCCATAAATTCGGCTGTAGCAAAATATTGTTTCACTATATATTTATGTAAGGTTTGCAGACTATAAATCTCTCTCTCTGAACCTTAAGTGCCCAAGGCACATGAGGCTTCTGCAAGGGTTTTCTCACAAATGCCTGTCCTTTGCCTTTTTTTCTGCTCTTGCTCAGGTGAGCCCTCTATTGCTCAACATCCTCTCTGTTGTTCTTCTCCATGTCCCTTTTGGTCTACCCTTACTTCTGTTCCCCTGTGGTATCCATCTTAGTGCTATTTTTGGTAGCGAGTTGTCAGTCATTCGGAGCACATGTCCCAACCATCGCCAGTGTCTTTCCTCAATAATTGCTGTCAGTGGTTTCATCTGCATTTCTGCCAGCAAGATGTTATTTCTTATGGTGTTTGGCCAAAATATTTTTCTAATTCTTCATAAACATTTAGTCTGGAAAGAATTCAACTTGTTTTCTATGGTTTTGGTGATTTTCCAGCATTCACTTCCATAGAGTAGTACACTTAGAACATTACTCTTACATAAGACTATAAATAATAAGATTTTACTGTCTGTATCATACATTTACCTCTGTGTTCTTTTTCTTCAATACAGAAACCTAAACAGTCTTCCAACAGACGACGGACAGATCCACTTGTCACCTTGTCCTCAATTTTCGAGAACATTCTTAACGAACTCAGGAGCATGCCAGATGTAAGTAGCGTACGAAAACCATGGGCCAAGCATGTTTCTGACTTATCAGCTGCGTATGTTATTTCTAACTTTTAAAATTATAAATTACATTTTGTATGAATGAATAGCTAGGTATGGCATTTCTGATCAGTCATGACATTTCTGCTTTCCATCGTGAGAAGGATAGCAGATTTGGCAGAATGATTTCTTTGTGAAAACTGGGTTTACAAGCTTTACTCATAGGTGAAAAAATGGTTACCTATCACACTTGTGTTGGGGAAAACTGACTCTGAAATTAGAGAACATCTGCCTGAAAAACAAGGTACACATCGAAGTACACTGTACACTTGGCTGTCTGTGTATTAAGAGATGAACGAATGTTCATGTAAACATTAATCTGAAGTATTTGGAACTTAGTTCTTATAGGATAAACACAGTAAAAGAAACAAGTGACACTTATGAACATTAAGTGACATTTATGCTTATTAAAAGTGACAGTATGAAAATGACATGTTTAGATGTTATGGTGACATTTATGTAAATTTAAGTGATGTGTTTTAATGTGACATTTCATCACAGTAATGTGCCATGACTCACTGTAGTCTGTCCAGTTACATTGTAATGTGACAAAACGTAAAATACTTTGATAAAAAGCCTTCCCATCTGTGATCAATAGCCACATAGTTTTAAAGATGTGATTTCCTTTATCAGGATGTGATTTCCTTTATCTTTAGATCATACATGTTTCCAGTGCATTGCTTTGTTCTCATGCCAGTGGCATACGCAGCGTTCCATATTGTTTTCTAGAAAATAGCAGGTTCAATTTTCCAATCTGGCATACAGGCCACGAAAGACTGACAGATAATCTTGTTTTGCTTCAGATTCAGCTGTTCCTTTTTCCTGTCAATCAGAAAGAAGTGCCGGATTACTACAGGATCATTAAACGTCCAATGGACATGCAGACAATGAGAGAGGTACAGAAATATGAAGTAAAGTTGTGATATGTGCTGCGTTGTGTTAGGTAAATTTTTGTACCATTATTATTTCTTAATATTTGTGAATAAAATGTATGTGATTGTCTTGTTATACCAAGTGGGGTTTTGGTTAAGAATTTATTGCGTTGAATAGGTTTATTTACATAATGATGAAATTGAGGTTGAGTGGCATTCGTCATGTTATTTTGCATATGTTCGTATATTTTTTTACAGCAAGTGAGGCAGAAGAAATATCGTTCACGAGAAGATTTCCTCACCGACCTTCACCAGATTGTGGAAAACAGCAAACTTTATAACGGTGAGAGTTCTGTCCCTTTTCCTGGTTAAACTGTGGTACATCTGCCAGTATAGTTTAATGCTTTGTTCTTGTTGGGTGTAAACAGTGTAGGGATAGTATAGTTCATAAGTGAACAACCTTGTAATGTCAAGGCAGTGTTAAGAGTTTTGTTTTCATCTGCCCAGCTGTGAAAGTGAAGGTCTTCTTTTACGGTGAGGTAGAGTACCCTGTCCAAATTAGATGTCCACTGAGAGATGAGCCGATATTCATGTAATACTTACATAGCTTGGTCTGCTGATCCAGTGGTGCTGGGTTCAAGTCTCAGCAGTGGGATTTTGTTATGGTACCACCACACCTTAAAAAGCCCCGGGATCAACCCAGCCTCTAAAAAATGGGCACCAGAGAAATCTGGGAAGGTAAACGCTGCAGGCATGATACTGACCATATCGCGCTTTCGTGCATCAGAACTCTTGAAAATGCGGCCCCAACACCATATTCCCAGTGTGCCTTAATGGCTTGGAGACTGGGATTTTACGTTTACTTTATCCGTATGTGGTCTGTATCCATGTTCACAGCAGGTGAAGTGAATACAAGAAAGAATGTTATGTTAATGATGGAACAGAGTGCTTGACTATGCAAGAACCTCTGTTTTATAGAAAGCTAAACATACAACACAACCACACAACTCTCCAGATCATCAGGTGAAGTGTCTCAGACAAGCGTTTCAGCCCTTTTAAAGACACTTTAAGGGGAGCGGTGGCCCCAGAGAAGATACAAGAGACACTTGTGCAAGAAGCATGACATTATTTTAAAACTGTTTGCTGGTTTCAGGGCCTCAACATTTGCTGACCTTGAACGCGCAGGCAATGCTGGAGAAGTGCTTCGAGAGGTTCGCCGAGGTAAGTTCTGCGTCTTCACTGTTGTTGGCATAGGATTTCTCTGTGAAGTGAGAGCTTTTGTAACACTGATGCCTTTGTGAAAAACTTGGAATACAGGCATCTCTTTGGGTTTTTTTTTTTTTCTCAACTTTCAGAATGGATGTAAGATGGAGGCTCCTAATTGGGCATCTCCATCTTTGAGCCCTGCCTTAATCTTATTGGTAAAAGTACCTCACTGGTCAGATCATTTAACTGAACTATACAGAATGTCTAAGGACAACTTGGTAAAGAAAAAGTGTTTAGAATTGGGAAATATGTGCTCAGCTTTGACAAGACGGTGTAAGATTACTAGTACAAAAAAAAAAAAAAAAACGAGCCTTTTTCTACTTCCACACTTGTAGAACAATGAAAGCAGCTGATTTTCATATCATTGAGGCTTATATGAGATATATTGTCTGTTTTCCTTGACCTCTTTCTTACACTGAGGCAAGTAGAAGATTTGTTGTTCATATTTTCCTGAACCTCTTCTCTCTGTCACTGAGATATATGGGGATATGTTGTTAGTTCCCATATTTTTCTGGACCTGTTCAATGCCATTGAGGCGTACATGGGATAAATTGTTAGTTCTCATATTTTCCTGGACATGTTCTGTATCATTAAGATGTATAGGATAAGTTGTTAGTTCCCGCTTTTTCCTCAGTCTGTTCTAGACATGTGGGGAGGGGCGGAATATGTTGTTAATCCCATATTTTCCTGGACTTGTTCTATGTTATTGAAGTTTATGGGGAATATTATATTAGTGTCAGTATTCACTGCTGGCAAGATTCTTCAGCTGCCATGCGTGGGGTGAAACTCCTCCTGGCCAATGAAGAAAAAATGCTATTAGGGTTGCTGTGCGGCACTGCCATGGAAAAGGTGAAGGAAAGGATTAAGTGAAGTGACCAGTAGTCTCGAGGTCAGGGCTACTAAAATCACGACACCTCTGCTCTAGAGGCCAGCCACATCCTACATACACCCATACTGGGGCAGATTGCCTAAACCGGCTTAACCCAGGGGTTAAACTAAGACATTGCTGGTGAGATTCTTCAGCTGCTGCGTGTGGGGTGAAACTCCTCCCAGCCAATGAAGAAAATGTGAAAATGCGATTAGGGTTGCTGTGTGGCTCCGCTGTGGAAAGGATAAAGTGAAGTTTAATCGGTATGTCAGGTAGTCTCGCGGCGAGAGTTACTCATATCACAGCACCTCTGCTTTAGAGGCCAGCCATGTCCTATATACACCCATACTGGTGAAATATGCCTAAACTGGCTTAACCCAGGGGTGAAACTTGATGACTACTCATGTCACGATACCTCCGATCTAGAGATCAGTCACGTCCTAAATACACCCATACTGGATAATACGCCTAAACCGGCTTAACCCAGGGGTGAAACTTACTAATGGCTAGGATTCATCCTCCTGGACAAAAGCTCTTTCCTAGTCACAACTAGGAAGGGTAGCAGCCACGACCACAAAATGCTGAAGTCAGAGACACTGGACCAGTGCAGTCTAGTTATGCAACCACCTCTCACCCGATGGGGATGTATGCGTACCCTAATCACACTGAGATTTTCCAGCGAGAAAGTCCAACTCTGGACTGGATGGGCAACCACTTCTCACTTGACAGGGATATACTGATATCCAAAACACATCGAGGTTTTCCAATGAGAAAGTCCAACTCTAGGCTGGACGGGCAACCACCTTTCGCCCGGCGGGTATATGCTGATATCCAAACCATGTCGAAGTTTTCCAGTGAGAAAGTCCAACTCTAGATTAAACTGGTGCAATGAAAACAACAGTGTCACGCAATCCCGCTTCTGTGACCCACCAAGAATACAGGCCCAAGCTCCGCAATACTCTGAACCTCTTGTGGTCCTTTCGGGGATCTCTTGTGGTCCTATTGAGGACCGCAGGAGTAAATTCAGTAGGATTACGGGGCAATCTTGGTGGTAGAAGTGAACGAAGAAGAAGAAGTGCCAGTGTTTTCTTTGATCTTTTGTTCTGGCAAACTAAAAGGTAAAATGCATTGATGAGATGACATTTAATTGTCAGATGTCAGATCAGTTTTTTAACTCTTGGAACTTCAGAGCTGAAGTAAGGGACAGTATTCTAGAATACAAGGTTTTGTTTTCATATAATTACTGTAATACTGTGAATAAATACTGTTTTTATTATATTTTAGACATCACACTTTCATGTGCCGAAGGTCATGGAAATACGGGCCTAACACCGTATTCCCCAATATGCCTTAATGGCAGGGAAACGGGAATTTTGCTGTTACCTCCTTTATTATATTTTGCTTTGTTGCAGAAGCTGACTAACTATTTTTTAAATCTAGTGACATGATGTTGTGTGTTAAACTTGCTACAGCTGGCATTAACCTGGTCATACATGTCTCTCTTACAGAAAGAACAGAAGTTGATGAGGTTAGAGAAGGCCATCAACCCACTCCTAGACGATAATGACCAGGTGGCCCTCTCCTACATTTTTGAGAAGATAATTCACTCCATGAAAGCCATAGAAACAGTAAGAGCCTGTGTTTTCAGGGGTAGAATAGTTTTATCCCTTTCACTCCCAATATTTTCCATTCTGTGCCAGGATAAATTTTGTTGAGAAATTTCGGTAGAAAAAAACTAGAAGGAAGTTAGTCTGTGATTTAAAACACGGGATGGGTTAGAAGTGTGCTGCTTTTCATTTTATTTAGTCTTTGACTATCATTCTGAGCATTGATTTGCATAGGTGTGCAAGATCTACCAACCTTGTTGTTTTGGAGCAAAATAACTAACCCTTTGAACCCACAGAGTTGAACAAACAACAACAAACCACAATCTTCAGATCACGAACCTGACAATGCAGACTTAAACGCTCACCTCCACAAGATAAAGGCTGTGCAAAAACGGTCCCCAGACTCCTGAACACTTACTACAGTGACTTCAGAGCCCAGGTATGGCCCTGAGAGAGAGAAGCATGGAGGAGAAATTCTGGGGTTCCTGCGAAGGCCTCCTGCTGATAGCAGGATTCATGGAGGTGACCCAGCTCCCTGGTTAGGAAGCTGATCAATCGAAACTGAACACAGAAGAGGCATAAGAAAGGGAATCAATAAATCTTTTAGTTTTATTCCTACATCCCACTAAAAGAGGCGTGTCGGTTTCACAGGATCTAAAATGTGCAGCGGGTCGATCAACCAGCTGTGTCACAATGGATCATTTAACTGTTCCACTCCCTTTCATGAAACGTGGCTTTCACGCAGTGTGTACACAGTTAGTATCTGATCATAGAGTTCTGCTACACAGTTCCCTCTCAGTTCTTTTACTAGGGATTTATTATTTTGAATGAAACACAGTACAAGGGTTCAGAAGGTTAATTGCTTGAAATAGTAGTATGGTATATGCCTGCATATAGTCACAAAATATGTAAAGCTTCTTCCTGGCGTATTATATGTGACTTGCTAGATTATAAAAGAAAGCATCCCTTTCTTAGACAAGTGTTTCGGCCATTTAAACTCCTGACTCTTGATATATATATTTATATATACACACACCAACAACAGAAATGTACTCAGAGTAGATAGCAAGTTAGTGGAGGAGGTCAATGAATTTGTATACCTTGGCAGTAGAGTTGTAGAAAATGGAGACAGCACAGAGGACATCAACAGCAGACTTACTAGAGCAAACCAAGTTTTTGCAGTGCTGCAGACTATATGGAAATCTAAAAATCTAAACATAAATACAAAAATCAGGATATTTAAGAGTAATGTTCTAAGTATACTACTCTGTGGAAGTGAATGCTGGAAAATCACCAGAACCGTAGAAAACAAGTTGAATTCTTTCCAGACTAAATGTTTACGAAGAATTAGAAGAATATTTTGGCCAAACACCATAAGAAATAACATCTTGTTGGCAGAAATGCAGATGAAGCCACTGACAGCAATTATTGAGGAAAGACACTGGCGATGGTTGGGACATGTGCTCCGAATGACTGACAACTCACTACCAAAAATAGCACTAAAATGGATACCACAGGGGAACAGAAGTAAGGGTAGACCAAAAGAGACATGGAGAAGAACAACAGTAAGGATGTTGAGCAATAGAGGGCTCACCTGGGCAAGAGCAGAAAAAAAGGCAAAAGACAGGCATTTGTGAAAAACCCTTGCAGAAGCCCCATGTGCCCTTGGCACTTAAGGTTCAGAGAGAGAGATATACACACACCACACTCACTTTCCTTTGAATGTTCTGTTTTCCTTGAATACACTGACATCCTTATATACAATGTAGTATGATATGCCTTGCCTTGAAGATATATAATCTCCATTTTCAGCAGCATTTCCATATCACAAGTTCCAGGTACCATTTTTTAAAAAGATTAACTGAGTTGACTGAGCTTGCTGGAGCAGGATTAGAATAGAATTCACTCATGATGAGAAGCTATCTCACTATTATCTTCACTACTCTAGAAGTTCTGAGATTCAGTTGTAGGTGTATCTCTAAGTTAGCTTAGTATGACCAGATATAAAATTAAGAAGTGAAAGGGTTAATCCCTAAGTGTAACCAGATGCCGGGTTAAGAGATGAAAGAGTTAATCTATAAGTGTAATCAGATGCCAATTTGAGAAGTGTAAGGGTTAGTCTGTTCAGAATAGCTTCATTAGCATACACAGACTGAGACAGTTTTTGTTCATTTGACAGTCTTGGCCATTCCACACCCCAGTCAATAGAAAGGCTGTCAAGGATTATTATGCTGTCATCAAACAGCCAATGGATTTATCAACGTTGCTGAAGGTAAGTGGAAGCTAATGGTGATATATCTTTCAATCCAGATTGTTATCAAGGAAAATGTTATGGGAGTTTTCAGATGAAGAGATGGTCTACACAGATGAGATCTTCTTCTTCTTCCTTCTCCCTGGAGGTGCGAGCTGGTGCTGTGGAGATGTTGAGGTGTGGCATTGTAGGTCATAGCAGCTTTTTTTTTTTTTTAGTGTGTGCAATCCCTGTGTGCAGTTGAAAAGTGGGAGGGGGGGGTGGTGGTGGTGCAGACTCCACCAGCGCCACAGGGACTGGTGAACCCCTCCCCGTTAGTCAGGCAAGGCCTGTTACTTGGGATACCATCATAGAGGTGGGACATGGTTTTGGCCGGGTGTAGTTCACCAACCCTGATGTCATTCCCTGACGTGATTTCTTCGGACAGGAAAGACAGAGGTGACACAGTGGCATGCTAGACAGATAAGATGTTCTGTGTCCCTTGAACTGCAATAAGATGTTCCCTGTGGATTTGGTGATGATCATGCTCAAGAGAGAGGGTTACAGTGGCTATTTTTGCAGACCTGCCACTGGAGGTGCCAATGGAGAGGTAGGATAGAGTCTTGATTAGCTCTGGTTTGCCAGTCCCTGATGCTAGTGTGACAGCTGTGGGCAGTTTTAGCCCGATCTCTCCAGGTGAAGAATTAATATATGTGAATATTACAATACAAAGACCATCAGGTAAAACTGAGTTTCTGTTGTGCGCTGCTTCTCAGAATGTGCAGTCCCATAAGTATCATAGCAAGGAGCAGTTTGTAGAAGACGCTGAGCTGTTGTACACAAACAGCCTTCAGTACAACGGAGTTGATCATGCTGTCACCAACACGGCCCGCAAACTCATGGAGGTCATGAAGGAGGAGCTGAACGAGGTTGGTGTTTTTTTTATGTCAGATTTTTGATGATTTAAGTCTCATATGGTAGGCCTGACATTTCAGTGACTCTTTTAAGTTTCCAGGTTTTGATGATTTAATGGTCTCATATGGTAGGCCTGACATTTCAATGACTCCTTAAATTCCCAGATTTTGATGATTTAACAGTCTCATATGGAAGACCTGACATTTCCATAACACTGACTCTTCATATGGTAGACCTGACATTTCCATAACACTGACTCTTCATATGGTAGGCCTGACATTTCCATAACACTGACTCTTCATATGGTATACCTGACATTTCCATAACACTGACTCTTTAACCACACACAGCTGCCCTGACATTTCAGCGAGTCTCTAATCATGCGTAGTTGTCCTGACATTTCAGTGACAGTCACATGCAGGTGTCCTGACATCTCAGTGACTCTCTAATCACATGCAACCTTCCTGACATCTCAGTGACTCTCTAATCACATGCAACCTTCCTGACATCTCAGTGACTCTCTAATCACATGCAACCTTCCTGATATTTCAGTGAGTCCTATATCACATGCAGTTGTATAGACATTTGACAAACTGTAATCACAACCTTCCTGATATTTCAGTGTGACTCTTGTATATAGCTATTTGGCTGTTTAAATGACTCTGTTCATTTACATTGTCCTGTTATTTCATATGTCTGTTTTATTTGTTTAAGTATTATTTTCTGTCCTTCATACATCTTAACTGTGCGAAATTAAAAAAAAAATTTTTTTAAATAAATTGTAAAAGATGAAAGAGATGATGACTGCGGTAAAATTGATTCTAGTAATAAAGGTAGGTAGAAGTGTATAGTTCAGTTTTACAAAAAGACGAAGGAATTGAGAAATTGAGCAAAAACCAAATGGCAGAGAATAAGGAAGTAACATGATGACGTATAAATGAAGAACATACAACATCCAATATTTCGGCGTGAGCCATTTTCAAGGATTACATTCAAGGACGACACAACATGCAAAAAAATATGAAAAATTTAGCTTTTTGGTCTCCAAGTATTGCATCTAGGGCGATGATCACATATTTGGGGCCGATGAATGCATTCTTTTGATCTTTGAGTTCTTCAGAGTTGGTATCCCTGATGCATCACCCTTGACTCGGTTTTGTTGCGAGTTTCTGTAACAATTCCTTTTTTCCTAATCTAGAGTCGCCTCTAGGTGGGTCTCAGGGTAAGGTTGTTAGCCTTATGCCCAGCTCCCGGTTCAGAATATATACACCTCTACCCGCCTTTAGAAATAAATTGATAATTCTGATTATCTGATGTTCAATAAATCAGAAAGCACAAGGAAATTGATTGTCCTGTTTATTTTTGTCTTGTATGTTTTTTCCTGCAGAAAGAGGAGCATATAACACAGCTAGAAGCTGACATCAGGGCAGCCCAAGAGGCAGCGCTTGATGCTGCAGACACTGATAGCATGACAGGAACTTCACTAAACAGGGATGATGGCAGTGTTTTGGGTATTGTTTTCTGCTTTTGTTATTTTTGGCTAGAATTTTTCTTGTCAGAATCTGTTATTGTGTGGTATAGAAGCCATTGTATTCAGGGTTTTTTTGTTAGCCAGTTGCTTTCCCTAACAAATTTTGGTGAGCGAATAGGCCAGATATAAGCAGAGAACCTGATCCATTTTTGCCAGTTGGCATAGTCAGTCTTTCAGCCAATAGAATTGAGTAGGAAGCTTGAGGTGTGAGCAGGGAGCGGTAGACATTTATATGACAGTCTCAAGGTTTTCAGCCAACAGCACTCGGAGAAGAAGCCAGGTGTAAAGCAGTGAACTTTTGACCCAGTTCTCCAGTCGCATAGACATCTGCAGGCAGCCCGCTTTCAGTTGAGAACTGGTCACAGCTGACTACTGAGTCAGATTGCCGTGTGTACCAGCTCTATATATCCCACAGTTTCCGTCGAAGAGCTGGGCACAGTTTGTCAGATGTGACTGGCTGGTTTTTGATCTTCTTGGGGCTTCTAGCTTATTCATAGCAGACATTGTGGTGAAGATTTTGAAGCACAGACATTGATAAGGGTAAGAAGTGGGATCCAGTAGCTTGCACTGACTCCAAAAATTGATAAAAAAAAAGTATGCCGCTTTTCCTGGGTGAAGCATCTTGTTTATAGGAGCACCACAGAGGTGGGATGGGGTCTTGGCCAGCTCTGGTCGACTGGCCTTGAAAACAGCACTAGCACGCTAGATCGATCTTGTTTGCCTCACATTAGGCAGAGGTAGATGATTGACACTGATCTCTCTTTTGCAGGTGCAGACACCGAGAGCTTGGATGGGTATAGTGTTGGCACCAAGGACAACATCACCATAGCAGAGGATGACACCAGCTCTGCCATGCCTTCTTATCATGAAGGGAGAGACTATCCCAAGGTTGGTGAATGTGCCATGTGAAGTGATATTGTGTTTTATCCGAAACAACTGTGGACTGGGGGGTGGGGGGGGAGAGAAGGGTCTACTTGACAAAAGAGCTCTTTACCTAGATTTTCCAAAACTACCCCAGAGACAGCATTAAGAAAAAGAGAGAGCCGGACAGAATCTGTTGGAGTTTTAAGTTTTGAGCCGTGAGGATGTTTGCATTATTCATTGTGCGAGAAAATGGGACCAATAAATGGACTGTGTTTTGTGAAAGAGATTTGGGAGTGAGGAAGTTTTACGTTGTCCTCTGAAAGTATAATGCATTCTGGGAAAATGGCATCACTTGTTATCATCATCTTCTGCGTTAAACTTGTTATATGACGTTTTGTAAATCGGCCTTGTCATGAAACTTTTGGACTGTTCATCATAAAAGGCAGTATCTGTGGTTCTTGTCACATATGTTGGCCACATTTTGTCCATTCTTGTATATATACACTTTCCATCGCAGACAGGTCTGTGTGCCTAATTCTTCACCCTTCGAAAATAAAGTATGTTTGTTCTTTCAAGTAAAAGTCCGTATCCTGTCATAGACACTAAAATGGTTGTGATAGGTAGATATGTAACAAATGGTCTTTCCTATGTTATATTATCATTTCTAAACTGACTTGACAATTTCTTTGTCCCATTAACAGATGGCCCATCTGATGTCAGATTCTGAGTTTGTTGACATCGAAGGAGATGAAGAGAGTGCTGCAAATGCAGGCCACAGTCAGGTTGTACAATTTTATCAATGTGTACACTTACATAGTACAATCACTTTTATGCATGTGTTTCTGTACCTTGTACAGGCTCGGCTCATGATTCAACAACTTTATTTCATCTCTTTTATTAATGATGCAGTGCATGCTTGATGATGTCAGTCTCCTATGTACTTTCAGATATGTTGAATTTGAATCTAGTTTCTTTAGTTGTAACTGGTGAAGAGGAACAGACAGAACTACAAAAAATAAGATTTTTTAAGAGCATGCATCTTTCCCATGGCAACATATGCCTGTGAGACCTGGACACTTAACAAAACAGCTGAGAAACACATAAATGTTCTTCAGATATCATGGACACAAAAAAGAACAAATATATCCATACTACAAGAACTTAATATTGAAGAAGGCTAGCTAGTGAAGAGGATTAAACAGAGAAAACTTAAATATTTTGGACACATGAAACGTCATGATAATCTAGAGAAGACCGTCTTGGAAGAGTACGTAATGGGAAAAAGAAAGAGAGGAAGACCAAGCTGAAGATGGCTGCAAGACATCATTGATGATCTGCAAATGGATGCATCAGCAGCAGGCCATCTTGCTCACAACCGAGAGGCCTACAGGAGTGCTGTTAGGGAGGCAAAGTTCCGCAAGGGACATGCAAATGAATGAATGAATGAATGACCTGGTGAACACATAGAAATGAAATAATTCACTTGCCCTAGATTGAGTAATGACCTCTAGGCCATCATTAATGCCTGCGCTGCAAGTAGTGCATAGCAGAGAGGCACCATACAAGTAATGATTTATGTCACTAGCCAGTGCAACACCACAGGCAGGCACACGTTATTATGTATGTCCCTTGCAGACAAAGATTTGAGGTTTACAGTAGATAATTCAGGTTTAGATTTGTGCAAAAACTTTCAAAATATGTTAGGAACATCCATTTGCTTCTGCCTGGCATTACCATATTGAACATTTAACCTAGTGTGAGGTCTGCTGTCTAGTGTGAGGTCCACTGTCTAGTGTGAGGTCTAGTGTGAGGTCTGCTGTCTAGTGTGAGGTCCTCTGTCTAGTGTGAGGTCTGCTGTCTAGTGTGAGGTCCACTGTCTAGTGTGAGGTCTAGTGTGAGGTCTGCTGTCTAGTGTGAGGTCCTCTGTCTAGTGTGAGGTCTAGTGTGAGGTCTGCTGTCTAGTGTGAGGTCCTCTGTCTAGAGTGAGGTCTGCTTTCTAGTGCGAGATCTAGTGTGAGGTCCTCTGTCTAGTGTGAGGTCTACTGTCTAGTGTGAAGTTCTCTGGCATGATGTCCTCTGTCTAGCATGAGGTCCTCTGTCTAGTATGAGGTCCACTGTTCAGTGTGAGGTCCTCTGCCTAGTGTGAGATCCACTGTCTAGTGTGAGGTCCTCTGACTAGTGTGAGATCTTCTGTCTAGTGTGAGGTCCTCTGTCTAGTTGCCATCTTGGCTCAAAGCTGTAACTAGTTCTAGTTTTATAAATCATTCCATGGTGTCTGTTTATGAAGAGCTATAGGCAGTCTTTGTTGTCAGAGAGTTGGCATGTTATCACTGAGAGTTATATTTTATTGTGATCCAGCAGGAAATGACATTAATGGGGAGATTAGTATTATTGTTAAGTGGGCAATGTTAGCTACATAATTCTTACAAGAAGTGTACTGGAAAATATCAGATATTGTGATGGATGATCTTTCTTTAATGCGAAATTGTGATCTTAATATGTTCATGTGTGCCCATTTATGTAATAATTATATATACAAATACTTTGTAGGCACAGTTCCTCCATACTTGTTGTTATGTATAGTGTGTTTTTTTATGCTATATTTATGAACGTACTTGAAAATGGCGCCATATTTGTCACTGGTGAGATCATGGTAGAAGTCACACCACATCCTAGATTCAAAACAGGTACATTCATAAATATAGCATAAAAAAATCACGTTACACATAACAGCAGGTGTGGTGGGACGTTTTTGCCCCCGTATTTAAACTTGAGGCAACTTGAGACTTGAGGCTGCTTGCAAAGCCTCAAGATGTGATGAGATTTGAAAGTAGCGACTTGAGACTTGACATGAAACATGCCATAAAGGACTCGAGTGGATCTGTTATTCACCACAAGAGGTGGTGAGATAATCCAGTACCTTTATATAATGATTCAACGTCAGACATAACATGGTGGACTGAAAACTCAGCAGAGATCCTAAATGTGATGAACTGGCTGAGAGAGTATGTAAAGTATCACTTGTTCGAATTCTTACTTATCACTTGGCTGACCAGGTCTAATCACCGGTTGTTGCAGCTTAAACTGCTCTTCCCATCTAAAAACCGTGACAGAGTGTGGTTCTGTCAAAAAACCGTGACAGAGTATGATTCTGCCAAAGCCTCCTAGCAACCAGTCACATGCCTAATGTCAGTCACATGACTAATTGATGTGATATCAGGTAGCCCAATTCTGTGGTTGATTCTTAAATTAGTCTGAGATCGAGACAGAGCAGTGATTGTGCTAGGATTTTTTAAAAGTGGTACGGATGTTCCTATCTGTCACTTTGCACGAAGTACTTTCCAAAGTACTGGTTTTCTCAATGCAGCATTTGGTACTTTAAAATCTTTTTTTAATATAAAATTAAACACATTTTACAAACATCCGCGGAAAGTAAATGTTCGCATGAATTTTTTTCTTATCTTATTTGCGACAATATTTTATCTTTACTGAATGTTGACATGCTGAACCAAAGTCAAAAGTGGTTTTATCTTCTCCATATAAATTGAGCACCAGCAGTCTGCTGGCCCGGTTACCCTTCAACCAATTTCACTGGTTGCTTTTTTTTTTTTTTTTAAACTGGTAACAGTAACCAATGACCTCCAAGTTTCCAGTGTTCTCGTTTTTTATCGATAATTTACAGGCAATTGCCAGTTAACATGATCACTGTATCAGAAGGTTTTTGATATCCTACAACTCCATTGGCCAGTGACAGTCTTCACCGCTCTGCCTCGTGTGTCGAGTATCCCTAGTGGTGGTTCATACCTTGTGTTGTCCTGCAGGGCAGGAACAAATTCTCGTTACTTTCCTGCAGGGCAGGAACAAATTCTCGTTACTTATTACAGTTTGCATCCGGTCTTTGAGCAGAATTGAAGCTGTGTAAACTCCTTGTTATTTATCTTTTTTTTTTTTTTTGTAATGACGGGACCATTAGGACATGTACACAGAGGAAGATGAAGATGATGAGCTGGCCAAGGATCTGCACTTGTCAGATGGAGAAGAGGAAGATGAAGATGAGACAAGCCTGGATAATATGGGTAATTAGATTTTTGTTTATACATTCTCTGGTCATAGTAAGCTTTGTCCTTGACCTGTCAGTTATGTTTTTAGCATGTCCTGGATTAATAGACTTCATTTAGGTCAAAGCTTGTCACAGCTTCAACAACACAGTTTAGCAACACAGCTTCAGCTACACAGCTTTAGCAACAGCTTCAACAGCACAGCTTCAGCTATACAGCTTTAGCAACACAGCTTTAACAACACAGCGTTAGCAACACAGCTTCAGCTATACAGCTTTAGCAACACAGCTTTAACAACACAGCGTTAGCAACACAGCTTCAGCTACATAGCTTAAGAAACACAGCTTCAGCAACACAGCTTCAACAATACAGCTACTGTGTCTTGACATGAAATGTCTTGATGGCTATTTTTAAACCACTTTTTGTAAAGCTGTTTAAAATTACAAACTCCACACTGTGGAACAAAGCCATATAACTGTAGTCAGAAATAGGATTGGTGAGTTCAACAGATATGCTGTCTCTCGGTCAATTTCAAACTTCAGGTGTGGGTTCTAATCCCACCTGCCAGCTCCTATTTGCCAGGATTCTCACTGGTACTACAGAGTACATGCACTGTGCTAATTTCCTCCCTCACAAGTTGAGATGAAGCACTTATGGACTTGTCTGTTGTGCATCAACCATAACCCTGTAACATTTTATTTTATTTTTTATAACTGCAGTTTTTTTTATTTTTAGCTTTTTAAAAAAAAAAAAAAAAAGCCAGTTTTATGGCCAAGTTGTACAGTAACAGTTAAATCCTCCATAATGCAGCTATGCAAGATATTTTCTGTTGCATTTGACAGTCAAGAGCTTCATTCTTTGCTTTGTCATCAAGAGCCATGAGCTTCAGATCTTTACCTTGGAGCCAAGAACTTTGAATCTTTACTTCAGATCCAGCAATAATTAGTGTATAAGTATACGTCTATACACGAAGCACTGCAGTGAAGCTGTGATACCAAAATGTATAAACTAGGAAAAAAAGTAGAAACAGCTTATTACTTAACAATTACAAAGTTATGACGTTTCGGCGTGAGCCTTAACTCTTTGTATACTGGGTGTGTTTCCCTCAAAAGACCAAGGGGGGTAAATTTCACAATGTGAAATGGGATGGTTGTCACATTTAAAAGAATGACAAAGGCATAATCTGATCTGTAGTATGAAGTATTCTACCTTATTTTGAAGAAGAAAAAATGTATTTTGTTTTTCAAATAAAATTTTTAACATTTTGTTAGTATACAACAAAAAAAAGAGCTAAGAACTGAGAAGAAAGAATGGAAAATGAAGTAATAAAATAAATTTTTTGTCACTTACCCATCAAGTTAATCCACTGTAGTTGTTTATATAATTCCATAATGAATAAAAATGTACAGAAACATCTGTTCTTTAACATATCTTACAAAATTTACATGAAAATATGCACTAGTTATGCATTCACAGCAAACTAAAAACACCAAGTGGGTGGGTAATATTTACATGAAAACAAGTGGGCGGTCGTTGACTAATATTTACCAGAAAACAGGCCATTGTGTTTTGGTTTTTGTTTTTTTTTTAAATTTGAAGCATTCTACAACATTTAATTTTTTAAATTACACAATCTCCAGCATTAATTGTTGTGATATTACAGCTAGTACTAGCAAAAAGCTGAGAAGTAGTATCACCAGCTACCCTTCTAACACATTTTGCTGCTGGACCAAAAAAAAACACGAAAAATTCTTTCAATCACTGCCACGTGTGCCGAAAATTTACCATTTCTACTACTATATTCTCTACACCACAGTCTAGACAATTTTAAATTAAATTCTGAGCTTGTAATGCAGAAATATGCTGCTCTGGACGAAAGAAAGTAGCACTGGAAGCCATATTTGTTGATAAACAAAAGCCTAGCGACGATAAACTTTGAAAAACTCGCTTTAAATGAACAAAGAATCGCTCTGTTTTCTGCTCAAACCACACGCTTAATGTGGACAACTGAATTCCGGAAGGAAGTCAACTGCTGGTTTTAAGATACTTTGATTATTTTCAAAATTAGAGAGCTACAAACCATCATCGCGCCTCGCGTCTATAAGTAGTTCGTAATAGGGATACAACCACGCAGGACGCGTGTCCAAATACCCAAAGAGTTAATCATACAAAAACATACAGGACAAAGAAATAGAGAGAGGAGATAAAGTATAAATTCACATGAATACTATTTTTAAAAAATAATTAATAATGAATAGAGCACTTGGCTGTAACTGTAAGAAGATGTGGCTTGTCCGACACTGTGTGTCAGAAATGGGCATGGTAGGGGGTAGAGACTGTTTAAATGGAGACCTGTGATGTGTGGTCGGAGGGTTGTAACTGGGGAGGTTGGGTGGGGAAACCGTGGAGGGGAGAGAGAATGGTACAGTGTTAACCTAGCCAGGAGAAGGTGAAATAGTTGATTATAGTTAGGGTAGAGGGGTTGTAATGTGATGCTGTGAGGAGGTTCTGAACTATGTGTAACAAGTGAGAAGGGAGTGGAGCTTAGTGGAGAGGGATTATAATTGTTGAAGAGGAGAATGTTAGGTGTAGCTGAATAGAGAGTTTAACCCGTGTGGATCCAGCGTCCCATAATCATCCTCATTTCTGACACACAACATTGAACAAGCCACATTTTCTTACAGTTACAGCTAAGTGCTCTATTCATTATAAATTTTTTTTTAATAGCATTCATGTGAATCTATACTTTATCTCCTCTCTCTATTTCTTCGTCCTGTATGTTTTTGTATGATTAAGGCTCACACTGAAATGTCGCAACTCTGTAATCATTAAGTAATAAAGCTGTTCCTACTTTTTTCCTAGTTTATACTTTAGATCCAAGAGTTTCACATCCACAAATTTGTTTGATAACATGAAGAGAAAGAAAGTTGAGAAAATAAAGGACTTTCAGTCATTTGAGTTCAATTGTTTGCATTTTCTCGTTCTAATGTCTTTTTTAATGGTTTGAAGGGAAATTCTGTTTTTTTTTTTCCTTGAAGGTGACTTGAACGAATCAAGGGAAGCAACTGTGGAAATGGGCGAGGTGGAGAACTTTGATGAGAATGCTCGTTCTTACTTTGACAGCGCAGGAGATGAGGCTATAGGTTTGTTTATTTGTTTTATTGATTTAGTGAACTATCGGGGGGGGGGGGGGAGAAATCAGGGAGATTTGGATGAAGATTTTAAAATTTAAATTTGTATGTAGCAGTTTCACATAAAATGACATGTCATACCACGGAGGCACTTCAGGGACTCAGCGGTGGCCATATTTTCATTTGCTTGTCAGCACACTAGAAGAAGTCAGGTACCCCTTTCTACAAACAGGTGACTGGTTGAACTACTGACCTCCGCTGAGAAACAAGTGCGCAAACCCACTCGGACACTATTTTTCACCTAGTTGTAACGTAAAACCAAAGTTCTGATTAGTTTACAAGTTTATTCAGTGACACTGATTTAAAGGTATGCTTTCCATACGTAATTTGACCACATTCATTTTAATGATACACATACAAATGCTGGTTAACTCTGGAAATCCTGTTATACAATCCAATCATTTGCTAACCACGTAAACGCTTGTTCTCATGTGACATGTCCTTTCTG
Source organism: Achatina immaculata (assembly GCA_009760885.1). Classification (NCBI taxonomy): domain Eukaryota; kingdom Metazoa; phylum Mollusca; class Gastropoda; order Stylommatophora; family Achatinidae; genus Lissachatina; species Lissachatina immaculata. Next base: position 42,852,586 of record CM019700.1, on the reverse strand, counting down.
GAACGTTGTCCCTCTCACTGCCTCCCTGAGTGCAGTGCAGTCTTACACAAGTTGACCAACATCTCGCAACGACATATTCAGACTCTCCGTGATGTCCTGAGTCCATCTGTGGCGAGATCACACTTTACCCCGTTTATCAGGCACTATGTGCTATCACATAATATAATCTAGAGAAGACCGTCTTGGGAGGATACATAATGGGAAAAAGAAAGAGAGGAAGACCAAGGCGAAGATGGCTGCAAGATATCGTTGATGATCTGCAAATGGATGCATCAGCAGCAGGCCATCTTGCTCACAACTGAGAGGCCTACAGGAGAGCTGTTAGGGAGGCAAAGTTCCACAAGGGACATGCAAATGAATGAATGAATGTGCTGTCGGTCTCTCCAAACCATTATGTCTCTTGATGTGGTCAAAGTATCTCAATCTTTCTGACTTTGACATAACGCTTACCTGCCTTGATAATATGGCGTAATTAATTCCCCAGGTGACGCTTACGGCTCCAGCGCAGGTCAGTACGAGGAAGAGGGCGACAGTTTTGACCCAAGTGAATTCTTCAAGAACAGCACGCTGGCCACCGCGCAGGCCAGGGCCCAGGCCGAGGGAGGAGTGGACATCAGTGATGACCTGCAGATCTCCGATGATAGTGATGAGGAGAGGAGAGGAGAGGCAGCACAGCAGGAGGAGGAGGAAGATAATGAACCGTACCCAGTGATTCCTACGGAAAATCAAGCCACAGAGGGTTTTGATATCAACGAGTATTTGTGATGACCACATGTGACGTTACGGTCCCTGATATCAGCGAGTATTTGTGATGACCACATATGACGTTACGGGCTCTGATATCAACGAGTATTTGTGGTGACCAGATATGACGTTATGGGCCCTGATATCAGTGAGTATTTATGGTGACCAGATATGGCGTTATGGGTCCTGATATCAGTGAGTATTTGTGATGAGCACGTATGACATTACAGGCCTTGATATTGAGTATTTGATGAGCACATATGACATTATGGGCCTTGATATCAAGTATTTGTGATGAGCACATATGACGTTACGGGCCTTGATATCAAGTATTTGTGATGAGCACATATGACGTTACGGGCCCTGAAGAACATTTATGATGTTAATAACAGTAATGAGCAATTGCTGTGTGGTAGGCACAGAATGTAAGAAAAGAGGGGTGATATCATGAGCTTCCTTTTTCTCGAAGTGAATTTCTTCTGTTTACCTGCTGGTTTTGTAAAGTGAACCAAACATAGGATTTACCGTTTTTGGCTTGTGAGGAAAGAGTTGGGGGGAAAAAAAAGAAAAAACCAGTTTTGTACTGCCGCCCTCTGCGTCCCAGGGCAAGTGTCCTAGCACCACCAGAAAGCATATTGTGCTCAGCTGGTCCCGATCTGGTCCTCTGCTTGCTCTGAACTTCTCACAGCCCCCTTCATGAGACGCTGCTTGAGACCGCATGCCAGCAACAACGGAAGGGATTTGGCTGGAACTGTAAGCAGGTGGTCAGAGGTCATGTGACAGGAAGGGAAGAAATGAAAGTGCCGTGACATCATGGAAGATAAATGGCAAGAGACCCAGAGGAAGAGCAAGAGAGAAGGTGACATGTAGTCTTGGTAGAGAGTCATCAAATAAAGGTAAAGAGTAAAGCTTCTAGGATTATGATCTGTGAAGAAGAGTGATTCCCTCTTGTCTAGCAGCTGATGGTACACCGGTATTGTTACACAGACATCAGTGGAGGTAAAAGCTGGATATGGTATTAATGATATATTCCTGTATATCATAACGTGAATCATGTGTCATGTTTTTTTTTATTGTGTGTAATGATCATCATCATTAGTGCTATATCACATCTCTTCTCTCGTCATCTCTCTTTTCATTGCCTGAGATTTCTAAAGACTTTTAGTGGTTTTTGCATCAACAGTTTGGCTGCTGTTTCCTCTCTCTTGTCTTATTTGTGCTCCATGTTCATGTTCATGAAGCTTGTCCTGTACATTCAGAATCTTGTTTTAGAATCTTATCATTCTTGTGTCTTGTTCATTTTTATTACTCCCAATGTTCATTGTTTTAGCTGAATGTCAAACTGAATGGCTGATATGTGAATACAGCCAGAAAACTGAATGGTTGATATGTGAATATAGCCAGAATACTGAATGGTTGATATGTGAATACAGCCAGAAAACTGAATGGCTGATATGTGAATACAGCCAGAAAACTGAATGGCTGATATGTGAATACAGCCAGGATACTGAATGGCTGATAAGTTAATACAGCCAGAAAACTGAGTGGCTGATATGTGAATTAGTTTGATGGAATTGATCTACTCTTACATACCCAAAGAGGCATACAGGAGAAGACAACTAGAATTTACGAAATAGCCAGATCGGTAGGTCTGAATATACATCAAGACAAGACTAAGATCAAGAGAATCAATGGAAAAAATAAGGAGAGAATCTCAGTTGGGACAAGGGAAGTTTAAGAAGTACAACACTTTAAGTATCTTGGAAGCCTCATTTCAGCAGACAGCATTATTGAGAGGGAAATATCTACAAGAACTGGACAGGCATCTCAGGTCTTTAACAAATTAGCATACATATGGAAATCTTCCATTCTTCATACGAGCCTCAAGAGGAGCAGGCCATTGGGGACATGGAGACACACAGTACTGGAAGAACTAAAGAAGGTGAGAAAGACATGGTTTGAGGTATCCCGACTTGCTCAAGAGAGGACTGATGATGAGTATGTGAATACAGCCAAAATAATGAGTGGCTGATATGTGAACACAGTCATTCCAGACTTACCCTGCTTTTACCCCGTCATATTTTATATTTCTTGTCCCAGTTTTACCCCATCATTATCCCCATAATATTCTGTGTTTCTTATCCAACTTTCCCCCTGGCATGAGAAGAATGGGAGATCCTGGTTATAAGACCAACTCCAGTCTCCTTAATCCTTATCCATGGCCACCTTGTGGAAGTGTCACACGTGAATATCTAAACAGCTCTACACAAGAGAGTTGGCAAGTTCCTTGGTAGGAGAGTGTTGTTTTTGTATCTAGATCCAGCACCTGTTGAGTATTATCTGGGTTTTTGTTTGTTTTGTCTTGAAGCATGCAGCACTCGTTTCACCTCTGGGTTGTTTTTATATTTTATTGTGCCTGAACTGTTTCATATAGTGATGGTTTAGTTCACATTGTGAATGGCAGTTTTGTATATAGTAATAGTTCTCATGGTGAATGGCAGCTATTTTGTGTTTTGATAGTTCACATGAGTGAATGACATTTTTTTTTTTTTTTTCATTCTGATAGTCAAAGCAAATGATGGCTTCTGTAACATGTGAGAGAGAATCAAGAAGTAAAGGCAGCATACCCTTTAATATAAAGTCATATAAGTTTCAGCATTACAGATGTATCTCTTCTCCACATAATCCCCCCGCCCGTGAGTCGATGCACTTCTTGTATCGTTCCACTAGCTTCTTCATTCCTTGGGAGATGAAGCTTCGGGTCACCCTCCAAATCCTGGTCTGCAACACTTCCTGAACCTCGTCATGAGAGATGAACTGCGACCATGAAGACTTTGAGTGGATCAAGATTTGATAATCCAGTACTGCTTCAAGGGGAAACAAGTTCAAACCGCACCTGTCATTGCCTCCATAATTGTGGCCCCTTCACGGGGACATGCGTTGTCTTGGTGTATCTTCCAAGATAAATCGAGCTTCATCAGTTGGGCTTGCTCTTCCCGTTTTAAATCTTTCTACCCACTCATAAACTTTTCCTTGAGACTCACTGCTTTCACTTCAGCACTGAGCCAACATCCTGCGATGAATTTCAGCAAGTTTTGCCAAGAGAAATCTCATTAAGGTGTTTTGTTCAACAGTGGTGCAATCCTGCAGCTGAGTGTCCATGTTTATTTGACTTTGGCTTCATATAGACTAAAGGTAGAGTGCTATGATGTGCATATTTGAACATCAGTCATCATGAACAGTGCTAGGATGTGCATATTTGAACATCAGTTATCATGATCAGTGCTAGGATGTGCATATTTGAACATAAGTCATCATGATCAGTGCTAGGATGTGCATATTTGAACATAAGTCATCATGAACATGTTGTTTTGCATCAGTTTCTATGTGCTATGGTTACTGTGTAATTTTCAAATTACCTGAACTTGTCTGATTCTCCATGGTAGTAATGCTAGGCCTCCAGTAGATGGTGGATTTTGTGACACTTTGAAGCCATGTCTCAAGGCAGACATTGAAGTGAACAATCAGCACTCACAGTGCATGCACAAAGTGAGAAGAGAACAGTCTGCACACAGCGAATGGGCTCATATAACAAGGATGAAATGGCCCATTTATTGTTTTTTAAGGAAAATGTTTCAGTTCATCTTTCTGAAACAGTCCCATCTGAGTGCATTTATTATTAGTTTTGCTGCACATGGCAAAAAATGCAAACAAAGTTTGTGTCAGTCAGTGCTGAAGATATAACTAAAATTTTGCTGTGGTTTGTCATGCAGGCAGTGATTCTCAGAGTCACTCCCCCCCCCCCCAATCAGGTTCTCATCTTGACAGCCAAGTCTGATGAAGCATGGTGCCAGTTGTATGACTCAGCTGTGGTGTTTTGTGAGCATTGTTTTAAACTGAAGTATTTTCAAGTGAATCTTGTATAAGCCAAGTACTGTTGGGTGAATGTTGTAGAAAACAAAGCAGTGTTAAGTGAATCTTGTATAAAATCAGAGTACTGTTGGGTGAATGTTGTATAAAACAAAACAGTGTTAAGTGAATGTTGTATAAAATCAGAGTACTGTTGGGTGAATGTTGTATAAAATCAGAGTACTGTTGTGTGAATGTTATATAAAACAAGTAATGTTAAGTGAATGTTGTATAAAACCACTATTAGATGAATATTGTATAAAACTGAGGTATTGATATGTGATAGTATATGAAAGAACTCAAACACTTCCTCATGTAACATGCTCTTGTGAGACTAATACTGAATTTGATAATAACAATACAAGAAATCCTTATGGATCATTTATGTTTTTGTGTTATTTTATTTTCTGTTGAGAATGTAGGTTTCAAATCACAAGAGGTGGGTGGGTGAGTAGGTGGCATGAAACTCCGTCATAGAGAGCGAAGCAACCACACAACTCCAGGCATCATGTGGGTGGGGGTGGGTGGGGTATATATACAATGACAAGTTTTTGGTCTTGAAATTCCTAGCACACTAAAGATGGCGTTGGGTGGATCTACCTGGCTCATGATCCACCAGGATCAGTGGTTTGCTGAGGTTTTTACAGCATTTTCCAAGGATAAAAGTCTTAACTTGGGTCCTCATGTAGATTCTTCTGTAACAGTTTGGTCTTGGTGCTGTTCTTGATAAAGTCCTAAACTTGGGAGTTTTTTTTTTAAGCTTTGTGCTTACCTCCCCTTGCATCAGGGCACCTGGTAACATTTCATGTCCTGTTTGTTTTTGTTCCGGGTGACCTTCATGTCCTGTTTGTTTTTGTTCCAGGTGACCTTCATGTCCTGTTTGTTTTTTGTTCCAGGTGACCTTCATGTCCTGTTTATTTATCCCAGGTGACATTCATTTCTTGTTTATTTGTCCCAGGTGACCTTCATGTCCTGTTTGTTTGTCCCAGGTGACCTTCATGTCCTGTTTATTTGTCCCAGGTGACCTTCATGTCCTGTTTATTTATCCCAGGTGACTTTCATGTCCTGTTTGTTTGTCCCAGGTGACCTTCATGTCCTGTTTGTTTGTCCCATGTGACCTTCATGTCCTTTTTATTTATTCCAGGTGACCTTCATGTCCTGTTTATTTATCCCAAGTGACCTTCATGTCCTATTTGTTTATTCCAGGTGAGCTTCATGTCCTGTTTGTTTACAACAAGTGACATTCGTGTATTATTTATTTATCTCGGATCACCTTCATGTCCTGTGTGTGCCAAGTGGTCTTTCATGTCCTGTGTGTGCCAAGTGGTCTTTCATGTCCTGTGTATGCCAAGTGGTCTTTCATGTCCTGTGTGTGCCAAGTGGTCTTTCATGTCCTGTTTGTCTCCATGTACGCTGTACATACACACACCACGTGAATGTTCAAAGATCTTGCACCTGAAGAAACTTACATGATCTTTTCTTTCGCTACCCGAAGAGCAAAGATCATTGCTGAAGTGGCAGAACAGCTCTCAGAGCCGGCCAAGAGCTTTCCTGGCTAGCAGGGCAGGTCCTGCCGCTTGTTCTGATCTGCTGCAAGGTGGTGGACCCTGCTAACAAGCTCGATTTGATCGGGTTAAGAGTTTTCAAGAGAGCCAGTGTAATACATTCCTCATCAGACACGATGTCCTCGTTCCAACAACTGCACGGCGAGGGGTACTAAGAACACCCGGCTCGCACTTCTTGAAACTGCGGGAAGGATGCTTTATTTACGTTAGATGCGGTGGAGACTTTGAAGCAGAAGTATCATGTCGGATAGGGAATGGGTTACCGCGGTGTTTTTTTTTTTTGAGGGGGGGGGAGGTGGATCTAACTGTAGTGACCCTTGCCCGTTAGCCAAGCTGAGCCAGCCAAGAGGTAAGGCAGGGTCTTGGCCGATTGTAGTTTCGCCAGTAGTGGCCCGGGCATATCCGCCTCAGTTCGTTGTACTGCTTGCATCGCCACTCCCTTGGCAAGGGAGATAACACGATTTTAAGAAAGTCATTCCAAGTCAGTGTTTCCCAAAGTGGACATTGAGGAAAAGCCAAGCAGCAGACGGGGGCAGATTAACCTTCCTTCTTAGCACTTCTCAACCTGATACTGAGAAACTTGTGTTTCCCCCTCCCTTTTTTTAACATTAAGTTTATTTGCGTTCAAGGTAACAGTTACAAATCGTGTGAAAATGACGTGAGTTGAAGATGATTGCCCGTGAAGTGAAATAATGAAATGGTGGGCTTTAACAAAACATGAGATGATAGTGAGTCGTATGATAGATATATCTGGGTTTGACATTTGACAACGATATGGGGGGGGGAGTTACATAAATTTCATGTCGTTGTCAATCAAAAAACATATGACGTCAATATTTCAAATAGGATATGAAGGTCACCTGGGACAAATAAATGGGACATGAAGGTCAGCTGGAATAAACAAACAGGATATGAAGGTCACCTGGGACAGACAAACAGGTCATGAAGGCATCTGGGATAAATAAACGGGACATGAAGGTCACCTGGAATAAATAAACAGGACATGAAGGTCACCTGGAATAAATAAACAGGACATGAAGGTCACCTGGGATAAATAAACGGGACATGAAGGCACCTGGGATAAATAAACGGGGCATGAAGGTCACCTGGGACAAACAGGACATGAAGGTCAACTGGGACAAACAGGACATGACGGTCACCTGGGATAAATAAACAGGACATGAAGGTCACCTGAGATAAATAAACAGGACATGAAGGCCACCTGGGATAAATAAAAGTCCTAGCAACCGCCTCTGGTGTTAGTCTGAAGATGGAAGTATCTTGCTCAAGATGTCTTGTATATTGTCCCTACATAAAACTCACCCATCACGTTAAAAGCTGAGAAAATAATGCAGTAGGTGAGTTATAAATATACTCCATATTGTTAAACAACTTTCTTTGCTAGCCTAAGTTTTTAATCGTGTAACGCGTATCTTAGTTTAACGGGTCGTTGTACGAGTAGTACATGGGGTGGGTGGGGTTTGGAATGGGGTAGTTGTTGAGGATGTGGTCTGAGAGAAAAAGGGGACGGCAGCCCGAACAAGCCTGGGAAACACTGCTGTAAGTGCTTAGGCGACTACGCGTCAAGTTATTGCCCCTGAGCTTGTATTAACCCGCATTATTTGGACCGGTGGAAAAGGACTGGTGGTGATATACCAATTAAAGTCCTAGCAACGGCCCCACGTGATAGTCTAATCCTGGAAGTATCTTGCTCAAGGACAGCACAGAACGGTCTTGATAAGACAGCGCTAATGAAGGTAGCAATATTTTCGCCTGGAGTGTACACAACCATCTTAAATTTGGAGCCTGTACGTCTTATTCTAGTGATAAACTGCCTGATTTATTATAGGAGAGATAAAGCATTGATCTTTATCAGTTTCTGGGGAGTTAAAGTATTAATTTAATCATCTTTAAAGAGATTAAGCAGTGATTTGTACTAGTTTATGAGAAGACAAAAGACCTATATTAGGTTTTAGAGCAACGTTATGCAACAGTTTATTGAGAGATAAAGAAAAAAAATCTGTATTAGTCTATATTAGTTTTCAGAGATAAAGTAATGGTCTGCGGTAGTTTTATACGTGTCCTGGAAAAAAAGAGAAGAAATTCTCAGAGAAGCTGTAGAAAAACCAAATGAAGTTCCCAGAGAAGTTGTAGAAAAACCAAATTAAATTCTCAGAGAAGTTGTAGAAAAACCAAATGATATTCTCAGAGAAGTTGTAGAAAAACCAAATGAAGTTCTCAGAGAAGTTGTAGAAAAACAAATGATATTCTCAGAGAAGTTGTAGAAAAACAAATGATATTCTCGGAGAAGTTGTAGAAAAAAAATGATGTTCTCAGAGAAGTTGTAGAAAAAACAAATGAGGTTCTCATAGAAGTTGTAGAAAAACAAATAATTCTCATAGAAGTTGTAGAAAAACCAAATGAAGTTCTCAGAGAAGTTGCAGAAAAACCAAATGAAGTTCTCAGAGAAGTTGTAGAAAAACCAAATGAAGTTCTCAGAGAAGTTGTAGAAAAACCAAATTAAGTTCTCAGAGAAGTTGTAGAAAAACCAAATGAAGTTCTCAGAGAAGTTGTAGAAAAACCAAATGAAGTTCTCGGAGAAGTTTTGTAGAACAACCAAATTAAGTTGTCATAAAAGTTGTAGAACGACAGAAACTAAACCCAAACACGAGAAAGCAATAAATAATAAAAAAAAGTCATTCGAAAAGAAAGAAGTTACAGAACCTGAACATGATAATCACTGAAAAGTTCGAGGGAAAAGTGAGGAAATCGGAACAGGAAATAAAAACCGAATACTTCAGCAGGCTGGCAAAGTGGTACAGGAAAATAGATGGCACGCAGACTGACTGAAATCGATAAGAGCTACACAAAATAAAGAAACAGCTACACCAATGTCCGCCGTACTGACTTTAGAATTTATATACCAGTGTATAGGTTACTTGGTGTGTCGTAGCATGGTTACTTGGTGTGTCGTAGCATTATTACTTGGTGTGTCGTAGCATAGTTACTTGGTGTGTCGTAGCATGGTTACTTGGTTTGGCACAGTATGGTTGCTTGGTGTGTCGTAGCATTATTACTTGGTGTGTCGTAGTATAGTTACTTGGTGTGTCGTAGCATAGTTACTTGGTGTGTCGTAGCATGGTTACTTGGTGTGTCGTAGCATAGTTACTTGGTGTGTCGTAGCATAGTTACTTGGTGTGTCGTAGCATGGTTACTTGGTTTGGCACAGTATGGTTGCTTGGTGTGTCGTAGCATTATTACTTGGTGTGTCGTAGTATTATTACTTGGTGTGGCGCAGTATGGTTACTTGGTGTGTCGTAGTATGGAAGTTTACTAGATCTTTGTCTGTCTACATGTTATTAAACATATGAAGTTGGACTTATGCTTGGACCTGCTCTTCAATGTAGAGGTTGTTACTAGGAAAGAGGAACAAAAAACTATAATAGGTCAAAATAAACATGAAGTGATTTTTTTGTTGCGGGTGTTGTGTGTTGAGCTGTCACTACTTACACCATGGGCCATCCAACATCCATTCACGGGCCAGTAAACCACACCGTACTCGTGTGAGCGGCAAAGGTGTACCCCGACTGGCTGTGTTATGCGGAAGTTAGGAAAACACGTGGAAGGCATTTTCTCCATGCTAGTTGCCAAGATGAAGCAGAAGAGAAGCAAGTTAACACAGATCTGCTTGAAAGCCGCCGTGCATGATACAAAAGAATCCATGGATATAAGAGCAGCACGTTATTTGTGAAGATAACTCAAAGGTTATCATGGAAGAGGTAGGGGAAACCTTAAAATCATTCAATAAATTGATCGTTTAGTTATATCTATGGTATGGTTATATCTAAGAAACAGAATCCACCAGCATGCAGTATTAAATTAAACGGAACTATTCTAAAGCAGGTGCAGAAATTCAAATACCTTGGAGCAGTAATAACTTCAGATGGGAAATGCACAACAGAAATTAGGAACAGAATAGGCAAAGCAAAGACTGCATTTCAGAGAATGAGAAACATATTAGCTAACACATCTTTATCAATGAATGTTAGAAAACGAGTCCTAAAATGCTATATTGAACCTATCTTGTTATATGGACAATAGGCAAGTCTGTACAAAAGTCATTGGAAGCAGCAGAAGTGTGGTTTATTAGAAAAATGTTGCGAATCCCCTGGACAGCAAGAATAACTAATGAAGGATGTATGAGAAGAGCTGGAGAGACAAAAAACCTTGTCAAAAAGATAAGAGAGAGAGACAATGTACTTTCATAGGACATGCAATGAGAAGAGGGGGCATTGAAAATATTATAACAACAGGAAAAATAGAAGGAAGAAGATCAAGAGGAAGACCAAGAGAAATGATACTGGACAGTCTGACGGGATGGTGTGAGAGGAGATCACCAACTGAACTGATGGCCTGCATGAAGGATCGTGTACTCTGGAGAAGCATAATAACCAACGCCAGTCGGCACGGCACCTGATGATGATGATGATGATGATAGTGGAGTGTTCAGATCATAATGCGCTCTGGAGATATTTTGACTATTCGCAAGTGAGCTGTGCCTAACAATACCAAAACTTTCCGGTTCTATTACACCGTTTCAGTAAATAAATATTCACGAAATATTCGCGAAAAGTTGAAATCGGTGCCAGATTTAGGCATCAGCTAAGGAAGCTACAGCTAAGGAAGCTACAGCTAAGGGCCTCCCGCACTTTGTAGTAACTTTTTAACACGACAGCTCCACCGAATCTAAATCCGGTACCGTTTGAAATGTTCAGAAACAAAACGTAGGAAGATATCTTTTAGTTTTTGTTTTTTTTTTGCACTGCCTTGTCAGTCTCGCGTAATTCTATACGTCGTTAGTGTTAACTCCTGGTGGTTGTATAATAGATTTTGCCGTGGTCATCTGTGAAATAATAGGGTAATCTTTTGGTGACACAGACTTTGCTGTGTATATGACACTCGTTAGCTTGGCCGTGTCGACAAGAGTTGTGCTGATTCACGTTACGCACGTGAATATCAGGGTCGACTTCCATCTTGCTCTTCCAGACTTGAGGTTACTGGACTAGTTACACACATAATTCCAGCTCTCACTCTCACCTGCTGGATTAGTTAAACATTGTTCCAGACATACTTCTCATCCAGGCTCGTTCAAAACCTCACGTTGACGACAACTGGTACAGATACTCAAGTAAATCCTGGGTAACGGTGACTTGGAACATTTATTGATGGGATGATGATAATGCTGATGAAAATAACATTAAATTCGACTGCCGGCTTGGTTATCCCTGCCATGTGGCCAGTCCATTCATACGTACAACTAAAATGTTCATCTGCTCCACGAAGACATCACACAGCTCGACAAAAAACATCCACACAGTTACACGTTCAAACCAAGACTAAAACTCCACGGATTCAGCACTGCCCCTACAATTTCCTGTCCTTCTCGAAGGATCTCAACAGGAGAAAATTGAAAAGGAAAAACCTATAATAATGCCCTTAGTATCATTGTTATACGAATACTGCTATAGTTGTTGTCAACTTGTACTGCGCTGCCTCGTTTGAAAATGAGAACATTTACTTAGTTATTTCATGGTAGATTATGTAACTAGTGTGTAACCGTTTAACCACTCTCTGTATAAAAATAGCTACCGGGTATATTGTAGAATCTACACAACATCGAAAACTAACTACCACGAGCCAGTCAAATGCTTTTTTGTTAAATTAAAATAAAATAACTTCAGTTACGAGGTGTGATCAAAAAGTATCCCGACTGGATTTATTAAAAAAAAAGGAAAACAAAAGTATAAGTGTTACCGAGCTGTAGTTTAATCACATTAGAAATAGTCCTCGTTCGAAGCAACACACTTGGCCCAGCGCTGTTTTTCATGCTTGAAGCATCTTTTGAAGTCACCTTCTGATACGGAGAACAGCTGCTTCGTCGCATTCTGTTGTATCTCCTCGACATCCCGAAACGTTTTTCCTTTCAAGTGGTATTTTAAATTCTGGGAATAGGAAAAAGTCACCGGGAGCGATATCTGGCGAATATGGTGGCTGTTGGACCCGTGGAATGCGGTGCTTAGCAAAAACTGTGGCACAAGTTGCGATGTATGGGCGGGAGCTTTGTCATGAAGGAGTTGGCGCTCACTACTCTCGTAATGTTGGCCTTTGCGAATAAATGCGTCTCTCACTCGCCGCAAAACTTCACACTAATATCCCTCGTTGATTGTCTGTCCTGGTGGAGCGTATAACTGATGCACTATTCCATTGTAATCGGAAGAAAAAAAAATAAACGAAGTCAGCATTTTCTTGACATTGCTGCGGCTCTGTCGTGATTTTTTTTTTTTTTTGGGTCTGGGAGACGTCGGGGTCTTCCATTGCGAAGATTGGGCCATATCCATAAACCCACAATTCATCTTCAGTTATAATTGGTTTTTAAAAGTTTTAATTGTTTTAGACGCCTTTTAAAAAAAAAATCCCAAACATTAGAGCATACGTAAGAGCAAAACACTACTGTAAACAAAGCAGACAAGCTGGGGAGGCGTGACCTATGCCATAAGCGAGGTATATACCAATTTCAGCCTGTGCTTATGGGCTTTCGGTTCCAGACTTAACGTCCTCATTTCTGATACTTTTTGATCACAGCTCTACTGTTAAGTCTTCATTATTTTAAACTTCTACAAATGTTAAAAATAGATATTGCTTCATGTCTGGGTAAACCAACAGTAGTATTTTTTTTTAACTGCGAAAAAAATGTTAGTGTTTCATGAGTGCTATTTGGCAAGTTGAGTTAATTAAAGTCAGAAGAAGAAGATAACCACGTATTTTGTGACACGACTTGAGACGGGCAAAAGTTACGGAATCTGACAATCACTGGAGGTCTCTGGGGAGAGAGAGAGAGAGAGAGAGAGAATGAATGAATGAATGAATTATTTTTATTTTAAAGAGTGAAGAATTGGGCACGCAGCCCCATCTTACATTCAGCCCCTTATCACTCTATCTTTCATTCTTCCCACACTCTCGGTTTAATAATACAATATATATATATATATAAATGCTCGATGAAACTATGTGAAATATAAGTGTACAGATTACGTGAAAAAATAGGAATGCAAGATGAAATATTACATTCATAGTAATGTGTGTATGTGTGTGTGTGTGTGTGAGAGAGAGAGAGAGGGAGAGAGAGAGATCTGGCGGACGTGGGAAAAGTAACAGATGAGATTTAAAAAAAATATATAAAAAAAACCCTACATAACATGCCCATAAAGTTGAGAAACACGGTTACCAATGCTGGCCAGAAGACCACCGACGAAACGAATGTAATTCAGACAAACTAAGAAAAGGAAACAAGATTCACAAACTGAAATGTACAAGGGCAGGAAACTAGGCGGGAAATTCTAAGGAAACTTTTGGGAAAAACAACCCCCACTGGGTGGGACTTTCAAAGAAAATAAATTCGAGAAAACAAGAGGTTTAACAACCTTTCTTATATCTACTCATTTATCTGAAATTGAATTATGTTTTGAAAAGAAAAAAGGAATTCCGGAAAACTTGAACAATATTGTCTGGATTAAGAGACCCTCAAGGGCAAAACAACCAGTTTCACAATTCAAAAACTGAAACAGTTCATCGATTTCCCTCGGATTTTCCTGCTAAATCTCAGACAGTTCTGGATGCGTATACAAATTAGAGCTATTTAGACCGGAGAATATTGGGGGTATAATCTGGAAATCAGAACCTATTCATCCCCATGGACTATGTACGTGTGTCAAGGGGTGTAGCTATGTCTGGTGGCTCTCTCTCTCTCCCTATCCCCTCTTGTTATTTTTATATTTAAACAGAAAGTTTCCATACCATTATGGCATACTGGGGAACACGATGTTAGGCCAGTATTTCCAAGACCTTCGGCACATGAAAGTCTGATGTGGTCAGTATCACGCCTGGCCGAATTTACCTTCCCAGATTTCTCTGGCACCCATTTCTAGAGGCTGGGTGGACCCCGCGGCCTTTTTGGAATGGTGAAACCAGAACCCTCCCCCCCCCCAAAAAAAAACCCAGTTGAGATTTGAGCCCGGTACCACTGGATTAGTAGACCGAGTGCCTAACCACTCAGCCAACCAGGTCGCCATATTTAAACAGAAATTTACCTTAAACTTAACATTCACTTTCTTAGCCTGCGTCGCTGCAAAGTGATCCATTACTTTTAAAAAATTAGTTTTCTGTGGCGTTTATTTCTCTAAACTGAATAGAACCTTATCATTGTAAACTCTCATGTACTGTTTTTCCTCCAGCGCAAGAGTGACGTAATTAATTTCATTTTACTGAATGAGCGCTCTCAGACTTGCTGTGGGCAGAGAGACTGCTAGGAACAACTGGAGCGCACTCCTTACATTTGGCAATACGTCTTACTGAATAATGAAAATCTTCGCCATATTGAATATCGAAAATGAGAAAAGAAAATTCCATTACTGTGGTAATTATTGTGCTATCGCGAGAATGTAACAACATATTACAAATAAATATGAATTTAATAAATAAATAAATATGAATTTCCAACATGTTTGATAAAACTTAATAGTGAAGAAGGTTGGCTAGTAAGGAAAATTAAGCAGAGAAAACTTAAATATTTTGGACATACTGAACGTCATAATAATTTAGAGAAGACAGTCTTGGAAGGGTACATAATGGGAAAAAGAGAAAGAGAGGAAGACCAAGGCGAAGATGGCTGCAAGACGTCGTTGATGATCTGCGAATGGATACATCAGCAGCAGGCCATCTTGTTTACAACCGAGAGGCCTACGGGAGAGGTGATAGGGAGGCAAAGTTCCGCAAGGGACATGCAAATGCATGACTGACTGTCATAAAACTGAGGAAAATCATTGCAGCTTGTTTGAGTATTGTCTAAATCAACGCTCTTCATAAGGCTTTTAATATATGCAAAAAGATGTACGAACATCATATTCACCTTTTGAACACGTTTGTAGAGGATATGAGATTCAGTTTGGGCTCTATCTAGGACACTTTTCATAACGCGCTAAAACTCCTCTTCCACTTGGAACCCTGCCTTGTCTTCTCAGCTCTCAAACATCTGGCAACATCTCCCTACTCACTTGTCAATATTTATTTCCCACTGCCAGTGTTGTTTTTGGCAGATGAAACCGCTTGCAGAAACATGTCGCTTTTAGTTCATCTTCAAGTGGCTCAAAATCGGCGATCCCCAACTTGTGATCCCCAAAACACAAGTGTCCTTGGAGCATTGTCAAGTGGTCCACGGCCTCCTGATCGATTTGGCTTAGAGTGACATCTGATGAATAATAAACAATTAACTCTTTCACTCTAACACAACCTTTTAATGTTAGTGGATCTTGCACTCCAGCGTGAATCAGTTATCACAACGACATTCAGGGCGAAGTCTAAATAAAATGAAAGTTAGCCAAATTTTTAAATTACAAAGTAACTTCCTTCCAACTTCCTTGTACCAAAATTTCTCATCAAAATTTGTTGTGGCACAGCATGGAAATTAATTCAGAAGTGAAAGGGTTAAAGCATAGCGACATTACATAAGGGTTAAGCCATAGCGACAATACATAAGGGTTAAGCCATAGCGATATTACATAAGGGTTAAGTCATAGCGACATTACATAAGGTTTAAGCCATAGCGACATTACATAAAAGTTAAGCCATAGCGACATTAATATAAAAAAGGTGCTCCCCAATTTATATGTGGTTAGAAAAGCGGTCCTTGGATTTCAACGGATTTATAATCACTGGACATATATATATAATATATATATATATTTTCTTTTTTTTGGTCTGTCTGCAGGCTACATTTGGCGGCCTCATTTCTTGTTTTGGAGGATTAATTTTCATCCTTAGGAATTTTTCTTTTCGTAAGAATTAATATGTTGTCCCGCTGCTGGCGAGATTCTTCAGCTGCCGTGAGTGCAGTGGGGCTTCTCCCGGCCAGTGAAGAAAGTGAGAATGGGGTTGCCGCGCGGCACCACTGTGGAAAAGGTGAAAGGATTAAGCGAAGTAAACAGTAGTCAAATCACGGCACCTCTGGTCTGGACAGAATAGCAATCACTTGCTTGCTGCCAGCAGCAAAAACAATATGCACCAATTATTATGTTCACACACCGTTCCTGGCAACATACGAGTGATTGTCATTGTGTACTGTTCCAAGACCTCAGCTAAGTATTATTTCATTTATAATTTTTCATTAATTTTTTTTAATTTTTTTTTCGTATTTCGTTCACATAGGATTCATGTGATTCTGTGCTTTGTCTCCTCTCTCTGATTCTTCGTCCTGTTTGTGTTTATCTGATGAAGGCTCGCGACGAAACGTCACAAGTTTGTAGTCGTTAAACAATAAACAACTTTCTACTTCTTTTTTTTTCTGGTTTATGCAACTCTAGTGCTGTACTTTGTCTGGAGTACCAACAGCATCAACTCTAGTGCTGTACCTTGTCTGGAGTACCAACAGCATCAACTCTAGTGCTGTACTTTGTCTGGAGTACCAACAGCATCAACTCTAGTGCTGTACCTTGTCTGGAGTACCAACAGCATCAACTCTAGTGCTGTACTTTGTCTGGAGTACCAGCACCATCAACTCTAGCGCTGTACTTTGTCTGGAGTACCAACAGCATCAACTCTATTGCTGTACTTTGTCTGGAGTACCAACAGCATCAACTCTAGTGCTGTACCTTGTCTGGAGTACCAACAGCATCAACTCTAGTGCTGTACTTTGTCTGGAGTACCAGCACCATCAACTCTAGCCAGTGATAACCACCACCGAGATCCTTGAGCCAAACTTAGTATGCCCCCTCCCCCCTCCGACCTATAACGTACATGGCTTTATATAAAAGTGATAGAATAATAATCTACATTTGCATTTTTTAAACGTGACGCCAGGCACCTCCCCCCCCCCCCACCCCCATGCCTGCTAGGCTTAAGTCTGTTGAGCCTAATTGGCGATCCACCAGTGACTCCAGGTCTCTATATTTTGTCCGGGACTCACTTAACAGTCTTTCTAACTGCACTCCACCGCAGATCGTATCGGATGGTCGAGCGAGAGAGAAAACTGAATATTCTCAACGGTTCCAAAACAGTTTATAACGAGTGGATCTTGTATAGCTGAATGAGTTCTTGCGGATTCAATGAATATTTATCACAGTTTATAAATAATGCTGCTGCATATTCTAAGTCCACTCATCAAAGATGCGATGATATAGCACTGAGAAATACAGACAGATAATGGAATGTTATCGTCTTGTTATTTTTATGTAATCGCTTTTCATAAGGAGGATGCATCTTTTGGACGAACCTGAACTACAAATTATTATTTACTTCCCAGGGTATTCTTTAGGAAATACGTGTCCACGTATCTAATTATTAGA
The DNA here is from genome assembly GCA_009760885.1 of Achatina immaculata. NCBI lineage: Eukaryota > Metazoa > Mollusca > Gastropoda > Stylommatophora > Achatinidae > Lissachatina > Lissachatina immaculata. The sequence goes on along the minus strand of CM019700.1, from coordinate 42,834,972 downwards.
GAAATCTGTTTTCTGTGCGCAGTACCAAAACGTGGATCCACGTATCTAATTATTAGAGGAATCTGTTTTCTGTGTGCAGTACTAAAACGTGGAGTACAACAAAGAAAGATGAACAACAGTTGCAAGTCTTTAAGAACAAGATCCTAAGAAGAATCTGTGGGCCCATAAAGGATACCTACGGTGGAGAATGGGAAAATATAAAGAACACTGAACAGTGTATTTAAATTACAGCGGATTATAAACATCTTGAGGCTGAACAGATTACGCTGGCTGGTTCATGTAGAAAAGATTGGAAGACGAACGATAATGATGAGTGTATAAGAGATGAAAGGAAACAAGGCCAAGAGGCAGACCAAGACGAGAGATGGAAAGACAAAATAGAAGAGGACATACAAGAAATTGGTGTTACCAACTGGAGAAAGAAGATGAGGAATAGAGAAGAATGGAGGTGAACTTTATCTGCAGCAATGAGCCTTAATGGCTCGGAAAGCAGAGGAAGAAGAAAGAATAAAGAGAAGAAGAAGAAGAGTAGTAGTAGTAGTAGTAGTAGTAGTAGCAGCAGTAGCAGTAGTAGTAGTAGTAGTAGTAGTAGTAGTAGTAGTAGTAGTAGCAGTAGTAGTAGTAGTTGTAGTAGTAGTAGTAGTAGTAGTAGTAGTAGTAGTTGTAGTAGTAGTAGTAGTAGCAGTAGTAGTAGTAGTTGTAGTAGTAGTAGCAGTAGTAGTAGTAGTAGCAGTAGTAGTAGTAGTTGTAGTAATAGTAGTAGTTGTAATAGTAGTAGTAGTAGTTGTAGTAGTTGTAGTAGTAGTAGTAGTTGTAGTAGTAGTAGTAGCAGTAGTCGTAGTAATACTAGTAGTAGTAGTTGTAGTAGTAGTAGTAGTAGTAGTAGTAGCAGTAGCAGCAGCAGCAGCAGCAGTAGCAGTAGTAGTAGTAGTAGTAGTAGTACTAGTAGCAGTAGTAGTAGTAGTTGTAGTAATAGTAGTAGTTGTAATAGTAGTAGTAGTAGTTGTAGTAGTTGTAGTAGTAGTAGTAGTTGTAGTAGTAGTAGTAGCAGTAGTCGTAGTAATACTAGTAGTAGTAGTTGTAGTAGTAGCAGTAGCAGTAGTAGTAGTAGTAGTAGTATTAGCAGCAGTAGTAGTAGTACTAGTAGTAGTAGTAGCTGTAGTAGTAGTAGTAGTACTAGTAGTAGTAGTAGTAGCAGTAGTAGTACTAGTAGTAGTAGTAGCTGTAGTAGTAGTAGTAGTAGTAGCTGTAGTAGTAGTAGTAGCTGTAGTAGTAGTAGTACTAGTAGTAGTAGTAGTAGTAGTAGTAGTAGTAGTAGTAGCAGCAGCAGCAGCAGCAGTATGAAAAATATGAATGTATTTGATTCTCAAATAACACAAAGCCTTTCGTGAGCCACGCCTAAAGAAGATAAAATGACGGAACTTAAAAAACATTTGATATTGCTTTAGTATATAGCCTCTGGCCGACGAACTTTATATTCTTAGCACAGGAATACTGTTTCTTTGCTTAAAGATATACTCCTATTTTAATATCATATTGATGCTTACATCTCATTCATTCATTCATTTGTATGTCCCTTGTGGAACTTTGCCTCCCTAACAGCACTCCTGTAGGCCTCTCGGTTGTGAGCAAGATAGCCTGCTGCTGTTGCATCCATTTTTACATCTCAGTACAAAGCCATAAAACGATGTATTAAGGCTAAATAGGCTATTCCCGTTGGTGTGGGCTAACCCATTTGAGACACGTCGACAGTGGAACTACATGCGGAAACATGAGCGAATACACGCCATTTAACACGCACATTTAACTATAGGAAAGTTTCAACGTGCTTTGACAGGTGCTGCCGCTGTTACTGACATAACAAGCGCAGGAGTGCAACAGTCGATAGCGTACTACCTTCTCATGTAGGAGGGCTTTCTGATGTAAAAGAAAATGGCGTCTGTGAGAGTAAAACCGCCTATGTAAGCTGTCCGCCTGTAAGGCGAGGTACACCATGTTTCAGAGTAGAAAAGACCTCTTGTATATGAGGAGGAAAAAAGGTCAGACATGTGAAAATTAAAATACATTGTGGATTGCAATGATGAGTGTACAAGAGATGAAAGGAAACAAGGCCAAGGGCAGACCAAGACAAAAGAGACAAGGTAACAATATATTTCTCAGATGAACTCGGAAGAGCATTTAAAGGAAATATTTGCCTTCTCTCTGCAGTGTCTGACATTTCCAGGACATTTGCCTGAATCGTTTCGATCGCGAGAGACATTTATTCAGTAAGTTTATGTTCAGTTTCTTAAAGACTATTATCCAAAATTGTTTCGTAATAGTAACGAACTCAGTAATTCTTCGTTATAGATGAGAGACAGAGAGAGAGAGAGAGAGAGAGAGAGAGAGAGAGAGAAGAGAGAAAACTATGAGAGAGGGTGAGGGGGGCAGAAAGAGAGAGAGAAAGACATAGAGAAAGAATGATTACCAGAAAGAGACAGAAAGCCAGAGAGAATAAGAGAGAGTGTAAGAGATAGACAGAGAGAGAGAGAGAGAGAGAGAGAGAGAGAGAAAAGGCCAGAAAAAGACAGAAAGCCAGAGATAAGAAGAGAGAGTGTAAGAGATAGACAGAGACAGAGAGAGAGGGAGAGACAGAAAAGGCCAGAAAAAGACAGAAAGCCAGAGATAAGAAGAGAGAGTGTAAGAGACAGAGAGAGACAGAGAGACCGCCAGAAAGAGACAGAAAGCCAGAGCGAAGAAGAGAGAGTGTAAGAGACAGAGAGACAGAGAGAGGGCCAGAAAGAGACAGAAAATCAGAGAGAAGAAGAGAGAGTGTAAGAGACAGAGAGAGGGCCTGAAAGAGACCAAAGCCAGAGAGAAGAAGAGAGAGTGTAAGAGATAGAGAGACAGAGAGAGGGCCAGAAAGAGACAGAAAATCAGAGAGAAGAAGAGAGAGTGTAAGAGACAGAGAAGGCCAGAAAAAGACAGAAAGCCAGAGAGAAGAAGAGAGAGTGTAAGAGACAGAGAGACAGAGAGAGGGCCAGAAAGAGACCAAAGCCAGAGAGAAGAAGAGAGAGTGAAAGAGACAGAGAGACAGAGAGAAGAAGAGAGAGTGTAAGAGACAGAGAGAGAGACAGAGAGAGGGCCAGAAAGAGACAGAAAGCCAGAGAGAAGAAGAGAGAGTGTAAGAGACAGAGAGAGACAGAGAGACGGCCAGAAAGAGACAGAAAGCCAGAGAGAAGAAGAGAGAGTGTAAGAGACAGAGAGAGACAGAGAGAGGGCCAGAAAGAGACTGAAAGCCAGAGAGAAGAAGAGAGTGTAAGAAACACAGAGAGAGAGAGAGACAGAGAGAGGACCAGAAAGAGACCGAAAGCCAGAGAGAAGAAGAGAGAGTGTAAGAGACAGAGAGAGGGCCAGAAAGAGACCAAAGCCTGAGAGAAGAAGAGAGAGTGTAAGAGACAGAGAGAGACAGAGAGACGGCCAGAAAGAGACAGAAAGCCAGAGAGAAGAAGAGAGAGTGTAAGAGACAGAGAGAGAGAGAGAGACAGAGAGAGAGCCAGAAAGAGACAGAAAGCCAGAGAAGAAGAGAGAGTGTAAGAGACAGAGAGAGACAGAGAGAGGGCCAGAAAGAGACCGAAAGCCAGAGAGTAGTAGTAGTAGTAGTAGTAGTAGTAGTAGTAGTAGTAGTAGTAGTAGTAGTAGCAGCAGCAGCAGCAGCAGCAGCAGTATGAAAAATATGAATGTATTTGATTCTCAAATAACACAAAGCCTTTCGTGAGCCACGCCTAAAGAAGATAAAATGACGGAACTTAAAAAACATTTGAATATTCTGCTTTAGTATATAGCCTCTGGCCGACGAACTTTATATTCTTAGCACAGGAATACTGTTTCTTTGCTTAAAGATATACTCCTATTTTAATATCATATTGATGCTTACATCTCATTCATTCATTCATTTGTATGTCCCTTGTGGAACTTTGCCTCCCTAACAGCACTCCTGTAGGCCTCTCGGTTGTGAGCAAGATAGCCTGCTGCTGTTGCATCCATTTTTACATCTCAGTACAAAGCCATAAAACGATGTATTAAGGCTAAATAGGCTATTCCCGTTGGTGTGGGCTAACCCATTTGAGACACGTCGACAGTGGAACTACATGCGGTGAAACAATGAGCGAATACACGCCATTTAACACGCACATTTAACTATAGGAAAGTTTCAACGTGCTTTGACAGGTGCTGCCGCTGTTACTGACATAACAAGCGCAGGAGTGCAACAGTCGATAGCGTACTACCTTCTCATGTAGGAGGGCTTTCTGATGTAAAAGAAAATGGCGTCTGTGAGAGTAAAACCGCCTATGTAAGCTGTCCGCCTGTAAGGCGAGGTACACCATGTTTCAGAGTAGAAAAGACCTCTTGTATATGAGGAGGAAAAAAGGTCAGACATGTGAAAATTAAAATACATTGTGGATTGCAATGATGAGTGTACAAGAGATGAAAGGAAACAAGGCCAAGAGGCAGACCAAGACAAAAGAGACAAGGTAACAAATATTTCTCAGATGAACTCGGAAGAGCATTTAAAGGAAATATTTGCCTTCTCTCTGCAGTGTCTGACATTTCCAGGACATTTGCCTGAATCGTTTCGATCGCGAGAGACATTTATTCAGTAAGTTTATGTTCAGTTTCTTAAAGACTATTATCCAAAATTGTTTCGTAATAGTAACGAACTCAGTAATTCTTCGTTATAGATGAGAGACAGAGAGAGAGAGAGAGAGAGAGAGAGAGAGAGAGAAACTATGAGAGAGGGTGAGGGGGGCAGAAAGAGAGAGAGAAAGACATAGAGAAAGAATGATTACCAGAAAGAGACAGAAAGCCAGAGAGAAGAAGAGAGTGTAAGAGATAGACAGAGAGAGAGAGAGAGAGAGAGAGAGAGACAGAAAAGGCCAGAAAAAGACAGAAAGCCAGAGATAAGAAGAGAGAGTGTAAGAGATAGACAGAGACAGAGAGAGAGGGAGAGACAGAAAAGGCCAGAAAAAGACAGAAAGCCAGAGATAAGAAGAGAGTGTAAGAGACAGAGAGACAGAGAGACCGCCAGAAAGAGACAGAAAGCCAGAGCGAAGAAGAGAGAGAGTGTAGAGACAGAGAGACAGAGAGAGGGCCAGAAAGAGACAGAAAGCCAGAGAGAAGAAGAGAGAGTGTAAGAGACAGAGAGAGAGACAGAGAGACGGCCAGAAAGAGACCGAAAGCCAGTGAGAAGAAGAGAGAGTGTAAGAAACAAGAGAGAGACAGAGAGAGGACCAGAAAGAGACAGAAAGCCAGAGAGAAGAGAGAGTGTAAGAGACAGAGAGAGGGCCAGAAGAGACCAAAGCCAGAGAGAAGAAGAGAGTGTAAGAGACAGAGAGAGAGACAGAGAGACGGCCAGAAAGAGACCGAAAGCCAGAGAGAAGAAGAGAGAGTGTAAGAAACAGAGAGAGAGACAGAGAGAGGACCAGAAAGAGACAGAAAGCCAGAGAGAAGAAGAGAGAGTGTAAGAGACAGAGAGAGGGCCAGAAAGAGACCAAAGCCAGAGAGAAGAAGAGAGTGTAAGAGACAGAGAGAGACAGAGAGAGGACCAGAAGAGACAGAAAGCCAGAGAGAGAAGAGAGAGTGTAAGAGACAGAGAGAGACAGAGAGACGGCCAGAAAGAGACCGAAAGCCAGAGAGAAGAAGAAGAGTGTAGGAGACAGAGAGAGGGCCAGAAAGAGACCAAAGCCAGAGAGAAGAAGAGAGTGTGAAGAGACAGAGAGACAGAGAGAGGGCCAGAAAGAGACAGAAAGCCAGAGAGAAGAAGAGAGAGTGTAAGAGACACAGAGAGAGACAGAGAGACGGCCAGAAAGAGACAGAAAGCCAGAGAGAAGAAGAGAGAGTGTAAGAGACAGAGAGAGGGCCAGAAAGAGACCGAAAGCCAGAGCGAAGAAGAGAGAGTGTAAGAGACAGAGAGAGAGAGACAGAGAGAGGGCCAGAAGGAGACAGAAAGCCAGAGAGAAGAGAGAGAGTGTAAGAGACAGAGAGAGACAGAGAGACGGCCAGAAAGAGACAGAAAGCCAGAGAGAAGAAGAGAGAGTGTAAGAGACAGAGAGAGACAGAGAGAGGGCCAGAAAGAGACTGAAAGCCAGAGAGAAGAAGAGAGAGTGTAAGAGACAGAGAGACAGAGAGAGGACCAGAAAGAGACAGAAAGCCAGAGAGAAGAAGAGAGAGTGTAAGAGACAGAGAGAGAGAGAGAGAGAGGGCCAGAAAGAGACCGAAGCCAGAGAGAAGAAGAGAGAGTGTAAGAAACAGAGAGAGAGACAGAGAGAGGGCCAGAAAGAGACCGAAAGCCAGAGAGAAGAAGAGAGAGTGTAAGAGACAGAGAGACAGAGGGAGAGAGGGCCAGAGAGAAGAAGAGAGAGTGTAAGAGACAGAGAGAGAGAGAGAGACAGGGCCAGAAAGAGACAAATAAAGAAAGAAAGAGTGAGAAAGAGACTGAGAAAGCTGGAGAAAAAAAGTGGATGTGAGAGAGAGAGAGAGAGAGAGAGAGAGAGAGAGAGAGAGCTAGAAAGAGACAGAGAAAGAGAGAAACAATGAGAGTCAGAAAGAGACAGAGAAAGAGAGAAACAGTGAAAGTCAGAAAGAGATAGAGAAAGAGAGAAAGATTCAGAAAGAAACAGAGAAAGAGATAAACAGTGAGAGTCAGAAAGAGACAGAGAAAGAGAGAAACAGTGAGAGTCAGAAAGAGACAGAGAAAGCCAGAGAAAAAGTGAGAGAGAGAGAGAGAGCCAGTAAAAGACGGAGAGAGAGACAGAGAAAGAGATGTTATTACTAAAAGAAATAAAGAAATTTTCTTTTTAAATTGACAGCTTCTGTATTATAATATTCTCTGAGTTTCAGATTAAACGCAATCTTATGGCCAGACTTCTACGAGGAGTCTAAGCAGTTTTTTTTTTTAGTCTCTGAAGAACTAAATAAGATCATAGATTCTCGGAGAAGTTTCCAATATAATAACGTTCTACAGAGTTCATCTCCTGTGGCCAGGTGTCAGTCATCATCATCATCATCATCATCATCATCATCATCACCTTTCACTCCCTTCAGGGCATAGGCCACGGCTAAAGGCTCTCCAGTCATCCCTGTTCTTGGAATTATTCTCTGCTTCCTTCCATGTGTATCCCTTGTCTCTGAGCACTGTCATAATTTCTCTTCTCCAAGTAAGTCTAGGTCTTCCTCGTTTTCTGTTTCCTTGAGGATTCCATGTCAGTGCCTGTCTTGCTATGCTGGTGTCAGGTTTCCTCAGAGTGTGGCCAATCCACCTCCACTTCCTAGACATGATGTGTAGGTTCATGGGTTCTTGTCTTGCCCTTTCCCACACCTCCTCCTTCCTGGTTTTCCTCTCCGTGTTTCTGTAACGCTCCATTTTTTTTTTAACAGGGAACAGGTCGTTGGCCTATGCCCCAACCTCCATAGTCGCCTCTTACGACATACGTGGAAGGTGGTAGTGATCCTATTCTTTTCTCTCCAGATCTGGACCCCGGTAATCACACGATACTGATATGTACATATGTACTAATTATTTGTACAGTTCTTCATCTTCTTCGTAGTTCGCACAAGCATCGGCGCCAATCTCTCTCACAAATTCTCATAGTTCGTCTCAGGTTTTCAGCATAACCGTAGAACTTCTCTTGCAGGGGTCCGGAGTCAGGCCAACATCACCGTAGAGATTCTCTTATATGTGTCTGGACTCTGGCCAACATCACCGTAGAGATTCTCTTATATGTGTCTGGACTCTGGCCAACATCACCGTAGAGATTCTCTTATATGTGTCTGGACTCTGGCCAACGTCACGGTAGAGATTCTCTTATAGGGGTCTAGGGTCAGACAACCATCACCGTAGAGCTTCTCTTGTAGGGGGAATGGGGTCAGGCCAGCATCACCGTAGAGCCTCTCTTGTGGGGGAAGGGGGAGCTGGGGAATGGTCACGTCCTTAGCCTGAGAGGGTTGTGTAGCTGGCAACTCTGGATTATGTGTTGTGGAGTTTGTTGCTCTTTAGTTTGAACGACTCCCGCCAAGTTGTCCAGGCCATAGATTCTGGAAAATGCCACTCCCTTGACCACACGAAGTCGATTCTGACGGAAGGTTATGTGCTACTATGGCAATCGTAGAGTGTTCTCCATACAACTCTCCTACAAGTCGGCACCAAAGAGTTGGAGGTCGCCTTTATAATTCTTCCAAGGAATACTGGATGTTTGGTTGACGCGAAGAAGCAGAAACTGGAAGGTTTCTACAGATACTGGATAGGTCGGGCTGACAGTGCTAATAACCCAGGTGTGACAGAAGATTTGACAAGTGCTGTGACACGGCACTTCTACTCAGTGACAAAAAATGCTGTGGTACCAGGAAGTGTATGTGTCAATGGCATAAGAGCAGCTGTAAATCGACATAGGACAACTTTAAACCAACATCTCTCTTTCTCTCTCTCTCTCTCTTTCTCTCTCTCTCTCTCTCTCTCCCTATATATATATATATATATATATATATATATATATATATATATATATATATAAAGTGTGTGGGGAAGAATGAAAGATGGAGTGATGAAGGGCAGAATGTAAGACGGGCCTGCGTGCCCAATTCTTTACCCTTGAAAAATAAAGATTATTCATTCATTCATTCTCTCCCTCTCTCTCTGAACCGTAAGTGCCCAGGGCACATGGGGCTTCCGCAAAGGTTTTCCACAAATGCCTGTCCTTTACCTTTTTTTCCCGCTCTTGCCCAGGTGAGCCCTCTATTGCTCAACATCCTTTCTGTTGTTCTTCTCCATGTCTCTTTTGGTCTACCCTTACTTCTGTTCCCCTGTGGTGTCCATCTTAGTGCTATTTTTGGTAGTGAGTTGTCAGTCATTCGGAGCACATGTCCCAACCATCACCAGCGTCTTTCCTCAATAACTGCTGTCAGTGGCTTCATCTGCATTTCTGCCAACAAGATGTTATTTCTTATGGTGTTTGGCCAAAATATTTGTCTGTTTCTCCGTAAACATTTAGTCTGGAAAGAATTCAACTTGTTTTCTATGGTTTTGGTGATTTTCCAGCATTCACTTCCATAGAGTAGTACACTTAGAACATTACTCTTAAATATCCTGATTTTTCATCTTCATACTTATTTTTTTTTAGATTTCCATAAAACATTTGTAAACAGCACAGAACAACTGTAAACCAAGATATAACGACTGTAAATCAATACATAACAACTGTAAACCAATACAGTACAAATGTAAATCAACACAAAACAACTGTAAACCATCATAGAATAAAGTAAACCAACATATAACAACTATAAACAACTGTAAATCAACATAGAACAAAGGTAAACTAACACAGAACAAATGTAAATCAACATATAACAACTATAAACCAACATAGAACAACTGTAAACCAACACAAAACAACTATAAACCAACATAGAAAAACTGTAAATCAACATATAGCAACCGTGAACCAACACAGAACAACGGTGAATATAAAAGAAAGACTTTTTGATGTCAGCAGCTGCATACTGTGCAAATATATTGTCGAATTATGAACACTTATGAACTTGGAGAGAAGTTTCCAAAATAATGAAGTTTCTAGCCCTACCTAAGGTAAAGAGATGCAGGGAGAATACATCGTTTGATACTCGACAAAAGAAAAACAAAGTGACAAAAATGTTTATATCAAAATGTTTTTTTTCAAAGTATTACATGCGTATCACTTATAATATCCAGCAATCCAATATTTCGGCAAAAGTCTTTTACAAGGATCACGGAACAGGAAAAAAAAAAAACCGAAAAATAGATGAAAAATGCAGACTTTACTGGTTTTGGGGGTCTCATTTTCATCATTGTTTTTGTATGTAATCCTTGAAAACGATTTTAGCCGAAATATTAGACTGTAGTATGTTCTTCATCTCGCTTTCTACTATTCTTGTTTTTTGTCCATTTTTCTCACCCTTTCTATCTTTTTGTAAAACTGAACCACACGCCACCGTCTACTTTCATTACTAGAACCATTTTTACCGCAGGCGTTTCTCGTATCTTTCATTTATATATCCCTTCCGTTCATTTAACAAATCTTCGTAATGCAAACTCTCGATGAAGTACGACTTTTTTAAAAGGTACAATCAACCCGCACTGAAAGTGCTCGTATCATATACATGTAACTTATCTTACAGGTTTTATACACGCTGTTACCTATCTTCTTTCACTGCTTCTTTGTCCTGTACAAGTGTGTCTTTATACTATGACGGCGTGTAAAAGGAAAACGGCACAACTTTGCACTCGTTAATTAACTATTTCATTCCAAAACAAAAACAGGCAGCCTTAGTAGATGTTGCGTCCTTAAGGGAATCACTGCTCAGAGCGATTTTTAGGCAAAGTCTAAATAACACTAGAAGTAGCACATTTCTAACTCAGCTCATATTTAAAAAAAAAAAAAAAAATTAAAGATTAACTTCTCCCCAGATTCCTTCTACCAAACTTTTTAATCAATTTTTATTCTGGCAGACCATGAAAATTAACTATACAGTGAAAGGGTTAATAAAGCTGATCCTACTTTTATTTTACATACTTTTAACAGGTAATCCTCGCTTTCCGACGATTCATTTTTTTTCCCGACAACTAGTCCATTTAAATATTAGGGCTTCTTATTATAATTTTGGCGGCCTGGTTAGCTGAGTGGTAGCGGGTTCAAGTCCAAGCTGTGGGGATGTTTGTTTATGGTACACATAAAAAAGGCCACGGGCTCCATCCAGCCTCTACAAATGTGTACCAGAGAAATCTGGGAAGGTAAATGCGGCCAGACGTCATACTGACCACATCACACTTTCACGTGCGGAAGTTTTGGATATAACCGGCTTAACATCGTATCCCCAATATGCCTTATGGCATTGGAGCGGGAATTTTACCATTGCCTTTTTTTAAAAATAAATTTACACAAAGTTTGAGTACAAATTATAAGGTCGATCTAGTTAATTTGTATGCTTTAAAACACGTCTGTCTGGCCACGGTGAACTACTATATACAAAACTCGGCCAAAAAGCGAGGACTAAATACGTGTATAACATATGCTCTCCCAAAGTTCCATTCTCTCTGCTTACAAGTATAAGCCCATCCTATTCATATCCGTGTACGATTATGAGAACCCTTGAATTAATTTCAGGATCAGAGATAAAGAATTTTGCCAAGCCTGTTTTGTTTTTTTTTTAAGATTCGTGGAAAGAAAGCTTCTATTTCGTGAAACCTCCTTGGATTCATGAGAGAAAACTTGATCCTTTGTAGTCTCTTAGGTTCTTAGAAAAACTGTGACCTTGTGAAGACTCTCAAGTCATTAGAAAAACTGTGACCTTGCGAAGTCACTCAGGTCCTTAGAAATATTGTGACCTTGCAAAGTCTCTTTAGTTTCGTGGAGAGACTGACCAAGCCAAGCTTATTTTAAATTCGTAGAAAAATTGTGACCTTGCAAAACTTTTCAGTTTCTTGGAAAAACCGTGACCCCAAGTCCCTTTAGAATGTAGAAAAACTGTATCCTTTTTAGTTTCTATGACCCTGGTCAGTGTTTTCAGGTTAGAAAAAAGAGCTTAGCTTTACAAATAATTTTAGTTTCATGGAAAGGAAACTATGACCTTACCAAACATTTTTAGTTTCATGGAAGGAAATTATGACCTTACCAAACATTTTTAGTTTCATGGAAGGAAACTACGACCTTACCAAACATTTTTAGTTTCATGGAAGGAAACTAAGACCTTACCAAACATTTTTAGTTTCATGGAAGGAAATTATGACCTTGCCAAGCCTCTTCGGATTATTGGAAGATAGGAGGTCTCAGCTTCGGTCAATAAAAGTGAACAAGTTTCGAGGCATGACAGACAGACGTAGAACAAGTAACCATCTGCTTATATTCTATCGCTGATTATATCTTTGGAGAACCAGGTATAAAAGTAAGAGGATACAATATAACAACCTTCGGTATGCTGACGACACAGTACTGATAGCTGAGAACCAACAAGACCTGCAAAATCTCTTGGATAAAGTGGCCAAAGAAAGTGAACAGAAAGGCCTTACTTTGAACATCAAAAAGACAGAGACTATGGTTATATCTAAGAAACAGAATCCACCAAAATGCAGTATAAAATTAAACGGAACTATTCTAAAGCAGGTGCAGAAATTCAAATACCTTGGAGCAGTAATAACTTCAGATGGGAAATGCACAACAGAAATTAGGAACAGAATAGGCCAAGCAAAGACTGCATTTCAGAGAATGAGAAACATATTAGCCAACATATCCTTATCAATGAATGTTAGAAAACGAGTCCTAAAATGCTATATTGGACCTATCTTGTTATATGGAAGTGAATCATGGACAATAGGCAGGTCTGCACAAAAATTATTGGAAGCAGCAGAAATGTGGTTTATTAGAAGAATGTTGCGAATCCCCTGGACAGCAAAAAAATAACTAATGAAAAATGTTTGAGAAGAGCTGGAGAGACAAAAAAAAATCTTGTCCAAAAAACAAACAAAAAAATAAGAGAGAGACAATGTACTTTCATAGGACATGCAATGAGAATAGGGGGCATTGAAAATATTATAACAACAGGAAAAATAGAGGGAAGAAGATCAAGAGGAAGACCAAGAGAAACGATACAGGACAGTCTGACGGGATGGTGTGAGAGGAGATCACCAACTGAGCTGATGGCCTGCATGAAGGATCGTGCACTCTGGAGAAGCATAATAACCAACGCCAGTCGGCACGGCACCTGATGATGATGATGATGATGATGGTGGTGGTGGTGGTGGTGGTTATCTCTTTCTCTTATTTCCTCAGTTTTCCGGGAGATGAAATGCTCCTTTATATAATTGTATGTTTCATGTCCTTTGTGCGCAGGGCGAGAGAGGAACAGTTCTGTAGTTCCTCCAAGTCACCTCTCATCTTTTAATCAGACAAGTTTCCGACGTCAAACTCTTCTGCACTCTGGCCCGTTCTGTTACATCTTCCAGCTTCTGGATGTTTAAGACTGGCAGAATTCCAATGGACAGACCTGGAGGTCGTGGAGACAGATGAGGTGAATGGTTCATTAAGATGTATAATGGTGGTCCCACGTCTTCGAAGTCCCGTGCTCTGCAGGCTAAATTCTTCCTGGAGACGCTGAGTTCTTCGTCCGCGGAAGTTATGAACCGGAGACCAACACTGGAGAAAAAAAAAGGTAAAGGTAAAGGTAATCCTGTCATGCCTTAGAGGCACATAGGGGTTTGGTGTTAGTGCCCATATTTTCCTTGACCTGTCAGCACACTAGAGGGTGATATGGTCAGTATCACGCCTGGCCGCCTTTCCTTCCCCAACTCCAGAAGAAGTCGGGTACCCATTTCTACAGCTGGGTGACTGGGGCGCCTCTGGCCGGATTCGAACCCCCGACCTTCGCCATGAGAGACCAGTGCAGTAACCACTTCGCCACTCAGACACCCTTTATACATATTGCTAGTCGTTTATTTCTCTCAATGTATTTACTTTCTCGTATCCTTCGTCAAAACTTCTTAATAATTTTTGTTACAGTGGAATAACTACAATTTTGATAACTATTTCAGTGAGTTTTTTTCTGTAACCACGTCGTGTATATTAACTGTCCTTGCAGCCTGATTGGCTGAGTGCTTAGGTGCTTGGTCTACTAATCCGGTGGTATCGGGTTCAAGTCCCTGCTGTGGGGATTTTTTTTCCTGGTACCACCACAGCAGAAAGGCCCGAGGTCCACCCAGCCTCTAAAAATGGGTATCAGAGAAATCTGGGAAAGTAAATGCAGCCAGGCGTGATACTGACCACATCAGACTTTCCTGTGCCGAAGATGGTGGAAATACGGGCCTAGCACTGTATTACTGTATTCCCCAATTTGCTTAGTGGAACGGAAACAGAGATTTCACCTATTTACCTTTCTGAATTTGTTTTTCCTATAACCAGGACAGACTGATTAACTATCTGAACCAACAATTCTATACACACATCATATTTGTTAACTATCTGAACCAACTATTTCTGTAACCACTTCATATCTGTTGCCCTTTTCGCTGCTACATACTTCTCGAGAGCCGGTCACCGCTGTGCTGGATACTTCGCTGGCCTATATTCACCCAATGCTGAATTCTTTTTTGTCGTCTCAAAATCTAAGACGCATCGGCGGTGCCGACAGTTTTTTTTTATCACCAGAAAATATAAACATGTTGTAACGCTTGGATTCTTTCACTCTCTTCTCATTTAAGCCACATTATATAAGTCATAGCACATGTATTTCATTATAAGCTTTGATACATAGAATCAAAGAAAAAAGACAGCAAAATAAAATGTTTGTTCTCACTGCTTCCATCTAACCAGACAACAGGTGTTTGTATTTATCCATTCAACGCTTGTCGTAACATTTAGTAAGTCGACTTCCGAAAATTAGACTTTTGTGAAAACAGAGGAAATGATTACGGGACAAAGCAATGACGGACGATCTGCTGTTTCCCCCATCTCTAATTTCCGGTATAATTTGTCCAGTGATTTCCAGTAAACAAAAGTCCCTGCTGTTTCCAAATCCGGGCCGTGGACCCCCTGTTGTTTTCAAATCCAGGCCGTGGACCTCCCTGTTTTTTCCAAATCCAGGACATGGACCCACTGCTGTTTCAAATTCCAGGCCATGGAACCCCCCCCCCCCCCCGCTGTTTCAAAATTCCAGGCCATGGGCTCCAGCTCTTTCAAATTCCAGGCCATGGACCCCCTGCTGTTTCCAAATCCAGGCCGTGGACCTCCCTGTTGTTTCCAAATCCAGGCCATGGACCCCCTGCTGTTTCCAAATCCAGGCTGTGAACCTCCCTGTTGTTTCCAAATCCAGGCCGTGGACCCCGCTGCTGTTTCAAATTCCAGGTCATGGACCCCCTGCTGTTTCCAAATCCAGGCCATGGACCCCCTGCTGTTTCCAAATCCAGGCCATGGACCCCCAGCTGTTTCCAAATCCAGGCCATGGATCCCCATACTTTGGAGGAGTTTCATATCTGTATGGTAGCCATGTGCATTAAATGCAAAATATTTTTTGTCAGAAAATGTGGGTAACTTTTAACGAGTAAATGCTACACGGCACAAACTTGGTGAATTTTCAAAATGACAAATAATGTTGTTACGAAAAAAAAAATACAACACCACTTAATATTCCTACTTGTTCTAACAAAAAAAGACCCAGAGTTTTTGTCACGGACCCCACGGCAAGTTGGGCCGTCGCGCGAGGGTCCGCGGATCACCAATGGGGACCACTGATCTATCCACCAATATCACAATAAGAAATGTGTATAGAATACTACACACATAAAAAGAAGCAATGTAAGGGTATGTTTTTTAGAGTGTACACCGGCCACGTTACCAAGGTACACAACGCTTGTAGAATAATAGGCCTGCCCCCCTATCGCCTACTAAAAACGACACATTTCCAGCATATGGCCGGTTTCAGCGTGTGAAAATAGGCCATATAGAACTAAAAATAGCTACTGTGATTTCCCAGATATGAAATGAGAATAACTGTCTACAGCAGCGATCAAGAAAACTTGGAACGAGTTTACACGTCTTTAGCATTGGAGGGACAAAATGATAGGAACGTGTTAACTTGTCCATAGCAGCGACTTATTAAAACGAGTAAACACGTTTTTAGCAGCGAAAGGGTTAACTGTCTGAGCTTCAGTAGGATCACAGTGCGGTCTTGGTGGTAGAAGCGAACGAAGGAGAAGAAGAAGAAACTATCTGAGCTAAATGTCCTGTAACACGTCATATCTGTTAATTGTCTGAATCAACTGTTACGTAACTATGTCATATTTTTAGCTATCTGAATAAACTGTTATGTAACTGCATCGTATTTGTTAACTATCTGAACCAACTGTTGTGTAACTGCATCGTATTTGTTAACTATCTGAGCCAACTGTTATGTAACTGCATCGTATTTGTTAACTATCTGAGCCAACTGTTATGTAACTGCATCGTATTTGTTAACAATCTGAACCAACTGTTATGTAACTGCATCGTATTTGTTAACTATCTGAGCCAACTGTTATGTAACTGCATCGTATTTGTTAACTATCTGAATCAACTGTTGTGTAACTGCATCGTATTTGTTAACTATCTGAGCCAACTGTTATGTAACTGCATCGTATTTGTTAACTATCTGAACCAACTGTTATGTAACTGCATTGTATTTGTTAACTATCTGAGCCAACTGTTATGTAACTGCATCGTATTTGTTAACTATCTGAACCAACTGTTGTGTAACTGCATCGTATTTGTTAACTATCTGAGCCAACTGTTATGCAACTGCATCGTATTTGTTAACTATCTGAACCAACTGTTATGTAACTGCATCGTATTTGTTAACTATCTGAATCAACTGTTGTGTAACTGCATCGTATTTGTTAACTATCTGAACCAACTGTTAACTGCATCGTATTTGTTAACTATCTGAACCAACTGTTGTGTAACTGCATCGTATTTGTTAACTATCTGAACCAACTGTTATGTAACCAGGTGATATCTGTTAACTATCTGAATCAACTCTCCTATCATCACGTGATATCTTGTAACTATAGTAATCTTCTAAACAAGATATCTCCCCTCACCTGGAACACGCGTAGAAAAGCTTCTCTGAACTTCCTGTTCATGAAACAGTAGGTGATAGGGTTGCAACAGGAAGACACGTAACTCAGAAGATGAAACAGTGTCTTGTTCAGGGGCGTGATGACCTGCAGGAAGGAAGAGTGTTTTTAATTTTTTTTTTTTTACATTTTTTTATCTGACATGTCCGCTCAATCACGCCAATAACTTTGTTCAAACATGGGCATCTCTCTCTCTCTCTCTCTCTCTCTCTCTCCAACTTTCTCTACAATATCTGGACTAGATTATATTTCCTCTAAAGGCATCTACTTTCCCACCGATGCCCTGAAGTATCTAATGATTGGTATATATTTACAGAGTATCTGCGTTAGATCTATTAATGTAGTTATCTAATTATATAATAATTATGTATAAATATATAATGAACATGTTGGAATGTGGAAACATTGTTGTAATATGTACTTAGTTCCTTTATACACCTGATTGTGTTGATACGAGGTTTTATGTCAATGTTTTGCCATTTTGTTCCTGATTATTGTAGATCTGATGTCATTGAACGTTAGTGGCAGAGTGAAAGAAGGTTGAGAGATGAAAGGTGGAATGTTAAACCCATTCTGTTTCTTTCCTCTTCTTTCTCGTTCTCTCTCTCTCTCTCTCTCTTTTCTCACTCTCTCTCTCTTACTCCCCATCTCTCTTTCTTCTGCTCTCTCTCTCTCTTGATCTCACTCTATCTCGCTCGCTCTTTCTTATCTCTTACTATCTCTTCCTCTCTCTCTCTCTCTTTTCTCTCTCTCTCTCTCTTCTCTTTCTCTCTTGCCCCTCTCTCTTTCTTTTGCCCCTCCTCTCTCTCTTGCCCCCCTTTCTCTCTTGCCTCCCTTTCTCTCTTGCCCTCCTTTCTCTCTTGCCTCCCTTTCTCTCTTGCCCCTCTCTATCTTTTGCCCCCCCTCTCTCTCTCTTGCCCCCCCCCTTTCTCTCTTGCCCCCCTTTCTCTCTTGCCGCCCCCCTTTCTCTCTTGCCGCCCCCCTTTCTCTCTTGCCCCCCTTTCTCTCTGCCCCCCCCCCATTTCTCTCTTGCCCCCTCTTTCTCTTTTGCCCCCCCTCTTCTCTCTTGCCCCCTCTGCTCTCTTGCCCCCCTTCTCTCTTGCCCCCCTTTCTCTCTTGCCCCCCTTTCTCTCTTGCCCCCTCCTTTCTCTCTTGCCCCCCTTTCTCTCTGCCACCCCCCATTTCTCTCTTGCCCCCTCTTCTCTCTCGCCCCCCCCCCCTCTTCTCTCTTGCCCCCTCTGCTCTTTCTCTCTGCCACCCCCCATTTCTCTCTTGCCCCCTCTTCTCTCTTGCCCCCCCTCTTCTCTCTTGCCCCCTCTGCTCGCTTGCCCCCTCCTTTCTCTCTTGCCCCCCTTCTCTCTTGCCCCCCTTCTCTTTTGCCCCCCTCCTTTCTCTCTTGCCCCCCACCTTTCTCTCTTGCCCCTCCTTTCTCTCTTGCCCCCTCCTTTCTCTCTTGCCCCCCACCGTCTCTCTTGCCCCCCACCGTCTCTCTTGCCCCCCACCGTCTCTCTTGCCCCCCTTTCTCTCTTGCCCCCCTTTCCTCTTGCCCCCCCTTTCTCTCTTGCCCCCCCTTTCTCTCTTGCCCCCCCCCCTTTCTCTCTTGCCCCCCCCCCTTTCTCTCTTGCCCCCCCTGCTCTCTTGCCCCCTCTGCTCTCTTGCCCCCTCCTTTCTCTCTTGCCCCCCTTTCTCTCTTGCCCCCCTTTCTCTCTTGCCCCCCTTCTCTCTTGCCCCCCTTCTCTCTTGCCCCCCTTCTCTCTTGCCCCCCCTCTGCTCTCTTGCCCCCTCCTTTCTCTCTTGCTCCCTTCTCTCTTGCCCCCCCTCTGCTCTCTTGCCCCCTCCTTTCTCTCTTGCCCCCTCCTTTCTCTCTTGCCCCCTCTGCTCTCTTGCCCCCTCTGCTCTCTTGCCCCCTCCTTCTCTCTTGCCCCCTCCTTCTCTCTTGCCCCCTCTTCTCTCTTGTCCCCCTCTTCTCTCTTGCCCCCCCTCTTCTCTCTTGCCCCCTCTGCTCTCTTGCCCCCTCCTTTCTCTCTTGCCCCCCTTCTCTCTTGCCCCCCTTCTCTCTTGCCCCCCTTTCTCTCTTGCCCCCCTTCTCTCTTGCCCCTCTCTCTCTTGCCCCCCTTTCTCTCTTGCCCCCCCCCCTTTCTCTCTTCCCCCCCCCCTTTTCTCTCTTGCCCCCCTTTTTCTCTTGCCCCCCTTTCTCTCTTGCCCCCCTTTCTCTCGTGTCCCCCCCTCTCCTCTCTTGCCCCTCCTCTCTTGCTTCCCTCTCTCTCTTACCCCCTCTCTCTTACACACCACATACCCGTAATGATTGGCCATATTAATCATGTTTACCGTGGTTGCTATACGGGTAATTGTTTCGTTAAATATTGGTTCGGGATATTCGGACTCTTCAGTTTTTCGTGTTACCATTCTCATCCTATTAGTCCGCCAAATCGAGGGTGATCAGTTCATATTTGAAGCCAGCATACTTGATTCATTAGTCTGGCGCTAATGTTTGTATTCCAGCAAACAGAAGTTGTAGTTAGTGAATACATAAAAACATCGTTTTAGGTATGTCTTTTCTGGGAATTCCTTACATCTGGCTCCTCCCACATTAGCTGGTATATATCTCTAGTGGGAGTCATACTGGACATCTATCAACTTACCTGGTATATCTCTAATGGGAGTCACACTGGACATCTATCAACTTACCTGGTATATCTCTAATGGGAGTCACACTGGACATCTATCAACTTACCTGGTATATCTCTAATGGGAGTCACACTGGACATCTATCAACTTACCTGGTATATCTCTAGTGGGAGTCACACTGGACATCTATCAACTTACCTGGTATATCTCTAATGGGAGTCACACTGGACATCTATCAACTTACCTGGTATATCTCTAATGGGAGTCACACTGGACATCTATCAACTTACCTGGTATATCTCTAGTGGGAGTCACACTGGACATCTACCAACTCACCTGGTACATCTTTAATGGGAGTCACACTGGACGTCTACCAACTTACCTGGTACATCTCTAATGGGAGTCACATACACTCTGCAATTACCAACTTAATTGGTATACCTCTAGCGGGAGTCACACCGACATTCACCAACTTACCTGGTATATCTCTAGTGGGAGTCACTCACAATGGACGCCTATCAACTTTCCCTGGTACATATTTCACGAGAGTAACACACACCTGACGGTTACCGATTTACCTGAGTAATCTCTCGGCGGAACTACTCACACCTGACTCAAACTTGACGGACAGCGACATTACCTGGTAAGCACTCTCCTCGTGGAACACCATCCAGGTCTGGAGCAGGTAAACAGGTGTCCAGCACACGAAGAATTCAACAACCACAACAAACAGCATCCGGATAACTCTCATCTTGTTCTGCCGTATGCTCGTGGGGTTGCTACGCCGTATTCTATTTCTCGCCGACCTTCTGGATTTTCTTCCTGTGGGAAGAACTATTGTAATTTCTTTCTGTCGGGTTACTTCCTCCAAAAATAATTTGTGTAATTACTACAAATCTGCAAAATGTCAATTTTAGGTTACTTTTATACTTTCAGAAATGTATCTTTTACGTGAATGAGTGTGACTATGTGGGTGTGTACATGCATTGTGCCTGGGTATAGCTGTTTCCATAAGTGTACCGATCACCTCCTGTTAAGGAGAATCTCAACATAGTGCACGTACTCCGTAGCGCCTGTGGTTAAAAATGTTAGAATGTTAAAGGGTTATCAATCATTTATGTTCTTTACTGCTTACCAGATACAGGGTGTCTCCAAAAAAAAAAATCAGATAAACTTCCAATGATGGTAAATGATTGTTAATGAAACATAGCGTTTTATTTTTAACTTTTGAAGCAGAACATCATTTTAGGTAACTGGATCACCACATAGTACTCAAAAGTAGAAAGAGAAGACAATCATACATATAAATGTAATGATGGTTAAAAGCGGCCAGACAGTGCATGTGTTTTTGAGACACCCTGTATATACCAGATGAATAGAGGAAGAGAGGAAGTGAGAGAATTGGTGCACTTTTAGATAATGGAAGTTTGTTACAGGATTAGAGTGGAGATTT
This sequence comes from Achatina immaculata, assembly GCA_009760885.1. Classification (NCBI taxonomy): domain Eukaryota; kingdom Metazoa; phylum Mollusca; class Gastropoda; order Stylommatophora; family Achatinidae; genus Lissachatina; species Lissachatina immaculata. The sequence continues at coordinate 42,814,219 of CM019700.1, read as the reverse complement.
CTCATTCTTTGTTCAGTCTTTCAGGCTTCTGTGTGTGTCTCTCTTTGTGTCTCTCTCAATCTCTGTCTCTTTCGTTCTCTCTCTCTCTCTTCATCTCTCTCAATATCTCTCTTTCGCCGCCTCTCTTGTCTCTCTCTCAATCTCCCTGTCTCTTAATCTCTCTCATTCTTTCTCTCTCTCTCTCTCTCATTCTCCTTTTTCTCACTCTGTCTCTCTCATCTCTCTCTATAACTCTCTCTCTCTCTTTCTCTATCTCTTTCTCCCTCTTTTTCTCTCTCTCTTTCTCTGTCTCTCTCTCTCTATTTCTCTCTCCCTTTCTCTCGCTCTCTTTCTCTCTCTTTCTCTCACTCTCTTTCTCTGGCTCCCTTTCTCTCTCTCTCTTTCACTTACTCTCTCATTTTTTACTTCTTTCACAGCTCTTTATTCCAGTAAAATAAAGTTCGTTCGTTTTCTCTTTCTCCCCCTCTCATTCTCTCACTCTCTTTCTCTGGCTCCCTTTCTCTCTCTCTCTCTCTCTCTCTCTCTCTCTCTTTCACTTACTCTCTCATTTTTTACTTCTTTCACAGCTCTTTATTCCAGTAAAATAAAGTTCGTTCGTTTTCTCTTTCTCCCCCTCTCATTCTCTGTCTCTCTCTTTGTCTTTCTCTATATCTTTCTCTCTCTCTCTCTCTTTGTTTCACTCTGTCCCTTTCTCTTTGTCTCTCTGTCTCTTTCTTTGTTTCTGTCTCTCATTTTGTTTCTGTCTCTCTTTGTCTCTTTCTCTCTCTCCCTCTCCCCCCCCCCTATCTACTTCTGTCTATCTGTCTTCTTGTCTACATTTCCCTCTCTTTCCCTTCCATATGTTTTTATAATTTATAAATGAAGACCGTCTTGTAGCAAATATTCTGGTTTCCAGAAACTTCTTTCCCCTTCAAATGTTTTATTTCGTTTATAACTTTTCTCTAAACTTTAAACAAAAACTAAAATCTCTCCCTAAAGTGATTACATCGCTTTACGCATTAACCCCATCTCGGCTTCCCTTAAACGCAGCCAAGGGGTTAAAATTAACTTCCATTTTTACGTCGGCTCAAAGTAATCTCCCAGATTTAGCTAACCGCTGCCCAGATTAGCGTGCGTGCTTTTACGTTCTCTGTTGCTAGCATAATGAATCTGAGCAAGAAAATGTGCTCTAACGTCTATGAGGCTTTCAGAAGCTGCGCTGACCTGCTCGAGACGAGCTCTTCTGGGTGGACAGAACGTCGGAGAAACTGGTGTCTGTTGAGGCCAGGGATGTCACACTGCGGCAGGAGTCCCTGCTGAGTATCCTGAGCTCCACTGTTCTTGGGTTCTTCACACATTCCTTACCTGGACATGACACACAAAGGGTAGATTTGTGTTTAAGTATGTAAGTTAGGAATTGGTGTAAAGTCGGGGGGGGGGAACGTGCAGACAAGCAGAAAACAGACAAACAGGAATACAGACAGGCAAACAGACTGACAGACACACACAAGAAGAATGGCATGCAAACAGACAGACACCGGGCCAAAAAAGATAGACAGATAGGCAGACAAGGAAACAAGTAAACAGTCAAACAGACAGACAAATGGACAATCAGATAGAGAATCAGACAGACATACAAATAGATAAACATATTGTCACACAGAGAAAAGAAAGAAAAATAGATAGATAGATAGATAGATAGATAGATAGATAGATAGATAGATAGATAGATAGATAGATAGATAGATAGATAGATAGATAGATAGATAGATTACAGACATTACAAACACGGACAAAAAAAACTACTGAAAAAAAAGTAGGCCATTGTCCTAAAGATTCCTATTTCAACTCTCCAGCCACTTCGACCGCAGTAAACACTTTAATCTCCGCTGTTCATACGGCCCAAATTATTTCCCAAGAACATATCTCAGAATAATCACATATCTCAGAATAATCATATATCTCAGAATAATCACACGATGTTTATTCTCTTCAGGTGAAAGGACACATCGTCCACCTCATCGTCCAAGTTATCTTGTTCTGCTGTACAGAAGATGGGCCGGCAGAGACAGTAAATCGGGAAGATCTATTTGAAACAAAAAGGAAGAGATGGTGATGGCTGTCTGAATGTTATGTTTCTGTAATGTTTCTGTAATGTTTTCATAATGGCCAACCTTAATGGCGTATGGGTATGTACGCTTATTTGTATAAAAACACATAATTAGACACATAATACGTACGGGTATACGTACGTACGTACACCTGTGTGTCGGCAAACTCATCACTCACCCACCATCTACCATCCCACTTTCCAACCCACCTACATACCTACTCACCCACCTATCTACCCACATATTTACCTATCAAGCTACCTACCTACCCACCCAACAACCCACATTCCTAGCAATCTAGTCACTTATCCACTACCTACCCATCTAATCTGTCTACCTGACTATTCACCTACTTACATATTTTGTTTTCTTTTATCTTATTTTTATCTTTTTCTTTTAAACTACTCGTCCACACACCCGCCTACCTACAATTTACCTATTAACCACACACCCACTTACCTACCTGCCTACCTATTACCCAAACATCACTTACCTACCTACCTATTCACCCACACACCGACTTACCTACCTGTTGAGTCACACATCTACCTAGCTACCTATTCACCCACACACCCACTTGCCTACCTGCCTACCTATTACCCAAACACCACCTACCTGCCTACCTCTTGAGCCACACACCCATCTACCTACCTATCGAGCCACAGATCTACCTACCTACCTATTCACCTACACACACACCCACCTACCTATCTGCTCACCCACACCTCCACCTATTTATCCACCCACACAACCACCTATATCAGCACATATTCTGCCCAACCAGAGGATAAACCAACAAACAACATTATAATCACGTCAACATACTTTCCACACCGACCACACAAGTTTAAAAAGCCCAACATAGCTAATGAGCAATCAAACAGCTTCGATCAAAGCTGAAATACCTTTGCCCTGTAGCGTGTAATTCTCCACTTTCCTGTAACCACTTCCATTCCACGCGCACTACTCCCCCCCCCCCCCTCTCTCTCTCTCTCCTTCTTGATCACGTGACATCTGTTTAAAATACAGCAAACTGGGATCCATTTTCATGCGCGCAAATTATTTTCACGAATTGGCCGTGAATCCCAACATGTTGCGCCCTTCTACATCATTCCTGATGTTGGAATAATTTGTCAGGAAAGGTTCTTAATGGCATTTGTGGCTATTTAAATTAATACGCCTGGCCTGAAGTCTGCGCAGGGTAAAAATAAACTGGAAAATATGCCAGATAGTTAAGTGTGGCTTTGACTGAGATAAGGGAAAACATTACCATATTCTGGGTTTTCATGAATCGTTAGAGAATGGAAGAAATTTATCTGGATGATAATATCATTGGAGAATGGAATAAATTTATCTGGATGATAATATCGTTAGAGAATGGAAGAATTTTTATCTAGTTGATAATATCGTTCATTCATCATCATTCATTTGCATGTCCCGTGCGGAACTTTGGCTCCCTAACAGCACTCCTGTAGGCCTCTCGGTTGTGAGCAAGATGGCCTGCTGCTGATGCATCCATTTGCAGATCATCAACGATGTCTTGCAGCCATCTTCACCGTGGTCTTCCTCTCTTTCTTTTTACCCATTATGTACCCTTCCAAGACGGTTTTCTCTAGATTATCATGACGTTTAATGTGTCCAAAATATTTAAGTTTTCTCTCTTTAATCGTCTTTACTAGCCAGCCTTTTCAATATTAAGTTCTTGTAGTATGGATATATTTGTTCTTTTCTGTGTCCGTGATATTTGAAGGTATCTTCTGTAGCATTTACATTCAAAGGCATTTATGTGTTTCTCAGCTGTTTTGTTAAGTGTCCAGGTCTCACAGTCATATATTGCGATGGGAAAGATGTATGCCCTTAAAAATCTTATTTTTGTAGTTCTGTCTGTTCCTCTCCACAGATTCTTTAGTTGTTTTACTTTCTGAAGAGCGATAGATGTCCTCCTTTTAATTTCCCTCATTGTATCTCCATTATTAGTTAGTAATAATTCAATATATTCAAAACTCTCCACTTCTTCCAATGTTTCCTCATTGATACATATTTCAGCTGCCTTGTTTATTTTGTCAGTTGTCATCAATTTAGTTTTATTTGCATTAAGATAGAGGTTCTGCTCTTCGCTATTCGTACGTCTGACATAATTAATTTTTCCATTCCTTTTTGTGTTGTGGACAGTAATACTGTGTCATCAGCATATCTAATCTATGGTATTTCATAGCCTCCAATTGTTATGGCATCGTAATATTCTTTGTCTACATCTTCTCTAACATTCTTCATTATATTTTCAGTATACAAGTTAAATAAGTAAGGTGACAATATGCACCCCTGACAGACCCTTGTTTTATGTCAAACCAAGTCGTTTTTTCACCATTTATTCTTACTGCTGCTTGTTGGTCTAGATACAGCAGTGATATTAATTATATAAAATGTGTTGGAAATATCATTTTTTCCATTATTTCACAAAGTGTCTGGTGTTGTACACAATCAAATGCCTTTGAGCAGTCTATAAAAGATAAATATAGATTCACATTAAACTCTCTGCATTTCTCTATTATTAATCTTATATGGAATATATGATCTCTTGATCCTCTTCCTTGGCTGAAACCAGCTTGGGCCTTATTGACTTTTTCTTCTATTTTCTTAACAACTCAGTCATGTGACTAAATAACCAACGTTCACGTTGTCACTTATTTAAACGTGTATTTATAGCAGTACATTGAATGTTAGGATGTAAGATAGACAACTCTGAGAATTGTAAAAATTAATATAAAATGAGTTATCTTCTAAAGTAATCAGCTGTTTGTGAGTAGTCCATCTGCTTTGTCTTGGGTTGCACGAGGGTCACGGTTAAGGTATGACAGGAAAAAGGTCAGGTGAGAGAGAAATTGTATGACTGAAGGACAGTTGTGTTCTGTGTATCGTCTGAAATTGACGTAGATTAGGCTGTTAGAAATGTTGTTTAGTAAAATAGATGTAGAATAGAGTGTATTAGGATGTTCTGATGGCGACGGTAGTCTGCCGGGAACATATATCGTAAAGATGTCCAGTCTTGTGTCCAAGGATTTTGTTGATGCCTTTGTCGTTATGGTCATATCGCTCATCAACTCGTCATTAAAGTCATTTCAGGTGTAAAGTTGCTGCTTCTGCATTACTATTTCCACTGAGAGAGAATGAACCTGGGAGCAAGTAAGTGTGTGAAGTGAGTAACAAAACAGACGGAAAACAACGTAGAATAATCGTAGATTAAATGAGATAAAATATTAACAGTAACTGATAAAGTCAACACTTGACATTGTAAACAGAAAGAACATTATTCCAGTGGACAGTAGTGGAAATTTACGGAGAGATGAGCAACAAGTTTACGTTCTACACATAGAAGAGCAGAAGATTGAACCGCAGCAGAAGAATCCATCCTGACTAACCTGTTTTATATTGAAGCAAGGCCTGAACAGCTAGAACATGTCTAGTAACCTATATACTTGTACTTCTATAAAAGAAGGAATGATGTGATGAATTCTCTTTTAGTTACATGATATTCCATGCCTGTACCTTCCAATACTTCCGTCGGCCGTATTTTGTAATGGCGTTGATTGACATTTGACTCTTTTGGACAAATGACATTTGAGCGATTCTGTAATTTTCCTACGTTTTGTCACCTTATAAAGAGAAGAACACCACGTGGGTGACGAGATATTTACAAGAGATTTCTCTGCCGCCCATGAGATCTGGGAGTTGGCGAAAGATCAAGTCACGTGGAGAACAGCTCTTCGTAAAGGCATAACATCAGTTGAGAGGGGAAACGAGAACCACACTTAAGTCAAGAAGAAGCGGGGCGAGGAAACTTGGCCATGCAACACAAACATTCCTTGTTAATGTGGGCGATTATGCAAATTCAAACATTGATAGAGTCAGCCAAGAGAGGAGCAGCTCAACAGAATGATGCTTCACAAAAGCCAAAACAGCTACATTGTGTTCAGCACTGCCTGCATTCATTATATATATTGTTTTATGGCCCGCTTTACAGTTCATTATATATATCGTTGTACTGCCCGCATTACAGTTCATTATATATATCTCGTTGTACTGCCCGCATTACAGTTCATTATATATATATATAAATATATATATATATATATATATCATCATCAGGTGCCGTGCCGACTGGCGTTGGCTATTATGCTTCTCCAGAGTACACGATCCTTCATGCAGGCCATCAGTTCAGTTGGTGATCTCCTCTCACACCATCCCGTCAGACTGTCCAGTATCATTTCTCTTGGTCTTCCTCTTGATCTTCTTCCTTCTATTTTTCCTGTTGTTATAATATTTTCAATGCCCCCTCTTCTCATTGCATGTCCTATGAAAGTACATTGTCTCTCTCTTATCTTTCTGACAAGGTTTTTTGTCTCTCCAGCTCTTCTCATACATTCTTCATTAGTTATTTTTGTTGTCCAGGGAATTCGCAACATTCTTCTAATAAACCACATTTCTGCTGCTTCCAATGATTTTTGTGCAGACTTGCCTATTGTCCATGATTCACTTCCATATAACAAGATAGGTTCAATATAGCATTTTAGGACTCGTTTTCTAACATTCATTGATAAAGATGTGTTAGCTAATATGTTTCTCATTCTCTGAAATGCAGTCTTTGCTTGACCTATTCTGTTCCTTATTTCTGTTGTGCATTTCCCATCTGAAGTTATTACTGCTTCAAGGTATTTGAATTTCTGCACCTGCTTTAGAATAGTTCCGTTTAATTTAATACTGCATGCTGGTGAATTGTTTCTTAGATATAACCATATATATATATATTGTTGTACATCTTTTTGTACATCATTTATTGCTGTTATCAGTCCGAAAAATTTGGTCATAAATTCTTTGCGTGGTCACAAAAACTATACTTTCTTTGCTTGGTCACAAAAAATTATACTTTCTTTGCTTGGTCAACGAAAGCTATACACTGTTTGTTTGGTCAGAAAAAGTATATTTTCTTTGCTTGGCTAGAAAAAAATATACTTTCTTTGCTTGGTCATACTTTCTTTGTTTGGTCAGTTAATTTCTACTCTCATTGCTTGTTTAGAAAAAGCTATACTCTCTTTGCTTGTTCAGAAAAAGTATACTCCCTTTCTTATATCCTTCCCGTGCCGTTAAACGTCACATAGGGCTCGCAAAGTAGTTCGCCAATTTTTCTTGTCTTCGGCGAGTCTTTCAACCTCATCAAGGGATTTTATGCCTGTTAATTTGGCCTCTTTTATAAATTTCCTCTTCAGAGTTTCACGGGGTCTGCCTTTTTTTCTTTGGCTTGTTGTGTTCCACTTGATAGCTTGTTTTGGGATTCTCTGATAATTTCTTCTCATAAGTGACCAACATATGTCCATCTCCTTTTCTTGATCACCCATGAGACTGGTTGTTGTTCAGTCATCTGTCTTATCTCTGCATTGTTCTTGAATTCGTTCCACTTGATGCCGAGTATTTTCCTTAGGCATTTGTTTTCAAAAGAGTCTAATTTCTTGTCTGTTTTTTTTTAGTTGTTTTCCAGCTTTCGCATGCATAAATGAGGGTGGATATTGCATTTGAATTGAATAGTCTTAACTTAGTTTTTGTGCTTATAACTTTTGAATTTCGTATATTCTCAAGATTCTTGATCGATGCTGCTTTTGCAATTCTGATTCTAACTTCCTTTCTAGTGTCACCATCCTGGTCTATGTAGCTGCTAAGGTATGCAAATTGATTGACTTCTTCAATATCTGTCCCTTCTATGTGTATTTTTCCATTTTGATTAATGGGAATTTTCATTATTTTTGTTTTGTCCTTGTTAATTTCAAGTCCTATTTTGCTAGCTAGTGAAGACAGGCTATCTGTTTTTTCTTGCATGGAATTCACATTATTATTGATAAGAGTTATGTCATCAGCAAAATCAAGATCTTCTAGTTTGGTCCCAGTCAATACCTGTGTTACCAGTGCAGCATTTTTTCATTATGAAGTCTATTGTAATTCCAAAAAGTAAAAGAGACAGTATACATCCTTGTTTCACACCTGTTTCAATCTGGAACAATCACTCATCCTTTCTTTTGTCTTGACTGCACAAACATATCCATTGTATAAGTCCTTAATGATGTTGACAATTTTAGATGGTATTCCATATAGACATAAAATTCTCCATAATGAATCTCTGTGTATGCTGTCAAATGCCTTTTTTAAAGTCTATGAAGTTTAGTATTAATGGTTTCTGCTTTTCAATATGTTCTTCAAGTATTATTCTGAGAGTAAAGATCTGGTCGAGACAGCTTCTCCCTTTTCGAAATCCTGCTTGTTCTTCTCTCTTGCAGTATCCACTATATCTTTATGTTTAACGACACGGGAAGGATATAAGAAATATATCTATATCTTTTACTCTCTTTACGTGATAATAAAAACTATACTTTCTATACCGATATCACCGTAAGATATACTTTATTTCTTTAACTGGTGATGCAGCCAGTAAAACCTCTCTTTGTACTATCATTTCGTCCCCAGATAATTTCTTTTATCTACAAAATGGCTGCCTCTCCACTTACATACGTTATACGGCCAAAGCAAGAACCGAATTACAAGTAATCATCGAATTTACCGCTGGGCGACGTCAGATACTGAGCAAACGTCCAACTTCAGCAATTTATTAAACGCCGTCGGTCACGTAAAAATACTTGAAGGAGAGTCTGTGGGCGACATCGATCTCCGAAGACCGAAGTGTGGATCGTTTCAAGCCAAGAGGTGTATGTCCGGGCAAACAGTTTAAGAGGGTAAAGTTTCCTAAGGCAGCGGAAAGTCAGGGTATACAAATATCAGATAATCTCGTACAGAACATAACACCGAAGAAGGAAACAAGGAGACAGTCCAGTTTTAAATTTAATAGAGAGAAAATGAGACTAGGAAGTCAAGTATAAATGGTGTGGATATTACAAGATCATTTTGATTTCGAACTTCGATCTGAAACTTGATTAGAAGTGCTATCTTCATCACTTGCTTAATCCAGTGTTTCTCAACTTTTCATCACCCGTGGGCCCCCCTCCCCACCAAAGACGTTGCTTTTTATGTGCTCCCTCCATCCCCGTGTCCAATAATTGGTGAAAAAAAATAGCCACGTACAAAACACTGGCCTTATAAACAAGCTGGCCATGTGTCTCTGTTTGTACTACTGTTAGTACTACAGTTTACAGCACATAATAATATACACAGTTTCACTGTTAATATCATTTATTACTTGGTCATCGTGACCCTTAAGCTTGGTAAAGTGATGTGTTGTTTTTTAATGTCTAGTCCCGCTGTGATAATTTAAAGAAGACCGTATTGGAAGGATACATAATGGGAAAAAGAAAGAGAGGAAGACCAAAACGAAGATGGCTGCAAGACATCGTTGACGATCTGGAAATGGATGCAGCAGCAGCAGGTCATCTTGCTCACAACCGAGAGGCCTACAGGAGTGCTGTTTGGGAGGCAAAGTTCCGCAAGGGACATGCAAATGAATGAATGAATGAATGAGTTCCGCTCGGCGGCTTTGTTGGCTGAGTAGTTAGACGCTTGGTCTACTAATCCGGTGGTATCGGGTTCAAGTCCCAGCTGTGGGGATTTTTTTTTCTAGCACCACCACACAAAAAAGATCCCCTAGGGTCCACTCAGCCTCTAAAAATGGGTACCAGAGAAATCTGGGAAGGTGAAAGCGGCCAGGCGTGAAACTTGACCACATCACACTTTCATGTCCTGATGGTCTTGGAAATATGGACCGTAATACACCGTATCCCAAATAATACCTCTAATGGTATGGAAACGGGGACTTTTACCTTTTTAATAGATTCCAGGGAGTTAAGCCATAAGTCAAGATCACATCTACTCACGAGGTTTAGTTGTGTGCACATTTGTGTAAACAAATAACTCACTTGACTGAAATCAAACATGACGTGGAAAATGCGGTCACAATTTTCCTAAAACTGTTGGAAACTGCCTGGAAGCGGCATTGTTTACACCAGAATAATGGTTTGTTTTTTTTTGCCTCGGTTAAAAATTGCCTGGGCTTCCATATCGTTGTGTAATTCGATAAGCAGATCTTGTAATATTACATCAACATCAGCAGCATTCACCACAAATGGATCCAATATCCACATCCAGCAAATCATGGAAACGATCTCCCATGTCATAATTTTATCTGCTTCAAATGGTCCGCATACAGGAGTACGTCATCATCTTTTAACTCAGAACTTCTTGCTGCCAGAGAAGAAAACTGGTCAAATTCGCGACGTCCAATATTGTTTGTGTACACTTTCAGTCTTCCAAGAAATGTCATAATGGTCTCTTTGCATGATAAAAGATAAGTTTATTCCCTGCAGTTGCTTAATTAACAAGTTAAGCTTTAAAAAAATATCACGAAGACAAAATATATAGAAATTTAGCAGTGGTGATCTCTTATCAATTTGCATACATGTGAAAAAAATGTCCCAACTGCGACTCACAGAGTGACAAAACAATGAAGGCAGTTACCCTTCGATAACCACCGGACTTGTGTAGATAACCAACGGACTTGTGCAGATAACAACCGAATCTGTGTAGATAGCCACCGGAACTGTGTAGATAACCACCGGACCTGTAGATAACCATCGGACGTGTAGATAACCACCGGACCTGTAGATAACCATCGGACGTGTAGATAACCACCGGATTTGTGTAGATAAGTACCGAACCTGTGTAGATAGCCACCGGAACTGTGTAGATAACCACCGGACCTGTAGATAACCACCGGACCTGTAGATAACCATCGGACTTGTGTAGATAACCACCGGACCTGTAGATAACCACCGGACCTGTGTAGATAACCACCGGACTTGTGTAGATAACCACCGGACTTGTGTAGATAACCACCGGACCTGTGCAGATAACCACGGGACTTGTGTGTGCAATAATAAACGTGTGAAATCTTCATCACTGTCCTCATAAAATTTTTCCGACCAATACGGCCCCGAGGTCGACCCAGCCTCGTAAAATGGGTACCAGAGAAAATCTGGGAAGTAAAGGCAGCGAGGAAAGGAACTGGTCACCCTACCTCATACGCTGATGACCCAGCATAATGACGTCTCTAACGCTTCATCCCCTACGGCATTTGCTATGGGACTATCTTTACTTTTTTTTATCATTTTCAGCGAAATAACTCTTTTTAATTCTTCGAAACCTGTTTCACCTCTAGTATCTGTGTAAGCTTTCGAGCGAAAAAGCATTTTTTTTTTCTCTTAATGTATCTTCATTCAAATATCTGACATAAGCCATCAACATTGTTATCTGGTAAACATGATTCATCAACTTGCAGAGCAAACTTCTTAACTTTGAACTGGGAAACAACTTGCAGAGCACACTTCTTAACTTTGAACTAGGAAACAACTTGCAGAGCACACTTCTTTACTTTGAACTGGGAAACAACTTGCAGAGCAAACTTCTTAACTTTGAACCGGGAAACAACTTGCAGAGCAAACTTCCTAGCTTTGAACCGGGAAACAACTTGGAGAGCAAACTTCTTAACTTTGAACTGGGAAACAACTTGCAGAGGACACTTCTTAACTTTGAACTGGGAAACAACTTGCAGAGGACACTTCTTAACTTTGAACTGGGAAACATCTTGCAGAGGACACTTCTTAACTTTGAACTGGGAAACAACTTGCAGAGCACACTTCTTAACTTTGAACTGAGAAACAACTTGGAGAGCAAACTTCTTAACTTTGAACTGGGAAACAACTTGCTTTCCAATATCGTCTGCCATGTCACCGACACGCCTCGACACTGATGGGTTGTTCACAGGGGTGGAGTCAACAGTTTACGAGTGTTTTAGTTCATGACAGTTGAAATCACAACAGACTGCTGTCTGCCAACATTAAAGTTTCACCTATTCTGATGATGATGATGATGATAAATAAAAATTAAAAGATTAAGAAGAAAAAGAAGAAGAAGCTTCAAGAAGAAGAAGAACAAGCGGAAAACAATAACGACGATAATGATGATGATGATGATTATGGCGACGACGACGACGATGATGATGATGATGATGAAGGAAGTGCTATAGTTCTCTGATATTATAAAATGCCATATCCTTGGCATTTCTAGATACACGATGTACGCGATTTACTATTTTATAACTCGGAATTTGATTGGCCACTCAAGTTTTCACAAACTCTGTAAGGTGAACTGAAGGTCATCAACATGATCGAGCTCTGGTGCACAAAACGATCATTTCAAAATAAACATTCTTGTAAAGGACACAGCTACAAACAGGAGCAATGTGTGTGCCTGTGTTTGTTTTCTGACTGATTCTGAGACAGGTAAAGCTGTTGAGTCAAATGAGGCAATCTCCCGACCAGACTAGGTCATGCTACAGAGGCCAGTAACTGAAGGTGGAAGAGAGGCTTGATCAGGTGTGGTCTTGTAAATGACGCGAAGAAATCATGATCGAGCCCGATGGAGGGCGCTGTTAATGGGGGCGGTGAACCAGTGCACACCAAGAGCTTATATCATCTAATCTTACTTATATTGTAAGAGAATAGGGTGTTCCTTCAACTTGGCTAATGATCGTTAGACTTGCTTTAACTTGGCATATTCAATCTGGCTAATGTTCCTTCACTATGGTATATGCTTTTTAAATCTGGCTAATGTTCCTTCACTATGGTATATGCTTTTTAAATCTGACTAATGTTCCTTCACTATGGTATATGCTTTTTAGATCTGACTAATGTTCCTTCACTATGGTATATGCTTTTTAAATCTGACTAATGTTCCTTCACTATGGTATATGCTTTTTAGATCTGACTAATGTTCCTTCACTATGGTATATGCTTTTTAAATCTGACTAATGTTCCTTCACTATGGTATATGCTTTTTAGATCTGACTAATGTTCCTTCACTATGGTATATGCTTTTTAAATCTGACTAATGTTCCTTCACTATGGTATATGCTTTTTAAATCTGACTAATGTTCCTTCACTATGGTATATGCTTCTTTAATCTGGCTAATGTTCCTTCACTATGGTATATGCTTCTTTAATCTGGCTAATGTTCCTTCACTATGGTATATGCTTCTTTAATCTGGCTAATGTTCCTTCACTATAGTATATGCTTCTTTAATCTGGCTAATGTTCTTTCACTATGGTATATGCTTCTTTAATCTGGCTAATGTTCCTTCACTATGGTGTATGCTTCTTTAATCTGGCTAATGTTCCTTCACTATGGTATATGCTTCTTTAATCTGACTAATGTTCCTTCACTATGGTATATGCTTCTTTAATCTGGCTAATGTTCCTTCACTATAGTATATGCTTCTTTAATCTGGCTAATGTTCTTTCACTATGGTATATGCTTCTTTAATCTGGCTAATGTTCCTTCACTATGGTGTATGCTTCTTTAATCTGGCTAATGTTCCTTCCCTATGGTATATGCTTCTTTAATCTGGCTACAAACATTTCCAGTATCTATTTAATGTGGCTAAGATGAAATCTGTGGAGAGGAACAGACAGAACTACAAAAATAAGATTTTTAAGGGCATACATCTTTCCCATCGCAACATATGCCTGTGAGACCTGGACACTTAACAAAACAGCTGAGAAACATATAAATGCCTTTGAATGTAAATGCTACAGAAGAGTTCTTCAAATATCGTGGACACAAAAAAGAACAAATATATCTATACTACAAGAGCTTAATACTGAAGAAGGCTGGCTAGTAAAGAGGATTCAAGAGAGAAAACTTAAATATGTTTGACACATTAAACGTCATGATAATCTAGAGAAAACCGTCTTGGAAGGGTACATAATGGGTAAAAAGAAAGAGAGGAAGATCAAGGCAAAGATGGCTGCAAGACATCGTTGATGATCTGAAAATGGAAGCATCAGCAGCAGGCCATCTTGCTCACAACCGAGAGGCCTACAGGAGAGCTGTTAGGGAGGAAAAGTACCGTAAGGGACATGCAAATGAATGAATGACTGAATGACTGACTGAATGAATGAATGACTGAATGAATGACTGAATGAATGACTTAATGAATGAATGAATGAATGTAGTTACTCTCTGTACAGATTGCATGGATAAGAGCGAAACGTAAACGTTGTATTTTTTATGTTTCTCGGCTCCAATGTTTGTTATGTTGGTTATATGAGCAGTATATCTGTAGTATGTCTGGAATAGAGTGAAAGTTGTATGATAAAGGGCAGAATGTCAGACGGGCCTGCGTGCCCTATTCTTTACCCTTTGGAAATAAAGATCAGACAATCAATCAGTCAAATTCTACGGTCAATGTATCTTCAGCTTGGTTAATGTTCCTTCACTATGGTTAATATTCTTTCAGTTTGGTTAATGTTCCTTCATTATGGTGTCTATGTTTCTTTATTGGACCCCTGGACTTCAAGAAAGCCACAGCAAACAAATTCCTGTTTGACACAAAGTATGTGCTTAAAGATCAAAAGAAGGTCGACTGTAGAGAACATACTTCTGTAGCTCCAGACAAACAAAAGAAGATGGTGTAGACACTGTGATATCTGCAGAGAACATACTTCTGTAGCTCCAGACAGACAAAAGAAGATGATGTAGACACTGTGATATCTGCAGAGAACATACTTCTGGAGCTCCAGACAGACAAAAGAAGATAATGTAGACACTGTGATATCTGCAGAGAACATACTTCTGTAGCTCCAGACAGACAAAAGAAGATAATGTAGACACTGTGATATTTGCAGAGAACATACTTCTGTAGCTCCAGACAGACAAAAGAAGATAATGTAGACACTGTGATATCTGCAGAGAACATACTTCTGGAGCTCCAGACAGACAAAAGAAGATAATGTAGACACTGTGATATCTGCAGAGAACATACTTCTGTAGCTCTAGACAGACAAAAGAAGATAATGTAGACACTGTGATATTTGCAGAGAACATACTTCTGTAGCTCCAGACAGACAAAAGAAGATAATGTAGACACTGTGATATTTGCAGAGAACATACTTCTGTAGCTCCAGACAGACAAAAGAAGATAATATAGACACTGTGATATCTGCAGAGAACATACTTCTGGAGCTCCAGACAGACAAAAGAAGATAATGTAGACACTGTGATATTTGCAGAGAACACTGTAGCTCCAGACAGACAAAAGAAGATAATGTAGACACTGTGATATCTGCAGAGAACATACTTCTGTAGCTCCAGACAGACAAAAGAAGATAATGTAGACACTGTGATATCTGCAGAGAACATACTTCTGCAGCTCCAGACAGACAAAAGAAGATAATGTAGACACTGTGATATCTGACTAATGTTCCTTCACTATGATGTATGCTTCTTTAATCTGACTAATGTTCCTTCACTATGGTATATGCTTTTTAAATCTGGCTAATGTTCCTTCACTATGATGTATGCTTCTTTAATCTGACTAATGTTCCTTCACTATGGTATATGCTTTTTAAATCTGACTAATGTTCCTTCACTATGGTATATGCTTCTTTAATCTGACTAATGTTCCTTCACTATAGTATATGCTTCTCTAATCTGGCTAATGTTCCTTCACTATGGTATATGCTTCTTTAATCTGGCTAATGTTCCTTCACTATGGTATATGCTTCTTTAATCTGGCTAATGTTCCTTCACTATGATATATGCTTCTTTAATCTGGCTAATGTTCCTTCACTATGGTATATGCTTCTTTAATCTTTCTAATGTTCCTTCACTATAGTATATGCTTCTTTAATCTGGCTAATGTTCCTTCACTATGGTATATGCTTCTTTAATCTGGCTAATGTTCCTTCACTATGGTATATGCTTCTTTAATCTGGCTAATGTTCCTTCACTATGATGTATGCTTCTTTAATCTGGCTAATGTTCCTTCACTGTGGTATATGCTTTTTAAATCTGGCTAATGTTCCTTCACTATGGTGTATGCTTCTTTAATCTGGCTACAAACATTTCCAGTATCTATTTAATGTGGCTAAGATGAAATCTGTGGAGAGGAATAGATAGAACTACAAAAATAAGATTTTTAAGGGCATACATCTTTCCCATCGCAACATATGCCTGTGAGACCTGGACACTTAACAAAACAGCTGAGAAACATATAAATGCCTTTGAATGTAAATGCTACAGAAGAGTTCTTCAAATATCATGGACACAAAAAAGAACAAATATATTCATACTACAAGAACTTAATATTGAAGAAGGCTGGCTAGTAAAGAGGATTCAAGAGAGAAAACTTAAATATGTTTGACACATTAAACGTCATGATAATCTAGAGAAAACAGTCTTGGAAGGGTACATAATGGGTAAAAGAAAGAGAGGAAGACCAAGGCGAAGATGGCTGCAAGACATCGTTGATGATCTGCAAATGGATGCATCAGCAGCAGGCCATCTTGCTCACAACAGAGAGGCCACTACAGGAGTGCTGTTTGGGAGGAAAAGTACCGTAAGGGACATGCAAATGAATGAATGACTGAATGAATGACTGAATGAATGAATGACTGAATGAATGAATGAATGTAGTTACTCTCTGTACAGATTGCATGGATAAAAGCGAAACGTAAACGTTGTATTTTTTATGTTTCTCGGCTCCAATGTTTGTTATGTTGGTTATATGAGCAGTATATCTGTAGTATGTCTGGAATAGAATGTAAGTTGTATGATAAAGGGCATAATGTCAGACGGGCCTGCGTGCCCTATTCTTCACCCTTTCGAAATAAAAATCAGTCACCCTATTCTTTACCCTTTGGAAATAAAGATCAGACAATCAATCAGTCAAATTCTACGGTCAATGTATCTTCAGCTTGGTTAATGTTCCTTCACTATGGTTAATGTTCTTTCAGTTTGGTTAATGTTCCTTCATTATGGTGTCTATGTTTCTTTATTGGACCCTTGGACTTCAAGAAAGCCACAGCAAACAAATTCCTGTTTGACACAACATATGTGCTTAAAGATCAAAAGAAGATCAACTGCAGAGAACAGTCGTCTGTAGCTCCAGACAGACAAAAGAAGATAATGTAGACACTGTGATATCTGCAGAGAATATACTTCTGTAGCTCCAGACAGACAAAAGAAGATGATGTAAACACTGTGATATCTGCAGAGAACATACTTCTGTAGCTCCAGACAAACAAAAGAAGATGATGTAAACACTGTGATATCTGAACCGTTTGGATTTTAAACTGCTGGAAGATTCACAAAAGACTAAGCCAAATCTGTCTGCTAGCTGGTATGTTTTGAACCCTAGATTTCCAAAAATATTTCCAAAGCACTCCATCACTCCAAGCCACACGGCCCTGTGATCTTTACAGACACGAGGCCTGGAAAGTGAATGGGCCGTTATTACAGCTTGCAAGTAAACCAGGAACCCACGCAACTACCACTTCAAGCATGAGAACGGAGGTGCAGGCAGCATCAGAAGTAATTTCCTGGTTGGTGGAACGGGGTGACTCACACGGGGGTCGTTGTAACAGACCCCCAAAGTGTGTTATAGAGAGTCGAGGGACATTTCTTCCAAAGAGAGTGGGTCCAGCTTCTAGAGGGCTCTCCGTTATCCAGTTTGACGTGGATCTACTGCCCGGGTCATGCGGGAGTCAAAGACAACGAGAAAGCGGACGACATTCGGTTGACTGACATCAGAAGGATGATCGATTTGGGGGAGAGAAGAGGGGAATTGGACTTTTTTTCCTGAAAGAAGTGGTTTACCGCGCGTTACCCACAACCGGAGTGTGACTGGCCCCATCAGCAGACTCATGTTTCAGTGGGTGTTGGAATGGAAAGCGGAGCACGCATGGGAATGGCTGGAGCGGGGGATGCCTGTCTCTGATTACAAATTACAGAAAAATATTTTCCACGTCTGCGCTATCATCACATTCATTCATTCATTTGCATGTCCCTTGCGGAACTTTGCCTCCCTAACAGCTCTCCTGTAGGCCTCTCGATTGTGAGCAAGATGGCCTGCTGCTGTTACATTCATTTCCAGATTATCAACGACATCTTGCAGCCAGCTTCTCCTTGGTCTTCATCTCTTTCTTTTTCCCATTATGTACCCTTCAAGATTATCATAACGTTTAATGTGTCCAAAATTGTCAGCTTTCTCTGTTTAATAATCCTCTTTACTAGCCAGCCTTCTTCAGTATTAAGTTCTTGTAGTATGGATATATTTGTTCTTTTGTGTGTCCATGATATTTGAAGAACTCTTCTGTAGCATTTACATTCAAAGGCATTTGTGTGTTTCTCAGCTGTTTTGTTAAGTGTCCAGGTCTCACAGGCATATGTTGCGATGGGAAAGATGTATGCTCTTAATAATCGTATTTTGTAGTTCTGTCTGCTCCTCTGCACAGCTTCTTTGGTTGTTTTACTTTTTAAAGAGCGATAGATGTCCTCCTTTTAATTTCCCTCATCGTATCTCCATTATTAGTTAGTAGTGATCCAAGATATTCAAAACTCTCCATCTCTTCCAGTTTTTCCTCATTGATACATTATTTCCGCTGTCTGGAATCGTCACGCAAGCAAAATATAAATGAGATGAACAGAGGGCGACACGTAGATAAAACACCGGACCTGTCTAACCAGCTCTCGAGGGAGAATGATCGGAGAAAATGTAATAAGTAATGAGGTTTAGAACGAGACTGGCCGAGGCTGAAAAATACGAGCAGTCCTACATCACGAAATCAATCACTATAACGACATTCCATATTTTCTGCTTATCCTGCCCTGCCGTATTGTGCTTGTCTTATAAACATTTAAATTCTGTCGTAAATAATATTGACAGATGTCGTTTGTATTATGTTCGGCGAGACTTCCAGAAAGCACAAATATTGCACCGTTTAAGAATTTCTCCATGAAGAATTCGAAGTAAAGGTCGTATAATCTGAATAAATGAAAATCCAGACCTACGGGGAGGCTAAAAAGTCAACAGGACAACAGTGAAATGGCGTGTTACAAGAATAGAATTCATTTATTGATTGCGAAATGCAGAACTTGTGTGGTATGGCTGCTACGTCAGTTACAGAGTTTTGGGGCGTAACTTGTCGTTTGTTTATCATTATGTACTCCAAGCCACACGGCCCTGTGATCTTTACAGACACGAGGCCTGGAAAGTGAATGGGCCGTTATTGTCTGCCGTAACGGCTAACAGCTTGCAAGTAAACCAGGAACCCATGCAACTACCACTTCAAGCATGAGAACGGAGGTGCAGGCAGCATCAGAAGTAATTTCCTGGTTGGTGGAACAGGGTGACTCACACGGGGGTCGTTGTAACAGACCCCCAAAGTGTGTTATAGAGAGTCGAGGGACATTTCTTCCAAAGAGAGTGGGTCCAGCTTCTAGAGGGCTCTCCGTTATCCAGTTTGACGTGGATCTACTGCCCGGGTCATGCGGGAGTCAAAGACAACGAGAAAGCGGACGACATTCGGTTGACTGACAGCAAGCACATCAGAAGGATGATCGATTTGGGGGAGAGAAGAGGGGAATTGGACTTTTTTTTCCTGAAAGAAGTGGTTTACCGCGCGTTACCCACAACCGGAGTGTGACTGGCCCCATCAGCAGACCCATGTTTCAGTGGGTGTTGGAATGGAAAGCGGAGCACGCATGGGAATGGCTGGAGCGGGGGATGCCTGTCTCTGATTACAAATTACAGAAAAATATTTTCCACGTCTGCGCTATCATCACATTCATTCATTCATTTGCATGTCCCTTGCGGAACTTTGCCTCCCTAACAGCTCTCCTGTAGGCCTCTCGATTGTGAGCAAGATGGCCTGCTGCTGTTACATTCATTTCCAGATTATCAACGACATCTTGCAGCCAGCTTCTCCTTGGTCTTCATCTCTTTCTTTTTCCCATTATGTACCCTTCAAGATTATCATAACGTTTAATGTGTCCAAAATTGTCAGCTTTCTCTGTTTAATAATCCTCTTTACTAGCCAGCCTTCTTCAGTATTAAGTTCTTGTAGTATGGATATATTTGTTCTTTTGTGTGTCCATGATATTTGAAGAACTCTTCTGTAGCATTTACATTCAAAGGCATTTGTGTGTTTCTCAGCTGTTTTGTTAAGTGTCCAGGTCTCACAGGCATATGTTGCGATGGGAAAGATGTATGCTCTTAATAATCGTATTTTGTAGTTCTGTCTGCTCCTCTGCACAGCTTCTTTGGTTGTTTTACTTTTTAAAGAGCGATAGATGTCCTCCTTTTAATTTCCCTCATCGTATCTCCATTATTAGTTAGTAGTGATCCAAGATATTCAAAACTCTCCATCTCTTCCAGTTTTTCCTCATTGATACATTATTTCCGCTGTCTGGAATCGTCACGCAAGCAAAATATAAATGAGATGAACAGAGGGCGACACGTAGATAAAACACCGGACCTGTCTAACCAGCTCTCGAGGGAGAATGATCGGAGAAAATGTAATAAGTAATGAGGTTTAGAACGAGACTGGCCGAGGCTGAAAAATACGAGCAGTCCTACATCACGAAATCAATCACTATAACGACATTCCATATTTTCTGCTTATCCTGCCCTGCCGTATTGTGCTTGTCTTATAAACATTTAAATTCTGTCGTAAATAATATTGACAGATGTCGTTTGTATTATGTTCGGCGAGACTTCCAGAAAGCACAAATATTGCACCGTTTAAGAATTTCTCCATGAAGAATTCGAAGTAAAGGTCGTATAATCTGAATAAATGAAAATCCAGACCTACGGGGAGGCTAAAAAGTCAACAGGACAACAGTGAAATGGCGTGTTACAAGAATAGAATTCATTTATTGATTGCGAAATGCAGAACTTGTGTGGTATGGCTGCTACGTCAGTTACAGAGTTTTGGGGCGTAACTTGTCGTTTGTTTATCATTATGTAAATGGGTAAATCTCCTTACAGATGTAGGCAGTTGAGCATTCGTTGATCCACAAGAGGCACTTTCTATTTTCGAGGTCACAGATCTAATGGGAGTGAGAGACAGAAAGACAGACAGACAGACAGGCAGATAGACAAACAAACAGACGGACAAATAGACAGATAGACAGACAGGCAGAATATGAGAATGATATATAAACTAGGCTAGGGACGTGACAAATTGACCATATGACAGCGCTATATAAACTAGACCACGGGCGTGACAAGTGAGCTGTATGACAGCGCTATATAAACTAGACCACGGGCGTGACAAGTGAGCTGTATGACAGCGCTATATAAACTAGACCACGGGCGTGACAAGTGAGCTGTATGACAGCGCTATATAAACTAGACCACGGGCGTGATACGTGAGCTGTATGACAGCGCTATATAAACTAGACCACGGGCGTGACAAGTGAGCTGTATGACAGCGCTATATAAACTATCAAAATTGACAACCTGCAAATGGATGCATCAGCAGCAGGACATCTTGCTTATAGCCGAGAAGCCTACAAGAAAGCTGTTAGGGAAGCGAAGTTCCAGAAGGGACATGCAACTGACTGATTGATATAAACCAGACCAGGAGCGTGACAAGTGAGCTGTATGACAGTGCTATATAAACTAGACCACGGGTATGACAAATGAGCTGTATGACAGTGCTATATAAACTAGACCACGGGCGTGACAAGTGAGCTGTATGACAGTGCTATATAAACTAGACCACGGGCGTGATAAGTGAGCTGTATGACAGTGCTATATAAACTAGACCACGGGCGTGACAAGTGAGCTGTATGACAGTGCTATATAAACTAGACCAAGGGCGTGTCAAGTGAGCTGTATGATGGCACAATTAAACTAGACTAGGAGCGTGACAAACAGGCAGACGAATAGACGGACAAATAGACATATAGACAGAGAGTTAGAAAGACAAACAGACAGATAGATAGATAGATAGATAGATAGATAGATAGATAGATAGATAGATAGATAGATAGATAGATAGATAGATAGATAGATAGATAGATAGATAGATAGATAGATAGATAGATAGATAGATAGATAGATAGATAGATAGATAGATAGATAGATAGATAGATAGATAGATAGATAGATAGATAGATAGACTCTCCTCACCGTTTCTGGTCACTTCTAACTCCAGACTGGACCTAACATCAAAGATAAGGACGTGAACGACCCGGCCGTAGGCCACGCTCATGATGGACACAGGCAGGATCAGCAGAGCCAGGTCAAGCAGGACGGTGTAAGCCTGCTCAACGCGTTGGTCCGGCCAGATCTCGCGACATCTGTGAGCCCCGTTGCCCATGGCGATGTGCTTCTGGAAAACGGCTGTTGGTGTCATGATGGCGGCGGCCAGGAACCAGCATACGGCGATGCACCTGTCCGAGGGACACATAGACAAAGACACAGAATGTCTAGACAAGATGTCAACGTGATGTCCACAAGAATGGAAAAAACAACTTAATGCGCAGGATGCTGAACAAATTAACATTTGTGGAAAAAATCGAGGAGCCACACGAAGAAAAATACAGTATAATTATTTTTATTTTCTAAAAATCAAATCTAATTTATCTATTCGATGTTAAGAATAGATAGACAGATTTCTCTTTTTAGACTTCTCTCCTTATTAAGAATAAATAGAAAGTTATTTTTGTAGACTTTACTCGTTGGTTAAGAATAGACTGAGAGTTCTACGGGCAGACTTCATTCGTTGTTAAGAATAGATGGAAAGTTCTATATGTAGAGTTTGCATATCTTGGCAGCAGAGTAGTAGAAAATGGAGACAGCACAGAGGACATCAACAGCAGACTTACTAGAGCAAACCAGGCTTTTGCAGTGCTGCAGACTATATGGAAATCAAAAAAACTAAGCATAAATATGAAAATCAGGATATTTAAGAGTAATGTTCTAAGTGTACTACTCTTTGGAAGTGAATGCTGGAAAATCAGCAAAATCACAGAAAACAAGTTGAATTCTTTCCAGACTAAATGTTCACGAAGAATTAGAAAAAATATTTTGGCCAAACACCATAAGAAATAACATCTTGTTGGCATAAATGCAGATGAAGCCACTGACAGAAATTATTGAGGAAAGGCGCTGGCGATGGTTGGGACATGTGCTCCGGATGACTGACAACTCACTACCAAAAATAGCACTAAGATGGACACCACAGGGGAACAGAAGTAAAGGTAGACCAAAAGAGACATGGAGAAGAACAACAGAAAGGATGTTGAGCACTTGAAGGCTCACCTGGGCAAGAACAGAAAAAAGGCAAAGGACAGGCATTTGTGGAAAACCCCTGCGGAAGCCCCATGTGACCTGGGCACTTAGGTTCAGAGAGAGAGAGAGAGAGAGAGAGAGAGAGAGAGAGAGAGAGTGAGAGAGGACAAAAAACTTTGACACATTTCTCTCTTCAATCGTTGAAACTATTAGAAAAATTACATTTCAGTTTACGGGACTTGTCTAATAAAGTATTGTAGAACATGGGGATGCTATATAAACTAGACTAG
The DNA here is from genome assembly GCA_009760885.1 of Achatina immaculata. Classification (NCBI taxonomy): domain Eukaryota; kingdom Metazoa; phylum Mollusca; class Gastropoda; order Stylommatophora; family Achatinidae; genus Lissachatina; species Lissachatina immaculata. Next base: position 42,790,709 of record CM019700.1, on the reverse strand, counting down.
GGGCGTGACAAGTGAACTATATGACAGCGCTATATAAACTAGACTAGGGGCGTGGCAAGTGGACTATATGATAGCGCTATATAAACTAGACTAGGGGCGTGGCAAGTGGACTATGTGATAGCGCTATATAAACTAGACTAGGGGCATGGCAAGTGGACTATGTGACAGCGCTATATAAACTAGACTAGGGGCATGGCAAGTGGACTATATGACAGCGCTATATAAACTAGACTAGGGGCGTGGCAAGTGGACTATGTGATAGCGCTATATAAACTAGACTAGGGGCGTGGCAAGTGAACTATATGATAGCGCTATATAAACTAGACTAGGGGCATGACTAGTCATCATTGTCAGCTGTTCTGTATGACTGACATATTTCTCATTGTATAAGTCAGACACTGCTCCGTGTTCCTCACTATTTCTCATCCCCCCAGTTCCATGATGTCCGACTTTAGCTTCTCTTTGCGTCTGCGTCAAGTACATAGAGGCCTTCTGCCACTGTTGATCAATGTAAGTCATGAATCTCTCTTCTCTCTTCCTTTCGTTATTGTTTCGTTTTTTTTAAAGTTTCTACAGTGAAGCAAAGAAGAAAGCAAGATCGGAGTAATGTTAATGTTCATAAGACTTCTTCTTCTTCTTCTTTTTCTTTTTCTTCTTCTTCTTCTTCTTCTTCTTCTCCTCATTCTTCTTCTTCTTTTTCTCCTCCTCCTTCTTCTTCTTCTCCTCCTCCTTCTTCTTCTTCTTCTTCTCCTCCTCCTCCTTCTTCTTCTTCTTCTCCTCCTCCTCCTTCTTCTTTTTCTTCTTCTTCTTCTTCTGTATTTTCCCTAAAAATGTTGTGCTGCGTCGCGGTTTGCAGCTAGACTGTGATATCTACGCCTTTCTGCTCAACGATCGTGTGTTTCAACGTGACATTTTTTTTGGAAGGGGCTCTCCCTTCCAGCTTCCGTTCTTGTTTGGCATCTCCAGGCTGTGGTCTGTTACCTGGGTCATGTCCTTGGAGGCGGGACAGGGTCTTGGTCAGATGTGGCTGGCTAACTCTGATGCTAGCAGCCAGCTAAGGGTCGCTGGACGCACTCTCTCTCTCTCTCTTTCAGCTCGGATCCACTGCAAGAAATTCTGATCATGGGCAACGAAGTCTGACTGAAAGCCATTTCTTCGGCGAGTTTTAAGACACCTCCTGCCAACATCTTTCACGATAATGCACGTCATCTGACTTCCCAGACTCACCTCTTATTTCTTGATGTATTACAACTCTTAAATATTACAACTATTAAATATTTTGGACACATTAAACGTCATGATAATTTAGAGAAGACCGTATTGGAAGGATACATAATGGGAAAAAGAAAAAGAGGAAGACCAAGACGAAGATGGCTGCAAGACATCGTTGACGATCTGGAAATGGATGCAACAGCAGCAGGCCATCTTGCTCACAACCGAGAGGCCTACAGGAGTGCTGTTTGGGAGGCAAAGTTCCGCAATGGACATGCAAATGAATGAATGAATTACAACTCTGCGTATTCATGTCTTATATAAAACTGTCCCTATAAGAAGATCTACACTTTATGATAAATATCTTACATAATACTGTCCCTATAAGAAGATCTACACTTTATGATAAATATCTTACATAATACTGTCCCTATAACAAGATCTACACTTTATGATAAATATCTTACATAACACTGTCCCTATAAGAAGATTTACATTTCATGATAAATATCTTACATAATCATCATCATCATCATCATCAGGTGCCGTGCCGACTGGCGTTGGCTATTATGCTTCTCCAGAGTACCTGATCCTTCATGCAGGCCATCAGTTCAGTTGGTGATCTCCTCTCACACCATCCCGTCAGACTGTCCAGTATCATTTCTCTTGGTCTTCCTCTTGATCTTCTTCCTTCTATTTTTCCTGTTGTTATGATATTTCCAATGCCCCCTCTTCTCATTGCATGTCCTATGAAAGTACATTGTCTCTCTCTTATCTTTTTGACAAGGTTTTTTTTGTCTCTCCAGCTCTTCTCATACATTCTTCATTAGTTATTTTTGCTGTCCAGGGGATTCGCAACAGTCTTCTAATAAACCACATTTCTGCTGCTTCCAATGATTTTTGTGCAGACTTGCTTATTGTCCATGATTCACTTCCATATAACAAGATAGGTTCAATATAGCATTTTAGGACTCGTTTTCTAACATTCATTGATAAAGATGTGTTAGCTAATATGTTTCTCATTCTCTGAAATGTAGTCTTTGCTTGGCCTATTCTGTTCCTAATTTCTGTTCTTCATTTCCCATCTTAAGTTATTACTGCTTCAAGGTATTTGAATTTCTGCACCTGCTTTAGAATAGTTCCGTTTAATTTAATACTGCATGCTGGTGGATTCTGCTTCTTGGATATAACCATAGTCTCTGTCTTTTTGATGTTCAAAGTAAGGCCTTTCTGTTCACTTTCTTTGGCCACTTTATCCAAGAGATTTTGCAGGTCTTGTTGGTTCTCCGCTATCAGTACTGTGTCGTCAGCATACCAAAGGTTGTTAATATTGTATCCTCCAATTTTTATGCCTGGTTCTGTGATGATTGTTCTTAGAATATTCTCGCTGTACAGAGAAAAAAGGTCTGGAGATAGTACACATCCTTGTCGCACCCCTTGCTTTATAGGTTGATATTTTCCTATTCTATTTTCAACTCGAACTGCTGCTTCTTGCTGCCAGTATAGATGTTTTACAATCCTCAGGTCTTTTCCGTCTATATTGATGTCTTCAAGCATTTTAATAATTTCATTATGTTTCACCTTGTCAAATGCCTTGGTGTAATCAATGAAGCATAAGTAGAGATTTTTCTGTACTTCTAAAGCTCTTTCTGTTAGTGTTCGTAAATCATAAATGGCATTGTGTGTTCCCTTTCCTTCAACAAATCCAAACTGTTCATCTGCTATTTCCATTTTTATCTTTTTCTTTGTTCTTCTCATAGTTATTCTCAGAAGTAGCTTCGTTATGTGACATGAGAGGCTGATAGTCCGGTGGTCGTCACATTCCTTTGCACATGATTTCTTTGGTAGTGCTATAAACGTGGGTTTAATCAGGTCACTAGGAATATAACCACTGTTGTAAATGTCATTCAGTAACTTGGTTATTATTTTTATTCCTGTCTCCTCTAGTGCCTCTATTTCTTCTATTGTTATATTATCAGGCCCAGTCGCTTTTCCTTTCTTCATGTGTTTGATGGCATCTATGATTTCATCTTCAAGTATTGGTGGTCCATCACAGTTTTCAGTATCTGGTGTTAATTCTGGTCTTTCTCCTCCATATAGCTCACCGATATACTCTGTCCTTACATAATACTGTCCCTATAAGAAGATCTACATTTCATGATAAATATCGCACATAATACTGTCCCTATAAGAAGATCTACATTTCATGATAAATATCGCACATAATACTGTCCCTATAAGAAGATCTACATTTCATGATAAATATCGCACATAATACTGTCCCTATAAGAAGATCTACATTCCATGATAAATATCGCACATAATACTGTCCCTATAAGAAGATCTACATTTTCATGATAAATATCGCACATAATACTGTCCCTATAACAAACTCTATATTTTACGATAAATATATAAATTCTATTTCTTCTTTGAGCAACTGCTGAATTCAACAACTTTCCGAGTCACTGAGACTCGCTGCTGTAGACAAGACACGTCTCCATTCCTCTCTGTTCTTGATCTTTTTTTTTTTATTTTTGCCAATTGTCGATTACATGAACGTGTATATCTTCTTCTTGATTGTCTCGTCATCGTTGATTAGGTTTGCCTATGGTCTTTTCACTTCCATCCTTCCCGGTTAAGACTTCCTTTGTCTATCCTTCTCTCCAAATGCCCCAGCCATGTCAGTCTGTTGTTTTTATTAATGGCTGTTATAAGCACTCGTCTAGCAACCACATGGTCGAGGGTTCGAATCCCCAGCTGAGCGGGATTTTTTTTTCCGACCAATACGGCCCCGAGGTCGACCCAGCCTCGTAAAATGGGTACCAGAGAAAATCTGGGAAGTAAAGGCAGCGAGGAAAGGAACTGGTCACCCTACCTCATACGCTGATGACCCAGCATAATGAGGTCTCTAACGCTTCACCCCCTACGGCATTTGCTATGGGACTATCTTTACTTTTTGTTATAAGGGGAGAGATAAACAATGCATAGATTTCATAGTTACTTCTTACTTCCCCTTGTTGTGTTATAGGGTCTATTAATGGTCCATAAATTCTCCTCTAGATTCTATTCGCAAATGTTTGTATTTGGTTTTCATCTTCTTTAGTTGTGCTCCGTGTTTGTGACACACATAGTACAACTGATCCAATCTATGTCTTATATACAGTATGTTTATTTTGGTGTTGTGGGGTAGAATTTATGATTGTAACGATTGTCTAAGGACAAAATATGTCTTGTTTCTGGCTTGTGTTCTAGGTCTTATCTCATCTCTTATAATGTTGGAGCTGTTGAATATTGATTCTAGGTATTTATATGAATCTGTTCTTTTAAACTTGATACTTTATATTTGGATATAATCTTCATGTTTATCTTTTGATCTTTATACCTTCTATGTGGATATGTTTGTGATCCTTATGTTTATCTTTTGATCTTGCTATTCTCTTGCATTCATTTTTCTCCTGGTCTGTCTTTAGTTCCATTTTTTTCTGCTTGTTCTTTCTCGAAGACTTTACTTGTCTCTTGTCAAGTTTTCCCGACTAAATTTAAATAAATATTTAAATGCGGATGACAGACAGACAGACAGACAGACAGACAGACAGACAGACAGACAGATAGATAGATAATGTAACGCTTGTAAATTTTAAAGACATAACAAGCATCTCTCTCTCTCTCTGAACCTTAAGTGCCCAGGGCACATGGGGCTTCCGCAAGGATTTTCCACAAATGCCTGTCCTTTGCCTTTTTTTTTCTGGTCTTGCCCAGGTGAGCCCTCTATTGCTCAACATCCTTTCTGTTGTTCTTCTCCATGTCTCTTTGGTCTACCCTTACTTTTATTCCCCTGTGATGTCCACCTTAGTGCTGTTTTAACAAACATAGATCTGAATATTCTTAGCTGCTTTGCAACTCTCCAACACACGCGACTAACAAAACTGAAGATTTTGCAGCTGTTTAACAGAAATAGTTGTAAATTCCCTAGTTGCTTCGGCCTTTAGTTAACACACAACAGGTAGAAACGCAAGATACCATGACGACCGATACTACCTGTAGGCGTGGGATAGTGTCTGCCAGGATCGTGAGTGTAAAGGTCTGCATATGGCGAAATATCTCTCCAAGGAAATTGCTACAAGCGTGAAGCAACTGACACCAACAGAGACGGCTGTAGAATATAAATGAAATGTATAAAATTATTGCAACAGGAAGAAAAAAACCCCAACTTTTCAACACAATTTTTCTCCAATTGTCGATTACATGAACGTGTATATCTTCTTCTTGATTGTCTCGTCATCGTTGATTAGGTTTGCCTATGGTCTTTTCACTTCCATCCTTCCCGGTTAAGACTTCCTTTGTCTATCCTTCTCTCCAAATGCCCCAGCCATGTCAGTCTGTTGTTTTTATTAATGGCTGTTATAAGCACTCGTCTAGCAACCACATGGTCGAGGGTTCGAATCCCCAGCTGAGCGGGATTTTTTTTTCCGACCAATACGGCCCCGAGGTCGACCCAGCCTCGTAAAATGGGTACCAGAGAAAATCTGGGAAGTAAAGGCAGCGAGGAAAGGAACTGGTCACCCTACCTCATACGCTGATGACCCAGCATAATGAGGTCTCTAACGCTTCACCCCCTACGGCATTTGCTATGGGACTATCTTTACTTTTTGTTATAAGGGGAGAGATAAACAATGCATAGATTTCTTCGTTACTTCTTACTTCCCCTTGTTGTGTTATAGGGTCTATTAATGGTCCATAAATTCTCCTCTAGATTCTATTCGCAAATGTTTGTATTTGGTTTTCATCTTCTTTAGTTGTGCTCCGTGTTTGTGACACACATAGTACAACTGATCCAATCTATGTCTTATATACAGTATGTTTATTTTGGTGTTGTGGGGTAGAATTTATGATTGTAACGATTGTCTAAGGACAAAATATGTCTTGTTTCTGGCTTGTGTTCTAGGTCTTATCTCATCTCTTATAATGTTGGAGCTGTTGAATATTGATTCTAGGTATTTATATGAATCTGTTCTTTTAAACTTGATACTTTATATTTGGATATAATCTTCATGTTTATCTTTTGATCTTTATACCTTCTATGTGGATAGTTTGTGATCCTTATGTTTATCTTTTGATCTTGCTATTCTCTTGCATTCATTTTTCTCCTGGTCTGTCTTTAGTTCCATTTTTTTCTGCTTGTTCTTTCTCGAAGACTTTACTTGTCTCTTGTCAAGTTTTCCCGACTAAATTTAAATAAATATTTAAATGCGGATGACAGACAGACAGACAGACAGACAGACAGACAGACAGACAGACAGATAGATAGATAATGTAACGCTTGTAAATTTTAAAGACATAACAAGCATCTCTCTCTCTCTCTGAACCTTAAGTGCCCAGGGCACATGGGGCTTCCGCAAGGATTTTCCACAAATGCCTGTCCTTTGCCTTTTTTTTTCTGGTCTTGCCCAGGTGAGCCCTCTATTGCTCAACATCCTTTCTGTTGTTCTTCTCCATGTCTCTTTTGGTCTACCCTTACTTTTATTCCCCTGTGATGTCCACCTTAGTGCTGTTTTAACAAACATAGATCTGAATATTCTTAGCTGCTTTGCAACTCTCCAACACACGCGACTAACAAAACTGAAGATTTTGCAGCTGTTTAACAGAAATAGTTGTAAATTCCCTAGTTGCTTCGGCCTTTAGTTAACACACAACAGGTAGAAACGCAAGATACCATGACGACCGATACTACCTGTAGGCGTGGGATAGTGTCTGCCAGGATCGTGAGTGTAAAGGTCTGCATATGGCGAAATATCTCTCCAAGGAAATTGCTACAAGCGTGAAGCAACTGACACCAACAGAGACGGCTGTAGAATATAAATGAAATGTATAAAATTATTGCAACAGGAAGAAAAAAACCCCAACTTTTCAACACAATTTTTCTCCAAACTGCCATCATTATCAAATATAAAAATTAATTGTTAAACGTGAAATTAACAGAAACGAGATGTTTGAAGATAACACTAAATGTGACAAGAAGAGACCAAATCAAAAATGACACCATCAAGGCAAAGGTTGGAGCAGCACCAGTATTACATTACATCCAGAAACGGCAAGTCAGATGGTTTGGCCATGTTACATGGTTACCACCAGACAGTACATCACAGACAACATTCACACTAAGATTTGTAGGTAACAGAGGAAGAGGCCGCCCACACAGGGGATGGAGAGAGGAAGTTACAGTGCCTTTCGTCGGATTTTTGACTATTCCGGTTTCCCGATTCTTGCCAATGGTCGAAAATCCGACTCTTGGTTTGTTTCAATAAAACAACCGCTGTAACATTTAGATTATACATATTTCGTCCGCGATTCCGGTGACACTTTTCAAAATGATGAAAGAGTGCTTAGTTACGAGCTATGCCGAGCGAGAAAAAGGAAGAGAAACATGGACATTTTTCAATTTTTGATGATGTAGATAGGGGTATGGACATGGCTTGTGACCACCCCATTGCTCTTTAATGTATCCCAAGTAGATCTAGACATATTAGACGACTGGAGAAGTTGCTAGGAGGTTATTTCAGACATTAATTTAGCGAGAATGCAACATAGAATCATAATACGAGACCGACAAGTAGATCTAGACATCTCAGATGGTAAGCAGTGTAGATCTAGACCTAGCCGATAGTGAGATGGGCAGAATCAGTGTCTAAAAACATCACATTACTTCTTTTTTCCTAAAAAAAACTCTGCATTTATGAAATGTTCATACATTTAGTTATACTCTGAAACATAATAAGTACACGGAAGTACATGGAAATAATGTTTTCCATCCCATTTTACAACTATGCCCCCTGTACATATCAAGATCCGCGTTTTTACTCCGGCACCCAACTGGAAGTCCACATTTCTTCCTGTGGCTTGGGAAGAGATATCCCGTTATATGGAGCAAATCGCCGAGCCATATCAAGACGCCTATTTGTCTCCTTAACAATGAAAGATACACAATGAAGGATGAAAAGGTATCTGTACGCTGACATAATACTGGTGTGGCAACATGGCGCCTGATGAAGACGCACGAGAGCTATCTATCCCCAGATATACTAGACTCTCCTAAGGCGCTTAAGTCAGTAAGCAGAGTGGAATATTCTTCACTGATACTCAGAACTATAAAATGTTATTGGATCTCTACTGTGCTTGATATGAAACCATTCATGTTGTCTGCCTGACTGATTTTATTTTCTCGGCTGCTTGTTCATCAACACGCAAAAATTTGTTACTACTCTGTTACCATAGCAACACAACAGCAGATTTCAGGCTCGCCACTGGTACAACAATAACACCAGTGTCACAAAGATCAAGAACTGGGCTTCCATTCGTTAAATTAGACTGACAGAAGAAGTTCCAACAAATCAAGAACTCCAACTAAATTTAAACGTTGACAAGGTTTATTGATGGAGGGAAAGAGCATTGAACTGGTGAGTGATGTGATGAGTGATGAGTGAGTGATGAGCGATGTGATGAGTGATGTGATGAGTGATGTGATGAGTGATGAGCGATGTGATGAGTGATGGATGTGATGAGTGATGTGATGAGTGATAAGTGATGAGTGGTGTGATGAACGATGAGTGATGTGATGAGTGATGAGTGATATGATGAACGATGAGATGAACGATGAGTGATGTGATGAGTGATGTGATGAACGATGTGATGAAGCCAAATGGCATGAAAACTGCTGCCACACAGCAGAGACCAGAAAAAACATACTCCCCGGGCACCAAGTGAGTGCCATGGGGAAGTGAATCTGACAAACAGACCAGTATGACTGTTACAATCATGAGTGTTATAACAAAAACTACTACTTACAATATTACAGAATTCCAAACAACATACACAACTACACATCTTCCAAAGGATGAATCACTACACCACATTTTCAGTCATAACTAAGACAATACTACAAAACTATCTACATTCTAAACTAGACAAACGTTTGCCCTAAAAAGGGCAAATGTTGCTACAACTGAACTAAGGCATGCCTAAAACTCACTAGCAACTTCTACTCTAAAATGACTTCTTGATCTAATCTCATCTATATCTTCATTGGTCAGCTCTGCCTCTATTATGTGACTGGGATTTTCCTAGCCCCAACTAGAAACTTCTCTCGAGAGAAGTCTCAACCTTCACGTGGAAAACTCTATTTACTTAAACTTCAACTACTGGAAAAATCTTAGTTTCTAACAAATAATCTTTGTACCTAAATTCACAGTTTGTTGTGACTGTTTTTAACATTACTCCGAGCCAACAGTCACTTTTTCACGAGAATTCTGTCTGAGTTGCCAATCACAACATGACTTAAAACCTCAAACTTATTATTGATTTTTTTCAGCCATAGGTCATTGAAAGTTCAAACTCCAAGGGGAAATAATTATATACATATATATTACAATTCTGTCCCTTTGACTAAGCAATGTAGTGTTTTTATTTTGCTTTACAGAATTCTATCACAAGGAGACAAGACGAGACAACACAAGTATCAAGTCTTGGATGCAGCTGTGGAATATAATCAGATGTATCGTCGAGTCATGGATACAGCTTTAGAAAATAATCAAATGTATCGTCGAGTCTTGGATGCAGCTGTGGATTATAATGAAATGTAACAAATCATCGCCTGTGAGTATTAACCAGACAAGAAATCTCGCTTATTGAGTTAAAAAAAGATGTCACTTGCATATTTACTCGATTATTCATTTTTGCAATTTGATCTTTTTTTTCCCAATGATTCTTGTCGTTAACATTGCTGCACGTGAGTAGATAAGAGCCATTTTGTTTGCACGCTCAGCGTCTCCATGCTACATCCCGAAGTTCTGGCCACATATCAAATTTTTTCATTGTTGTGATGTTGAAACTGGACCTGTTAATAATCGTATACTTGTCACCTGTGTACATACATGAAAGGAGGCGTTGCATGTATCTCAGTTTTTTTTAGCAGAAAGCTAGAAATGACGAAGTTTCGAGAAAAGAGGCGTGTCGAACGTTGAGACAGGCCACAGTTTTGGCTGATTATTGACAGCCTACATTGCCATCCAGTTAGCAGCCATCCACATGGAGGCAAGCGTCCCGTCCAGTCAGTTAGCAGCCATCGACATTGAGGCAAGAGTCCCGCCCAGTTAGTTAACAGCCATCTAAATGGAGGCAAGAGTCCCGCCCAGTTAGTTAACAGCCATCTAAATGGAGGCAAGAGTCCCGTCCAATCAGCAGTCATCGACATCGAGACAAGATTGCCATCCAATTAGTTAAAAGATATCGACATCGAGGCAAGACTCTCATCCAATCAGTTAACATTTGTCGACATCGGAGCAAGACTCATCCAATCAGTTAATATTTGTCAACATCGAGGCAAGATTCTCTTACAGTAAAAATAGTACACTTCGCTAAAATCCCAGATGATAGAGTTTAGCGTTTTCTTTTTGTTTTTAGAAACAAAGTATTTTTAATTGTACAGTACATTGCTTCTTAGATTTGGCCTATTGCACATTACTAGTCTGTAGTGTACACATGGTTTCTTAGATCTGGCGTGTTGAACATTACTAGTCTATAGTGTAAACATGGTTTCAGGCTCTTTCGTGCACAAAATGGAGACGATTCTTGTAATCTAGAACCGAACTCGCGTCATCTTTCATTCAATCTTGCATTTTAACTGAGAAGATGAAAAACAACTAAGCCAGATAGTTATATCTTGCTTGGTTCTCTCAGGCACCCAGGGAAACAGAGAGAGACAGAGAGACAGAAAAATAGCGAGAGACAGAGAAAGAGACAGAGAGAGACAGAGAAAGAGGGAGATGGAGAGAGAGTCAGAGAGAGACAGAAACAGAGAGACAGACAGAGAGAGACAGAAACAGAGAGACAGACAGAGAGACAGAAAGATAGGGAGAGACAGAGAGACAGAGAAAGAGACAGAGAGAGACAGAGAAAGAGGGAGACGGAGAGAGAGTCAGAGAGAGACAGAAACAGAGAGACAGACAGAGAGAGAGAGACAAAAACAGAGAGAGACAGAAACAGAGAGACAGACAGAGAGAGACAGAAACAGAGAGACAAAGAGAGACAGAAACAGAGAGACAGAGAGGGAGATAGAAACAGAGAGACAGACAGAAACAGAGAGCAGAGAGAGACAGAGAGAGAGAGAGGGAGACAGAAACAGAGAAATAGAGAGACACACAGAGAGAGAGAAACAGAGAAACAGACAGGCAGAGAGAGAGAGAGAGAGGGGGAAACAGAAACAGAGAAACAGACAAGCAGAGAGAATGAGAGAGAGACTGAGAGACAAAGACAGAAAGAGATAGAGACAGAGAGAGATAGAAAGAGGCTGAGAGACAGAGAGAAAGAGAAGGGGAGAGACACACACACATAGAGGAGACAGAACGAATGAATGATTTCTGTTTTTGAACTCTGAAGAATTGGGCACGCAGGCCCGTCTGACATCCTGCCCTTCGTCATCATCTTTCATTCTTAGCACACAATCCATTTAGTACAAGCAGACAAACTACCAAAAACACATCTAAGAGTGTAAAATAAGACTGTTACATTCACAAATACAAGATAATGAGCTACAAGGGAGGAGGTAACTAACACAACACTCACTCACTCACTCACTCACTCACTCACTCACAGAACTTGGTACCTGACAAGTCAACACTAAAAGAGACGAGTAGATGTTACAAGGATGTATATAACCACAGACAAGTAGATATTCAAACATTCTGGAGATAAAAGATGAAGTATTGCTCATGGAGTTTAAATGGTTGGGGTGGGTTAGAAGAGCGGGGAGGAGAGGAGAGAGGGTGAGAAGAGGGGAGGAGAGGAGAGAGGGTGAGAAGGGGGAAGGAGAGGAGAGAGGGTGAGAAAGGGGGAGGAGAGGAGAGAGAGTGAGAAGAGGGGGAGGAGAGGAGAGAGGGGAGAAGAGAGGGGAGGAGAGAGGAGAGAGGGTGAGAAGAGAGGGAGGAGGAGAGGAGAGAAGGTGAGAAGAGGGAAGGTGAGGAGAGAGGGTGAGAAGAGGGGGAGGAGAGAGGAGAGAGGGTGAGAAGGGGCAAGGAGAGGCGAGAGGGTGAGAAGAGCGGGGAGGAGGAGAGAAGAGAGGGTGAGAAGGGGAAGGAGAGGAGAGAGGAGAAGAGAGGGGGAGAAGGGGGAGGAAAGGAGAGAGGGTGAGAAGGGGGAAGAGAGAGGGTGAGAAGAGGGGGAGGAGGAGGAGAGAGAGTGAGAAGGGGGAGGAGAGGAGAGGGTGAGAAGAGAGAGGAGAGAGGGTGAGAAGGGGAAGGAGCGGAGAGAGAATGAGAAGAGGGAAAGGAGGAGAGGAGAGGATGAGAAGAGGGGAGGAGAGAGGAGAGGGTGAGAAGAGGGCGAGGAGGAGAGGAGAAGAGGGGGCGGAGAAGAGGAGAGAGGGGGAAGAGAGGGGAGGAGAAGAGAGGGAGGAGATGAGGAGAGAGGGTGAGAAGGGGAAGGAGAGGAGAGAGGGGGAGGAGGAGAGAGGGTAAGAAGAGAGGGAGGAGAAGAGAGGAGGAGAGGAGAAGGGGAAGGAGCGGAGAGAGAATGAGAAGAGGGGGAGGAGGAGAGGAGAGAGGGTGAGAAGAGGGCGAGGAGGAGAGGAGCAGAGGGGGGAGGAGAAGAGGAGAGAGGGGGAGAAGAGAGGGAGAGAAGAGAGGGTGAGAAGGGGAAGGAGAGGAGAGAGGGTGAAAAGAGCGGGGAGGAGGAGGAGAGGAGAGAGGGTGAGAAGGGGGAAGAGAGAGGGTGAGAAGAGGGGGAGGAGGAGAGGAGAGAGAGTGAGAAGGGGGAGGAGAGGAGAGAGGGTGAGAAGAGAGAGGAGAGAGGGTGAGAAGGGGAAGGAGCGGAGAGAGAATGAGAAGAGGGAAAGGAGGAGAGGAGAGGATGAGAAGAGGGGAGGAGGAGAGGAGAGGGTGAGAAGAGGGCGAGGAGGAGAGGAGAAGAGGGGGCGGAGAAGAGGAGAGAGGGGGAGAAGAGAGGGAGGAGAAGAGAGGGAGGAGATGAGGAGAGAGGGTGAGAAGGGGAAGGAGCGGAGAGAGGAGGGGAGGAGGAGAGGAGAGAGGGTAAGAAGAGAGGGAGGAGAAGAGAGGGAGGAGAGGAGAAGGGGAAGGAGCGGAGAGAGAATGAGAAGAGGGGGAGGAGGAGAGGAGAGAGGGTGAGAAGAGGGCGAGGAGGAGAGGAGAAGAGGGGGAGGAGAAGAGGAGAGAGGGGGAGAAGAGAGGGAGGAGAAGAGAGGGAGGAGAAGAGAGGGAGGAGAAGAGAGGGGGAGAAGAGGAGAGAGGGTGAGAAGAGGGGGAGGAGAAGAGGAGAGAGGGGGAGAAGGGGGAGGAAAGGAGAGAGGGTGAGAAGGGGGAGGAGAGAGGGAGAACGTTCTTTTTTCAAAGGGTTAAGAATTTTTGCACAGAGGACCGTCCAACATTCAGTCCTTCATCATACAACATTCACTCTGTCACAGACATTCTGTGCTTGTTATTTGAAAATAATAAGTCATCTCTTGTCCACACACTACACAATCTGATTTATGTAACTACAGTCAAGAATCTTGTATTACGTTCTCACATTCATTATAATCCAGCAAATTTATGGTAAAACAGTACAAGAAAAATAACAATCAAGTCAGTCTTAAGATTGAACTAATTCAGAGTTTAACGTTACATATATCTATACTTTTTATAGAAGCAAATGGATACAGATGCATATATTCGTACACACATATATACTATACAAAACACACACACACATCCATCCATCCATCCATCCATCCATTTACCTGTCCACACACACACATATTCATACATACAAGTATATAAACATACACATAAACACATAAAAACATAAGTGTTAGAGAGGCATATAATTGATCTCAAACAGATATTGACAAAATTTGAAGTTATAGTAGAGAATATTGTTGCTTATGAGTTTTACAAGGGTTGGCAATGTATTGCAAAGATGGGCAGCTGAGTAAGTGAAGCTTTTTAAAAAAAAACACGTCAAGCCTTGATTTTAGGAGAAGACAGTTGTTTTAAACGTTGACTGTGTTTTGTGTTGGATTTGAACAACGACCACAGATAGGGTGGAGCATTATGCGATAGAGTTTTATGAATTAACTTGGCTTTGTTGAATGGAAATCTCTTCTTGAGATGTAGAATATCAAGATGTTTGTCCCTATTTATAATATGTGATGCATCTTTGCCACCTTTAAGCTTTACTGCTCGTTTTTGGAGTGAGTAAAGTCTTTTCATGTTTGACATTGAGCAGCCATCCCAGATTGTGGAGCAGTAGTCCAAGTATGTTTGTATTTGTGATGTATAGTAGTATTTTCCTTGTGTCTGTGTCAAGAAAGTGTTTCATTTTGGAGAGAGTGAGAGAGAGTGTGTGAGAGAAGAGAGAGAGAAGGTGAGAGAGAAGGAGAGAGAGATGGAGAGAGAAATGGAGAGAGAGAAGGGGAAGGAGCGGAGAGAGAATGAGAAGAGGGGGAGGAGGAGAGGAGAGAGGGTGAGAAGAGGGCGAGGAGGAGAGGAGCAGAGGGGGAGGAGAAGAGGAGAGGGGGAGGAGGAGAGGAGAAGAGAGGGAGGAGAAGAGAGGGAGGAGAAGAGAGAGAGGAGAGAGGGGGAGAAGAGGAGAGAGGGTGAGAAGAGAGGGAGGAGAAGAGGAGAGAGGGGGAGAAGGGGGAGGAAAGGAGAGAGGGTGAGAAGGGGGAGGAGAGAGGGAGAACGAACAAACGTTCTTTTTTCAAAGGGTTAAGAATTTTTTGCACAGAGGACCGTCCAACATTCAGTCCTTCATCATACAACATTCACTCTGTCACAGACATTCTGTGCTTGTTATTTGAAAATAATAAGTCATCTCTTGTCCACACACTACACAATCTGATTTATGTAACTACAGTCAAGAATCTTGTATTACGTTCTCACATTCATTATAATCCAGCAAATTTATGGTAAAACAGTACAAGAAAAATAACAATCAAGTCAGTCTTAAGATTGAACTAATTCAGAGTTTAACGTTACATATATCTATACTTTTTATAGAAGCAAATGGATACAGATGCATATATTCGTACACACATATATACTATACAAAACACACACACACATCCATCCATCCATCCATCCATCCATTTACCTGTCCACACACACACATATTCATACATACAAGTATATAAACATACACATAAACACATAAAAACATAAGTGTTAGAGAGGCATATAATTGATCTCAAACAGATATTGACAAAATTTGAAGTTATAGTAGAGAATATTGTTGCTTATGAGTTTTACAAGGGTTGGCAATGTATTGCAAAGATGGGCAGCTGAGTAAGTGAAGCTTTTTAAAAAAAAACACGTCAAGCCTTGATTTTAGGAGAAGACAGTTGTTTTAAACGTTGACTGTGTTTTGTGTTGGATTTGAACAACGACCACAGATAGGGTGGAGCATTATGCGATAGAGTTTTATGAATTAACTTGGCTTTGTTGAATGGAAATCTCTTCTTGAGATGTAGAATATCAAGATGTTTGTCCCTATTTATAATATGTGATGCATCTTTGCCACCTTTAAGCTTTACTGCTCGTTTTTGGAGTGAGTAAAGTCTTTTCATGTTTGACATTGAGCAGCCATCCCAGATTGTGGAGCAGTAGTCCAAGTATGTTTGTATTTGTGATGTATAGTAGTATTTTCCTTGTGTCTGTGTCAAGAAAGTGTTTCATTTTGGAGAGAGTGAGAGAGAGTGTGTGAGAGAAGAGAGAGAGAAGGAGAGAGAGCGTGAGAGAGAAGGAGAGAGAGATGGAGAGAGAAATGGAGAGAGAGAAGGAGAAAGAGTGAGAGAGAAGGAGAGAGAGAAGGAGAGTGAGATAGAGTGAGAGTGAGAGAAGGAGAGACCAACAGATAAGAAAGACAGAAGAGCTACTGAGTTTAACAGAAAGCAGATTTGAAATGGAAGAAATTAAGAAGGAAGGAGAAAAGTAAACAAACAAATAAAGAAGTAATATTTGCGCGCGCGCACACACACACACACACACACACATACACTAATGGAAGACTCGGAAACTTTGTAACTTTCCTATTTGGCTAATTTGTGACAAACAGGCATATTAAAATCTACTTTACCAAATGAACAAAGGACTGAATGCCAGGAAAGATATCGATTTAGATGGCAAAATGAGTAGATTAACAGACAATTTCTGTTGGGAGCAACCAGCAAACCGGCAGGTCAGGCACGAACCACTTAACATCTGTTGATACAAAGATAGGAGAATAATCTCTATGCAAAGTGGATCTTCAAAGACACTGGTGAAATGCCCGGATTAAGCATCATCGACAAACAATCACACCCCAAGGACGCCGATGACAGAAGTCATGGGCAGAATATTTAGAAATCGTGGCCACGTCCATCGACAGAAATAAACAAAAGTAGCCAGGAGTATTACAGACTGGAAAAAGTCAAAGGCTATTTTTATCTTCAAGGAAAAATTAAAAACGCCATTTGTAAACAGGCAAATAAAACAGAGAAACACTAGAACATGTGATAATACACTTCTTCTTCTTCTACTTCTGCTATTACTACTACTACCACTACTACTTCTAGTATTACTACTACTACCGCTACTACTTCTAGTATTACTACTACTACCGCTACTACTTCTAGTATTACTACTACTACCACTACTACTTCTAGTATTACTACTACTATTACTACTACTACCGCTACTACTTCTAGTATTACTACTACTACCGCTACTACTTCTAGTATTACTACTACTATTACTACTATTACCGCTACTACTTCTAGTATTACTACTACTATTACTACTACTACCGCTACTACTTCTAGTATTACTACTATTATTACTACTACTACCGCTACTACTTCTAGTATTACTACTACTACCGCTACTACTTCTAGTATTACTACTATTATTACTACTACTACCGCTACTACTTCTAGTATTACTACTATTATTACTACTACTACCGCTACTACTTCTAGTATTACTACTACTACCGCTACTACTTCTAGTATTACTACTATTATTACTACTACTACCGCTACTACTTCTAGTATTACTACTATTATTACTACTACTACCGCTACTACTTCTAGTATTACTACTACTACCGCTACTACTTCTAGTATTACTACTATTATTACTACTACTACCGCTACTACTTCTAGTATTACTACTACTACCGCTACTACTTCTAGTATTACTACTACTATTACTACTACTACCGCTACTACTTCTAGTATTACTACTACTACCGCTACTACTTCTAGTATTACTACTACTACCGCTACTACTTCTAGTATTACTACTACTACCGCTACTACTTCTAGTATTACTACTACTATTACTACTATTACCGCTACTACTTCTAGTATTACTACTACTACCACTACTACTTCTAGTTACTACTACTATTACTACTACTACCGCTACTACTTCTAGTATTACTACTACTACCACTACTACTACTTCTAGTATTACTACTACTATTACTACTATTACCGCTACTACTTCTAGTATTACTACTACTATTACTACTACTACCGCTACTACTTCTAGTATTACTACTATTATTACTACTACTACCGCTACTACTTCTATATTACTACTACTACCGCTACTACTTCTAGTATTACTACTATTATTATACTACTACCGCTACTACTACTTCTAGTATTACTACTATATTACTACTACTACCGCTACTACTTCTAGTATTACTACTACTACCGCTACTACTTCTAGTATTACTACTATTATTACTACTACTACCGCTACTACTTCTAGTATTACTACTATTATTACTACTACTACCGCTACTACTTCTAGTATTACTACTACTACCGCTACTACTTCTAGTATTACTACTATTATTACTACTACTACCGCTACTACTTCTAGTATTACTACTACTACCGCTACTACTTCTAGTATTACTACTATTACTACTACTACCGCTACTACTTCTAGTATTACTACTACTATTACTACTACTACCGCTACTACTTCTAGTATTACTACTACTACTATTACCGCTATACTTCTAGTATTATACTACTACCGCTACTACTTCTAGTATTACTACTATATTACTACTACTACCGCTACTACTTCTAGTATTACTACTACTATTACTATACTACCGCTACTTCTAGTATACTACTACTATTACTACTATTACCGCTATACTTCTAGTATACTACTACTACGCTACTACTTCTATTACTACTACTACCGCTACTACTTCTAGATTACTACTACTACCGCTACTACTTCTAGATTACTACTACTATTACTACTACTACCCTACTACTTCTAGTATTACTACTACTACCGCTACTACTTCTAGTATTACTACTACTACCGCTACTACTTCTAGTATTACTACTACTACCGCTACTACTTCTAGTATTACTACTACTATTACTACTATTACCGCTACTACTTCTAGTATTACTACTACTACCGCTACTACTTCTAGTATTACTACTACTACCGCTACTACTTCTAGTATTACTACTACCGCTACTACTTCTAGTATTACTACTACTACCGCTACTACTTCTAGTATTACTACTACTACCGCTACTACTTCTAGTATTACTACTACTACCGCTACTACTTCTAGTATTTCTACTACTACCGCTACTACTTCTAGTATTACTACTACTACCGCTACTACTTCTAGTATTACTACTACTACCGCTACTACTTCTAGTATTACTACTACTATTACTACTGTTACTACTCTACTAATATGGTGAATGCACGATGTTGTGTTTGTCAAGAAGCCATTGTTAAAAATGACCGTTTGTCTGCTTCATCTCTGATCTCATGGTTTTTTTTTTCTCACATGTATTCAGTTTCTGCGCACTACGTCAGTTAAATCCAGCCATCCTTTGTGCAGGACCCTGTATTACTACCACTATTGCTACTATTCCTACTACTGTTACTACTACTAGTATTACTACTATTATTACTATTACTACTACTGTTACTACTACTAGTATTACTACTATTATTACTATTACTACTACTACTACTACTACTATATTAATACTAATTCTTCTTCCTCCTCCTCCTTCTTCTTCTTCTTCCTCCTCCTCCTCCTTCTTGTTCCTCATCCTCCTTCTTCTTTGAGCAGCTACTGAATTCAACAGCCTTCCAAGCCACTCACTACTACAAACAAGACATGTCTCCATTACTCTCTGTTCATGATCTTTTGTTACCAACTGTGGATTCCAAGAGAGAGTAAAAGCAGGTAAAGGTAACCCTGTCATGCCTTAGAGGCACATAGGGATATGGTGTTAGTGCCCATATTTTCCTTGACCTGTCAGCACACTAGAGGGTGATATGGTCAGTATCACGCCAGGCCGCCTTTCCTTCCTCAACTTCAGAAGAAGTCGGGTACCCATTTCTACAGCCTGGGTAACTGGGGTGCCTCCGGCCGGAAACGAACCCCCGATCTTCACTGAGAGACCAGTGCACTAACCACTTCGCCACTCAGACACCCCCAAGAGAGAGTACACATTTATTTTAGTTCAGAAGCTGCGATCTAGGAAATAGAGGTAATATTTTTGTTTGTCTAGTTATTGGGACATTACCTTGGCAATTTGTTAGCACCAGTAGTAGTAGTAGTAGTAGTAGTAGTAGTAGTAGTAGTAGTAGTAGTAGTAGTAGTAGATTTACTAGCTGTTTAGCTGTCCCATGGAGCAGTAACAATGGCAGTAGCAGCGACAAGTGAGCAGTAGTAACAAAGTTTATAATGGTAGTAGAAGCAGTAGTAGTACTATTGGTAGCCTGCGTAGTTTCTGCATTCGTTGTTGTAGACAGTAGTAGTAGCAACAGCTGTAGTAGCTGCTGTAGTAATATCAGCAATAAATGTAGCTGTAGTAATAGAAGTAGCAGTTGTAGTATTAGTCGTTGTAGTAGAAGTAGTAGTAGTAGTTTCGTTGTAGCATAGATAGCTGTATTAGTGATTACATTAAGAACAGCAATAATTGTAGCAGCAACAGCAATAGTAGTAGTAGTAACAGGAGTAGAAGTAGTAGCAATAATAGTAGTAGTATTAGTAATAGTAGTAGTAGCAGTAATAATAGTAATAGTAGTAGTATTACTACTAGTAATAGTAGTAGTAGTAATAGTAATAACAGTAGTAGTAGTTTTTGTAGTAACAATAGTAGCAGTAGTAGTAATAGTATTAGTAATAATAGTAGTAGTAGTAATAGTAGTAGTAGTAATAATAACAGTAGTAGTAGTTGTTATAGTAGTAGTAATAGTAGTAGTAATAGTAGTAATAATAATAATAACAGTAGTAGTAATTGTTATAGTAGTAATAGTAATAACAGTAGTAGTTGTTGTTATAGTAATAGTAGTAGAAGTTGTAGTAATAGTAGTAGAAGCAGTAGTAGTAGCAGTAGTATTAATAGTAGTAATAGTAGTAGTAAAAGTAGTAGTAGTATAAGTAGTAGTAGTAGTAGCAGTAGTATTAATAGTAGTAATAGTAGTAGTAAAAGTAGTAGTAGTATAAGTAGTAGTAGTAGTAGTAGTAGTAGTAGTAGTAGTAGTACTAATAGTATTATTATTATTATTATTAGTAACAGTAGTAGAAGGAGTAGTAGTAGTAGTAGTAGTAGTAGTAGTAGTAGTAGTAGTAGTAATAGTAGTAGTAGTAGTAGCAGAAGTAGCTGCTATTATTGTTTTTATGAATGGTCTGGACAGGTGCATGTTGCCGGTGCCGGCCGAACACAGACGTAGTCCCTGTTATACAAGTACATCCTAGCTGGCACCCCAGATCTGGTGACCGCAAATGAAATTACTCTCTTCTCTTTTCTGGTCCCCCCCTGTCCCCACTGTCCCCACTGTCCTCGTTGTCCCCATTGTCCCCATCCTCTTTTCTCCCAACTTATCACTCAAAAACTTATCAAGCTCGTCTCTAATATGATTTGTAAGATGTGAACATGATATGAATTTTGAACGACTTATCTGACTTTCTTCTTTCTCTTCTTAGACCTGCGACCTGAAGTTCTTTGCAGCGGATGCAGTGAAGATGTTGAGGCAATGAACTACAGTGGCTATTTTTTTTTTACTCCCTTGGTGCGGTTAAAAAGCGGGGGAAGAGGGCTGCCAGCGCAATTCTTCTTCAGAAGACTCCACCACCGTGGGGGGGGGGGGGCATAGCCATTCCTACTCTATTGACCAGACTAGGCCAGTTACTGGGTGGGTTGCCAGCGGAGACGTGGGGCAGGGTCTTGATCAGTTATGGACCCGCTGATTGCTAAATCGGACAGCGCTTTCACTCCCTGGTTTGATCTGATCTGGTGCAAGCAGGAAAACATGCGGAAAACGCCGAGTCTCAAGTGCTTTCCATGGGGCCCTACGTAGCTTTCCATGGGGCCCTACGTAGCTTTCCATGGGGCCCTACGTAGCTTTCCATGGGGCCCTACGTAGCTTTCCATGGGGCCCTACGTAGCTTTCCATGGGGCCCTACGTAGCTTTCCATGGGGCCTTACGTAGCTTTCCAGGGGCTTTCCATAGCTTTCCATGGGCCTTACATAGCTTTCCGGGGGCCTTACATAGCTTTCCAGGGGGGCTTACGTAGCTTTCTCGGGGCCTTGCATAGCTTTCCAAGGGGCAGGTTGAAAACGCAGGTCTCAGCTGAAAACACAGGGCTTCTCTAACAGGGCCCTCCGCCTAGCAAACGTTTTCCTGATTGTGCAGAGGCAAGGAGAGGTGGCCGGGAGAGGTGAGAGGTAAATGTCAAGAAAGCGAGAAAATCAGAGAGAAATTTGGTCAAGTTTTATATCCGGGATACACGGCCTTCCAGGACAACTTTGTGAAACCTTGCCAACTGTCCTTTCTCCCCCACCCCTCAGTCCCCTCCCAACCTCCGGTGTTATTGAGTAATCACTTTGTTTTCATCCACTACCCCTCCCTCTCCCACCCCATTCTCTTCTACTTGAAGTTCTCGCGGGCCCTCTTGTGGGAAATCTGTGAGCACTGAAGCCAGGCAATGGGTGGGTCTCCCCCCATTCCAGTGTCGTAGTCTGACAATAATATGTGTTTTAAAATACAGACAGGCAGACAGACAGATTTATAGATAGACAGACAGGCACACAGACAGACAGATAGATAGATAGATAGATAGATAGATAGATAGATAGATAGATAGATAGATAGATAGGTAGATAGATAGATAGATAGATAGATAGATAGATAGATAGATAGATAGATAGATAGATAGATAGATAGATAGATAGATAGATAGATGAACCCATGGATGGATGGATGGATGGATGGATAAGTGAGTGGAACAACAGATAAAATGTAACTAATCTCATCTGTGTCGCTGTCTAAAAAATCCACCATTATTTATATCTTGTCGGCATGAAATGACCTTCTATCACCTGACCAGCCAGACAGCTCCTTACAGCCTGTTTTTAAAACTGTGAATCACAGCCTGTTTTTAAAACTGTAATTCACAACCTGAAGGGAAAAAAATGGCAGAACTCATTCAGGTAACCAAATTACCGCCATTTTGTGCATCCAAAAACAAACATAGGACGTTGATATTCAAGATCGATTCGCGGCTTCCGGGGTCAGAAACTGGAGGAATTCTGGGAAAGTGTTTTTCGGCCTTCGCCTTAGAGAAACAAACATTGTGAAAAATCCGCAGATAGAGACAATAGGGTTTTTGTTGTTTGTTTTCAGCGATCAAATATGATCAACTGAAAGCACCAGTATAAGGATAATGTTGTCAGAGAGTGCGCGAATAACATGAATCGTGTCATAATTTATTCATAATAACCTTCTTCTGCTTTGAGCAGCTGCAGAATTCAGCGACTTTCCGAGCCATTAAGGTTCACTGCTACAGACAAGACACATCTCCATTCCTCTCTGTTCTGGATCTTTTCTTGTCAATCGTTGATTTCAATAGCGCGTACATCTTCTTCTTCTAGATTGTCTCGCCATCGTTGTCTAAGCCTGCCTCTTGGTCTATGATCTTTCATCACTTCTGATTAACCCATGTTTGTTTGTCTATCTTCCTTCATTCTCTCTAAATGCCCGAGCCACCTCAATATGTTGTTTGTCATAATGGCTGTTATGATCTGAGAGTTAAACAACGTGTATATTTCTTTGTTATTTCTTATCCTCGATTGTTGTGTTATAGGATCTCTCAAAAATTCTTCTCAGGATTCTGTTCTCAAATGTTTGTATTTGATTTTCATTTAGTTTAGTTGTGCCCCATGTTTCTGGCCCTATAGTACGACTGGTCTTATATATGTTTAGTTTGGTGTTGTGGGATAGAATTTATGATTGTAACAATTGTCTTATATATGTTTAGTTTGGTGTTGTGGGATAGAATTTATGATTGTAACAGTTGTCTTATATATGTTTAGTTTGGTGTTGTGGGATAGAATTTATGATTGTAACAATTGTCTTATATATGTTTAGTTTGGTGTTGTGGGATAGAATTTATGATTGTAACAATTGTCTATATATGTTAGTTTGGTGTTGTGGGATAGAATTTATGATTGTAACAATTGTCTTATATATGTTTAGTTTGGTGTTGTGGGATAGAATTTATGATTGTAACAATTGTCTTATATATGTTTACTTTGGTGTTGTGGGATAGAATTTATGATTGCAACAATTGTTTTATATATGTCTAGTTTGGTGCTGTGGGATAGAATTTATGATTGCAACAATTGTTTTATATATGTCTAGTTTGGTGCTGTGGGATAGAATTTATGATTGCAACACTTGTCTTATATGTTTAGTTTGGTGTTGTGGGATAGAATTTATGATTGTAACAATTGTCTTATATATGTTTAGTTTGGTGTTGTGGGATAGAATTTATGATTGTAACAATTGTCTATATATGTTAGTTTGGTGTTGTGGGATAGAATTTATGATTGTAACAATTGTCTTATATATGTTTAGTTTGGTGTTGTGGGATAGAATTTATGATTGTAACAATTGTCTTATATATGTTTACTTTGGTGTTGTGGGATAGAATTTATGATTGCAACAATTGTTTTATATATGTCTAGTTTGGTGCTGTGGGATAGAATTTATGATTGCAACAATTGTTTTATATATGTCTAGTTTGGTGCTGTGGGATAGAATTTATGATTGCAACACTTGTCTTATATATGTTTAGTTTGGTGCTGTGGGGTAGAATTTATGATTGCAACAATTGTTTTATATATGTTTAGTTTGGTGCTGTGGGATAGAATTTATGATTGCAACAAATGTCTTATATATGTTTAGTTTCGTGCTGTGGGATAGAATTTATGATTGCAACAGTTATTTTATGTATATTTAGTTTGGTGTTGTAGTATAGAATTTATGATTGTAACAAGTGTCTAAGTTCAAAATATGTGTCATAGTAGCCTGCTTAAAACAAAAACTAAGTAATTCTCAAACTTTCATAAACAAGGGAACAACTTCACATCTCTTAGTCTGACGGTGTATACATATAATGGTTACCCATACTGTAAGGGCGTAATGTTGACAGTCTTGCTGCAGTGCCAGTAACTAGTCTCTGGTGTGGCTAAACCATTGACCAGGCAGGCATCTAAGGGTCTTGTGTACATTTGCGAAAGACGTCACACGATGGAGCATATCAGCCAAGTCCATTCTAACAATAAACATTTGACCTATAATGTATGGAACTTGATGATGACTTGATTGGAAGAAGATGTATCCTATTACATATCAGAATACGCGTCTCCGCTTGGGCCATACAACAATCTGGCAATTGAACTGCCATTCATCATCATCATTGTCATCATCATCATCATCATCATCATGTGCCTTGTCCAGAACGAAAGTTGGGCGGTAATGAATCTCCAGTTCCCTCGCTCCCTTGCCTTGATGGTGCCACTCAGCCAGGCTGTGTCCTGCCCATCCTCGAATGTTATCTTCCCATCTACATCTCTGTCTTCCTCTTGCTCTTTTTCCTTCCACCTTTCCTTCTAATATAGTCTTCAGTATATTGTTATGTCATTTGATATGGCCAAAGTATTTTGCTTTTTTCGTCTTTATTTCTTTGAGAAGTTCACGTTGCGCTTGGAGCTGTTCTAAAACTTGTGCATTTGTTCTTGTCATTCTCCATATTCTGTGATCTAGTTTTCTGTAGAACGGCATTTCTGCTGCATTAATCTTTCTCTCTAGCAGTTTGCTTAGAGTCCAGATTTCTTCTCCGTACAGTAAGACACAGTAGACGTAATATTTTGTAAATCTTAATTTTGTTTTTATGGGCAGATTTCTGGATAACAGCGTTGTCTTCATGGTGTAAGATAACAGCACTGTCTTCATGACGTAAGATAACAGGACTATCTTCATGACGTAAGATAACAGCACTATCTTCATGGCGTAAGATAACAGCACTATCTTCATGACGTAAGATAACAGCACTATCTTCATGACGTAAGATAACAGGACTATCTTCATGACGCAAGATAACAACACTATTTTGTGGTGTTGAATATATGTTTTGCCTTTCCTATTCTTTTCTTTATCTCCATTTCACACCTCGCATGCTCACATCTAAAGCTCATTAACAAGTGCTGAATGACTGTGACTGAGTGAAAGCTGTATGAGCAAGGACAGAATGTTAGACGGGCCTGCGTGCCCAATTATTAACACTTTGAAAGTAAAGTATGTTCGTTCATTCGGTCTCACCCTCATTTAGTGTATGCCCTGGGTCACTATTCGAGTTGTAGAAGGGTTAAAGAATCTTCACGACAAAATACATCTACAGTCAAACTGTCCATTATAACAAAACTCTATGATGAGTAGCAGCAGTCCCATACATCTGTCCGGCTCAAAGTATCAGTAAAGGGACAGAATACAGTTATGTACAATTATACCTCGGGTGCTAGATAGCGTAGTTCGTTGGTATGCTGTTCTTTCATGGCTAGACGGCTGCTCGTCCTCCCAAAGTCCGTGGTTCGAATCCCAGGTAATTCTCTTGTGATTTTTCTTTCCCTCACGTCTAAAGGTGCTTTGTCTACGAATTTTCGAGGTCTAATCCTACCAAAGTGTGTTCTATTACTTGACTGTAGGAAAGGCTCCGTTATCAATCCATTCTCTCCTAGTCTTACAGTCATTCAACCAATCTATCATTGAGTTTTCCTCAACGTTCAAGCCCACTTCTGTACACAGACTACCCAGTCCCCCGTTTAAAGCAACCCGCTTAATAACAATTCGAATATACGCACAAAATCAAGGGCGTCGACAGTCCAAATAGTAGTGGGGCTGACATCCATATCCAAAATACTGTTACACGGAGCCTTAAGGCTGTCCGTCTATATTCTTTAGCATTCATCGACTAGGCTATCGCTGCCCAGTACGTCCCGTGATGTCTTGCGAGACGTCTTTCTCCTCTTACTCCAGTGCCCCAGCCGTACTGCACGATACGAGGACAAGCCAGAAAGTCTTTTAATTTATATTTCTCTGTGGTTACGTCCCTTGATTTGCGGTTACTTTTTCTTTTTACTCGTTCTCATATTTGTCTTCTCTTCTGCAGCTCTTTCAGGTCCTTGGTAGCAATAAATAAGATCCACATTAAACTCTCTGGATTTCTCTATTATTAATCTTATATTAAATATCAGATCTCTTGATCCTCTTACTTGCCTGAAACCAGCTTGGACCATATTGATTTCTCCTATTTTCTTACGAAGTCTACCCATTATGATTTTTAATATAATTTTACTGGCGTGACTAATTAGGGAAATGGTTCTGCAGTTTGGGCATAATTTCAAGCCAGTCTACAATGTCGTATATGCTGACAGGGAATTGTTCGCCCTTTCTGGGAAATGCTAACTTAGTGCCCCTTCGGCCAGTGCTGGGAAGACAAGAAGCTTATCTCGGGAAAGTGGATTGGGTGAGGGAGGGGTATATACTGTGAGCACACACCACTTTGTTCAGTATTCCATCTCATTTCACTCGAGAGCACAGGACACACGTCCTCCACAAACACCTGTCCTGGGCCTGTTATCTCACTTTAAACTCCCGGTCTTCTGAAGTTCTTCTCCCGTCTTAATCCTGGACGTGTGAGTCCTATATTAAGAAACAAAAGTTCTGTGTGCGTCTGCAGTGGATGTCCAATGTGGAGGATACACGCTTGGGTCGAGGGATGTACGACCTTGACCAAACTGTCATTGTCCACGCAATTTTATAGTTGGTTTACGGGGGTGGGGACATATACATATATATATACACTAGCTAATTACCCAACACAGTTATATTCATTTTCAGAACCTTCTAGGCGGTTCTATAATGTTCTATTCATTTCTACAATTCTACAACCTTATAGAAGGTTCTACAGAGTCTAGACGGTTCTACAGAGTTCTATTCGTTCTATTCGATTAAACATGGGCTTAATTGTCATCAGGACTGCCACCAATCAGTTTAGAGACCCCGAACATTGTGGATTCGACACTAATCTCGGTTAAATTGGACATTTTATTTTTCACCACTTCTTACCCCCCCCCTCCCCCGCATGCCGATGAGAGCTGAACTTGGACTTCAACGGCATCGAGAGTGTCACTATTCATCTCAGCTACCCCTAAAACTATGGATTCGACACTAATATCTGTCGTTTCTGATTATTTGTACTTGTAACCGCATGCCACACCCACCACCAGACCCGCTAGGGGTGCTAGGGGCGTCTTACCCCAGCAGAATTTTTTGACAGATTATACGAAGTTTGGGTGAAATTGCTCCAGGTGTTCCAGAGTTATGCTAGAACATATATACGTACATACATATACCCACATCCAGTTATATATATATATATATATATATATATACTGAAAGAGTGACTTACATCAGATTAGACTATGGAACATGGCCGGCGATGTAATGTCTTCGCTGTGTTTATATTATTACGCGTTTTTAGTGTATTCTTACGAGCTCACCTCATGTAGTGTAGATTATATAGTTGTGAATTAAGCTGTGTTTTAGGGTTAATGTATTTATGTATCACTATGGAAATTATGTGTATGATTTCAGTGTGATTTATCGGTATATTGGACCAGCAACATGTATGATTCGTTTATTATGCTTTTCATGTAGACTGAAACTAATCATGTCAGTCTGTAAGAATAGTGAAGAGCAAAACCGTTATCTTAATGCGAAGAAAACTAAATTGATGACAACTGATAAAACAAATAAAGCAGCTGAAATATGTATCAATGAGGAAAAACTGGAAGAAGTGGAGAGTTTTGAATATCTTGGACCATTACTAACTGACAATGGAGATACAATGAGGGAACTTAACAAGGAGGACATCTATTCTATCGCTCTTAAAAAAGTAAAACAACTAAAGAAGCCGTGGAGAGGAACAGACAGAACTACAAAAATAAGATTTTTAAGGGCATGCATCTTTCCCATCGCAACATATGCCTGTGAGACCTGGACACTTAATAAAACAGCTGACAAATACATAGATGCATTTGAATGCAAATGCTACAGAAGAGTTCTTCAAATATCCTATACACACACACACACACACACACAGAGAGAGAGAGAGAGAGAGAGAACAAATATATCCATACCACAAGAACTTAATATTGAAGAAGGCTGGCTAGTAAGGAAGATTAAACAGAGAAAAATATTATGGGCATATTAAACGTCATGATAATTTAGAGAAGACAGTTTTGGAAAGATACATAATGGGAAAAAGAAAGAGAGGAAGACCAAGGCGAAGATGGCTGCAAGACATCGTTGATAATCTGCAAATGGACGCATCAGCAGCAGGCCATCTTGCTCAGAACCGAGAGGCCTACAGGAGTGCTGTTAGAGAGGCAAAGTTCGGCAAGAGACATGCAAATGGCTGATGTAGACTGATCGTGTGCTACAGAAGCACAGTTATATAGAGGTGTGTCATGGCAGCGATAGGTGCGTAGGAAAAGTGCTATTGCACAGTAGATTCATAGTGCAGGCTCCGTGTAGGGCCAAGAGAGCCCGGGACCTCAAACTCATCAGGTTTTCTATATGCAACATGACAAGCCATTATTATATAATACCATGCTTAATTACCCTGCACTGCATTAGTACTGTTCATCTAATTGCTTTTCTATTACTGATGATTGCTTGAGGAATTTTGCACTACATCAATTTTTCATCAAATTGCTCGTCCATTATGAAGGCACATGTCTTGATGTCACGTTGATGTCAGTGTCAGTTGTATATGCTGTTGTGGCGTCTAGTGAGATTAAAATGCTGTGTCCTTAATTTCAGACTTTGTGATTTGTACTGCATGTCAGTGTATTGTTGTAGTGACTGAATGCTTGAGGATTTAAGCTTAACTAGCATACAATATACCAAGTAGGGAGGAACCTGGGTTTGTGGTCTAAGAGGGAGGAGGAGTTAGATTGTAGTATATTGCCAAGGGAAATGTTGGTCTGGAAACCATCTTGAGAAAATATTCCTCCCACTATTTATAACCACTGGTCTCTCATGGCGAAGGTTAGGGGTTCGAATCCGGCCGGAGGCACCCCAGTCACCCAGCTGTAGAAATGGGTACCTGACTTCTTCTGGAGTTGGGGAAGGAAAGGCGGCCAGGGCGTGATACTGATCATATCACCCTCTAGTGTGCTGACAGGTCAAAGAAAATATGGGCACTAACGCCATATCCCTATGTGCCTCTAAGGCATGACAGGATTACCTTTACCTTTTTTACTATTTATAACATGTAAACTTGCACCAAACAAGTTTTACACCAACCCACCCTCTATCCTTCTCCGGACGACATTATCATCGTTATTACTTACAGTTATTTCGATAATACTTAGATTTATTATCGCCCTGCTGGATCGCTGCTACTACTCTTGGCCGGCCTTTAATGCGTCACCTCCATTATTCATGCATGTCTTTCATTTTCACGGGCCATAAATAAATGGTCGCCGAACACTTTTAGTCTAAAACAGATCCTCCTCCCCCTAAATACAGATTTATTTCAGTGGAAACATGGATTATATGAATGTATCACAGAGGATTGTGATATTACGCAAGGATAAATAAATGCTTTGTTATACAAGAGCCCATCTATCTTGTGTCAGGAAGTCTCACGGCATAGTTTACTGACCCAGTTACCATCTAGGGGAGCATAGATGTTGTACGATTTGACAGAGATCCGTAGTATAATATTATCAAGTTTTTTGCCGTGGATTTTAAATATTGCCACACAGAACAGTCTTGCCCAAGTATTGTGACACCATTCGTCAGAGACGAGAGTTACAGTTTATTTACATCAGTTGACTCTTGTAAAAATGTGTGTAGAATTTCCAACAGTTCGAGAGAAAAAGACAAACAACGGAGAACTCTTAAGTGCATATCAACTGGACTACACGAGCATTTGTAGATAATCTCTCTCTCTCCTTATCTCTCTTTCTCTCTTTCTTTCTCTCTCTTTCTCTCTCTCTCTCTCTCTTTCTCTCTCTTTCTCTCTTTCTCTCTCTCTCTTTCTCTCTCTCTCTTTCTCTCACTTTCTCTCTCTTTCTCTCTCTCTCTTTCTCTCTCTCTCTTTCTCTCTCTCTCTTTCTCTCTCTCTCTCATTATTGACTAACATCTGACCTGGAACTCTCATGTGCAATGTCTAACAAAACTCATCGCACAAAAAGTATACCAGTTAGCGAAAATTAAGCACTTCATCGATCAAGACACAAGGAAGACATACTATATATCTCATACACAAACACATTTAGACTATTGCTCAACAGTTTGGGATGGTTGCTCAGTGTCAAATACAAAGAGGCTTTGCTCGCTCCAAAAGATTTATTAGTGACAAAGATCAAGCACAAACAACTAACCAACACAAACGTATCATATATGCAGGAAACTCTCTACCGTAGAGAGCGGAACAACAACACAACTCCTTCAGATCATCAGAGGAAGTACCCCCCCCCCTCAGACAAGTGTTTCGGCCCTTTAAACTCCTGACACTCTAAGGGGGGTGGGCCCCTCTGGGTCATGACTCCCAGAGGTCTTGTGAGTTGTTGCTTTTTTTTTAGTCCCGGGATCGAACCCATGATCTTCCAGTTGCCACACGTCTTTAGTGATTTAGCTATGGAGGACTGGTATTGGTTGTGGCAAATGAAATTACTTATGCTCCCAAATATCAAAATACTGCCTCTTAAGAACAGTTTCCTCTTCAACAAAGCCAAGTTAGCACATCAAATTCTTTCACGGCATGCCCCACCTTATCTATGGAACCTGTTTAAATTTAGCCCAAAGTGCAGCCAACGCTTGAATAATATATGTCTTCCAAAACCTAGACTTGATCTTTACAAGAAAAGCTTTAGTTATTCTGCTGCTCATCTTTTGAATACCCTCCCATCCTACATAAAAAATATAAATTATACTCCTTCCTACAACTACAAGCTTTCCCAATATCTATTTGATGTCGACTACATGCCTCCATGAATTATAAAACTTAAAGTTATCTTAAACTGCTCTTACAGACACCGAATACAATTAATTGTTTTCTGAATAGTCCCGAAAATTTTGTTTAGTAGATAGTCATTTATAATGTATGTATTTTGTTTAGTAGATA